>OY987276.1:7311982-8511982 GCA_963920785.1 Sphagnum contortum | reverse complement strand
ATTGGTGCCTCCTTACCAGCCTAAGTACTATGGTATCAAAAAGGTCACTATGTCATTGAACTACTTGGGTTATATTTGAAGGCCAATTTAGAACAGGGATTAAAGAAAAAATCAAGATAGTGCACAATGCCCCTTATTCCCCCTTTAGTATGTGTTCCAAGCTTTTCAAAATGGCATCATTAGACTATCTAGAACGGCTATTGGTTCCTAATACTAGGGCACTTTCGATGTACAAATACAAAGAGCCAAGATTTAGCTTCTTTCTGTTGTAGAGAGGAAAGCAAATCAAACTCAATGACATGAGCTTTCCTTATGGGAAATTCTAAATTTCCCAATTATACGCAACAAATTTTCAATCCACATTTCCTTGTAGGTATGATGCAATTAAGTACAATGTGTGTAGATTGGTGCGGGGTTTGATGCCTTGGAAGTTGAAACATGTTTCCAAAAGAAAAAGAAAGGTGTCTCTACTACCATCCATCCACTTCTCAGTTTACAGTTGAAAAGATTAATTTTTGATACTTAATTTTCAAAAATAACTCTTTTAGCAAAGGAAAGTGGGTATATACTTTAAAATGTCCTTAAATTTAGCACCTTCTCTTTGAATCTAAATCTTTCTAATCCAATAATTTCATGGGTTGTCCAACCCAAAAATAAATAGACAATTCATGCTCTAAAGGGAAAACTGAGTAGGGGTTTTGATTGTCTTGTATTTCCATCCTTTGGAACCTTAAACATCATATAGAGCTATTTGCTACTTGTGGATTATTATTGCACTTTAAACCAAGTATCTCTTCACATCTTTGAAATTCATACGATACAGGCAGCGATTTTTTCAACAAATTTTGTTGTTGTTTTTGCAAAGAAACTTGAGGAATTAATGGAGAAATGTATTCTTCTAGTGTAAATTTTACTCATATTGATTTTTTTACAAATGAATCACAAAATAATTATGTCACAAAAGGTAAAATTAAACCCGGAAATATGGGTAACTTGAGAAATTTTTTTTTTTCACATTCTAGGATGACATTAGTATCCCTTTCTTTGAAAAAAAATCTTGTCTTTCACTTATTACTTCTTTAAACTTAATTCAAAATGGATTATTAGTTATTAATCAGAAAAATACTCAAACTCCCATTTTAATTCCCACAAAATAAAATAAAATCAAAATTCAACGTCAAAATAGTCTAACTTCAAAAAGTCTAACTTTTTTCCTTTGAATTGTTCTTTTGTGTGAAATTACTAACAATGTTTTAATAAAATCTGACAACTCCCCAGAAGAGGAGGCTGTTTAACTTTCACATTGACAGGAGCTGGACTGGACTGTAACTTTGTAAAGAACACGAGAAAATGCACAATTTTTCATAAGCCAGTAGGTAGTAACAAACAGCAAAGTTCAATGAAGAAATCTGATTCCTGAGTGCTACTAGTGTGCACGTGCTGGTGCTGGCACTGGAGTTGGGTTGTTAACTGGTTACTTGCACTGCAAAGATCTCACATATCTGATGCAACTCATGTAGTCACAGAATTAGTTACTTTCTTTTGCAGATTAAGTGCTTAACTCTGTTGTCGGCTTCTGGACATAACACACACACACACACACACACACAATTAGGTGATGAACATCCATAGGCAAACTCCCTCTCTAGAGCACGGCACGTGGTTGCAAGCCAGATCTGACCAATGGCCATTATGTTAACAAATAATTGGCAATCGGTAGAGATTCTGCCACACGATTAGGAACTTTGTAGACTATTGTTACACTCGCATGATGTTCTATATGCTACTCGCATGATGTTCTATATGCTACTCACATGGTTCTAAAGAGAAGTTGAAGGAAGCTTAGGATGAAGCGTAGAATCTCTCCTAAGTGGCATGTATACTATGTTTATGTAAGATTTAGTATCTAATATCATGTATTCATACATTATTTAGGGTGAAGAGTAGAATCTCTCCTAACTAGCATATATATATTATGTATGTACTATGTATATATATGATACTAGTATTATTGTGATTCATTTTAATTAGTTGTGGGGACATCCAAAGTTCAATCTTTTTTGCTTTGTGATGGGGCATCTTTCATTGGCCCATGAATTTTCTTAAATTAATCGAGCTTTGAAGAGTCTCAAAATAGATATATTGTAGTCTCATCCTTTCAATAAGGATTTGTAAAGAATAGACTTTGGGACAAAGCATATGGGACAAAGTGACGACCAGATTCATTATATAGGCTGCAAGAATAAACCTTGGGACAAAGCGTATGGGACAATGTGAGGGTCACATTACTTATATAGGTTGCAAGAGTAGAACTTACGGCGATGTTAAGCAAGAGATGTTTTCGGTGAACTAGCACTCTTGCTTTAGTGAAGTTGCATAATTTATTTTATGAATTTGTTTGTGTAACGATGTGAAAACAAGAGGTGTCTTCAATGAAGTTCCTGCTTCAATGAAGTGGCCAAACTTACTTGTTCTCCAAGGGTGCATGCAACCTCCCTCATTGGTTGCAAGAAACTTCTTGGCTACCTAATGTTCTTTGGCATTTTTGACTTAGGCTAATGGTAAGACATGAACTTATTCATGCTTCCCTTTGCCCCCAATTCACAATATATGGTAGCATATCGTGATCCACATTAGGAACAACAAAAACCAAAAAAAATCAACACCCACACCACCCTCGCCCCCGCCCCCCCCCCAAAAAAACACTAGACTTGTTGGGTGCATGTTGCAATGTCTCATTGGCTAAACAAAATTTCTAATTCTATTTGTGTTCATCAGTATTTTTGGCTAGCCTAATGCCCCCTTCCAAAAACTAGGGTACTTATTTATTTTCTGTTTAATATTAATTAGTTGGGGGTGCCTCACAAGTCCAACTTTTTTTTGTTGGCAATGAGCCAATTTGATTGGCCCATCCCAAAAAAAAGTTGAAACTACAAAGGCTCCCCAAAATAAAAAGATTCAATTGAAAGATGAAGTGCCTTGCCCTTTGGCCCAACTATATAGGTGAGAAGGGGAGGACTTTGGGCAAAACATATGGGATTAAAGTGAGGTGCTATGGGGAACAAATTGGGAACCTGATGGGAACCCATTGGGAACTTGAAGGGAACATGTTGGGAACAAAGGAAAAATGAAAAAAAAATTAAAAAAATCCTCCCCCCCAATCCAAAACTTAAAAGGAAAAAAATCAAGGCACTTGGAGTGCATGCTGAGCCGTCCCATTGGCTGCATGAAATTTCTATTTCCAAAACTGTTCATCACCATTTTTGGCCTGGGCTAATACCCTATTACAGACTGGGGGTACTTATGTAATATCTACTCAACATGTATGCTTTTGCCATTGATTCCTTGCCCTATTGACACAAGCCCTTGGACCATATTCTACCTACATTAGATGAACCCACATTATGTCCAACTCATCTATCACATGGAACATTGAAAAAATTGTCACTTCAAAAAGAAATGCCAGTAACTCCTACGCAACTAGGCTAAAGCATAATTCACACATAGTGTTAAACAGGCTATCACAAAAGAACTATTAGGATTATTTTTTTAAGGGATTTGGTGGTAGTATCGTAGTAGTACCTTTTTAGGTTTGGCACCTCAGTGCTGAATAATTAATTTAATTTTCAATTCTTAATTCAACAGTTAAAATTTGAATTCTGAAAATTTCCTCATTCTATTAAAGTTATTATAACCACATTCCATAGAAGAGAAGTTTATTGCTTTTGTGCTTAGATGACAAGTACCATACTCTTGGAGAGGAGGTTTTTAGGGATCAAAATTTACACATTCACACATGAGTGTGATGTTATGTGTCGAGGCCTCTGTGGGTGCTTTAACAAAAATGGCAATTCACACCTAGCCATGACTTTCTTTGCTCTCTCTCTCTTTCTTTGAGCAGGAAGAAATGGTGGGACCAAACCCCATAATCGTCTCCATGCTAGGTAACATTTAGTTATTTGGTCCTTTTTGGTGGTTTACATAACATTTACTGAAAAGTTTAAAATTGAAGTTTAAAACTCGTTTAATGTTAGCTAGCACACATTTAACACCAAGTTAGCACCACATGCCAACGAAGATGCCACATCATTAGCACTGCTACCAAACATTACATATGTGAATGCACCCCAACATCAAGAAAGTTTGACATTGATTTACCAAACTTGGCACTAGGTGGGGAATCATGATTAAAGGTAACTTTTGTTACATCTTGTTTCAATTTCAAATGTGGCAGAAAAACTGAAGATAGGCATCCACATCAAACTAAACCAAACATGTCCATCCATTAGTCCCCTCAAGGCTAGTGGCAATAATCGTTCTTCATAGAGATCGACTCATTCTCCATAATGTGTTGACCTATTGCACTACAATCCATTGTTTGCACCTTTTTTGTTGTTCTTTTATGGTGTAACAGAGCAAAAAGAAATTCAGTGTCAAATTGCAGACTTGTGGTGGATTGGCCCAGAGTACATACTTATAAGCAAATATGCAATTCAGAGACCTTAAGATCTTTAACAATCTCCTTACAATAAAAATGCATCACCAGCAATACTCCCATAAGAAAGGGCACAGCAGTGAGAAAAGGGTTGTCCACTACTAAATCAACAAATACAAAAGCAAAAATAAATAAACTCTGACAAGAAATTGCAGCACTCTGCAATATAACAATGCAAGGTGCAATGGAAACAGACAGAGAGCTGAAAACAGTGAGACTTAGCAGCCATACCCAACTGCAATTTCTGACACTGAAGAACCACGACATCTGCCGATTTCTCATTTCCAGTCCTGAGGGCCATGACACTGTGTTGTATTGGAGTTAGGGTCTCTGAAAATTGCAACCCTATGGTTCTAGAAGAATTTATACATGAAAAGAGAAACTCTCATATCTGTGTCTCAGGGTCAGAAAATTAAGGGGGAAAATTAAAAATAGATCCCTTGAATAGAATTCATGCACCCACAGTCCCAGGAGTGACGAGTGGATGAGTTCATGAACAACGAGCAAAGAGGTTCTGGCAAAATTTCCCTTGGCACTCACAGGATGATGATGGATCTTCAGATGAAATTCAAACCTGAAGTCAGGAATCATCGTGAGATATGTGACAGTGCCCTGATCTAATTTTAAAAGGTGGAAACGGATCTACAGAAAGCCCTTCAAAAACTAGCAGTTGATCCAGTAGCCCATATTTCTCTTCTTGCAACTTCTTTACTTCAGCCATTAAGGCCTCATTCTTCTCCTGCAGCTTCTTGACTTCGGCATCTGCAGATTCAAGTTCCTCTGCAACAAGGACACTCTCTTCTTGCAACGCCTTATACTTTTGGCGCAGTGCTTGATAGTTTTGCATGATCATCTCATTGTCAAGTGCTGCTAAATCCTGGTTTGTTGCACCTAGTCCTTTCTTCACTGCCTTCTTTGTCACCCCTTGTGATCTGTGTTGATGATCAGTCTGGTGCACAGCTCCTCCTCCTCCTTTGCTTATCCTGGCCTTCTGGAAAAGCATGTAAGATTGGCTGCTTCAGAACCATGATAGTCAACACCAACAACACCGGTACAATACAAACGCTTATATGCTCCGCTCTCTCTCAAACCCTAGAGAATCTGAAACCCCATGCCTGGCATCCTGCAAACAAAAGAACGAACTTCTGTATTTGCAAAATAAAAGCAATCTCCTGAGAATTATTATCCTCATGCACCACGATAATGATCACTTCCACCCTCCACGAAGACATCAGATGATGTATGACCCACGAAATGCTTGACTCTCTCAAACCCTAGAATCTGGAATCCCATGCCTAGCATCCTGCAAACAAAAGAACGAACTTTTGTATTTGCAAAACAAAAGTAATCGCCTGAGAATTATTATCCTCGTGCACCAGGATCATGATCATTTCCGCCCTCCACAAAAGACATCAGATGGCGTGTGACCCAATGAAATGCTTTTTTGACCTAATTTGTTTTTTCTGGGGCGCGCTGCAATGGAAGAGAAGACATCACCTTAGAAGGAGAGGCATTCTGCAAATATTCATTACGGCTCGGCGATTCTCGTTTCTTGGCTGCTGGCTTCCTCTGAGACTTAGGTTTCAGGAATCCCATTCCTTTACCACCGCCATAGCCACCATCACCATCCATGCTTCTGTTTCTCTGTGTCTCTCCTTCTTCCACTCCAACAAAACAACACCATACAGAAATTTGTTGAACCCTAACTAAACTCCCCACCTGTTGTCACACACAAACATTCGTCCAAACAAAAGCAAAACAAAAACAAAAGTGCACAACAAACTGTGCTAGAACGCTGTCTGTAGGTAAGTAGCAGTTAGTTCACTCAAGATAACTGAAAAAACAAATTCAGAGCACCAAATCCAGCAAACCCGCTGGCCTGGAAAAACAAGGAATCACAAACACGTTGGCCCTGCAAAAGAGGTAAGAAGTTGTACATCTACGTACTGTGTCCACACTCCGAACACCAAAAAACAATCCGTTCCAATCTAAACAGTCTA
The DNA here is from genome assembly GCA_963920785.1 of Sphagnum contortum. Classification (NCBI taxonomy): domain Eukaryota; kingdom Viridiplantae; phylum Streptophyta; class Sphagnopsida; order Sphagnales; family Sphagnaceae; genus Sphagnum; species Sphagnum contortum. The sequence continues at coordinate 8,505,487 of OY987276.1, read as the reverse complement.
AACACTTTCACCACAAATCTTCGGGCCTACAACACAAACCCTATTCTGCTGAATATTGCAAAAAGTGATCCAATGGTCTTTTAGACAGCAGGGCCAAAACTCTTGGGGCCAACTTTGAGCATTTTTGGGGTTGCAAATTGGCCCAAAGTTACTAATAAATTGCTACAACATTGATGTCAGGATATTCATAAATAAATGCTGGAACAACATTTGGCCCCAAGGGTTGCAAATTGGCCTCCCAAATTTGATGGTAGGTATCCTTTTTTCAGCCTTGGGGCCAATACAAGGTCATAATATAAAGTTCAACATTTATTAATACTTGGGGTAGATTGAAAAGTTTTTTTTTTTTTTTCTATCTCAGCCTTGACTCCTAGTGTAAAGCACGCCCTTGGGGCTGATTTCAACTTTTGCACCAATAGGAATGCTGGATTTGGGTTGGACATTGGGCGCTGACTCCTAGTGTAAAGCACGCCTTATTCAACTTCTCACAAACCTACTAAACCTTATTACACATTTAATTAATTATTAGTTCACTCAAGATAACTAAGAAAACAAATTTCAAAACACCAAATCCAACAATTCTTTTGGGTCATAACAATTTTTCTCCCTTGTTCCCAATGTGTTCCCAATCATGTTCCCATGGGATTCCCCAACACAATCACAATAGCACATCAGTTCTATCCCATATGGTTTGCCCAAAGTTCTACTCTCACTTACATAAACTGAAAAGGTCATTGAGGGGAGCACATTTGATTTCTCTTTCACAAACGGTGGTCCCAATAGGTGCCCAATGTGCCCAAAAAATTGGGTGATGGGCCAATCAATGTGGATCCTTCCCAAAAAAAATTAAAAAATGTAAACACACCCATGGACTAATTAAGATATTAATAAGTCCAAGAGCACATGTCTCTTGAATCTTTACTTCCCTCCTAATGACCACTAAGGCTGATTTGGCACCATATTGTACTAAAAAAATGATGTCATGTTGCCACTAGGATCAAAAAGAGACCTATTTTTTTTTTAGGGTTGACCTTTTGATTACCCATATCATGAATAGCACAAGAAGTAAGGTGCACATGAGCTTGGACCCACAAAAGCTGGGATGCCTACAAAAGGAGTCGTGAGTTACAAGGGAACACAAGTGCATTCCATCATCATGACCTAGGAGACTCTATAGCTATTTGTGAGTATTTTAATTCTTACCATATTTGTGATGAGGATCTTTGCATGTCAGTATTTTCAATAGTAGGTTAACACTTGCTAAGGATCCAAAAAAAGTAAGAGGGCTATGCACCAATCATACTCATATAGTCCCAACAAACACCAAGAATGGGTTTTCAATTGTGAAGTTGAATGTGTATAGTTGATAGCTTTATGTGTAAGATATTATTTCAGTTATTTTCTTGAGTTTTCAATTGAATTTATTTCAATACATTTGTTATGTACAAGTGTCGTCTTTATCTCAATTTAGTGTTCTATGGATGAGGACGGATATCTTCTTATTGGTATGATGTTTAGAATGTCCACCTTTGAGAATATTGAAACAAGTTTTGTTCAAGATATTGTCACTTGTTGAATTTGTTAAATGCAAAATAGCCAATGATACATATAAATATGTACCAATTGCTTTATGCATTTGAATAAAATGCATCATGTTTTGCAAACACATCCTTATGTATTTTTAACATGCCCCAAAATCCAAAAATTCAAACAAGCATGTCCTACAAACTTGGACTTTTTGGGGGGGGCACGAAAACCAAAGTAGGTGCTTGTGTAGAAACAACACCACCCAAGTCTTCAAATGTCAATTTACCAATCAAAATAGAGACCAAAGTTAGAGTAAAAGAATTTTATTTTATTTGGCTTTTACTTAGAGTTTAACAAGGGGAATGAGGATTGGTTTTTTTGCCCACCAAATAAATACCTTATCCTTGAAAGATTATTTCAAAAGGAAATACAATAATAGTCTCTAACATGATAAGCATTGTTATCAAAATATTCATTCACGTTGCAACATGTGTCCCTCTAGTACCTACCACATGAGCAAGTTCTCACCCATTTTGGCATTTTCCATTTTGTTAGACTACACATCAAATTTGGAACCTAGAGAGACTCTCCAAGTGCTAGATTGCTTTTTAAAAGAAAAAGACAAAAACGTTGCGGCATCGAGTCTAGGCTAATCCAACAAGTATAGACAAAGTTTGGGGCATCAAGTATATTCCAACCATTATAGACAAATGGAAGTTAGAGGAATCTAAAGGAGGTGCCACAACTCTTGCGTGTCTTATTTGTTTTTAGCAACTTGCCATGAACAATTATTTGGCCTTCCAATTCTTGTCTAAAAAGAATCATTGATTACTTCTTTTTGAATGTCACACCAAACAAAAAACTAATTCTTTTTATTTGGGAATTTATAAACTTTGTTTATTTGAGGTACATCACACTTCCAAATTACCATTACAGAAGTTTGTTTAAATGCATTTTCTTATTCTTAGTTGTATTTTCAGGTAAACTTAGAGAAACACAAAATTGGTCTTCACATCCTTGGAAAGAATGGATGAAGAAAACATCAAAGGGGCTTGTTTTGTATTTTACTTTTAATGATTGAGAATCCTCTTGTGCCTTGTGTAGTTCTCAATATCAAAGATTATCAAATTCCATAGCAATAGATGTAAAACCAAATGAACAAGAGCAAATCCATATTTACTAGTTTTAACATATTACAATGATGTCTTTAACCCAAGTTTTGTTTTGAGAAGCCATGTTCATAAAGGAGGGAAACATATAAATGGGTTTCAAACAAAATTGGTTACCAATAAGATTTTAAAAGAAAACATTGTAAAAGAAAACATTGTATTTCATCCAAAGTACAGTGTATACGGCCATTATATTGCTGGAGTTGAAGATGCTCTCATACCTTGAACATATGAGTAAATCTAGCTTCATGGAGGTATGGTTATGGTCCTTTCAAAGATTGCAGATCACCACCATCATGATGGATCCCAATTGGAACAATGATAGTTTGTTCGATGCAATGAATGCTGTCTTCATTGCCTGAGTGAACCAAGAGCCATCAGAACACCACCATGAGTGACAGATGTTAGGTGGACAGGAAGCACTTTTCTACCAGTTCTAGCTAACCTAGTTTTCCATAGCTGTTTTTTACTAACTACCTTCTAACAACATACTAGTCCTTACCTATGTCCTAAGGTCCTAACCATGTATGTACATGCATCTAATCACCAAGTACCTACTTACTATCCTACCTACCTACCTCCAGGACCTATCCTACAATTACCATCACTGTCCTACCAATAACATCACTCTCCACTGACTTCTACATCTCCTGACAGTTTGACATATCATCCCATGTGCAATTACCTGATGTCTAACTCTATAAACATCAATCTGTGGAGTTGGGAGTCATATTTCTGAAAGTAATCTGAAAGCCTGGCAATGGTTCTAGCACACTCTAACAGAAGAACATAATAGAAAAAGTTTTAAAGATTTCCTAACTCCAAGCTATAACCAATATGTGAGCTTTCTCTCAACCAGAAGATCCAGAGAGATTTGCAAAAGCAAACCTGGACACTGTTTCAACTCACTGCTGCAGTTGCATACAAATCTGCTCCTGTACATTTTTGAACACTGCAGCTTGTACCTATTGTGCGACTTCCCAAACCATATTAGCTCCTCAAAATCCACTGATGAGGAAACATGCTACTGATTTCATTCCAAATTCCCCAAAGCCTACATTCCTGCACCAATGCTTGACAAGTAGAAGTCAGAAGTACAAATATGCCAAGAGTTAACTGTAGTAAAAGCATCAGTCAAAACTGTTGTTAGATAAGTGGATGACAACAAACCAAAATATATATCATCGTCAAAATTAAATTATTCGGAAACAGCCTAATCCAGGTTGTCAATCATCCATGACATTCTTTTCTCATTCTTGTACATGCTCAATAACAGAAATTGAGTGTCTAACCAAAGTTCCCATAATGGGTTGTATACATCTGTGAAGGTTGAGCTCAATGTTTTCAACTTGTATTGAGACCCTAAGACTTGGTTACTGCTGAAGTTGCCGAGCTCACACACATCAGCTTGCTTCTATCAAGTGTCATCAAATATATTTGAGTAAGAAGAGAACAGTCTGCATGGAAAAGCTGGGAGAGCAGAAAACCCCTGGAAAATACAACTGTGTCACTGACCCCACAGGCAGCGGCGTAGGGAAGTTGACATTTGGATGACTTCATTAGGATGCTGTAAAACTAGGCAGACTCCAGCACAGGCCACTGTCACACTTGCCACCACAGCCATCACACGATATGTGCCCCAGCGCTGGTTACAACTTCCTCTCTGTCTTCGCTTTGCTAGTAGTGGCACAAGAGCATCCCTGCCCTTGGGAAGTATAACAGGTGTATCCTTCTCACCATATTTCTGGCCAACAAAACATGGAAAAAGTCATGTTAGTGTCTGAAACATTATGATAGAAACCTCCACCCTTAGTTGGGCTCTCTGCTGATGTCTGTGCAAAGAAATTGTGAATAGTGATAATGCAAGGAAGTTTGCTGTCAAGCGAAAGCCAGAAATCACATAGGTCCAATACATACCCCACTCTTCCTAAAAGTGGGAAGAAGGTGACCATCATCCCATTCCAAATCCATCACTGGAAGGACTGTTAGTCCTTGTGTCTCCATGTTTCTCCCCCACCAAAATGTTTTATCCCCACATGTCTGATCCATGTCATCAACGCTCAGAACCTCAGACAGCATGCCTTTCCTCCCAGCTACTTGCAAAAGATACTCCACTAGCCTAACCCATCCACAAGCTTTTGCAAACAGGAAAAGATCCTGTAATCTGCTACAGGCTCCATAATCCTGGCAGGAAGAATCTCTCAGCATCCAGCACAAATCAAAAACCAGATCCTGTTCACATCCCCTACTGGCTTCCACATCCAATCTTTCCAATGCAGAGCACAAATCTCTGTCCCCTACCAGCACAGTCATAGAATTACTAGTCCTTCCCTCGTTCTCCACCTGATCACCAATTTCCACAAAGTTATTTTGACCAATTTGATCATCAGAAAAGAGCAGAATCCCACTTAGTATACAGTACTGCTAGACCCCAAGTTAGTGCCACCAAGATAGATTTCTACTGTAGCAGAGAAGGCAGACTAAACCACAGATGCATTTCCTAATATCAAGATTGTCTACAACAAACCATTGATCAGATTGCAGGGAGAACTCCATGACAGGTAACAACACAGCAAGAATGAGTGTGATCATAACCTTCTGAGTGTCACTCACATAGCTATGACATTGCAGAGAAATCTCCACAACAACAGTCTTAAGGTAACATGACAACAAGTACAGTCATAAACTCATGACTGTCTCTCACAAAGCAATGGACCATCACCTTTGTCATGAATGGCCATGACTAGGTGCCATTTCTCCCCACTGACTTCCACCAACAGTGTATGCAGATGACTATACAACTATTTGCTCAATATTTATGGCAAATGATTGTACACAACTGTGCATCCTGAGTTTATGTGACACTTCCAGAATCAACAGAAGACTCAGTTAAATTTCAGTTGACTCCAACAATAAAGATACAAGCTTGCATATTCAACATTGTCTCAGCTGATAGCATACCTCAATGAAAACTGGTCCAACCTGAGAGTGATTCAAAGCAGGAAGAATGATCTGGAACTTGTCCAGCTTGCTTCCATGTTGTGATTGCACAACACAAGCATCTAAATATTTCCCACCAGTAGAAACCAGCAACCTGCAGCCAACCACAACTATGATACCAAATTCTGTCTTGTATTTTCTGTCGCTCCAGTAAAACCATGCTTATGAAATTGCAAAGAAAATGCTACAAAAACCGTAGATAGGTAACCATTGTGTCAGTTCCAGCCAAAATAAAACAAGCATGACAAGGAGCACCCATATAACCTTGTGATTGTTGCCCACAAAGTACCTGAGCATCATCTTCACATGAATGGCTGTGACTTGCCACATTTTCTGTTACTTCACTGAAATCAATACACCTGTCAGAGCAGCTGGAAGGATTAACAAGAAATTTTCAAGTCACCTTGTGTTTGGCTGTAGTAGGTTGTGTCCAAAGACAGTAAGGTGTCCTTCAATGCCAGCCTCAAAACAAATGGGTTGCACAGAGTGCAGAACAGGCATACAAGGCATACATTCATCCTTTCCACCACTCCTGTTCACCACCTGCCCTGTGACAACAAGCACAAACTTCAACAACTATCCTGTATGAAAACCTTACTGTATTTATCTGTACAGAAACCAGAATATGCAGATGAGAAAGAAAGGAAATTGGTCTTCACCATCCTCAAAGTGCACAGTTTCCTGACCCAGTTTTGCTTTGAAATAGCCTCGATCCCAAAAACCTGCCACACTCTGTGAACCCTGAACCAGCTTTGTAACGGCACCAGCCCAGTCCGCATAGAGCTTCACCAACACATCCCAAGTTTAGTTAAACATGGGATGATAGACAGTCAACCCAACGGAGGATACACAAGTGTCAGCAACAACAACTCAGATGACAATAAAAAAGATATGTGCAAACTACCTTGTCCCACATTGACTGTGGCATTGCAATGAAGAGAGTCAGGATTGTACATCCTGATCGTATGTAACCTTCCAACTCCACAGGCATGTTTGATAGCCACTGAAGAATCTGTACATGCACAATCCAGTTTTTCAAACCTGACACATGAATTTCCACAGCACTCTCTATTTTCACCTAATCAGGATTCCTTTCACAACTTGCAGAGCCAGAGCACAGAGCCTAATCTTGCATGCAAAAAAGTTTTTGTTGTGGTTACTAGAATTTCACAAGTGGTGACATGTAGATCTGTACCTGCTGTCTCAAGTTTCGAGGGAAATCACCAGGGTTCCAGTCATAGAGCTTGAATGAAATCCGACCTGATGGATACTGGACAATATGCAAGCGTGCATAAGAACCAGGCACACTAGAACCAAAAGACTAACAACATGTTGTGTAATGACCAGAATTAGGTGTCTAGAGTAGAATTAGATGCCTATAGCAGAATGGAATGCTCACCCGAGATGTGTAAGTGCTAGAGTGATCTAACTCCCTTGAGGAGATTCTGGGTTGTAAATCAGATGTAAGTGGCAGGTCATCAACCTCATTGGGAGATTCTTCCAACAGCAATGCCAGTAATGAATCTTCATCAACTCCACCTTTTCTCACCCCAACTTCGCCCTTTTCAACAAATTGTCTACTTGGACCTGGGTCCCACAAGTGTGCAGGTTGAAGTGGAGTGAGGAAATGAGATTCAAGTGCATGGTAGTGCATGTTGTTGGGCACTAAAGCAGCATCAAGAATGTCTGAAGTTCACATTCAGATCAGTAGTGCCCAACTCACTCCTCATCCACAAACAACCATACAGCCATGTGCTTGTGCAATTATTCAAAATGCCCTTCAACAACTCAGAATACTCAATAGACCATTCCTTGCAAGATGGCAACAACAATTTCACACGGAGCACTCATATAGCTTACTGTTAGGGTTCGATGCCTTGGGATTGGCAGAAACACCCATGAGTGAAGCATGGGCCTCCTCTGTTGTCTTAGATTGTTCCACCAGAGAAGGAGCTAAAGTGGAAGCTATCAAGTTGTGACTCTGGTCCACTTCTGACTGCATCTCCCTGTCAACAGTGGCCTTCTCTTCCCCAGTAGACTTCCCATCCTTACCTGGAATCAAGTGGTGAAACCACAGCACACATGGCTCAGCTTGTAAAGTGATGTCTGATCCTATGTTCAGAAAAAAGTACTTATGAAAACTATGAAATACAGACCTTCATCAGGACTGGGGTTATCATTATCAATGGTCAATGTTGCTGTGTCATCTCCAGATTCTTGCACCTTTCGTCTCCGTCTGTTGTTATGTCGCTCCAGCTTCCGCCGACAGCTTCGCTTTTCATCATCAAAGTCAGATAGCACATGAAACCTGCAAATGGTAAGGTCATAACGTAGGGTCCATGAATTCCTCACAATTAAGTTTCGGTGGCAAACATCATGATGGCAGGTGACAGACAGAAGGAATGGGAAAAGGTATATGTGTAGCAGGAAGACTACATTCCTATTCAAGAGTGGAGGTCTAATCAATGAAAGTAACTGTTGCACCTCATCAGTTCTGGTATGATGAGCCTTGATTTACTCAGATCCAGAAGAGCTTATGCATTTTACACCACACTTTCACAACCTAACCTGGTTGAGATTCCTCCACTGCACAATAAGCACCATTTGCAGGAGCAGGGGAAGCAACATCTGCAGCTGCAAATTATGCCCTGTACAGGTGTTGCCTGTGGCATTGCACATGTGTGAGTGCAGGTGTACCTCTGAATGACAGAACCTATGTAAGGTTAAACTGGATGTGTGGGTATCAAAGTTAGATGTGGACATCTTAGGGTGTTCATGTAGACCCTTCAGTGTATGTGTCTGCTTGGTGCTGGAGCCTGGAACTGAAGCCAGAGCCAAAAGTGGTTTTGCCGGAGCACTTTTGGGCTCCCACAACAGCTGGCATGCAGCCAGGGAAAAGGAAAAGAAACAAGATAGACTCATGCATTCACACTCACATGCTTTTGAATGTGACCCTGGTTACCAGCACCTAAAGCCAACTCTTATAGCCATACTCCAGTATAAAGCTGTGGGGTTCTCAAACCCAGAGAGAGCATGGAACAGCAATGTAGCCTAAGAAGTTAATTAGCCTTCAATCAACACTTGGACTCTAGGATTTTGATATTCTTGAAATATGCGGGTTGCCTACATCCCATCAGATCCTGTGTTTTTCCTAGTGTTTTCCAGATATTGGCTTCTTTTGAGCTAGGTTTCAGTTGCTCATGTTGCCACAATTGAAAATCTGCATGCTATCCACTTGTCGTGAACATAGCCCATTTACAAAGGAATCGAAGGGCTAACTTCGATGCAAGAGAAAGACAAGGCCAGCAAAATTGGTTTCAGAATGAACTTTGGCTTTCCAGAAGACAGCAAGAGTACCACAACTTCTTCCTCTAAAGCATTTCTACAACTTCATGAACACCCTAAGAAAGATGCCCACAGCTGACTTTGATAGCCACACCACTCTTGTTGACAACTCACATTGAGTGAATCTTTTAGGTTCAGCATCACAGCTGTAGAAGTCAATCACAACGTCCATCATTAATTTTTGTGCTTAGAGCTTGCTTGAAACCCATAGCATATTGTCTTCTTGATCCTTCTGATGGACAGAGCATTCAAACACCAGAATATGTGAAGATGGGTGATACCATCCTCTTGTGCAACTGGAACTCAACAAACTATTACCTTGCATGTACCTGGATTCCTTCTAGGGTTTCATAATCTACTACACCTTGAATGTTTTGGGGAAAGGAGAAGAATAAGAGGGACAGGAAGATCAAAAGAAAAAGAAATGAAAGCATGAGTGGCGGTGGCAGAGCCGGGGGGCAATCAATGCATACCTCCCACACTGTTGGCAGTATCTGTGGAGATGTTGATGGAGTTTCACCGAGGAGGCATTTGCACAGCGAAGACAGACGCGGTGACGCTGGTGATAGCCTTTAAGGCTTGCTAAGTCAGCAGCACAAGAAGGTACCTGGCAGCGAGCACTGAGCTTCACGCGCTTGCTCTGACTGCCTCCTTCGTCTTCTTCCTCATTGTCTGTACATGCACATGGAACTCTTCCCGCTAAGAAGTTGGGACAATCGAGACGAGGATCCCTGTGTTGTGCTCCCTCCTTCCGTGACACTGCCTTCTCAACTGTGTCGCTAGACTGAGGTTCGGTTTGCGTGTTCTGCTGCTGCTTCGTCGTCGTCTCTTCTGCCGCCACCGCCGCCGCAAGGTTTCCAGGACGACTGCTATGTAGGTCCTCGAACTCCGGCCACGATTGTCCAACCGAGAAGCCACAAGCTGAATCTAGCGTCTCTCGCACAAGCTCATCACTGGTAGTATCCACAGCAGGATTGACTAACAGCAGCACACTATCCCAATCCCAACCGGATGTTGTATCTTCCGAATGCCCCATAATAGCACTGGAAAAGAATCGCACTTTCTTACACCAAACAATTCATCATCTATTTCCACCAGCCCGCTCCCTCATGACATTTGCAAAGCAGATTTTCCTAGACTACTACACATCGGATCATCCATCAATCCCTAAAGAAACCTCCTCCTCCTCCTCCTCCTCCTCCTCCTCCTCCTCTTACCGCCAAAAAAACTCCTCCACACAAAGTACTAAACGATGACGAAGATTGCGTCCGAAAATTAAGCTACAAAGATTCAACAAAGCTCCAAGCATCATCTTCTTCCGTTCTTCTTGCCGATGCCGTTTTCCTTAAAACACCTCCGCATCAATCAGGTTGTAGACGGTTTAGCTTCACACAACAATCAAAGGATGTCGTCCTCACTCTCCGGCGAGCAAAATAAAATAATTTCTTTTTTAAGGATCAAACCATCTTCATCTTACCAAATCCTTTTTAGTTCCTTCAGCTCCAGATGCATCAGAAAGAAAAAAAAAACACAAAAACAACGGCAACAACAACAACAACAACAACAGATGTATACGGGATTGAGACAAGGACTCCGTCTGCGGGATCTGCAACAAGCGCTTCGAGGAAGAAAGAACGGGAGCGAGGCAGCGAGCGAACCCAGCGAGGGAGCGAGCGAGCAAAGCTCCCTTCAGAAGTGACCACATGAGAAGAACCGATAAAAAGGGTGGGAAGGTATTACTGCCCCAAAAAAAACCAAATGCCCAAAATAGCAAAAATGGCAATATATCCCCCACCTACAGGAAAAAAAAAGAAAAAAAGAAGTTCTTTAGTCTTGACTAGTGCTTTTTTTTATTAAGGAATTTTTGTTTGTAGCCAAAATGGCTGTCATCACCGTAAGAGGATTTAAACCAGATATGAAGTCCAAATCTTTAATCATCCTTCTATATTTCAGTTCCACGTTGCTAACCAAGTATAAAAAATCTGGCGAGTATTTAACTAGTTTTGGCAATTGAAAACCTTTCAAAAATCAATTAATTTTCGAATTATTTTCTTTTTTATTTCTCTTTTCGGCCAAATTTCGCCAATAAAAAAAGCCGATGTTTATTGTTGACCCTTCGGGAGCGGCCTTTGGAGGGTTGGAGGGGGGGGAGAAATTTCCTTGCTTTGGTTGTGTGTGTTTGCGAGCAATTTTTTTTTCTAACAATTTTTTGCACCTTTTATTAAATTTTAGGAATTTCTTGGGGGAAAAAAATATTTTAAGTGTGAATTCAACTACTTTTTCTTTTTTTTTGGAAAAATTCGTCGAATATTCAAAGAGACCTAATTATTGTTGAGCTTGTAGGTCTCCTTGTTACATGGGTCTGGTCCTACAAATGATAAGGCTTTTGTGATTGGGTTTGGCTCTCTCTCTCTCTTTTTCAATAATGCTATTAAATTTTAAAGGATCATAAGTTTTGCACAAATTCTATCACAATAAAAACCTTGAAAGAAAATAATAAGCTTTTTATAATTTTCTCTCTCTCTCTCCTTCTCTCTATTTCTTAATGAGAAATCTAAGAGGGAATGAAATCTTAGAAATAAATGAGAATATCCTAAAGGAGAATGAAATCTTGGAAAGATATCAATAAAAAGAAGCTATTTACCAAGTCTTTATATATATATATATATATATATATATATATATATATATATATATATATATATAATCTCAAAAAAAATCTTTAAATTTTACAATGTTTTCCATAATCCTAATTATATGAGATTATTAGGAACTACTTGATGAATTTTATTTTCATAAACCCCAAAAAATATCAATAAGCTCTCACAAATATTTCCATATGATCCTATTCAAAACTATTTTAAACTATTTTAAAAGCCTTCTTTTGATCATCCTAAAATAAGAATTATAAGTTTTCACGCATTTTCTCCATAACCCAATACATAATGATAAGCATTTTCTTTTCACAAATCATGGTTAAATAATCCAATTTTTCCACAATACAGTACAAAATGATAAGTATGTTTTCATAGGTCATGTAAAATCATGTTCAAATAATCCTATAGAATTTTTATTTTTATTTTAATTTTTGACCCATGGCCCAAACTCTCTTTCATAATCTTGAAACAAATGAAAAGCTTTTCATAAGTTTTTCCAATAATGCTAGAAAGTGTGATAAGCTTTTTCATACATGTCCAATAATGTTTTTTTTAATTTTATGAGCTACCGCCTCTCCCAAATTCTCCAAAGTTAGGGAAAATGATAAACTTCTTTTTCCACTAACAATTTGCTCTACATTTGGAGGTTGCTTAATCATGCTTAAAATTGGGAGTAGTGATTTATTTATTTTTGTGGGGGTGCAAATTTTTGCATTGTGGCAACAAAACAATTTGGAAAAACTTGAGGGAAATTTTATTATAAATTTGAAAATATATAAAAAAATTTAGGAAATCTTGCCAAATTTTGAAAATCACAAATTTGGGGGAAAGCTTTATTTTTAAAAAATTAAACCCCTACTTGGGAGAGGAAGAACGATGAATCTTATCCCAATATTTAGGATATAATTAACATTTTTGGATAGACCAACTCATGTTATTTTGAAAGGTTTTTGAAATATCAAAAGGGTGGATTTTATTAGCTCATATTTTGATGTGTTTATGGGGATATTACAAATGTAGAAGTGTGAGGCCTCTAGCTAATTAAAGCTTAAATAAGTTGAAATATAGTTATATGTAACGAAAAAAAAGCTTCATTGATGAGAGTTGGCAAAAAAAATCATTTTCAAAGCAACAAAAGCTAACTCCATTTACAAAATGAAAATTTAAGTCGAAGCTCCATAGTTTCTATTACAAGAAATTTTATTAGAATGCACCTAAAGACCACAAGATCAAAGGAGCCATCACACAATGTTACAACTTGTGTTCATATATACCATTAATGATTTTTTATGAGCATCAAATGGCATTCAAAACTTAGATCTACACCATGTTGTAACTAATATTATTGAAGGTCACAATCTTGATATCACAAATTTTGGGAAAAGAAATTTTTTTTAAACAATTAATACCCATATTTTGGGAGAAGAAGAAGGGTTTTTATTATTTAGGACATAATTAACATTTTTGGATGGACCAACTAATAATATATTTAAAGAATTTTGAAATATCAAAGGATGGCTTTTACTACTTCAAATTTTGGTGTGTTTATGGCGATATTGCAAATGTAAAAATGTGAGGCCTCTAGCTATATAAAGTTTAAATAAGTTGAAATTTAGCTATATCCATTTTTTAAGCAACAAAAATTAGTCATATGTATAAAATGAAAATATAAGTCCAAGCTACACAACCTTTATTATAGGAAGTTTTATGGCAATATGCCTAAGTGCCACTAAAATCTCATATCCTTGAAACGAGGCTTTGATGGGTGAATTTTTCACAAAAGACAATTAATTACACTAATTGAGCACCACAAATTAAAAAAAGACAACAAATCAACAAGAATAATTAATTGTAAGTTAAGTCCTAAGGCAACTAGTACCTCTAATTGAGGTTCAACATTAAATAATTCTCTCAATATTAAATAATCTCCAAGGAAAGTTGAAAAAATTAATTAAGAAATGAACTTGTTGAAGAACATGAGACTTGAACTTTTGACCTTTGAATTAAAAAAATGATCCCTTCCCACAAATCTATTGTCTTTTCTATTGAAAGTTTGAGCATCTCTTGTATTTAAAATATAATTATCAACATTTTAAAAAACTAAACATGGGGCTATTAGACTTTTTTAGTTGAAAAATAAATTAATTTTACATTTTTTTCCAAATGCTAGTCAAGGTAATTGAAAACCAAAACAAGCAAATAAATAAATAAATAGAAGAAATGTTTTAAAAAGAAATGTCATGGTATGTCCTTAACACTACCCAACATTCTTAACATCCCCCCATTGTCAACCAAAAAACAAAATTACTAATCTCCCCAACATTTTCATGATACTCTTCAACACCCCGCTATCATCACCCCATTGTTGCCCAAATACAAATCTCAACTCAATCAACTAACTTATGGATTTTTAACCCTTGAGTTGTGGTTGTGGCTTTGAGCTCAAAATTAAAGTCAATCTAGATAATTTTTCATCATAAAATCATTTATAAAAGGATTTTCTAGCTATGATATCCTCTTATCTAAATATTTCATATAAATTACCCTTTAGAATTTAGATTACAAACAAGGTAGTTCTAACAATTTCACATTAATCTTATGATTGCAAAACCTTGACCTTCTTCCATTCTTCAAATGTGATGTCATATATGGGAAGTTTTTCGAGATGGAAAAATGTTGTGAAGACATGTCCACAACAATCAAGAAACGTTCACACCATCGGTTCCTTTATTTTGATTCAATAAATGAAAGGGTTGAAAATGTGCATTGACATTCAACGCTCCCCAAAACTTGAATTCTAGCAATCTCTGTTTATTTAAATTCTTTACAAAAGAATTTTTCAATACTCAAGAAATGGACAAAGTTCACCATAATCAAGTAAAAGATTCACGTGAAATGGAGGTTCCATAATCATTACGACATTTATTTTCATTGTGCGTTTAAAAATGTTTTGTTGGAAATTCAAGTGACAAGATCAAAGGAGACATCACACAAACTTGCGATTTACGTTCATTGTAGCAATGACTTTTGATTAGCATCGAATGACATTCATAATTTAGATTAACACCAAGTTGTAACTAATGTTCATCATAACTAATATTGCATCCATTAAATTACTATCAAAAAATTGATTGGTTTGTTTGTTTTTTGTTTAACACATCTACATCACCTACAAAACAACATGACGACTATTTAAGGTGGGTCAAAATATATTTGTATGAAAAAATACTTATAATAATGTATTGAAAATATATATATATATATATAATTAAAATTATTTTAAACTTTTATGAAATTTGTAATATCTATTTCACATATGATTACACATAATTTGAATCATGTTTGTGAACCATGTGAAAAGTTTGATAATTTTTTTTCACAAGTGAGATTTTTCCAAGGCATTGACCATGAGTATGTTGTAAATACAAATTTTGACAAACAATCATTTGAAACAATTAATGTAATCTATTTCAAACATTTATTTTGAATGATTAATGAAACCAAATTGTAATGAAGTCTAAAATGAAAAAAATGAACTTTATTATATTTGTGTATATTATAAATATACCCATAATTCTTTGAATTTAAATGATTTTTTTCAAATATTATTAGTCAACATTTCATTATGTGAAAGTCATAATTAATGCACCACATTTTTAAAATAACTATATGAACCCGAAAAAACTCAAATCAACATCATCATAACATGCTCTCACCTAGCATGGGTTATATGTTAGTTAATGAACCAATGCTTGATGCAAAATGACAAAGTATTATGTAAATGAAAGGTCTTCAAGGCCATTTTATGAGTGAACATCCATATATAATTAAATCATCCACCTCCTATAACGTCACTATTATATTTGCAAGATCATGATGGAACAACAAGCTTGAATTTTCAAATTTTCATCCTAATAACATTTTGGTAGGAATTTTGACTAAGTAATTTATGCATTAATTGTTCTTTCCAATTTCAAGCTTGTTAACTCCTCACATTTTCCTTATGTGTTTTGCTAGTCTTTGGACAACTTTTGGAACCAAAGTCCAAATTGCCATGTCTTTTTTGTAATTACTTTCGAAGAAATGATGGCCACAAGTGCAATAGCCTTTTTCAATAATTGAACTCAAAGCTTTTTGCTCAAAGTAGGCCTTCCTTTTGGATAGAACATTGTTAGGATTCCATGGTTAAACTCAATGATGACACTCCCTATGTTTTTGCTATGAATCAATAATGTTTTCAACTATTTGATGAATTTGTTTTGGTCTTCCTTACCATGCAATTGTTGTTTAATCCCAATGCGTGCATATCAATTTACATGCATGTATTCATCTTTGGTGCATTCATGGTGGCAAATCCGCTCAGTGTGTTTATGATTTGATATTGGACCATGCTTTAAAGGAAGGACCATACATTCACTTGGGTTTATTACACCTAAATGTCAATAATAGCTTGGACCTTACAAACAAAAATCAAATAAGAACACGCTTACATATAATACCTAGCAATTTACAACTAATTAAAAAGATTAAATGCTTTGAACAAAACTAAAAGAAAAAGCTATGATGACCTTTTTTTGGGCTTTTAAAAATCTAGTATTAAAATATACAACTCCCAAAATATGGTGCATTTAATTTGGGTTTAACTTTTGATGTTTAGGCCTTAGGATTATGATTTTCACAAAGTTACTGCTACACAATTATTTTTTTCCATTTGAATTCAAAGAAACATTGGTATATTTATGGCATACACAATATAACAAAGCCCATTTTTTGTTTCTAATTTTTTTTTTACATTAATCATCCAAATAAGTGTTTGAAATGGATATTATGCATTGGCCCAACTCACATTGATTGTCACTTTCAATTTCAAAATGGTTGTTATCAAAATTTCAAATTATGACATATATATGGTCAACACCCTAAAAAAAAACCCATGTGTGAGATCAAAATATGGACCTCTTCATATGGTTCACAATAAAGATTCAAATTACGTGGAATCACATGTTAAAAAAATGTTTCAAATTTCATAAATTGTAAAAATTATTTCAATTTTTTTTGGAGTATATTTTTGCATGTTTTAGTAAATAATTAATTACAGCTATATTTTTTATACAAACAAATCTACCATGATATACATAGAAAAATAAAATCTATTACATTGTTTGAGTCATGGTATATCATAATGTAGAAAAATATTTTGAAACATTTTTTTTAATGTTGACATGGTTTAGCTTAAATACCCTCTCTAAGGAAAACAATACAATGCGATTACAAAAAACCATTGTCATTTTTTTTTATTTAAAAAAAACTATTAAGAGGCGAAAATAAATGCAATTATGTGTTAAATTAAATAAATTTAATGTAAGTACAATGCGATATGAACCTCATGCAAATACACCTTTATTATTTTTATTCTTCATGGCTAAATTTCATTATAAAAAATCAATTCACATGGTATATGAATGTCCTTTAATTCACTTGGCTTTTTGTCAACATTAGAATTATCCACAAAGTTAAACAAACCAAAGACCAAAACACCCAATCTAGCTAGAACTAAAGATGAAATTCCAAAAAGCAAAGAAGGTACATTATTTTGAAATGGGGGGTTAAACTTCATTTTTAACCCTTCTTAGTGGTAAAAGTAGTTTTGTATTGACTTTTCAATTTGTTGAAGGCACCTTCATTACAACATTCATTACATTGTTATAACTTAAATTAAATTGATCTAAATCATGTGCATTAATATTGTCGTTTCAATGCTTGATTTTCATTTTTTGAAAAGCTTGTTCACTTTACAAATACTCAACATCTAGGCAAAAACATATTGAAGATCAATTTAAGGATGATTTTATTTTTTCATCAAAAGCCAAAGGTTAAACCTTGGAACATATATTTTTGTGTTATTGATCCCATTAAAACCTATTTAATTTTCATTATCAATTGCATTCATAAAATGACAACATTCGAAACAACTCAAGTGAAGAAAACAATTGACACATTCAATATTCAAAGAACAAATTTTTACCATTAATTATGGAAATATTTAATTACTTCCATAAACAATCCAACAAGTTCTAATTGAACGAAGGTCTATGCCTCCAAGTTGCCTTTTATTTATGATGTTAAGAGTTTTATTGTGTTTGAATGGTTACATTATATCAACTAGGGTAAATTAGCATGAAATTGATTCCAATGTGAATGTAGTTTTAAACATTCGAACTTTTGGATGAGAATTTAAATCCCTAAGTGGGGTGTTTCAATCAAATTTTGTTTGATGTGTTACTATGGACAACAATGGTTGTAGGTGCCAAAGTCATAATGCGAAATAAGTTTGATGTGATACACCTTGTAGGAAGGTGTATATTGTTTTGTGTGTCATTATGTAGATTGATGGTTGTAGGCGATGATATGATAATACATGAAAATGACTTGCAATAGATGGAATCACAAGTTTGAAGTCATTTCATTGTCCTTTGGAATCCCAATGTTTGTTTTGGAAAAACTTCACAATTGTTTTCCAAAAAT
Organism: Sphagnum contortum; assembly: GCA_963920785.1. NCBI lineage: Eukaryota > Viridiplantae > Streptophyta > Sphagnopsida > Sphagnales > Sphagnaceae > Sphagnum > Sphagnum contortum. The sequence goes on along the minus strand of OY987276.1, from coordinate 8,487,264 downwards.
GAAAAAAAAGAAGTGATTTTAAGGATTTTTTTATCATTTTCTGAAATTAAAAAAAAAAATTAGCCACATTTAGATCTAGGCATTTCTTAGGTTAGCACTTGTAATATCACTTTTGTAAAAATCTTACAACCCACCTAGGATAGGTGCCATTTAATGTTAATTAATGTTAGGATCCTCACTATTTGAAGAATGGGGGGGGGGGGGGGGACACTAATTTTGACCCCTTTTCTTTCCTTATTATTATTTTTTGCATCATTTTATTTTTATCCAAAAAATGTCAAAATTCCACACCTTCTCCAAATTCTTCTTGGATTCGTCACTTGAAAATACAAAATGCCTTGCAAGATTCTACATCATCCTCCCCCACTCCCCCTCCTTTACAAATCTCACCATGATGGCTCTCCTTTGAGAAATTCTTTGAAATCTCCTTCCCAATTGATTTTTCCAAAAGAAAAACAAAGGGAACAAAAAAGAAAAAAAAGTGCCACACTTTGTAAAAAGAAAGAGCAAAGTTGTAACATGTGCATTATGGCAACATGACTTGGTTATGGTATCATATATTCATACAATATGATATTGAAGGTTCCAAACCCCAAGGTGGAAGCTCAAATTAATGTTTAAATAATACATCATACATAATTTTCCTTTCAATATGTTCAAATATTTTTTTAATCCCACCTATTTTATTCTATAGGCCAATCAAACAAAGAGGCCCATCACAATGCAATGGAGGACCAATATTTCAAGCCAATGTTAACTTGTTGGCAAAAAGAGGCAAATGACTAATGTCAAAAAGGTAGCCTATTAGGATCATTTTCCCTCATGATCATTTCTCGTAGCCATTGCACTTTCTTGCTATGTAAAGCTCATAATCGCTATTAGCAAGAAATTTATATTGCCAACAAAAAAATCACACACACTCGCACCACCCCAAAAGACAATAGACTACGCTAAGTGGAACACACAAATCAAACAAAACAATTCAACCCATGTATGAACAAGCGACTCATCTCATTGCATAACAACTCTATCCCCATTTTGACAAGTTCAAACCATCAAGAGTTTAATGAAGTTTCCAAAGAAACAAAATAAGAAATGTTTCATGAAGTTCTCAAAAGTGAACTCACAATAACATTCCAAGGTGAACATTCTTCAAAGTGTGGGACCAAATCAAAACTACATAGTTCCTGAGTGTTGTCTCCAGATCTAGTCCTAGTTCCTGAGTGTCGTCTCCAGATCTAGTCCTCATAAATTGGCTACAATCTGATGGCCTTTGTACTGCAATTTGTGGGAGTTCTTTGATCCAAGACTTCAAAAAAGAAAAAAAAAGAGGGGAATCTACCACTACATATTAGAAGCAACTAAAAAGATCACACTCAACATGAGAGAATTCAGTTCAATAAACTTGGTAGCTGACTTTCATTAGCAATTTTGTATCTGAACCAACTTGCTTGGAGAAAAGAAAAAAACTCTTCATAAGTACTAGATTACCACAAGGAAATATTGGCCCAATTCACTCGACAATTCACTCATTTTCTAATGAAATTTATGAAAATTTCAGCATGAACAAGTAAAAGATTGATGGATCAAAGAAGAATTCAGCTCGATTTACTCTGTGACTAACTTTCATTACTGAGCTTGTACCTGAAAGAGAGAGGAAAAAAACTCACACTCTTGCGAGGAAATATGGATACACTCCATTGAACATTTCACTCATTTTCATCAACATTTCACTCATTTTGTAATGAAATTCATGAAAATTCATCATGAAGGAACTAAAAGATCGCTTCAAAAATTGGAAATCAGCTCAACTAACTCTGCAGCAAACTTTCATAAGCTAATTTCTTACTCAAATTCTCTCTCTCACTTGGGAGAGTGAGAAAGGAGAAAACCTCACTCAGTCTATGCTACAACAAGATATGGGCCCAATTCACTAAACATTTCGCTCATTTTGTAATGAAATTCATGGACTGATTTCTTTTGCCCTTTTGCTGGCAGTTGGTTACTAGCAGATCAAAACTGTGTGTGCTGTAAAAATTATTACAGCAAATGTGAAGAGGAAGGTCATGTAGATTGTGTTGGAAACTGGTTGGAGAAGAGGGAAAAGTTGAGATTTGGGAGTTTTGTGGCCGTTGGGATTTGCTTCGCTTTGATTTTGCTTTCATCATCTTTCATAGCTCCATAACCAAGGCTCAACAAAGTAATCCTCGTGGTCTTCTGAGTAATCGTCATTGGGAGTAGTAGCAGTAGTAGACGGGAAGATGATGTTGTGCACCCATTCATGCTCGTAAGGATCGTCGAAGTGATGATCATCCACATTGCATCTCCAATTGTTGTTGAAATCGAAGATGTGGTTACTAGAGTGTGAACAAGAAGGAGGAGGAGGAGGAGGAGGAAGAGGAGGAAGAGGAGAATGATAATGTGGTGATGGGTATGATATTCCGGATTCTCGGAATTGGTAGTATACTCCGGATTCTTCTTCTTCTTCAGTGTACGTTATGTCTTCCAGCAGCTCAGATTCTCCGCTCTCGTCGCTCATGTCCGACGCTTTCGGGGACATGAATTCGTTGTAATTGAAAGGACGCCCTACAGCAGCAGCAGCCGAAGCTGCTGCCGCTGCTTGAATCTCGCGTCTGGAATAATAACCCGGCGTTCCACTCGGGATGGTTGGGGTATGGTGCGGGAAATTGGGTTGCGAGTTGGGTCCTCGGAGGCATACAATGGCTGCGTCGTAAGCGTGTGCAGCTTCTTCCGCCGATCGGAAAGAACCCAACCAAATGCGAGTCCTTGTCACAGGGTCTCTGATCTCCGACACCCATTTCCCCCATCGCCGCATTCGTATCCCCCTATACTGCCGCTGCTGCTGCGAGACCACCCCACTACCGCTTCCTCTCTGCTCCATGTGAATCTGGGTCTCTCTGATTCCTCCAACTATGAGTTTTTTGTACCAGAAAATGATCAGTGTACTAAAATCTGACAACGAGAATTCTTGTTCAATTCTTCTTCTTCTGTCTCAATGTCACAACTGTCATCAATTGTCGCAGTTCAGAATCCGGGTCTCTCAAGTTACACTAAAGATGAACTTTTGTAACAGAGAGCCTGAGTTTACTAAAATCTGACAGCGAGAATGTTTCTTCTTTCTCAATGTCACACTGTCGTCAATTGTGGCAGTTCAGAATCTGGAGAATCTGGGTGTCTCAAGTTCCATCAAATATGGATTTTTGTAACAGAGAAGAAGATGAGTCACCCAAATCTGGCAACGAGAAAAAGAGGGCTGGAAAAAACAACACGCACTAGAGAGGTAAAGTACTAGGGATTGCAATAGTGATTGGTAGTCAACACAGACAAAGTCTGTCTGTATGTGTGTATGTCGACCCAGTAGCAGCTGAAAATAGAATTGCCAACTGCTGCTGCCGCTTCTTCTTCTTCTTCATCAATCAAATTGAGCTCCAATGCAGCTAGCTAGCATCGAATCTGGTATTAAACTAGGCATTGAATGCGCGCATCTTAGGCTTGGCTTCTAGAATTTACTGCTTTAATTTCTTCCCAAAAAAATTCACTCGCTTGTCTAGTCCGAGTAGAAGGAATCAAAGCTCCCGCTCGTACTAGGGGAAGCTGCAGATCACCAGCACAGTGCGCGGGCGGCAGCAGCGACAAACCCTCTCCCGCTCTCCCCTTCCCCAGTCCGCTGCCACGTGGCATATACGCACGTTGTGTATTTGGTTCCTACTCTACTGGACTGGGAATACGCCTCGTGCGTAGGTACTGTCGAGGTAAAAGTGAGGTGAAATTTAAGTAAATCAGTTTCTCCTCGTTTTTACCCGTGCTAATAAGCGCTCTGACGCGTAAGTCAGTTTCTCCTCGTTTTTACCCCTACTAATAAGCGTTCTGACGCGTCGGTAATTTTTTTCTAATTTTAACTCACGCGCTAGGGCCACCATTTTTAAGGTTCTGTTCAGACTACACCTAGTTTCCAGATGTCAACCTTTTTTTGGACACGTGGGATTTGGCTGGTTGCGCAACCTGGGTACCAGAGGTCTTTTAATTTTTTTCAAAAAAAATTTAAATTTCCTTATATATATATATATGATTCCAATTTTTTGATATGGTAAAAAAAGTGGCCAAATTTTCCGATAATTACGGTAATTAGTTTTATAATAGTAAATGGAAACAATTTCGGCCCCTTTTCCCACTTATGCACTTTTTTTTAACATTTTTTTCCTCTGGTTTTTAAGATTTGAATTTTTTTTGGGGGGGGGATTTTTCATTTGGGGTTGGCGGGTGGGAGGAAATGACGCCAAGGAGCATGGCCTTGCGCCAATTGTTCAAAAAATTAAATTAAATTAAATTAAGGAAATTTTTTAATTCACACCTTTTTTGGTTAAATTCACACCCTTCGAGTTGTGCCCTGATTGACCACAGACCCCACACTTGCATCCTTCCACGTTTAGGGTGAAAGAAAGGGTGTGAATTAAAAAAATTCCTAAATTAAATGCGAAGGGGTCAAGAAGACCAAATAATTGAGGTCCAGTGCAATGGAAGCCCAAATTGTCGCCTCCTTTTTCAAATGTCATTCCCCAACTTTGCTCAAGATTGTTTCGTAAAACACTTGGTCAAAAAAAAAAAATTATAAATAGAGAAAGAAAAAAAAATTACAAATGGTAGTATTGCCTCTTGAAAGGGCGTAAGACACCTTACATTTCGTCGTTACATCCTAAACGCTACTATGGTTGATAAAGGAAATTTCCACCCGTTTCTTTACGCTGAGTAATGCCTTTTGATCGGGTACATAACAAGAACTAGGTCCCACATTTGGGTCAAGTCTACCTCTCACCCAGGGCCCCCCATTCCGGACACAAAATCGTCAACCTGGAGGAGATTCCACCCTTAACCCTAAGCTTCTCAGGGTCACGTCCTCTCTCTCCATCTCAAAGGGCATATGAACATGATCAGGTCTACGGTAAAGTTGCTAATGATGTGGTAGATATGTTTCCGGAGTACCAATATCTCAATGGCCATTGGTCAGACCCGACTTCTTACAACCAATGGCCGCCACTTGGCTGGGTCCTCCCAATGGCCCGCCATTACTTAATAAGTTTCCCATTGGCAAAGTGCATTTATAATGTCGTTATGTGCATGTAAAGTCTATCATCTTGTTCATTTGTGGTAGGACTTTTCAATCTTTGGTGTGTATAGTGCATTTTTGGTCGCTATATAATAAAAACTAGTATTGGTTGTCATTGAGTTATTTTTAATTTTCCAAATCTATTTTGTTCTGCAAATCACCTTCATGCAATTTGTGACTTAATTTCACTACATCTTTGGTGTTGGTCATGTTGTCAATAACTAATCTGAAAACTAGATGAAATATGATGTGGTCGACTTGGAACCAGTTTTCTTTCTATATTCACGAGAAATTTTATTTTTGTACAATAGAGTTATCTGTAAAGTCACACGATTAGGGGGCGAGAACGCCCAGTTTCAGCACAATAAGGCATCAAACCTGTAACTGGGAATGAAAATTTTACAAAACGAAATAAATGGGACCCAAACTAGTTTTTCCACCAATTTTGATGGTGGAACGAATTTAATCCTCTGTTTCCTTTTTCCTGAGCGCCTCCACTGCTCCTCCGCTGCTGCTACATATATTTTCACTGCCCCTACCTGTACAACAATTATAATTACTCTCGAACCTTGTGCATTAGTTTCAGCATTTCATTTTGAGCTTTAAATTTCGGTACTTTGCGGATACCACTCAAAGTGGCGATAGGGGGTGAAAGCACCCCAAGGACTGGGGAGAGAGTGAAGACAAGGTGACTTTACGGATGTATGAGTAAGCATATTGGAAAGTTTCTGAAAGAATAATCACAAAGTCTTTGGTTGGGATTTGTGACAACACACCCAAAACAAAAGGTTATTCACATGTATGAAGTTATGAACCAAGTATTTATTTAGCTAATTTTTATTGAAACATTTTTGGGTTTTTGTGACACATCCAAAAAAAGGGGTGGCCTTGCTATTTACATTAAAAAGTATTCTAAGCGAAAAAAGACTTATGGAAACTCAAATATTTCACCACACAAAATAATAATCTTCAAAAAAAATCCTCTACAAGAAACCAAAATGCTTCAAGACAATATAACTCTATTATAACTAATCTCAAGTTTCAACACAAGTCAAAATATCATCTTTCAAAAATCCTTGTATAGAAACAGACCTATTACCTGGGGGCAAAAATCCCTTAAACTATTATACTCAATACTGAATCTAAACACATTATTCTTGCCTTGGGTAGGCAAGGCCAACAAAAAGCTCATTCACAAGCCACGCACAAGTCTTCACCAGTCCAATATCACATGACACACAACTTTAAACACAACACAATATTTTACAAGTTAAACTTGACGTCTTTTGTTTCTCAAGATAGGAAGTGCTTTTAACAAGGGACCCACTTAACCTAGCTCATGATAATAAGAGCCTTAATGCATGCAAGAGCATGTCGCTTATTATTTATGTGGGGACATAATTTCCATATAAGCTTTGGGTTTCTTGTTTTGGTCGAACACACACAACTTGCGTCCACTTGGTTTTCATTCCTTCGATTTAAGATGAATTTATTAAGGAATAATAATAACATGCACAAACTCTCTCTATGTGTAAGAATGTAAGAGCAAACTCAACCCAGAGTGAAGTGAAGTTCTCGTTGGGAGAGAGATATATATATCCAAAAAGAAGAAAACACTAGTTCAACCATTTTCTTAATTGACCTACTTACACCATCAACTCCAGTAGTCGTGCATAAAATGCCAATTAAAACCAATCCCCAATTGCTCAGTTTGGTGTGGCTGCTATGCATATAACGTGGATTGGTAACAACAATTACTACGAAACAAGTAGTGATTTGGGAAAGAAGCCCACCTAGTAAAACCAAATTTTCACAAACGGAACACAATTTTTTGGCCAATGAAGCTGGGAAAGTTATGGATGAATTCGGTGGCATGATGTAACCTGGCCAATTGAAGGGCGCCGTTCAGCTATGCTTTGCTTTCCATGTAAGTTGTGTGGCAAAATCAGATAACTCATTCCAAAGTAAATTGGTTGGCCTTCAAGCGGTGTTTTTTTTCTTCTTTTTTTAAATTTTTTAAAATAAAATTTAACATAGGGTAGTTTTGTCTAGGATCTTTTATACACCTCATGCATGGGGTCGTTAGTTGGTTGATGCATTTTGACTTGAGGGCGAAAAAGAAAAAGGAAAGAAAAGAAGTCCATCCACCCACCATTCCAAGGTTCCGAATCATCAAGTACTAGAGAAGTGACCAAAATTGTTTCTACGGGTACTCACAAAAATTCCCATAACGTCCAAAAAAGTGTTAAATCCCGCCCCCAAGGTTTGATTTTCCCAAGCTACAAGACTACATTAAAGGAAAACAAGCTGGCAATCGGGAACCCGATAGGAACTAGAGTCTATTATAATGTGTAGGGTAAAGCCTCGAGGTGGATGCATTAAGGGGCCTAGGACGAGATAATAGCCAAATACGGCCCCTCATTTTGGATATGTCACCCACCCATTAGGGGCCATACCCAACATCAAGCATGAGGCAAAATCCTTATCGTAAGCCTAGGCATATACAAATATCATGAGCACGAGTGGCTAGAGATGGGAGGGATCTTATACACCAATATACTAAACAAATACCCCTATAAGTAGGGATAAGGCTCCTCCCACTCCTAAAGAGAGTAGGTGTATGATCCCTCTTCTTTTCTATTCAAGGAAGGATATTCACAAACATAAGGTGCCCTCTCTAAAAGGCACAACGAAACTTCGTCTACGACTTACACCTTATGGTCTTGGATTAGTACTAGGTCTCTATCTTTTTCAAGGAAACCCTTCACACAATTTTCACATGGGGCTGAAGTAGATCAAACTTAAGTAGTATTATTCTCTAGTGATTCTGTACGAAGAGTAAAAAGGAATTGGCGAGTACCTTGCATGATATAGGGAACATTCAAACGCCCTACTCAAAAGTTGGAAATCGTCAAGGGAGTCAAATTGAGACGCTTGCTAGTACCTTTAATACTATGTATGTGTGTTGTTGGTGCACAAGTAAAACATTCATTTGCTCGCACCACGATCTGTATAGTATACAAGGGGACCCAACTCCAAACCCTCCCCCTCCCCCCCTTCCCCTTCATTGGTCACACTATGATAAGGCATATCTGTAGGGCCTTTGCTCCAATGGCTAAGTAAGTGACAAAGATTCAAAGGATCTTGTTTTCAAATCATCCTCGTTAGTCTCATAAGGATGAAAAAGATTTTGGGAATCCCCTTTTTAGAATACTTTTTCAAAGATTTTGGGACCCCTTTCCACAACCATCCTAGTTGGTTGGTCCCATTGGATGACAATGATTTGGGGACACTCCCCCCCCCCCCTCCACCGCCCCACCCTCCCCATGCCCCCAATTTTTTTTAATGAACTACCCTTAAGTAAAGGCCACAGTGTGGTGACATACTCCTTTGTTCTCAAATGGTGTTTTGTTTAGTACCCCATTTTTTTAAATTGATAACTTACCCATACTCAAGGCATATAAACATATTTTTCGTCAAGGTAGGTCATCTCTAAACCTTAAACTCTTTTTTGTCTTCAACAATTGAGCTTCTTCGTTTGTCAAACGACATGTGCATAACTACACTTTGTAATAGGAAGAACATTGCTATAATGGGAAGAATGTGTCCATCATAAACAAGCTCCATTTTAACGATGTTTAAAACATATTTGTAAGACCAATGTGTAGGCACACATATTAGGTGGTTCTTCTAACGTTGGGTATTTTTAAAACCCAACCCTTTTGCGTAGTGAGTGTGTATTAGGAGGCCCTCAATCAAATATTCCAAAAATTGACTTTTATTAAATGCATAATAAGTAGATATTACCAAAATAATACCTGGGAAATTTGGTAATCAGGGGCATTTTTCAAAGATGCAAATTAATACCAACCAGTTCCATTTAAGTTCTCAAAATCCAATTATTTGACACTTTGTGTGACATAGAATTAATTTTTTCAAAGCCCCTGCATGACTAGATGTAAAAATAAAAATTTGGGAATTAGAGAAGACTAGTTTCTTTTCACTTGACAAATTCACTTCCCTCACTCCGCTTGTAAGCATTGGCTGATCGATTCAATTTATTCATTTGATAAATTTGCGAGGCACCAATGGCTTAACGAATTTACCCATAATATTTCTTCTCCTTCATTTGAGAATGTTGGGTGATGCACAATGAACTCTAAGAACTAAAAGTTGTGACAATAGCCCAACCCACACACCATTTTCCATGAGGATGTAACAACAAGCCTATGAATCCAATGCATTTATAGTTAAGAAATATGAGTTAAAATAATTGGGATTCTTTTGACGTCCAAATTAGATTTCATTTATGAACTATTTGTTAAACATTAAACAAGTACAACAAGGGAAGGAGTTGGAGGGATGACACATGAGGGTCTCACCATGGTTGGACAAGCATGTTTGCTTTGAAATTGATTAATATGCTAGCTAATCCTCTCAATCAGCCTTTTGTTTTTTTGTTAAAAAGTTCTCAAAAGGCAAGAAGAAAAAAGGCCTTGCAATAGGCCTGCTTTAAAATCAAGGTCATAATTCAACATTTTTTGCCTAAACCTAAAGTAGCCAAATGGTAATATTGCCACCTTCTCAAAACCCTAAACACTAACCATTATTAGTCTTTTTCCCATTGTTGTCATTTGTTTGTAAAGAGAGTTGCCATTGCTAGGAGCTCGTCACCATTGCCCTTTCTTGCTTACAAAACGATTCGTCAATAATAAGCGATCAAAGGTGACCTAAATTTTGTTGACATTTGTATGTGCATAGGGATTCTACATTGTTTAGTGACTTAGAAGTTAGAAAATTGGTAGGATTTGTAATTGCATAATCAAATTTGTATCATGTTTTATAAATTGCAATTTTTTTTGGCAACTAAATTCATTTTGAAAGCTTATGTTTTAATGTTGGTGGCTAGGGCCAGATTTTAAAACAACATCACATGTTAAGTTTTGGAAATATGGTGTATAACGTTTCACTTTGGAGTAATGACAAAAGGATTTGCTTTGTGATCAAGTTTGATGGATAAAAACATTCGCAAGTTCATTCAACAAAAGCATTCAAGTCAATATCATTTACCTTCAATGGGTTTTTGGTTGTGCACAAGCATATTAAAATTTACAACTTCAAGGTATGGAGCTTGCTACTTGACTTTAAACATTTCATTTTCAAATCTTGATTTCTGAACCTTAATTGAACTTGTTCTATTGGCATTTGGGTGTTTTTTCAAGTTTTGATTATCATATCCTTTGTAGTTTGTTGTTTTATCATTTGTTTACTCGAGAGCCAAGAAAATTGAAGAATTAGGATTTGAGAGTTGAAAGGATTCAAGAGTCAAGAAAATAAGAAAGCAACTCCAAATCCACCGTCATTCAATTTGAGGAAGCTTTAATTAAAAGCTTCAATTTGATATTGTTTATTAATCTTTCTTTGTTTTGGTTTTAGTGCAATCTTTGTGCATTCCATTTTCGGGTTTCATTTTTGTTGGCAATTATTACATTACTCTAAACTTTTTTTTTCCTTGTATGAATTTCGTCCCTTTAATTTCTTTTATATTACAACCTATAGCCACCATACCATTGCCCCTCTTGAATTACCTAAGAACTTCAATTTCAAGCCTCCTTATCCTCTCCTCTTGCCCCAATAAGGTGAGGCCAATCCATCGTCTTCCTCAACACCTCTTGTTGTTTTGTCTAATGATAGCCCATTTGTTGTCATGTGTGATTCAACTCTTGAAAATGCAACAAAACCCTAAAATAAAAAGTTATGTGAAGGAGTAAGAAAATTTCAAGATGGGTGGATTATTCAATTGTCATTGGCTGAAAATGTGAATGAACACAAGGATTTGGTGCACCAAGTTCGAAATCAGGTGTGCACTCATGTGCAAGGGAAAGAAAAATTAATAACTCCAAAGCTCGATAATTTGTTGGAACACAATAATCATCATAAATGTAAGGTATCAATGTTAAAACGTTTGCTTGAATTTAATGGATTCTGGTTGGGGAATTGGCTAATAAGTTTGTGAACATGGGCTATGATGGCAACATCTTTCAAGGCCATTGAACATGTGTGACATTACAAATGGAGGAAAAGGTTATTTCATTTTTGAATGGAGTTCATTGCTTTGCTCACTAAACCAATTTGGCAATGGCCACAATATTAGAATTGAATCTTGTGCATGGACTAAAAGGCATTTTGCAAAGCTAGTATGCATTTTTTACTTACAGCCCAAAAAATGTATTAAACACCAAAAGAAACAAACTTTTCTAAAATGTCAAAATTAAGTCCAAATCTCCACACTTTTTCCAATGAAATGGCTTTATGCAAAATATTGTTCATTTATTATCAAAATGCATGTTGAAATGTAAAGGGTAAGGGTGCTTTGAGGAACTTGAATGCATTGTGTGACATTGAACTCATTTCAAGGCTCCCCTTATCCTTCCTTTGTTGGATTGTGTGCATGTTTTGATCAAAATTGCACAAAGTATAAATTTATTTGTTTACAATTATGTGAATTTTTAAAAATTGGCCCAAGCAAAAGTTGTACAAACTTTATTTTGACCCTTATGCCAAGTTTAAAGATCTAGCTTTTGACAACTTTCATTATATGGAAGTCTTAACCAATGAAACCGATCCTAGAAGTTGGTTTTTAAACCTAAATGGTGGAGGTGATGACAAAGATCTCACTTTTTCATTTATCGAAGGCAAGTATCGTATCTACCATTCTATTGTTGATGATGCAAAAGGTTTATAACTTATCACCAAGGCTACCTTCCAACAGGAAATCACCAAGGTAAAAGAGGAGTGTGAGGGGCCAAGCCAAAGCCTTGTTTAGAGCTTGAACACCACTTCCTTGCACATGAAATTATGACTAGGCACTTTATTTATCATTCATGTGTGTCATTTATCCCCAATTTTGGGCTAAGAATCTAATAGATGTAGAGGAAATTTTTCAAATTCACTTGAGGATGTTGAAGCAAACTTTCTATGTGCCTTCTGAGGTGGGTGATTGTGACAAAGTTGTGTCTGTTTTGTTGTTAATTCAAAATCTTGATCACCAAATGTTTTTTTTTTAAATGACTATGGTTCATAATGTTGAAGCAATCTTGCATGAGGACAACAAGTTAAACCCAGTTGTTAGGCTTTGGCAAAAGGTTTCTACACCTACCATCTTTAACCATAAGCTATTTGAATATATGAAATTTGCTAAAATTGCTACTATCCAAATTTTGGGCTCTATTGAAGATGAATGCACTTTCAAAAAAATTGTTTCATGAATAATAAGTTGTGGAATAGGTTGAAAACTCATCTAGATCCATGCACCAAATTTTATAATTAACGAGATTTATGCTTCAATTTTTTCCTTATGAAAAGTCATTGCCAAATAGCAAAGCAAGCTTCATTATTGTGTGGATGCATAGGTTAATCACAGTAGCAAACTCACTAAAGGTTTAGGTTTTTGGACTACAAATCTGAGTGGCAAATCATAGATAAGGATGTGGCCACTTCCACCATTTTGATGTGTCTTTTGTTTGCAACAACAAAAGATTTGGGTGAAGCAATGGAAAAACTTCAATTCTTTGGCAATGTCACAACAATTGGGAGCACAACAAAATGTTAACACTCATTTCTTTTAAACCCACAAAACAAGTAGTTCATAAGGTCTTCATTGATCCAAGGTCACATATGACACCCTTTGTGCATATAATTCCCAATTTTAAAAAAAACACAAAATCATGATTCTAATAAACAACCCCATGTGTGTAGGATAAATGAAATGTGTTCAATTTTACTACAAAAAGTTTGAGCTAATTATCACAAAGTTATTGGAAACCAAACCTCTTTTTGGTAGCTATCATTTTTTTTAAAAATCATTTGCCCTATTTATACAAGAGAGAATATTACAAATTGATTGAAGCATTTCAAGGTGAGAAGGTTGTGAATGTTCCATTATATGCCAAAGATGTGAATGTTGAAGGGGATGGAATTACGTACCATCTACGTCAAGGTCATAACTTATAAGATGATAATGAAAAAATGAAATCATAAATCAAACATGTAAGAATTTCAAGATTGGAATGTAAACATTCATGGTAAAAGAATTGTAAATGGTGTGAATATATTTGAAACTTCAATAAAACCACTCCCCAATAATGACCAACAATATTTTATTTTCACTTTTGTTAACAAACCTCCAACACTAGTAGCTAACAACATCAAGGTTAAAAGGAAACATAATTTTTTTTCCCATTCATTGAGTCCACCTACCATGGACAACAAATTATAAATGATTTTTTAAAAAGTTTCCAAAAAGATGCATGAAAAATATGTTTGGAAGTTCTAGAAATTTCCACAAATATCCATGAAAAATATGTTCAAAATTTTATAAATGATGCGTAAACTAAAAGAAGATTTTAGAATAAGTTTTTCTAAAAAAAATTGATAAAAGGTTTTAGAAGATGAAACTCCTCCAAAAAAAATAATTGATAGAAAGCTTATAGAAGATGTGGTTAGCAAAAGCTTTTAGAAGACGTGGTTGACACAAGTTTTTAGAAGGTTATTTAGTATAAACTTATAGGAGGCTTAGTTGTTGGAACTTTCCAAAAGGTTGATTATCCTTTAATAGTTTAAGGAAAGGTCAAGAGGGCATTGGCCTTCAATCTTGCCAATGCAAATTGTGGCCTTTGTACTTCTAATTCATTTCATGCCTAACTTGCATTATGTTTTGTTCAAACAATAAGTTGTTGATCATGAATTCCTATTCATTATCGAATTCCTTGTTTACTAAGTTTTTTAGTTTTTCCAAGTTATGTTTTTGTTTTGTCTTTGAAACCATTAACAAAAAAAACAAGGTTCTTGGTAATGTAATGGATGAGTTCAATGTTATTCACCTTGAAATCAAAAAATGTCACTCCCAATTTCATAACCACACTTTCAAAGAACAACTACATTACCTGAAGTCAAGAAACAACAAGGTTCACAAGATGAATAAGAACATGGTTAATGTGTTGTTGAATTTGGACACAACTATGTGCCATGTGTTCATAAAAGATTAGGCATTGATGCCTCCACTAATTGCCTTACTTGATTATTTGAAGTGATCAAAAGATGATCTGCCAATGCAAAACCCACAAATTCTAAATGATGATGAGCAAAATATGTCCCCAATGAAATGATACAAATTACAAGATGCAAGTTCTTAAAAAATCAATACATAGTTGAAGTTCAAATTTAAATGGTCTCATTTGAAACATTTTAACAATTGTTTTCATTTTAGTTGTTGTTCAATTCACATTTGTATTCCAATTGTGATGCACTTTAGAAACACAAGACACGTTGCAAGTTAACATGTGTTCACATTTGTAGAAAATTTATATTTTGCAACTTCATTTATGCAATTAAAAATGTCGTATGCAACTAAAAATGTCATATGCAATTAAAAAGGTTCTACACAACTATTTTTTTAGTTGCATACAACACTTTTAGTTGCATAAAACAAAGTTGCAAAATATAATTTTTATTTTAGTGTCATGAATTTGACGAAACAAACTTGCAAATATTCAACATTCAAAACATTTGCAATTATATGGTCTATGGTTACTTAGATATTATTGAATTTTAAAATGTACTAGTTGACCCCATATCTCCCTTTATTGTGATGCAAGTTCAACATCATGTTAATTTGCTTCATCACATCATATTCTTTCATCATTGATTCTCCTTCCACCATCTTTAGCTTTTAGCGTTATTAAACCATGACATTTGGCAACCTAATTACCATCAAGGAAAAAGTTTGCTGAATTAAAAAAGGAATAGAAAAAAGATGAAAACACATGAAAGTATTTTACTTGTTTATTGTTTACATACCCTCCTATAGCAACTATTGTCCTGCAACAACTACCATCATGCAACATCTACATTTATTGTCCTACACATATCATCATTTGCAAACCTTTGATAGTTACTACCTATCGTTTACATCACCTGCTGACCCTTTATAGTTACTACGTAACATCTATAATGCATGTAAACCCTTTGTGGCTATTGCCTACCGATTGCAACAATGTTACCTTCCTTTCAAACCTCAAATCTCATATCTACCTCTTTATTGTTACCTTCAAGTGGTAATTATCATCATGTGGTAGAATGCATTTTCTACTCCAATTTTTTTATAAAAGTAGATAATATTCTAACTTTATAGGAAAGGAGTAAAACTAATACATAAGAGTAATAAAACTCAATATAAATTTGACATGAATTAATTTCTTTCCTTTATCACACTCCAAGTAGAACACACACTAAAAAAAAACATTAAAATGCATACAGCTAACCATTCTCCATTAAATAAGGACAAATATAACTTTTTCCCATGATTGACAAACTTTTCCTTGGGTGGTACCACTAGGAACCACCTTACCAAAATCATAGAAAAATTGAACCTAATTTAAGAAATAAAATTTCATTTATTTGTACATTGGTTTATTTGATAAGATTAAGTGGGCTATGTGTTCCCCACCTATGCACACATTCATGAAAAAAAATGAACACCCAAAAATGTATAATATGCATTAACATTTTGATTCTTGAACCATTCCTAACACATTCTTTACCTAATTCTTGATTTATTTTCTTTTAAATGTCTTTAGACTTACACTTTAAATATTTTTTCTTGCTTATTTAATACATGCACAAGGAAATGATCCAAACTAGTCATTAAAACAACAAAAGGTGAAAATAATTATCATTTGTGTTCTTGACATGAATGGCCCTTTAAGGCTTGACAATCTTGATTTCAAAAAATCATAACTAAATCAAAATTGATTCAATAAATTATCTATAAAAAAATCAAATAAGTTGGCATTTGAAATTATTTCAAAACTTAACATCCAAGAAAAATTCCCAAAAATAGATTCCTTTTGTGCTCTTGATCAAAAAAATCCTTCATGTGACAGTCTTAAAACTTTTCCCTCATGCATTCATTTTCCACATCAAAATTTAATTAAAATTTTGAATTCTACATTATTTTTGTAACCTTTTGATAAATAATTTGGAATGAAAATTATTTTTTATGCAAGTCTTATGTTGCCCTAAAGTTGGATGGGTCACAGAAATTTGGGGTGTGATGCTTCTAGTGGTACCGTCCAAGGATAAATTTGCATTGTTCTTCTCCTTTCTCACACAAGAATGTCGCACACAAGCATTTTCTTAAAGTTAATGATCTAATCTTCTAATTTTTTAATGAAATCTTTCATTATTCCTAATGAATAAATAAGGAACTTATGAAGGATGTTCATCACACAAAGGTTGAATCCTTATCCTTTTAGATTTTCTTATCCTCCTAAATCTCCTTATTTTAATCCCTTTCACACATCTTAATGAAAAGAAATCCATCCATCCTTTATCCATTTGGACTAATTAACTTAAATGACTTCACCCCCTAATAAATAGAAGATGATAAGTAAGATATTTACCACTATGAATTAAATAGTTTTTAGGATGCCCTTTTAAATAAACTAGATTAAAATATTAATTTTAATAATTACTATTATTTTTATTATAATTATTCCTAGAATTAATTTCTCGTTGTCCCATGAAAGTGATTCATTGTATTAATGGTAGTACTATAAGAAAAAATCATTTAAATTTTTTCATGAGATTTTTTTGCCATCTAATGATAACTATTTGTCACAAACACCACCATCACCCATCGTTTGCACCAACATAATCACTTACATCATCACTTGCACCAACATAATCATTTACATCATCGTTTGCATCAATAAAAATGTCTGCATCATTGCTTGCACCAACATAGTCGTTTGCGTCATCATTTGCACCGACATAATCGCATACATCAGCACTTGCACTAACATAATTACCCACATCATCACTTACATCATTGTTAATTCTAAGTTAACTCCTAGTTCAATATTAATAGGGAAGCTTTTTGAAAAGCTTCCTTGGTCAATGCACACATGGAAGCCTCTATGGAAGCTTCCTTGAATTAGGTCCCAATAGGGTATAAATAAGGGTAGGATCTCCCATTACCTTCAGTCTGTTCAACATTAATTTTGGGTACATTTTCTTGTCATAACATTTGTCTTTTTACGTTATTAGAATAAAATTTTGATTAAATCATCTTTTAACATGTATTGTGTTCTTGTCTTGTGTCTTTATGTTTATAGTCTTGGATTAGATTTAGGCTTGCATTTCTTATGATTTGTTTTCCTTCTTGTGTTTTTGGTTTAGTTCATGTTCTTGTAGTTTTTATTGCCTGGGACACTATCATCTAGTGGTGTTACTATTATCTCCTAACATCCATAGTGTTTAACCAACATAAGACATTTTATTACCGTTAACAAACACAATCTCCATCTTTAATTTTATCGTAAATTCATCAATGTTAGAATTTTTCCATTCCAAATCATATTATGTAGCACATAATAACAAATGTTTGCATCAAGAAGGAAATGCACCTCCAAGATTGAAATAAAAAGCAGTTATCGAAAGGTCTACTTCAAAATCCCAAAACTTTTACACAATTAAGTTACTTGTTAAACAATGCTTCAAAAATAAAATGTGGAACTCCAATTTATTTGCGAGGCATAATCAACTATGGATATAATGGATAACCTTTACCCCTAGTTATGTATGGTTTGATGCCATTATGCAAAGTTTTCTTCTTGAACAAATCCCCCCAAATTATTTTTTGGTGCATTAAGGACAATTGCAACACCCTTGCATCATTCATAGACCTTAGCATCCCACAAAGATGTCAAGGAATTGTTTCATATGATCAATGTTTGTAGTTTTTTTTACACACTTTCAAACTCTTCGATAGACTCAATTACAAGTCCAAATGTGAAAACAATGAAAGGATAAGAAGTTGGGGTACGCTCCCTAGTTTGTAGCATTTCAGGGGTAGAAGGGTGTGTTAGAGCTCCGAGATGGGGACTAGGATGAATGATAAATGAGTCAATTATTCATACGGACCTACACAAACTAAACAACAAGTTTGCTAGTGTGTACTTTGAACACTTTTAATGCACAAACGAATCACGACCAAACACGGACTTGCGGGAAGCCACCACCTTCCCTTCATAGTATTCTCTGTGTATGGCCATGGGGCCTGCACCCATGTCATTTTGTCTCGAAACTCCCAAATTGGAAGTCCTGAAATTCTTGAAATCCATACCCCCACAAATTTGGAGGCCCATAATTATTTTTGAAAACCTCTGATTGAGATGAGGTTTGAAGCAAAGTTGTAGCTCTTGTTGAAAGCTTTCCAACGATTTATCATGCACTACTTGAAAGCAAGTAAATCAGGGCGAACCCAATTTTTAGTGGCCGAGAGTCAAATTGGCAGTTTGAGTCCTGGCCCTTCTTTTGGCCGTAACTTAATTCCAAAAACCTAAATGGGTCATGCAAAACCATGTGAGACATCTACGTTGCGAGAAATTTTCAATGGTATAAGGAAGTTTTCAATCCAATAAGTTTTGACCCCTAAAATTGCCCTTTGAAAATTTGGAAGTCCATCAGGACTCCAATTCCCAAAGTGGGGGCTCACCTGGGAGTGTGGGGTTCATTCCCTCACACTCTCTTACATTCCCTGGAACATGAAATGTGACTCTTGGGCTTCACTCTTGGCTTGCACCTTTGTAAGCCCTTACCTTGGTCGCAAGCCCAAGACTAAGGTTATGACATTTTTGCAAAAGGATGGAATTTTTGGTTTTTGTATATGAATTTGAAAAACTTTGATTGCTCCTCGGATACATGGCACCTTTGACAACTCCTTGAAGGTTTCCATCACATGAGACAAATTGTTTCTTTCAACCCATTAGATTTGGTTCCTAAATATCTCATTCATTGCATGTACAAATTTGCACAAGACCAAGTGAATTGTGAACTTTTCAATAACAAAAACTTGTTGCATTACAAATAATTAAATGCACATGTGCCAACTTATACAATGACCAAACTACCTTGATATTTGTTAAAATAATGCATGTATACATTGTATATTTATTTTTCATTATTATCAATGTTTTTATTAGCTCATGAAAAACCTGTTGACCTAAAAATGTTCAATCCACCTTTTATTGTTATACTACATCACGAAAGATGTTGAAAAAACCAAGTTGTCAACCTTATTTAATCCCAATCACCTAAATATTTATTCAAAAGCAAATCAACAACATAAAATATTTTATAACTATGAAAAATCAATGCATTGGCCATCTTCTCAAACATAAGTCAATCAATGTTTGTGTCATCATTCAAAGAAAAAGATTGCAACTCACTTACAAAACTAAATGGTTCAAATGCAAACTTTGTATGTACATGAACAAGGATCAATAACCATTGTATTCAGATTACAAATTGAAATAATTGCATAAGAAAAATTATTTTCAAAGGCGTCATGATGAAACATGCTACAAAGGATAAATGTGTTTGAACATAATGCATTTCATGACAACAAAACTTGCAAGCAAAAACACAATGAAATAAAAAACTATAGACAAAACACAGGGAAAAATAGAGACAAAACAAAATTCAAAGTCAAAGGCATTACACATAACAAAGGTGTTATATGTTGATGAAGGTGTTGTTAATCACAAAAAGTGCAAAGTTAATCACACCACTACAACTAAAGGCACAATCTAATGAAAGTATTACAAGTTGATGAATGCACTATAATGAACAAGAACAAAAACTACAAAGCAAATCACAACACTATAACTAAAGGCATTACATATGAAGGTGCAAGCAAATGAAATGAGCAACAATCTGACCTTGTTTACGATAAAGGAGTTGAAAAGGGAGTTGTATAAAGGAAGCTAAAAAGGAATCAAAGCCATGTATAAAAATTACATGTTATGATGGAAACTAAAAAACAAAGCTTAAAAGGCAATATAACAATAGCTATGTTTTATAATTGATGTTAAAAAAGGACATCATTATTTTATCACATAGTTCATTATCAATGGTGTTGTTTTTTCATGGATAGTGATAGGTAGCATTTGATTATTTCTCTACTTTATCACAATGTGTGATTAAAGAGATCCAAATTTAACAATCACTAGTTAGTTAAAAAGTTGATAGTCTGAATGTGGGTATAATGAGCGTCTATTAATGTTCATTTACTAAGAATTGGGATAACATATCCTTAGGTGTGAAACAACCATTAGTGTTGAGTGAAAGGGATCTAGGATATGGGTTGATGATAGGTTGAAATAATTTAAAATTTATGATATTGTAGGGTAGGGTTGGTGAAAAAGGTAAGGTTAACATTGTGGAATTGGTGACCAAGGTTTCAATGTTTGGGGTTTATGATAAGCATGACTATGTAGATTTAGAATCTAAAACATGCAATTCTAGAAGGATAAAGGATAAAGCTTTTAATGATAGGGGTATGGTAACAAAAGTTTAAGGTTTAAGCGGTGATTAAAGTGACTATATCCTTGGTAGACATGCAAAGGTTAATGTACCATATTGGGTGTTCCTAGTAAATGCTAATTTTTTATGATGAAGTTAATTTGGGCTTTCAAATTTGTCATATGCATAAATTGACATTAGATTTAAATATGAATTTTTAAAATTATGATTATGTGTAATTGGAATATCTCTAAAAATTAAAAATCAGAATTCATTGATAATCAATCAATTTACCATTTCCAAAACAATGAACAATTGTTGAAAACAAAATAAAGTTCTTAACAACTAAATTGTGAAAAATTAAGGTCAAAATTTTGATAAATTTTAAACAATGTCCATCATACCCAAAATGTGTGAGCAATTAAAGATCGACATGCTATTATTTAATTTGATGGGAATGCAATTAAATTTGTTTATTAATCAACTTTTTCTAAAAAAATAAAAACAACAAAACAACGTGTAATATGAATGAACATTACCTCTAATGACAACATTGTCGATAATAGTGCCTAACATGACAAAGCCATAATTCTATATTTTTGATAAGCAAGACTATTGGAAGGACCTTTCTCCTTACATATGCAAAGCCTTTATTTACATTTTCTACACGAATCACAAATATGTGTGTGACATTATGGTAGGCTAAGGTGGCCCTTGACTTTGTGTGTAGAATCTTAAGATGAATATGTCTTATGGGAGTTTGGACTCCCAATATTTCGATAATCTCAAATTCTTGCAAACATGATTCATGGACAAAAATCAAATGGCCCTCAGACCATTTTCATCACACAACAATAAAATGCCTTTTGTATTAATTTTTGGATATTCAATCATCCATCAAATAGCATAAAACCCTTCAGATTGACAAATATGTGCAAGATATTGTGACCATGAAGAATAATTGATTGTTTTTTATTGGCTAACAATAATGATTGGCCCAAGTGGTGATTCGAACCATTTTTTTCATGTTCATGGGTGGGGAAGGAGGAACTAGAAAACGATATATTAATTTATTCTAGAGGCCATTTTATTGATGTGCAATGGAGATGCTATTAGAAACAAACAAAATTATTGAAAGCAACATGATTTTTTGCAATCACATTGTACAAAACTCACAATTCATTCAAAGCCAAAAAGAGGTGGAAATGGGTGGGACTATTTTGACGATAGTGGCAAATCAAACATTTCAAATTTCAATTTATATCAACCTTGTCATCACAATTATATAAATTTCTAATGTTGTTGTAAATAAGGAACCTTGTAGAATTGAGACTTTTATGGGTACTAGAACCAAGCTCAAAATGAGGCTCTCAGAAAGCAAAATAGTAGAATCAAACTGGAAAAGAGACTTTGTGCACTTGTAGCTAGTCCAAGCCCTTGTTCTCTATGTACTAGAAAATCCACCCTAGGCCGGCACATTCCCTAGCATAAAAGTCCATAGGTAGGTTTGTAAAGCAGCATGGGAAACAAAATGACAGAATCAGCCCTGGTGGTCAAAATATACGATTTCTGAGTGCATGAAAACCTGCCTATAGCCATAAACCGTTACGTACTACGTAACATGGCCCAGTAAGACCTGTTCCACCCAGGAATGCGGCGAGCCCCAGTAGCGCAAACCATCATTCCATTGGATCGTAACAGGTTTTACCAAGGCCTATTCCAAAGCATAATTGGTTCACCATACCACTCATTCCCATTTCAACTCCCTGGGATTGACAAAAATCAAGTCAAACCAACTGCTCTACAGTGGAACTGGCATGTAGGTCGCTGCCTGCCTGCCTCTCCCACCTACGGAAAAAGGGTTAAAGAAAAGTCTCCGAGTAGGACACCGAAACCAGTTATGCACTACGGAACATGCGAGTGCTATTCTGTCATGTGGTGATGATTCGAACCAGGGCCGGTTCCAGGGCATAATTGGTGTTCTCTGCATCGTTGTTTACATATCACAACTGGAACTGGCAAAACCAAAAGTGGAATCCACAGATGCCCACCTTTCCCTGTACCATTTACGACAAAGCCTAAAACAAAGTACCTGAATAATAAGATACCAAATCTTGGCACATTGAAAATCAAGGGGTGTTTCACACTGTGGCCTGGCCATTTTACATTAAAAAGTATCTTAAGGCAAAAGAAGAATTATGGAAACTCAAATATTTCACCATGCAAAAATATAATCTTTAAAAAATCCTCTAAAAGAAACCAAAATCCTTCAAGATATTATAACTCTATAACTAATCTCAAGTTTCAACACTAGCCAACATATCATCTTTCAAAAATCCTGATATTAAAATAGACCTATTATTATTATTGCCTAGGGGCCAAAATCCCTTAAGCTATTATACTCTATAATGAATCTAAACACAATATCCTTGGCTTGGTGATGCAGGGCCAACAAAGGGTGGATAGATCTAGTAGCAAAGGTGGGGTTGCTGGGATCATCATGCCAGAGATTGCCCTGAACTGCAGATTCTGCCAGGTCCTTGGGTGATGCAGGCGTGTTTTCTGACATCACCCAAGGATGAGCCTGAGTTACGTCATGAGTCTCGTAATGTGGAGTTGCTTTAATTTCCACGAAGGAAGAAGAGTCCTTACTAGGAGGTTTCCTTCCTTGCTTCCGCAATTGAAAGAGCTACGGATGGAATGGAAATATTGTAGGTGTTTTCTTTGTTTGCTTTCTACAAGAGGAGACCAAGAGGGACGGGTCTTACGGGTCTACTAGCGGCCTCATTGTGCCCAACAGTGGCTACTTTACTTGTGCCAAACAGTGCGCTGCGCGCGCGCACAGTGCCATACCGGGTCTTCCGCTGAATCCCTCTTACTTGTGCCAAACAGGGTGAGCGCCGTTGGTTGACGTTAAACTTAGCAACTTTACAACGTACCTCCAGCAGTTATGATTTCAACGATTCCGCCTTCAAACTTCAAACCATATCACCCATTTTTCGCACTACTGAAACGGCGCTTTCTCGGAATCTCTGTTGCCACGCTCCTCCTCCTCCTCCTTTCCTTCGCTAGACACTCCCGGCTCCGCGCGCAAAATCAGCTACTACATCTAACTGGGTCGTTCGTATAGGAGAAGGCCCTGAGTACAGGCCATTTTGTGATTTGAGATCTCTGCTCGAAAGTCGAGGAAGGGCCTGTACTCAGGTCCTTTTCGTATGTAAAGCAGAGCTGGGATTTTTTCACATTTTAGAAATAGTGACAGGCTGGCTGGGTACCTTCCGCTGGTCAGAAGACCCCAGTACAGCCTGGCTGGTACCTTCCACCGCAGAAGATCTGGCTTGCTGAAAACAGGTTTCTTCACGTAGGTAAGGAAGCTGAAAATACAAAGGAAAAATCGAGGCAGTGTTTTATCAGTTTGTGGATGAAGTTTCACCTTGGTAACCAATTATGTTAAGAAATAGGTCTTATATATAGGTAGATAGGTAGGAAAATAGGTAGGTACTAGGTAAGTAGATAGTTTATACATAGATAAGGGCTGTTTTTACCAATGTTGACCAGATTTTAGTCCGGTCCAGAGGATATGCATAGGGCATATTCTTTTTTTAAAATGAATACAAGATAAATATATGGATATTTCCAAAAAAATCTTATAAAATTGTAGATGTGTTTATGCATTCATTGAAATTTTTCATTCATTGCTGGTTATGCATTTGTCAAATTTTTGATAAATTGTAGATATGCATACCGGTTATATATATATAATAAAGTTCACAAGCTAATCTCATAGTTGGAAATCCTAAGCCCTACTTTCACACTTGGTAATTATAAACCCTAATTCATTCTTGGAAATCAAGTAGCTTGTGGGGTAATTGAACCCTAGTTCTATGAAGAACTCTGCCACTGCAGCACAAGTTGCCTACAAAAACACCCCAACCACCCACCCACCTAAGAAGTTGCTGCAATTTGATCAACAACAAAATAAAATCCCCAAAAGCCCACATGACATAAGAAAGTTGCTACAACTTGATCAACAACAACAAAAGGCCTAGAACCCAAAATCATCAATATGGAAGTTGATGTTGATGTTGTGATTTGATCAATAAGAAAAACAAAAGGCCCATAACCCAGTAACATTAATATGGAAGTTGAAGTTGATGTTGCAACTTGATCAACAACAAAATAGAAGGCCTCGAACCTAGCAACATCAACTGCAACTTGATCAAAAACAAAAATAAAAGGCTTAGAACCTTGCAACATCAATTACAATTTTTCCAACAATAAAGGAAAGTCCCAAAACCTTGTAGCATCAACAATAACATGATCAACAACAAAAACAAAAAACTTGGAACCCTATAGCATCAACTACAATTTCATTAGTAACAAAATAGAAGGCCCAAATGTTGTAGCATCAACATGGACATGAAACAAACAAAAAAATTCAATTCAAAAAACAATTAAAAGGAAAAAAAAAACTTAATCACTATCAACCAGCAATTTTTCAAAATATTTAGATTGTTCAATAAATTCATAATTTTTTTCAACTAAAGTAACTTCAAATTTGATATAATATTTGAAACTTGCATTTGCCATGTAATTCATCCATAGATCATCTTGCCGATTATTTTGCCATGATGATAATCCTATCAAGATTTTCCACTTGTAAACAATAATGTATCAAAACTATCAGAACACCATCAAGGTTGAACACCCTTTCTATCTCAATCTAAGAACCAATAATCCCAAGGATCTGCTTGGCCAAGAAAGTAACATTTGGAAACTAACCCTCATCGGTCCACCACCAAGCAAATGGATCCACATGCATAGTTGGTGGAATATATCACCTTTAAAATATAGAAAGTTTTATAGTAACAAGTGCTCGTGAAGATTTTTCCATGGAAGTTTCAACACCGAATATGTTACCATCCTCTTTTTCAATTTGAAGAACAAGTTCATCACATGGTGTTATAATTGCCTCGACAATAAGATTTAGTCAATCAAAACAATCATCAGAAGAGGGATGACCTCTTTCACATCAAACTCAATAGCAAGGCAAATTGCATTGCCACACCCAACAAAACTTTCCACAACTTGCAAAGATTTGAAACGAGGATCCAACAACAAGGCCAACATATTGTGAACTTGAGGGGAATCAAATTCTAGAAAATGTTTAAGTACCTTCACAACCTTTTATCACATTTTTTGCTCAATGTGTGGAGCTCAACATCAAAAAGGTCAAATGTTTCACTCCCATCAAAGGGATCTACTTTAGCTTCCATAGCCACAATATAAATTAATAGCAATAGTTAAGGCATCTAATAGTAACAAGCGCCCTCTAGATTGGTTCATCACACATGCTATCACCACAAGATTCGAGCAATTAGTGACAACTTTCACAATGGCCCAAACTTGGGCCTTAGGAACTTTTTGCTGCAATGTTAATGTCTTCTACTTCCCATAACATAACAAGATGGCTTCTTTGATTTCCAAAGTTTTTTCAAACATTATAACTTTACTTGCAAACCTAGTTTTTTAGCTTTTGGTGCCGCATCCCATTCTCAATGCAGGCCTTTACCCACTCATGCATCCTTTCCCATTTTTTTTCCAAATAATTATTTTCTGCAAACTTGTTTGAACATCTTTCACACTCACCAAAATTAAACCCATTGAAACCTTATCATCATTCAACACATATTGACACGATTTAAACGTCACATGTCCAAAACAAGTGCCTTCATAAACCCACAAGAAATTGAACAGTTCATAATCAATGATTGATTGTAATGTTGTGGCCATGGTTCCTAAGTTGTTGCCCTCATCTTTCATAAAAGTGATCACTTAGTGATTTAGTCCAAATTTTTCTAGCATAGATTAGAACTACAAAGCCATGGCACCACCACTTGTTTCATGCACTTCAAACAAGCCAATAGTAGCATGCCTAGGTGTCCAAGCCTCATCAAAATAATTAACCACTGAAGCAAATGTGTCCAATCCATCTCTAGACATCCAAAGATCGAAGTTAGTATACATAATAATGTTAAATCTAAATGTGGCAAAACATGTAATTCCATGGACTTTGTGACCATTGTAGGAAGTTGCATTTATTTCACAAGAAAATAACATGAAGGAAATGTAGCATGAAGACATTGGTGCAATACTAACCTTTTTAGCCATATGTTTTCATAAGTTGAAAGAAGCATGTAGCCTTTGCGTCTGTACAACACAAGGTCTTCAATAAATCTTTGTTGTGTTTCATTAGTATTCTTGTACGGGTTTATTGACCCAAAAAAAGAATTGATTGTAAAACCAGTTGCCCCAACCCTTTTCTTCCCATGCTATCAATTGTGATCTATTTTAGAAAGCTTAGCCACTACCCTTACACTTAGTACAAATTTTCTTCTAGCAAACAAACAAAGATGAACATGTATTCTCATAAGAATAATGCCATTTCTAATAACATAACTAGACTGGTTTATAACGTTACTAGAAACTTATTGGAACTAGTAGATGATGCACTTCAACATTTGAAAATTCAACAAACTAACAGGCAAGTTGTCATTTACATCAAAAATATTCTAACGAATAGAAGTTTTGTTGTGTGGTTTCCACAACAAAGCTTATTGTTCCAAAACTGGAAGATACACTTCACTAAAAGCAACTAGTAAATCACTGTCACATTATTGACGATGCACACTTTCCACATCTGACAAGTTATGAGATCAAAAAGGGATTGTGTTCACATTAGCGAAAACTTCATCAACTCCATTGACACTTTCAATGACACAAATTTTATCTTCAACCATTGCAAAGCTCCAAATAACAAGAATACACACTTGAACATTAAACCTTAAAATGCCATTGTACCTTAAGAACATAAGACAAAAAATTAAAATTAAAATTCTTTAAACTTCGTCTAAATTCAATCTTTAGCCATAGTGCTTCAACTAAATTTAGTCTTTAGCCATGATGAAACAAGGAATTTCAAATAACAAAAAGAGATATCTAAGCATTAAACCCTAAACTACCACACCTCATGACTACGACATATTTAGATGGAAAAAAACAACAAAAACAAATACGCTTACAAAATGTAGTCGAAAATTGAAGTTCAAAGGTGATGAACTATAGGATGAAATTGACAGTTGAAACACAAAGCAATACTCAACAAAGGGGTTGAAAACACTTACACTTCATGAAAATCTAATTTGTAGAACTTGATGAATTAATAATGGCTTTTGGATCAATGGTCAGTGCAAGAACTTGTAAAAACTTTCATTTAACAATAACAATGGAAGGAAGTCAATGCAAGGTTTTCAAATAACACCAATGTTGAAAGTTGCATGTGAGCGAGTTGATGCAATAACTTGTAGGAAATTGCAAAAACTAGCGAACAACACTAAAGATGTTGAAAGTTAAAAGCCCTATAATATAAAATCCACTTTAATGAATTGATACAAGAACTTGTAGAAACTTGCAAAAACTCTCAAGTGAAAAGCTCAACAACAATGGTCCAAAGCTTACCCCCCACTCAATGAATGAAATGATGTATTTGCCATACCTTAAACCCTAAACCCCAAAGATGCATAGTGAAAATATAAAACCACCTAAATAAGTTGATGTAGGAACTTGCATAAACTTTCAAATGTAAAGCTCAACAATAATGGTGCAAAGCCTCCCCCCCCCCACCATTTTTTGCAATGAATGAGATGTTGTATCTATCATCCCCTAAAACTTAAACCCCGAATATGCATAGTGAAAATTCATATCTGGGATCCCCAAATCCTTCATTTTCGGATATGTATATTTCAAAATCAGATTTTGCTAGATATGGATACACATATACATATCATTGAAGGGCTTCTCTGTTGATTATACATGGAGACATTTATAAATAAAAAAAACAATTTTTGGATATGACTCCATTCATATCTAGCCATTATGCATGTGCACATCTAAACTTTTCCACATATCTAACCAACATCCGTTTTTATTACCAACCTATTAACAACTTGCTAGTGGGTTGTTAGTTCGTAGGTACATAGTAAAAATGCAACTGAACTAACCACCATGGTTAACTAGGGAACTGGAACCCAACAAAAAAATATTTCCTAACCACTTACCATCATCCTTCATGGTACCACTAATGGGTGTTGGTTCATTGAGGTTGCTTGGGTGTTCATGAAATGTTTGCACAATGTAAAATGTCGTGAAGGATTTTTAATTAAAAAAAATAGTCATGATATATGGTAGGCACCAAACAAGTACGTGTTATGTATCGCAATAAAAAATTCCGATTAAATACCATGTCAAAAAGAAAAATGCCCATTCATTTTTTTAGTGGTTGATTATTTGTTACAAGGTGCCCCTTAGTTTGTACAACTATCAAATGTGGAATGTTTTTACATGTATTAAGGTACCACACCCGAAATGTGAAGGTGGACATTTGAATGCCAACTCCTACATGCATTTTATTTTTTTGAAATGCTCGCCTTTTGCAGATTAAAATACATTTTAGTACATATGTTCCCAATACATTAATATAAAATTTCTCATAAGTATTTTATGACTTAAGGACCATTCACACATATAGATTTTGTTAGTGATAATGCATGAATTAACAAACTTTATTCAATTAAACATTCACACTTAGCATGAATAAATAACACGTGTGGCAAGACGTGGCATGCCTATGTGGCAACTTGCAAATAGGGTTAAACTTTGGTGATAGGCTAGTTACAAATCTTCAAAAAAAAAAAATTTAAGCACTATTAACACCTGTAACTTATCAACCTGAAAGTTAAGCAAATAAAGCTACCAATTGACCATCCTATAACCCTTTTCGGCCCTTTTCGTGCCTCTATTCCTATGCCATCTCAAAAGTTTGAATGCATTACCATCAAGCATGCATTTTTAAAAAGCTTGAACACCTTCTCCTCTATAACATTGGTGCCGTGCGGCCATCACATGTCTTCACAAATTTTGAGAAAATGTGAGCATTAAGATTACATTAGAAGAAAAACATGTATTTTCGATTAAATTTTGCGACTAAATTTGAATTGCGAGCGACATTTTGTGATTAAAATTTCCTTAATCGCCTAAGATAAGTCACATGTGATAAATTAGTTGCAAATGACAAAAGGTATTGGATGAAATAAATAATCAACAAATACAAATTCATCCTTTGACTCCATTATATACGTATTGTCACATGCGACTAAAAGCAACTATTTTGGTCACAATTGAAGGCAAATGATGTGCTACCACATGTCCCAATATTTGATTATTTAAAATACAATAATAATTATTATTTTGAAAAAATCCAAGACATTCAATTCAAATGTTTGGATAATCTTATATTGTGACATGTGGCCTGATGTAAATATGCCACGTGGCATTTAAAAATAAAATAAAATAAAATATTAATATAAAATTGGTAGGTACTTAAGTATGTACATAAGTAGGTGCCTGCAAACCTAAATTACATACCTACTTACCTACTTAAATGAAAATGTAAGTAGGTAGGTTTTACCTTCTTAGGTTAAATACCTACTCATCTAGGTAGGTACATAGGTCAACCTAGGTGGACATGTCAAACTACCTAGCTAGGTAGATATGCAGGTTGATGAAGTAAGTACTTTAGAATTGTGCATAATGTTTTTAAAAATTTTGGGTTAAGTTTTTTTATTAACCCATCCCATATGCACAAATTTCTTAATGTGAAATTGGATGACAACACCCCCTCGTTTATATAATGTTCAAAAAAGGAATGGTGAACAAACAATATGAGATAAATTTTGAAATTGCAAATTCCCCACAAACTAACTTCTAATTCCAAATTTCTTTTCATGTCTTATTTTCTTAGTTTTTAAAATTTATAAACAATTCAAGTACATGGTTCACTAGATAATTTAATAATCATTTAATTAATAATGATTGAATTTACATATATTAAAATTATAAACTACACATTACAAATATTCAATATTCATTATCAATTACTTAAGTAAGTGATATCTTCTTCATATTTAACAAACTAACTATCTAGTTATTCACAAATTATTAATACATAAATAATAGATAATTAAATATTTAAAAATATTATTTTAAAGGATCTGATCAAATATAGATAATGCAATTAATGTAAAATTAATTTAATGACTATAATTTGAAAACTAAAAATTTTAAATATTTATTTTTAAATTATAAATAATGATCTAACAATTGCTATAAGAAAGTAAATTCTTACACAAATTTTTAAAAATTAATATTCAACTAATTACATTACTACTATATAACTAAACTTATTGTTGTAAAAATTATTATAGGTCAACTAATTTCTTTCTCTTGGTAATTATTAACTATAGATAAAATAATTTGTTAAACATAACATTAATTTTCATAATTACCATAAAAATATTATAAAATATTTATCATAGATGACTAATCTCAGAACTTTTAAAATAAAAACTAAAATACCATATAATAATTCATGAAATTAAAATCATTCAAATAATTATTTTAACTACAGTGTAATTTTTCCAAAATTTTAATTCAGGTTTAAAGTTCTAAATTATAGATTGCAAATAATTATGTTGAATTAAAAAATTATTATGCACATACTAATTAATTCTTATAAAAAGTAAATACAATGATTTTAAAGTAATGTATAATTAATTTCAGTAATTAATTTCTTTTTAATATATTTATATAAATTATATAATATACAAATCTATGTCATAATAATAATTATTTAGTGTAACTTATAATTAATAAACATAATCATTTATAATTATTAATAAAAATGATTTATTATGGATAGCAGTAGTAGAAAAAGCCCTTCAAACTCAATCAATAATTTTCTGAATTAAAATATGAATTTAAGATTCCAAAATAGTAATTAAGAATTCAAATATCAATTTTGAGATCAAATAATGTTTTTGAAGTTAAATAACAAATTTCAGAATTGAAATGTCAATTTTCAGACTCAAATAATAATTTCAAAAGTTAAATGTCCATTTTAAGACTCAAATAAAAAAATTCTGAATTGAAATATTAATTTCAATTATCCAAAATAATAATTTGGAATTCAAATTTCAACTTTCAAGTCGAATAATGTCTTAAAATTTAAATTTAAAATTTCAGAATTCAAATATCAAATTTCAAGTTCAAATAAAAATATTTAAAATCAAAATGTCGATTTCTAGACTTAATTAAATTTCTTGATGTGAAATACTAATTTTTACATTCGAAAATAATAATTTAGAATTCAAATATCAATTTTTAGATCAAATAAGTTTTTTGAATTTAAATATCAAATTCGAAAATTGAAATGCTAGTTTTTCGATTCAAATAACAATTTTCATAATTGAAATGTCCATTTCTAGACTCAATTAATAATTTTCAAAGCTGAAGTATTAATTTTGAATCCAAAATAAATAATTCAGAATTGAAATTTCAGGTTCAAATCAAATTATTATTTAAAAATTAAACACAAATATTTTAGAGTTGAAATATAAATTTCATAGTCAAATAAAAATATTCAAAATAAAAATGTCCATTTTTACTATCAATTAATAAAATTCTGAACTAAAATATTAAATTTCGGACTTGAAAATAATAATTTATAATTCAAATATCAATTTTTAGATCAAATAAGGTTTTTGAATGAAGTAGAAAATTTCATATTCAATTTTTTTTTCAAATTGAAATAATGTTTCAAACAATTGAAATCGCAATTTTTAGATTTAAATATCAAGTTTCATATTCAAATATATATTTTAAAAATTTAAAATAATAGTTTTCAGAATTGAAATTTAATCTTTCATATGAAATGTTTTTTTTAAAAAATTAATTCAGAATTGAAATATCAATTTTGATAATTTAATATTTTTAATTTAAATTTTAAAAATATAAAATAATTGCATTAACTATTTTTAGAACTAAAAAATTAAATTTTATGTTCAAATAATTTTCAGAATTCAAAGAAGAATTTTCAGAGTTGAAATATCACTTTTCATATTTGAATAACAAATTTCAAAGTTTAATTATTAATTTTAAAATTCATTATATGAACAATATACATACATGTGCATATCATATATATATAATTTCAATATACATTAAAATATATATACCATATTCATTGTAGAATACCTTTAGGATGCAATTAATTTGGTGAATATTGTGATTAATGGGACATATCAACCTATTAATGGATGAAAATAAACGTAAAATCAATCCAACTAAAAGGATCAAGTTTTCAGTAGTTGCATCATTGCTGTGATAATGACCAAAATAGTTGAGATTTGGTCTTGTAGTTGCAAATATTCCCATATCTAGTTGCAAACGACTACAAGTCGGATGTAATCATAAATGAAATGATTATATTTGTGCTAATTTCTACTAGTGATATATATCCATTTTACAAAACAGATTACATAACAAAGTTTTTTGTTAGAAGCAAAGTGTAGCAAATGTTTTTGTTAAAAATAATGTATATAAGGAATAATTCAACAATAGTGGATGCAGAGGTTTGTCTAGAATGGGAGGAATGGAAGCATTTCCTTTAAGTTGTCAAAAGCATGGGATCAAAACAAGGTCATGGTGATCATAAAATGCAAACATGCATCTCAAAAGGAGTTATTAGATCCTCACGCATGTATGGTGCTTATTGCACAACAATGGATCTAGATCATGGAAGAGGTTCAAAAGATGGTTTAGTCCAAAGTGCTAAGAAATGGCAAAATGTGTAAAGACAAATGGAATGGATGGAATTCCCATTACAAAAAGCTTTCAAATTATCACAAGGGAACAAGTCATCACACTTCTTTCTAGGAATTGTCTAAAAGGGAATGCAACCATCATCACTTACCTTGGGCATTCAATATAAAGGCCTATGAAACAATTGAAAAATTCCAAGGAAAACACATAATCAACACACATGTTTATGTGCGAGATTTGAGGCGAAAGGGAATGGATATTATGTACCAAAAGGTGACATGCAAGAATACCAAAACTTTGTTGATTTTGCACATTCTTTCATGCAATAACTTCTTGGCAATGACTTTGTACCAAATTATCAACAACATACACCAAATTAACAAGGCAATCCACAACAACCACAAGTAAATTTCATGAACCTTGATGATTTCCTTGGTAGTCCTCAAGTTTGGTGCCTTTTTTTCATGAATATGTCTAACATTTAGATAACATCAATTGTACATGCTTGCACATGCACATCATCCAACTACTCCAACTACACTTGGAAGCACGTGAGTAAAATGTAAACAAACCAACATATTTTCACCAATGATTTAAGCCACAAACCAATATAGCAAAGTTGTTGGAGCCATCGACATAATCAACTAGACATAACTGGAGATTAAAGAGCGTCGTAGCTTGGTCCAAGAATGCATTGCCAATAATCAATTGGATTACCTCAAGTGTAGAGACCAAAAAAATACACAACAAGCAAAGACATGGTGACTATCCTCTCCAACCCTACCAATGCAATGTGCCATGCATTCATTTGTGACAAATCTCTGTTACCTTCAGCTCTAAGTTCCTCTTCAAAATTATCAGAAGAACATACATAACTTCTTGATGAAAATGCAATTCCAAATGATAGCTAGGCACCTAAATTTTGATGCACGATTTGAACATATAAAGCTTGTTGATGAAAATGTGATTCCAATTCATAACTAGGCACTTGAGATTCAATGAATGATTTGATCCAAAATAGAACAAATTAATCTAGCATTAGATTCAAAGGCCTTTCGTGGATTGACCTTCCTTTCTACAAATGCAAAATAAAAATGAAATTGTCAATGTTTTTGCAAATGCATCACATTGTGAATGTTTCTTTCTAAAAATGCAAAATCTATTTCATGATCAATGTAAAGGAATTCATATACCTTTTTGCAATTGCAAAATCAAAATGAAAAATGCAAAATTAATTTCATGATCTTGCAAATGAACTTCAATATACCTTTCTACAATTACAAAATCAAAATGAAAAATGATCCTTCCAATGTTCTTTAACTGTAGATTCAAAGTGTCAATGAACAAACTAAAATTGTTCTTTAACAACATATTCAAAGTATCAATGAACAAAGTAATATATGGGAATGTTCAAATGCTATGAATTGACATACATTTTCTACAAATGTAAATCAAAATGAAAGTGTCAATGTCTTCTCCTTGGCTTATTTCTCAAGTATTGCTCAAGAATGGATCTTTATTCCACCCTTGATGGGTAAAATCACACTACAATGAACTTTTTTAGAAGTCACAATGGTAGTTTTTTATGGGTGAGTAAAATATTGTTGCATTATATTCAAATCAATTTCAAAAACTTGGCAAAAGTGAGATGAAAAATTGAAACTTACATATTAATCTTTCAAACCCAAATAAACAATTACCAAAAGGATAAATGTTCAATCCAAGGTGGATTTTACAAAGGATGGTACATCCAATGTCATAGTCTAAACTACCCCAAAAAAATTATCATTATGGACTTTTTTCTTCTAGTGGAATTGGAAACTAAGCCTACAACTTTTTACCACCACACATTGAAGCATCATAACATTTAAAATGAAAAATCAAGCTAGAAAAAA
Organism: Sphagnum contortum; assembly: GCA_963920785.1. Taxonomy (NCBI): domain Eukaryota; kingdom Viridiplantae; phylum Streptophyta; class Sphagnopsida; order Sphagnales; family Sphagnaceae; genus Sphagnum; species Sphagnum contortum. Next base: position 8,452,161 of record OY987276.1, on the reverse strand, counting down.
TTTCTCAAAAAAATTTAAGATTTAAAATGAAAATTTTTAATTCGTAAAGTCCATTTCAATATCTAAATTGTTTTTTCTAAGGCCCATATTTTTAGAGGTTTAAAAAAAATGTTTAAATTATGGTACCATTTATCCCCAAGTATGTATGGTTTGATTTTCCCTTTCCATACTAGGATTCAATCGCAATAGCTCCCCATTCATAGCCTTGCGGTACAAACTGGAAATTCCCAACTTATGGCCATCATTCATCAAGCTAGGCATCCCCACAAACACATCTTTGAACTACCCCAATGGTCAACCATAATCTGCAAGTGCATGTTGAATGTTTTGGATTTGAAGGAATAATAATCTCTTGCAAATGGACCATTGGGCTTTTGAATGTGTATATGAATGACGTTAATAGTGCTATGGATAGATGGCAAACCACAATTTTTTTTGAAACCAGCCACAACTTCTACCCAATCTTCCCCTTCACGCCACTATATTTGATTTTTGCACGGGACATTGATTACAAATACAAATTCTTGCAACACCACATGGATTGTTGATTTGCTAATTACTAACAATTCATTTCAATGTAGGTACACATCTCCATGAGGAAGTTCATAAAATGAACAAGCAACATGGATTCCTATGGGAATCATAAACTAATGACACATGTTTTTTTTTTGCATCAAATGCTTTAACTTCATAATCAATTTTTGAAAAATCTCTACTAACCTTTAAATGTTTTATCCATCTAAAACCAATGTGTTGGGTCATGAAGAACAAGGAACACCAAGTAGTGCTTTAACCTAGTCATCGAAGTCTTTGCTGAACAACATATTATAGATGTAAAACAATTTGAAATGATGAAAAATCACATAATTGATCTTGTTAATAGTTTTTGGAGTTTGAATTGGAAGTTAGAAAATGACATTGGATTTAGTTTCATAACATTAGAAGAAAAACATGTATTTTCGATTAGTATTTGCGACTAAATTTTAGTCACAAAAGACATTTTGCAACTAAAGGGTATTGTATGAAAGAAAAAGTCAACAAATACATTTCATCCTTTGACTCCATTGTATACGTATTGTCACATGTGACTAAAATGCAACTATTTTGGTCACAATTGAAGACAAATGATGTGTTGCCAGGTGTTTTAATAATAATAATAATAATAATATTATTATTATTATTATTTCAAAATAATCTACGATGTTCAATTCGAATATTTGGATGATCTTATATTATGACACGTGGCCAAATTTGAGTATGCCACATGGCATTAAAATATTAATATTAATATTAAGTTAGTAGGTACCTAAGTAGGTACATAAATAAGTGCTTACAAACCTAGGCTACATACCAACCTACTTACTTAGGTAAAAACATATGTAGGTTGGTTCCACTTTCCTAAATAAATACCTATTCATATAGGTAGGTACTTAGGTAGGTAGGTACATAGGTCAACCTAAGAGGGTAGGTCAAACTAGGGACCTACTTAGCTAGGTAGATAAGTAGGTTGGGAAGGTAAGTACTTTAAAAATGCACATAATTTGTTTTTTTGTTTTGGGTTGAACCTTTTGATTAGCCCATCCCATGTGCACAATTTTTTAAATGTGAAAGTGGATGACCACACCCCCTTGTTTATATAGTGTTCAAAATAGGATTGAAGGACAAATAATATGGGATAAGTTTTGAAGTTGCAACCTCCTCACAAACTAAGTTATAATTCCAAAATTTTCTTCATGCCTTACTTTCTTAGTTTTTAGATTTCTAAACAATTCAAGTACTAGATAATTAGACAATCATTTAATTAATAATGATTAAATTTACATATATTAAAATTATAAATTATACATTACAAATATTCATTATTAATTGTCAATTACTTGAATAAACAATAAATATTTAATATTTAACAAACTACCTATTTAGTTACTCACAAGTTATTAATACATAGTTTATAAATAATTAAATGACTAAAATATTTTATCAATTTTTATAATCTGATCGAATTATATTAATGTAAAACTAATTTAATGACTTTAATTTTAAAATTAAATAATTTAAATATTTATGTTAAAATTATAAATAATGAATTAACAATTGTTATTTGAAAGTAAATTCTTACACGAATTCTTTAAAAAATATTATTCAACTAATTACATTACTTATTGTATAATTACATTTATTATAGGTCCAATTTTATTTTTTCTCTTGGTAATTATTAACTATAAATAAAATAATTTTTTAAACATAACATTAATTTCCATAATTACTATATAATTACTATAAAATGTTTATCATAGATTATTAATCACAGAATTATTATTATTATATATTTTGTGAAATTAAAATCAGTAAAATAATTATTTTAATCAGACTATAATTTTTCCAAATTTTTAATTCAAGTTTGAAGTTCTAAATTACAAAGTGTGAATAATTATGTTCATAATGATTAGGTTATCTTGGCTTATTTTCCAAAATGCACAAATGTGTTATCACACAAGGTCTCCATTTGGAAGGAATAAAGGGAAAAAACATTAGAATTTTATGCCACTTTCACAAGCACAATGTGTTGAATATCACAATCATATGAATTCACTTCACAATCATATGCATTCACTTGAAAATTAACATGCTAATGAACAAACCCAAAACCCCAAGCACAAGGAAAGTCTTGGTATTATACATAAAGCACAACGTTATAAGGTTTTAGTTGTTAGAGCAAGGGTTTTCAAGCTTGTTGGGAGGAAAGGAGACGAATATTTTGTACATGTTTTTCCAACACAATACCTTGTGACATGACAACACTTGGAGACCCTTTTTCAATACCAAAACTACAAAGACATTTTGAAAAGAAAAGTGTTGATATTTTACTAAAGCATCAAATATATGATTGCATGATCAACTTTTTAAAAAGTGCACAACCCCCATTTGGACCCATTTGTAACTTGTCACAAGATAAGCTTGTGGTATTTTGAGAGTACAATGATTACAAAGATGAGAATCTAAAGAAGGGGTTTGCTTTAAATTCTAAGTCTCTAAATGTCATTCTAATCCTTACTATATATATATATATATATATGATTTTTAAATGTGTTAGTTATCATGTATTGACCCTAATACACTTAAATATTACATTATTTCCTTTCAATATATATTTATTTTCACCCTAGTCAACTAATTAGCAAATTCATATTCTTTCACATCTATTTATATTATTTTGAGCAATGTAAAGGTTTTTTTATAAAATTTTCAATGTTAGATCAAAGTACTTTATAATTATAAATAAAACCTTTTCTAAGTGTGGAGGCACCTAGTGTTAGTAGGCATATGGTGCCTCCCCACCTAAAGATAGGTATAAAGTGTGTTTGCTTTTAAGAAGGTCACCACCTTGTGATCTATTCATCCAAAATTGCCTCATGGTCTACGAGCATGTTAAACTCACAATTCACATCATGCTTTACATTGGGTTAATGCTCATGATCGATGGTATTCTCAAATTCAAGGCTAGGTTTGAGGTAAGCTCCTCATTTCAGGACTACTCACACCTAGGGCAATACCCTACATTTAACTAAGTAGGTGCAATCCCTTAATTTTAAGGTTAGGCACACACTAATTAGCTTATCTTATTATAAGCCTTTTGAATGATTAGTAAAGTTGATCTTATATGAGCAAGCCATTCAAACCGATTTGGTAATATATATGCACTACCATTGATTTGGATTAGAAACCAAAATTCAAAAGCATGGTCATGGTTTCAAGGGGTTTGTCAAATCTCGAGAAAATGCAACAACTAGCACATTGCACCAATCGTTTTTTTAGTTCATGTGTTAATTGAAAATCACAATTCCAATGTAAGTATGAACAACTTGCTACTATTCAAGAAAGAACACAAGCAATGTGCCAAAACCTTATAAGTAAATATGAGTGAAATATTCGAGTAAAATTAAAGAATCTTAGGTAAAAATTCCAATTATTTATTTCAAAAAAGCTCCTTGTAATTTGCATGCAACATGTACATAGTAGTTCACTAAGCTTGTCAACTCTTGAAAGCAACTCAAAGCATCCATTTGAAGAATCACATTGGCCACCATTTTTTTCTTTCCACATAGGGACGGGCCTATGATGATATTCTACCATTAAAGTGCATGTTTATTGTGAAGTTAAAATCCCCAAAACAATTCAAGACTCCCCATTCTAACAATTTGATTGGCCATATAGACTTTTTTTATTTAAAAAAATCCTTAGGCACGAGTCTATGATGCTATTATGACATTTAAGTGTCAATTTACTGAAGTAAAATCCTCAAAACAATTCAAAGACTCCCTATTCTAATAATTTGATCAGCCATGAAAACTCTTTTTTTTTTAATTCCTTAGGCACAAACCTATAAAACCCATATATATTTGTGTATATTTTCTACACTAGGTAACCCTTATTTGTATATCAATAGGGCTAAAAATAAAATCCATTTTGTTGAATACCATTTTTGTTGAAATCCATTTTAAAATAGAAAAACATTTTAAAAAATAATACTACCATTTAGTTTTGTTGTTGGGAATGAGCAACCAAGGACCCCCTACTGGTGATATCCGGGTAAATAACATACCCGGAAAACACCTGTCCGGTTGTATGCCCGGGACCAAAAGACAGCCCTCAAACTCTGAAGCTCTGTACATGTCGTGAGGGAGCGAGCGAGCGAGAGAGAGAGAGAGAGAGAGATCTGACCACGAAGGATTTGCAAAGACAGGGATCGAGACGACAGACAGGAAGACGGACAAGCTAGCTGTGTCTTCATGGCAGCTGCAACTTGTGTGGGAATTACAGGTTGGGCGCTCCAAACAGGAGCTTGGTTTGGGTCCCTGGAGTCGCGCAAGATCCGGGAATCAGGTAATCCTCCTGGAAGCTTATCAGTAGCAAATGCATCAAGCAGGTTGTGGACGAGGAGGAGAAGACATGGGTTTACTGCTCCCTGGCGGCAGCAGCCCCTGGTATCAAGTCGTCATCGCAGGAGGGAGACTTTAGAATTAGGGTTAGGGTTTTGTCGTTGCCCCTGTCGTGCTTCCAAGCAACAGGAGGCGGAGCTTGGCTACATGAGATATGCTGGTTCGAGTAGGAATGTGGCTATGCAACAGCAGCAGCTCAGAAGGATAGCATCATTAGTAGTAGGTGAAGAATCTCCACACTCTTTGAAAACTGCTGCTGCAAAGCGATCCAAATCTGGTAGAGGGCAGGAATGGGGGACAGTGGTGGACACAGATGAAGAAGGTAGTCTGCAGAATGCAGATCTACTTCCAAAGCCACCAGCAGGCTTTATTCTGGATGATGCAGGCAAAGTTGTGCTCATGGCTCCCACTGTGAATCGAGTTGTTAGGATTGTTGATCCAGCCACAGGAAGGGCTCTTGATTGCATGGTTCGAAGAGCTTTTAGGAGTTCCGAAGGTGAACAATGCCTTCTCTTACTTCCCCTTGACATGCCCTTGCAAATCTTCAGAATAGAAGATTCAGAGGGTGGTGGATTGACAGAGCTAAGCGATGCTGAGCTTGAGGAGGTGTTACCATCTGCTTCCTTTGCCCTTGTGAAAAAGCGGCTTCACCTTGTGAGGAGTGGATTCTGTTTGACAGCACGAGGGGGGTTCTGTTACACAGATGAGGATGTCATGGATCTGAACACGGAACAGGATGAAGGTCTGGGGGGCTCTTTGGCAGAGGGGGTGGAGATTGCCAGTTTTCAAGTGGGCGAAAGCGAGTATCTTATGTACACACCCTTTGATCCTCTCATGTTTGTTGCTCATAAGGATGAGTCAACTGGAGAGCTGATTGTAGCTGATGATGAGCTGCTGGATGATGAAGCTGTACTAGATGCTATTGACGAAGAAAATGATTTCCAATCAACGGTGGATGAAGAGGAAGCGATCAATGAGGCTTTGAGGAAGGCAAAATGATGGATTGTCATTTTACAGAAGCTCCACTTTCAAGCTCTCATTTTGTACAGTGGATTGTCAATCTACAAATTTTTTTCCTCCTCTGGATTTCAAATTGGGATAGTTATTGATACATTTGAGTTTGTAAATCTTCCTGCCTTTGCTAACTTAGGAGCTCCGGCAACCTCTGGAGAGCTCTATCTTTGACATTAGGAGCAGGTGGTGAGCACAGCTGAAGTTACCATGGATTACTAAGTTTCTAGCTTGTATGTATTTATGACAGGATGCTGAAGCTCCTACGTTTTTGACCCAAGTTTTTTTGCTGATTTAAAGGTCATCTCCATCATTTTGGGACATTTTGTATGTCTCTTAAGTACCAGGAAAAACACAGGGCAAGACAAAAGTACAGCTTCAATGATCAGTACAACAACTACTCCAGGTGAGAATATCGAACACAAATAGCATCAGCAGATTTCTGTATTTTCCAAAATCGTGAAAGAAAATGATAACCTGATGTTTTGATGATTTCTGATTTATTGTACACAAGATACTATAGTAACATCCAAGCGTTGAGGGATGCATCAGAAGATAGGACTATAGAGGGGGATGGAGGTTATGTATGTATGTAAGCCTCATATGAAGAGACAAACAAACATGGTGTTTTTTTCATGACATCGATAAATATTTTTGTAACATGGCAATTAATACCAACCTAGAGCTCCGATTATCAACATTAAAAGAGAATGACAAGCTTGATTCAAATGATATCACCTGGATAGAAATGATACTTATCCAAAACCCAAAACCTCTTGGCTCTAAAACATCCATGTTACTCATCCATGGTATATGTTTTCAATTGGAGGCTTTGGGGCAATTCACTTGGTGTTTGATAACACTGAAAACAATTGGAATTCGGAACAAAAATCCATGAATTTCTACATATGAAATTTCAAATGGCAACTTTACATGATGAGAACAAGGAATTGAAATTGGTAGAATTATCTTTTGCTTTAAGGTGTGATTGATGTTATGTTATCAAAATATTTATAATTCACAAATTTCCAGAGCTATCATGTTCTCTAGTTGACATTTTCATTACCAATCAAAACACAAATAGGTACAAGGCAATTTGAAAAATCAAAATCATGTTTCAAAATACTGAAAACCTTGTTCTTGTTATTTCATGTTTACAACCTTTTCATATTATGAACTAGGGCTTTGCATTGCTTTGCCGAACTATTTACACATAATTTATTTAAACTATAGTATGCCTTCCAATTTTTATATGTTATTTTGTGAAATCTTGTTCTCAAAAGGTTTGTTGGCAAAATAATAGTAATGACATCATATTTTCTCCAACAAACCAATGCAACCATAAATTGTGACCTAAATGCCATCATCACATGTACTGGTGTGGCCTGTGCTGTCGGCCCAAGTGTGAACCCATTACAAAATAGGGAAACTCAATATGTGAACATTGTTTTGCAATGTATGTATTGATTTTTTGAATAGCCAAATATGAAAGGAAATCATGCTTGAATTCAATGGTAAGCCTTCAAGTGTTACCACGTCCTCAACTGATTTTTCCTTCCAAAACCTAGTTTTTTGGAATTTATTTCAATTTTCAGCGGCAGAAATCACTTAAAAATCAATATCTCCCGCATTCTAAATCCAAATCTTACCAAATAAATTCCATTAAATCCTGCTCATCAAGATCTTTCCAACAACACCAAATGCACATTCCAATGATTCAATGTAATTTTCAGTGAAGAAATCATTCAATATTCAAGAAGTTCTACACCGCAAGTCCAAACGCCATGAAACCAAGCTGATGCACCCCTCCTCCTCGAGAGCTTTCCAAAGAGACCAAGAACACAATCTGATGTATCTTGGTTCAGTGGACCTGATAAGCACAAAACAAAACAAACAAACTACCTTGTTTCATAGATAGGTGCCAAACTTCAACTTGGAATCATTTAAACTAGAAACAATTTCAAATAAAAAATTTCATTGCATGAAAGTAAAAAACATGAACCTTAAATACTCCAAATCATGATGTCAATTATGGAATTTGCACATAAGTATGTTTCCCAGTTGAATGAAGACAAAACATAAATGGGGCATCACCTACAATAGTGACCAATAACTATATTGTTATGACATGACAATTTGAAACACTTGACACCAAATATATAAGAATGAGGAATTTACCACTGAAATTTTAAAGAATTCAAGACATTCACAAAAATTCTCACATTACTCCATATCTTACATCTTGAGGCTCCTGATGTCAATTAAGTGTCTAGTCTTTCATGGCAATTATATTGTAAAAGGCCAAAAAAACTAGAAAATAAAGAAATAATGAAAACCCTTTGGTTTTTGGCACAATGAAAAAATGAAGAAACTTTGTAATATTTAGGTTTCTTCCTTTTGTAAAGATGTAGTATTAACAAGCATCAAAGAATCACAACAATGAAAAGGTAACATATACATGTATCAACGTGGTTTCAAAAAGGATTTCCAAAAAAACATGAAATGTAACAAAAGAGATGTGTTAGTTTCAAGCACACCAAAACAAATGCCCCAAGATTGAATGTGGTTATAATCATGTGGGTGTCACTCATAAAGCATGATCACTTTAGCATGAATATTAATGACTAAATGCCAATTAAAATGTCACGATAACAATAATGTTTTGCAATTTTTAAATTTGATCCAAAGATGAATTAACATCACAAACAAAACAATGATTTTCAACACCAATTTAAAATTCAAACCATAGCTTCACACATGTTCAAGTGAAGGAGAATTCTCATGAGCACACATACTCCTAGTTGGGCCAAGGGATACATGAACCTATTAGTTCTTGTAAAATTCACATTCACCATAATGTCATTAGGGTTATAAGGCATTTCACATTTACAATATCTTCACCAATGCAAACACCTAATTACAATGTTCAAGTACAATTTTTATGGACATACTTATAATAAGCCAGATAATAAGGGCAAAATAGGCTATCAAACTAAATAACCCATAATAAAAGGTTAAATTTTGCTACTAATTTGAGCTTGCCTTATAAAGACAACAAGTCTCTAATCATTTTCTCCTCATTTCATAAGACCTAACTCAAAACTCAAACCATCTATTTCAACATATTCAAAAATTAATAAAAATCCCATTTTCCCAAATCACCTTGTTGAATACAAAAGCAAATGCATACCTTTTGCACCTTTGGGTGGAGGATGACATGTTCAAAAAAAACTATTCAAATAATTTATGGTATTTGCTAGAAAGACATGAATTGGACATTATGCAAGAGCCATTCATAGTTTGTAGGATGGTTAAATATTCTGTTAATAATAAAACATATAGAATCCCTTTCTTTCTCCACCTTTGTTGTAATTTCACAATATTTTCTTTTCAACTCAAGAGCCTCCCACAAAGGTCCAAACTCTAAATACATTCAAAGGAGCCAATGAAATTATTTGATTTAAAGACCATACATCCATTTGCCCAAAAATAAAATTTTAATAAAAAATTTTAAATGAAAAATCTGCAAATTAAATATGCTAATAATTCCCCCAATATATTAAATGTTGAAATGTTGATCATTGTTGAATAAATATGAATTTGGATGGATTTCTAAAAAAGTTCGTGTATTATGTTATGTTTTACATTTCGTTTTGAAGGACAATCATAATTTCAAAGCATTCCAAAACATGTTCACTATTTGAAGGTCCATTTTCGTTTATTATAAGTTACAACTTTGTTGTATACATCATACACATTTTACCCCATTTACATGTGGTAAAAGACTATGGATATTCTAATAATTTAATTTTTAAGAATTTTAAAATTGTGAGTCATTTTGAGTGTGGCTAGTCTAGGTCATTATCATTTTATTTTTTTAACCATTAATACACCTTTATAAGTTTAGAAATAAAAAAAGGTCCTTTACAAAAAAAAAAAAATCTAACACACTTGTTCATACTTTCAAAAGTCTTTAACTAAAACCAAAAGCTAAAGTTAAAATAAATGGATTCGTAATTTTAATATCCTAACAATCATTTGAATAATTTATCACAACTTGCCATGATTACCATGATTTCCAAATGGAAAATCATAAATAAACTTGTGATAATTTGTTGTTGTTATTGTGACCCAATATGTTTCTTGGCTCCTTCAAGAATGTGTTTTGGCCCTTTCAAAAACAATTCATGAACTTGCATGCAAAAGGTTTACATGAAAAATGATACCATTGAATTCAAATATATATTAAAAGTTCATAAGGGTTATGCCCAAAAGATACATTATTACAAGGTTTTTTTCTAGTAACATCATAACTAAGATGACTATAAGTCAAATTCATTTGTCTAAAATGACTAACTATGTCCAACTTGATTAAAATCAAAATTAGGTCTGTTTGTTTTGACTTTTAAGAACTAATTATTTAGTCAATGGACATTGTGTTGAACATGCCGCATATGTGGCATTCATGTCAAATTGTTTAACTTGATTAAGATGATTGAAATCAATTATCTAGCTATGATTGAATATGACTATAATGTTACTTTTAATGATGTGCAAATACTAAAACATATATATTTTATGTCATGTTTTCATTTCTTGTTTGTAATGATTCACATAAAAATGAAAATAGGGGATAATTCAATTGAAATATAATAAAATGACATGTGAAAAAATGGAAGATCATATTGAATTTACTTATTTATTTATTACAAAATAGAACATAATTAATGTAGATGAAAAATTTGAATATTTATTTATTTTTAATTTGGAATTTGAAAGTATATGATTCAAAAATTTAAATATAATTAGATATAATTTATTTCATGCAATAAATTTTACATTTTGATTTTTTTTTAAATCAATGTAATTATCAAATTAAGAATAATTAAATTGAATAATGATATTGAAGATGAACGTGCGTAATCAAATTTAATATGTAATTATGTAATTATCCAGTATTGTTTTAATGCATGATATTCAAAAAAATGCGTGTTCATATATTTTGTGATAACAATTTATATCATCACATGAAGTGGTGAATCATGATTAGATGGTAAAAACTTTGGGTTGTGACCAAAAAAGTGAGGGTTTCAAACCCCATTTTGGACATGTTGTGGTCATGGCATCATCATGATGACTTGTCATGGGTCAACAATCAACTTGATTTGTAAAAATAAAAATAAAAATAAAAATATTTCCTTGGAATCACATGTTTATTGTGATTATGTATTAGACTCGTCTTTAATTCACAACACCAAAATGTGTTTTTCATGATTAAAGCATTTTACTATTATGTCATAATTCTAGTCATGTAAGCATATTATGCTAGTTGTTTAATTGATGACTATGTTGTGATTGCAATGTGACCATATTGTAATTATATGATTACATGTCAATTACTATTAATGAATTAACAACCTATTTGATTATGCACCCTTTTTATCCTAATTTAGAGGAGAAATTATTCTATTATTTATTTGAAACCTGAAAAACTTATTACTGAAAATATAATAATTTGCCAACTTTGTCACATATTTCTACATGTTTAAAAACAATCCTTAATAACATGTTTGAATTTTAAATTTCAAGATGGTTCAATATTTGTAAAAATTCAACATTTAATTTCACATAATTTTATTATTTAAAATTTTAATTAAAAAATTAATTTCAAACAAAAATAATTAAATTCCAACAAGTTCTTAATATTTGACAACAATTTTTTTACCCATGAAATTTGACCCAAATTAATTATAGATAAAAAATTCTAACATGAAGTGATTTTGGAGGGTTTTTAAATGTGGAGGCAAGAAAAATAATAAAAATTGCCAAATTTTTATAGTCGGTTTTATGTGTGTAGTCATGATTCTTTAAAAAGTTGATAAATAAAAAATTTATTTCATATTTAGCTTATTGTTAAATTTAGTTAAATCTTCTTAGGGGTAATTTCCAATTTTCAATGACATGAATAAATCCTACAAAACAAATGTTGTTAATGCTAGGTATTGTGAGAACTATGAGTCATTTTTAAAACTTCATAAAATTATTAATTATATAACATTACTTGATATGTTATGGTTTAATATTTAATATTTAGAATAATATTTTACATCATAGATAATATATTTGATAATTTAAAATATTTTTATTAAATATAAATGATTTGTGATCTATTTATAAACATTATACATGAATAAAAAATATTATACATCAAAATAAAAATTTACTACTAAAATTATGATGTGTTATAAATCAAAATTGTATGATATGATTTTTTCTCATATATAAATTTTAATATGTTGAAAATATATCATTTATATACTATTAAGTTAGCCATAAAATCATTCCCATTTATGAATCATGTGTTTGAGTTTTTGTTTTTTTTAAAAGAATGGTCATTGAAATCTTATTAAATGACAATATTTAAATGTTTTTCTGTTCAAATAAATTTCCATTTTGAAAAGGAAGTAATATAAATGTATACATCATTGAAAAATATTGAAAATGAACTTTTAATTTTTTTCATTTGAACAATATTAAAGTTGGCACTTGTGCAACATTTCCAATGAAGAATGGGTTAAATAAAATGCACCCCATAATGTTTTCACAACAAGTGGAGTGGTTTGTTGGGAAAGGAATTGATCTTCATGCTTGTGGTCCAAGGATGAAACCTCACAATTGACAAAGTGGTGGTCAATGATGGAATGTTCACCAAATATTTTCTACTTTCATGGGCTACCTAACTTAAATGCTTACATGGTTATTTAGCCAAAGTTTTTTTAACCTAGCCTAGGTACATAGGATGAAAATAATGAAATGATGATATACTAACAATAATTTAATTATATATATAAGTATAATATTGTATAGAGATAATATAAATAACTACATTGGGTTATTTATATTAAATAATATATATATATATTATATGTATTATATATACATATAATGAAAATAATATATATAATTAACTAATTACTTAATTTGATGTCTTTTATGACTACATAATCATAAAAGCATTATCATATCCATGTTTGCAATTACATGATTAAGTGTATTATGTAGCAAGTCCTATTCAACTAGTTAGTCATGGATGTAGTTATGAAAGACACATTTTAGCATTGTGATTCAACCATATATATATAATTAATATGTAATTAATAAATTAAATTAATACTACCACATCAATTATTAATTTCAATCATTTTAGTCAAATGAACTTACTCAAATTTTTGGCATAAATATTGGTTTGATTTTATCAAGGATATTTTTGTCCATTGTTTGTTGTGACTAAAATTTTAATCATCAAAACGAACATAAAAACCATGTTATATAATAGTGATATCTTGAAACAAATCATATAGCCCATAGGATCCTTTTAATTAGTTATAGGTGTATTAAAAATTATCAAGAAACATGTGTGCATCTAATGCTTGTGCTCATTTATAGAGCTTGCATCTCACAAGTTAATCTCCTAGTTACAATGTATAGCATGTTTCTTGATAATGGATGCATGATTGCACTTCATTTAGGACCATGATGAAAAGAAGTGAAAAAAGGGTCTAATTACACTACAAATTATGTAGCATCACTATTGCATTATTTTAAGGGATTGTGAAATCACGTGGACCTACTAAACTTTATGGGGTGATTTCTAGGCTTTTAACTTGATGACCACATTTGTAAAGTATGAACTGGAAGGATAACTTCGAATGATGTCATTTAAGGAGCAACATGAGTTTTTTGATTCTCAACCCTCATCACAGGTCATTGCAACTTGTGGTTCTAAAGACCTCACCAAACAAAAACTTGCCTTAACACATTCTAATTGATATCACATGTTGAAGGCCTTTCATATGTAGTCAAGTTAAGTTGATTGAACGTCATGCATCTTCTAAATTCTAATGATTTTTGGTATGACAATTGTTACTTGGTTGAATTATTTGCTAATATATATTGTTATGACTTTGTGTTTTATGCAATTCGGCAATTGTATTTGTCTTCTATGCCTATAATCAATTTTTAATAATGCTTCCCTTAAGATGTTGAATCGGTTCTTAACAAAGGATGATTGTATTCCACATTCTAGGAAACAAATTAACAAAATCTAGTTGTAGATGATCAAATGGGATGTCTAGTATTCACTATCCATTGTACTATGAATAAATTTTCATGTTCACCCGACATAGACATGAATTATTTCCGAAAAAAAAGTTTAGTGTAATCTTTGAAAGTGTGGACAATGCATTTCCCTACTATTGTACCAACACTTTTGATTGTCATAATGGTGAAAATGAAAACAACTTTTTGATCCCATGCAAAACTTCTTTCATTCTCCCAAGGAGTCCTCAACTTGATAATATCACCAAACTCACACCTTCACAATTTTTTTGGTCATTCAATTCAACTTTCTCTATCTTGCTACACATCAAAATTGTATCTCCCATTGTCAACATCTCGCCAACTTTGAAACATCATTTTTATGTATATCAAACATGTAGATGTTTAAAATTTTCTTCCAAGTTTACACACAATTCAAAATAATTATTTTGACGTGAGATACTAGTTTGCTCAACTAATATGCAATAACGTTTGTCGAATTTTCATCTGATGTTCGTTCGACTTTAAGTCTGGCCTCTATCCGATGACAATTTCATTATGTCCAACATTCATTATTGTTTCGTTCAATGATAGTTTCGTTTTGTCCAACAGCAATTCTATTTCGTTCGATGATAATTTTGTTCCGTTCGACTTCGTCATCATTTCATTCGACGGCCATCGGCATTCCATATTCTTCAAATTGTACGTTGTGTTAAAACTTTGTAATTAATGTTGTGTATTGTTACAAAATTTTGGAGCATGGGACAACACCATGTCGTCATATGATGAGAGCACGACCACTCAGCCAAAGCCTAGGTATCAGCTATGAAATAACACATAATCCTTTGAGCCAATTTTTTTGAGCTCACGATCTTCACAACGGTACCATCAAGCGTCTATAGTGCCACTATCATCCAATACAATTCCTACTAAGAATTTAGGTTCAGGTTACACTACATCAATAGTACACCAAAGTCCATTTAGAGGGGTTAATAGTGGGGTACACCTACTACTACACCTGTTTTCACACCATCACTGTGTATTCCGTTGCAAGCCGATACCTTTACACCCATATACCCCATGGAGGTCAGTAGTTTTTCTATGAGAATTGAGAAGTTTAGCGGAAGGCCATGTACAATTTCTTTGAAAGAATTCAAAATAACTTTCACAATTGTGGTTTGTGAATTAGAACTCAAGTATGGCGTTAATTACACCGAGGCGTTTACATTCAAACAACTAGCCCATTATGTGCACTATGAAGCATTAAATGTCTACAAGTAATATTCTCTGAGGATTTCGGGTGTCACTTAAATCCCCAATCCAGTTTACACCACAGCCATCGCCATCGCCTTTCAAACTGCACTACAAGCTACACTACAAGTTGCCATTGCACATCATGGGATTGTGCCCAATAATCCAGATCTGATACCCATTTCAATAAACCTTTCTCTTCAACAACTCATTGTTCCCATCGCAAACATTCCTCGCACCATCGATGCGCCAACTTTTGCTGATCCAATGGGGTAATTCTTTTGAATTTTTGAGCTAGAATTTTTTGTTAAGAGTTTTTTTTTTAAATTATATCTTGCCACCTTTTCTCGACAGAAGGATGAAACTTTCAAAATGTTCTACAGGAGGCTTCTCAAGTTTAAAGAGGATACTCAGAGCATCAAAAACCTGGAAGCTACGCATCAGTATCTTCGTTCATTGGAAGGTACTTTGACACTCCATGCGCAAGTTTTGCAATGGGTTTTCGCAAAATTTGGAGACTCATACACTTTGTTGGATGTGTACAACATTTCTAAAATGTTAGATTTAACTCATGCACATTATGAGGCTAGTATTATGAGGCCTCCATCATGTTAAGGTCTTAGACACCACTAGCTGCGCCAACCAAATCATCACATTTTTCTTCAAGGGCTAAAGTAGTGCATTCGGCTACACCCATCCTACCTTCTTGTAATTATTGTGACAATCCTGCCTACCCACAAAGCTAATGAGTGCAACATTCCTTCCAAGGATCTCTTTTGTGATTATTGTGGGAAAGAGGGACATCAGGAAGCTGTTTGTTTTGCCAAGTTTCTGGAACGGAAGTAACTCCGATTACCACGGCAAAATCTATTAACATCTTCCATTACCCCTTAACCAAAAGCCAAGGCACTTCAACCTTCCACTTAAGTTTTCCCCACCAAGGGTAATTATAATAAGAATGCTAAGAAGAAGGAGCACAATGCTAACAAGAGGGAGGTGCTTTAAGCCCATGCCATTCAAGTTTAAACTTTGCAAAATGAACTCGAATCATTGAAAGCCCAAGTTGGTAATCTAAAAGGCAAATCTTCCCAACCAGCTAGTCGTGCCCAACATGTACAAGGTTCAAGATCATGGGGGGACCTCTTAGGTCGTTCTATGACCTCTCACATGATGCCATGGTTGGGGAGTATGTTCTTTCCGGTGCACACAATTCCGGTCTCACACTAGAATTTGCCACTTATTTTTGCCCTTCCTACTTCATGGCACAAGAAGCTAATGTGGACCCAGAGTTTTTGCCATTAGGCAGGTAATTCAGACTGATGGATTTGCATTTGGTTCAAGTCCTATTACTAGGGCTAAAAAAGCTCGAGTACTCATGCCACAATCTTTTTGTCCTTTCAACACGGAAGAAAAACGCCTTGTTGGCGAGGGGGGGAGGAGACTACTACACCACAAGCTGCTAGGGCATCAAATTCTCGTGTCCTAAAAATACATGTACATAAGGAAAACACATAATTTTCCACTGATCAGCTTATGGAGTGCCAATTTCAAATGTGTGAAATGGCTCAAAAGCTTGTGAATACACAATTGTTTAGTTTTCAAGGTTTGAAGTTAAACACTAGGTACATAATTACAGTATTAAAGGATACCCTAAACACTACATCAGGTCTTTTACCAATCCCTAATCCACATGTTACAAGGGTCCCATCCAACACCTTGGAGAGACACTCAATTGGCTCACATGTTGTAAATGGTGTTCGTAATCTAGTCATTAGTTCTAGCATGGTTAAACTAGTGAATTCTCCTACCTTTCATTCTACATTCACATATCAAAAGGGAGCTAACAACACTTCACTTATGGATTTGTTACTCAACAAAAACATTGTGGATAGCCATTCTCTCCACAAAGTTTTTCACTAAATTCCGAAGGCGGTGCCTAATGAGAAAACTTCCATCGCCACTAAGGCTACCATTGTCGACAATATTGAGTCAACAATCCAGGTGGGAGGACATACACCTAGAATGGTATTTCTTGATACATGTGCCCAACTAGTGATTTTTGAAGTTCAATTCGCCAAGAAGATGGGCATCTTCGATTCTAAACTATGGAAATCTATGTGGCAAATTTGCACCGCTAATGGGAGTGTAGAAGAGGTAATTAGGGAGAACTCAGATTTGATTACATTTAACTTCAATGAAGGTACAATTTAAGAGCTTTGCCTATAGGTCAAATGTTTAGTCACCAATGCCACTAGTTATGATGTTTTTCAATGGGCAAGAGGCCTTGTTTCCACTAGGTTTCACAATTGACAACTAGTTCGAGCATACGTATTACCAAATGGATTAGGAGACTGATGGCCACCACCTGGGATACATACCCCTTGATTTACATGCGAACCATAAGCCTATGGCTCACCATTGTATGCTCAAGGAAACACACACCATTTCCTACATCCAACAAGTTGGCCACAAGTGGATAGAAAGAGATGAAGAAGATACAATTTATGCTCAAGCTACTAAAAGCTTAAGGATGATTCCTACTAACATTCAACACAGACCAAAGGTTTTTACAAAGGTTCAAAACAGCCTACAAGCCCTTAGTCAAAGCTTTATCTAATTTTGAAAACATGGAGAGCCATGGCGAATTGATTAAGCCAGTATTTTGTTAGCTGATCAATTGGACACCGCCTAAGGAAAGGATTATATTACTAAAGCTCTTTGGTGGTATTAATACAAGTCTCAAAGCCTTACTACAATTAAAAATGGTGGTTCTGCAGTATTTCTATGTAGACATTGTTGCTATTGCAAGGCAAGTGGTGACATCGAAAATGATGGAACTCACATCCAAATTTCCACAACAGTTTACAACCATCGCATGGAAGGCCAGTTTCACTTTCTTACCCTCTGACATACAATTAATTCCGAAGAAACATATGGAATTGTTTAGCCCCATGGATTTCATCATTTCAAGTTGGGAGTGTCAAGGATTTTCAGCGACTAGATTTGGAGAAGGCTTGAGTGACACAAGATCTGGTCTCTTCACGGACATGGTACGATCAATCACCTGGGCTCAATCCATGTTTCCTATGCTTGGTTATGTAAAAGAACACCCCTTTTCAATTTGACTAGAGGGAGAAAGTCCAAGAGCACTACACACTAATTAAACATTACCTTGGAGAACCATTCTTACTCGATGCAACACAATGCGATTCCTATGTGCACCGGCTGCACAACTGGTGGACCAACCTTACACCACTTTCAGTTCTGCAGTTGGATCTCAGATACACCATCAAAGATCCCAACCTACATGTTTTTCACATATTGAATGATTAGAACTCATGCTAACCATTTACAAGGCAAGAGAAACCTCTTTGGTTTCTTGTGAACACAATAGGAAAACCAAAAGGTGTTTGGCCCACCTTTGTCTCCTTCCCAATAACACATGCCTTTCAAGGAAATGGACCATGCATGGTGTATTGTCATGTTTTAGCCACTTGGGATGAACCAAGCCTAGAAAAAACAGAAAAGGCTATGGGGTTCTAAACTAACACTACTAATCACACCAAGGTGACTAGATTGGAATGTAACACTCTACTGGGGAGAGGCATGGACCTGAACTCCCTTACATGGTTATTGGTAACATGTGTGCTCTTTCAAATGTACACAACACCAACATTAATTCAATCAGTTTGCAGTTCTAGTGATGTGACCACATGGCACCCCGACCAAGTACACTTGCTTATCTTCAACACTCTACACTTCATTTTTAGTGTTGGGGGGGAGCGAGGTAGCATGTAATTTGATTCAAGTTGTTTCTGATACACTCGGAGGTACATAAGCTTCCGGAACAACATTTACAACCTTCTACAAATCTACACAGTTGGACAGTGGAGAACCCAATACACCAAGTTCTTCAAGCACACTTTCCAACTCCATTCCATGTGTTTTTCAAACTACCCTTTTGTTATGGGGAACCAAGAAGGAGAGAGACCAGGTCATAGACTTGTTAATTAAGTATGAGGATGTGTTCACATTTTCAATGAAAGACTTAAGTAGCTGTAAAACTATGTAGTTCTTTATAAACCTTACAAATGAGACACCCATTTATCGGAGGAGGCATAGGTTGAGCAAGCATGAGTGGGAACTAGTAGATGAAAGATGCAGAGAGTTCCATGAGGCTGGTCTCATTCAAGCATCAAGTTTTGATTTCGCAGCCGTTATAGGAATGCAAACAAAAAAGGATTCATCTGGATTATGGACTAAAAAAAAGATGTGCAGGGATTATAGGCCTTTGAACCTAGTTACACCTCAAGATAGATACCCCGTGCCATCCTTGAATAATTGTTTAATAGCATTGGAGATTCAAACAGCTTCACAATTATGGATATGAAGTAAGGCTTCAACCAGATTGTGTTTGCTATGAAAGATCACAAGAAAACGACATTCCATGGAAGCAACAAATTGTGGGAATGGCTTATGATGCCTTTTGGATTGAAGAATGCACCTATTTTCTTTCATCGAATCATGGACAAGGTTCTTGAAGGGGCAAATTTCCTGAAATGCTACATAGATGACATCCTAGTGCATAACAAGGGACTTTTACAACATTTGGCTCATCTTGAGGAGTTGTTCAAGAGGCCCCACGAAATCAATATGAAGATCCATCCTAAAAAGTGTGAGTTTACTATCACCTCAGTTGTTTACTTTGGACATAGAATCTTGCCAAATGGTATTATGGCTAATTGGGCCAAAGTAGTAGCCATTTTGGAGATGCCCAATCCTACTGATGTTCACCTTTTGAAGAGCTTCATCGAACTATGTAATTATTACATGATTTATGTCCAAGATTTCAGTATTATTGTTCAACCTCTTTATGCATTGTTAAAGAAGGATGTTGCTTGGACATGGAGTGAAAAGGCTCAGGAAGCTTTCAACACATTCAAAGAAAAGCTTTCAGAGTTCCCCATTATGAAGAAATTTGATTTTAGCAAAGTCTTCATTCTACACACTAACTGGAGTGCTTTTGGTATTGGTGATATTTTTGGCCAACTTGATGAAGAAGGTAAGGACTATGTTATCGCTTATGCATCCCGAAGCAACAATAAGGCTAAAAGCAACTATTCTTCATACGAGGGGAAGTGTCTTGCTGTTGTATGGTTCGTCATACATTTCAAGCCTTATCTTTATGGCACCAATTTCACTTTGTATACCAATCACTAGCCTATTAAATGGTTGATGACCAACGACAAGCTTACTAGTAAGTTAGCTCATTGGGCGCTTATACTTTAGGAGTATGAATTCAAGGTTATTCACCGACCTAGTATTACACATCAGAACATGGATACCATATCATAGAGACCCTTCATTACTTCCGAAGATTTTTCAAAAGTTAAGCAAAAATATCGACCAAATTTTAACAATACATGTATCTTATGCATTTAGGTATTTTGCACTACTAAGAATGTAACTTGGTTGAGCATCCCATTGTGGATATATGGGAGGATTTGGACACTTTAAGGTTTTTTCAACATGGGGAATACCCTCCCCAAGTTACATTAAGTCATTGAGATCGCATACAACAACGGTCAAAAGGCTACTCATGAAGAGACAATCACCTCGTCTAATGCTTACCACAAGGTAATAGAGTGGTTCCTCCACCACATGAATGACCTGGTCTTATTTAGAAGGTACATTTGGAGCTTAGACACTTTGTAGTTAAACGTATTTATAACCTTCTCGTTCTTCATTACCATTGGAGAGGTATGTATGTTCAAGTCCAAGACGTCATTGCTAGGTGTGAACAATGTGATAGAGTGAGAATTTCTTTCTCCTCTTGATAGTTTATGCTTTCTCCACTCCCTATTCAGGTCATGTTTTATCGTTGGTCATGTGATTTAGCTAGAGAGTTACCACAAACCTCTAGGAGTAATGTCTACATCATGATTATGGTTGAACACTTTTCAAAGTGGGTCGAGCTTGTTGCATTGCTGGACAAGTCATCACATAGCACCAACTAGGTTTTTTAACAATAGGTTCTAAGTAGCTTTGGGGCTTGTGTTGAGTGCCTTATTGATCAAGGATCAAAATTCAAAGGAAAATTCCAAGACCTACTTGACCATGCTTTCATTGACCATTGCTGGACTTCAAGAAATCATCCCTAAGCTGATGGCCTTGCAGAGATGATGGTTCAAACATGCAAGAAGGGACTTCGGAAGATTTGCCTCATTAGGAACAAAGAGGATTGGGACTTGGCCCTCCTTTACATCGCCATGGGTTACAGGATGTCCAAACACGTTTCTTTGTCTCATTTTTCTCCTTACTTTCTACTTTTTGGGAGACATATCATTCCACCCTCTTCCATTACTGCTCAAATGGACCAAGTTGCGGACTTGGACTCTCCAACCACTTGGGCTAAGGTCATAGTAGAGAGGGCTACTCTATTTAATGGCCATGGAAAACTTGTCCATTGCACAACATCGAAACACCTTACGGTATGCACACACATGAGGCGGTAGTTACAAACCTAAGGTGAAACAATTTGATGTTAGTGACTTTGTGTATCTTTAACAACAACCTAATGATACTCTGGACATTTCTTTCAGTCGCACTATATTGAAAATTAAGGCAATTAGGCCTTCAGGTGTGTTGGAGTTGCAAGGAGCTAACGAACGCACAATTTGGGATCATTCCAAAAATTGTGCACCCTGCCACTTATCGAACTTGGATCCTACCATCATCGCGTCAACTTGGATTCCTCCACTTGACTATCCATGTCAGGTATGTCAAAGGACAGATGATGTTGATCAAATGTTGTTTTGCAATAATTGTAATGGTGGATACCATCTCTTTTGCCTCAAGCTAGAGCTTTAGTCTTTTTGTTTAGTAGAATTAACTATGGATTTACACCCTTACGACACCATACATCACGACACTACACATCACGACAATTGTCATGCCCATATGCATGGCCTCATAAATGACAACAAGTTACAAGCATGCCCATCATGTTTTTTAGGGTTAATGTATGTTCTTAGATGATTGTATATTATTAGGTGTTTAGGGTTTCAACTTGTTGGCAGTTGTATAAAAGACCAAGCCCTTCCCTCCTCCTTTTAGTTTTTTTATAATTCCTTTGTTATGATAGTTTCCTCCATAATCAGACAAGATTTCTAGATGCTCACAATGGCCATTACACGGCCACCATTTACATACACTACGTTTTTTTTCCTTCTTTGCAATTTAATGATACATGAGAATTTCATCTCAACCTCCTCTTGTGCATTGTATATATATGTGCGTGTATTTCTTTTTGATTGATTAGTTTATACCTTTGACTAGTTTTAGTCTTTTTGTTTAGTAGAATTTACTATGGATTTACACCCTTATGACACTACACGTCACGGCACTCCAAGTTCTTTCGAATGGTTGATCGTCAATTTTCAAATCAACAACTTGTTAGACCACGTGGATGATGGACTCTAAAAGTAGGTTTCATGAGCTTCAAGGTTCAAGCACATTGATGACTGAACTTGTAATTTTTCTCATAATTGTTAATAAGTTGCCATGTATCAAATTAGTTCAACCTTGTGATTTTCTTTTGCAATATTTTTGTGTCTTGACATTTTAGCAATTTTTAAAGGTTGTCATTCAAGATTTTGAAGTCCAAATTTCAAAGCCAAAACTTGTTTTAAAAACTCAAGGTTGATTAGCAATTCCCTAGGGAATTAGGACATGCAAATGTTTGGGGGATCAATATCATTAACAAGTTTTTTTGTGGCTTTCTTGTGGTTTTTTGTGGTTCGTTTTCTTTGTGATGTTTGACCTACTTGCAATTGTTTCTATCTTGAATCATGGCACCAATGAAGCCATGGCTAAATTTTTGTTACAAATATTTTTTTAGTGATAGGCTTTTAGCTTCTAAGGTCACGTTTGTGGTTCAACAACCAATTAACTCTTGCATTGTTAATTCTAGCAATTTTGTGCCTTCAATTTCTAATGTTATAATGTATAAAGATCATGAAAGTATTGTACTTGTTTTAGAGAACAAAAAAGGAATTCACATATGCAAAAATACAATATGTTAATGTATGAATGTGTATGCAAAAATGTTCAAATGTAATCACATGTAATCACAAATGATTAATAGTCGCATATAGTCACAAATATAATAATTACATTTTGGCCAATTTCTACTAGTGAATTAGAATATATATCTTAACACAGATACATTATTATAATGATACATTGAAACAATAATACATTAACATAGTGATAGTATAACATGCTTGTACATTGACAAATTAATATAATGATACACTTAAACATTACTAAAAACATAATATAAGAACGAATTATTTGCAACTAAAAAACTTATCCCATATGTTTTGTCTTTCATTTTCATCTTGAAAAGCATATAAGGTAGTTAATCCTAAGTGGTTAGGTGTACCTACATGCCTAAATATTGTTTTAATTTATTTTGAACAAATTCAATTAATATGCCATGTGGCAAATTTCTATTGCACCACATGTTATAATCTAAAACCATCCAAGCATAAAATTAGATGCCTTATATATTTCAAAATTATAATAAAATATTGAAATTATTAAAATTTGGAACATGTGGCAAGATATTATTTGCTCCCATTGTTCATTAAAAAAATCACATCTTAGTCATAAATGACAAGACAAATATAGCTAGTCAAAGGATGAAGGTGTATTTCATTGACTTTCTTTTCATTCAAAATTCCATGTCATTTACAACCAATGTCACATGTAATATGTCCAATGTTTAAAAAATATATTTTATTTGCAACTGTTGTTTCCAACTAAAAATTAGTCAAAAGGGCCAATTGCAAAATGACCATTTTTTATTAGTTTTTTTAATGGGATCAAATACCTAGCCAATTGAGAACTCCAAACATAATGCATGTTGTGTAGCAAGGGAGATTTTAGGTGTTAATTAATTTGTATCATTGTTGAGTTTTATCCAATTACCATTCATAATTTGAGTGTTGAGGGTTAGATGAACATTTGATTTTGAATTGTGGCATCTATTTGTCCAAAAAACATACCAGAAGATCATGGCAATTGTTTAAAAGGGGTTCCTAGTGTTTTGATCTAATTGAAATGATAACAATCATAGGATGTCAACATTAGGACTTGTAAACATGTTGGTGGTGGTTTGTGTTCAATTCATGCTCTGAAGAAATGTGAGCTTTTGCAAGCTTCATATGAACAATTTCATATTTGGTTGTATTTAACAAAGTCTTATTTTGTATTGCCCCATTTTTTTGTTACAATACAATGTATTTAGGATGGGAGAAGAAGAAAGGCAACTAAACCATTTTCTTCCATTCATAATTGACATTTTCAAAAAACATATAATTTGCAAAAGATTAAAATTGATTTATTAAACTGTAAGTGTCACATTAGCATCTTCAATATGCTAAGAAAAGGCATATTCATTTTTAAGACTTTGAGTGTTGAATTAAATATAATGTTTAATTTTCATATGTGATCGAGTGTTGTTTACCAAATACTTGTAAATATTTCATGAACGATGAACCTTGCTTCTATGGAGAAACAATTTAACCTTCAAATTTGGTTCTTGTAGATGAAGTCAAATGCAACTTTGCATTGATCTAACTTTCATGGCCCAAAAAATCATAGAAGGAAAAGAAACAAGAAGATGAAAGATGGAAATGAATTCAAGATGGCAAATAAGGACTTGAATCCTAATTATTCTACCAATAGCAACTTGTAAAAAGTGGATATAAGTGAGAATGATGGTATGTCCACATGAAAGGAATGAAATCAAAACCCATTGTCATTAGTTAATTTATGATGGGGGATTTTGCATCTTTTAGATTGAAATAAAAAAACATATTGCCAATATATATTATTGAAAGGCTTTAAACTTCCAAACAAGTTTGTTGCTGCAAGGAACAATAAGGATCATGCTTGTGTGAACTATGGAATGTTTTTATTACCAAAGGGAAAGAATTGTTTCATGGTGGTGATTGCCATAGTTCCATATTGGCATGGGCTGGGATTTATGCTTTTATTGAAGAGGTGGGTTCAAAAAGATACTTTAATGAACAAATGACATAGGATAATGAAAAGCATGTGGCTCATTGATAAATGGTTTACCCTTTATGGTATGTTCAAACACATCCATGGGAAATGATGGAATGAATGACATAGTTAGGTGATTTGAGTGAAAAATGAATTTTTTTAATGATCCATATGCAAAGATGGGTTGTTATGAATGTGCAATGTTTGAACAAATTGTGTATCCATATTTGATCAAGTTGTGAGCCATATATTTGCTATACTCTATTCAAATTCAAGTTTCAATTTATTGGCAAAGCACAATCAAAACAATTGCATTATCTTTGGAACATGTTGTTTGAAAAAATCCATGAAATGAACCATCTTATATAATTATGGGCTAGAGAACAAAGGAATAGGTTTCTTATAATATGGGACTTGGAACACCCATAATCTAGGCCCCACCAAAAAATGGAATTCAAGAATTAGGGGGTAATGATGCTAAAGGTGTCTTGAAAAGCTTATACCTTGTTGCTCAAAAAACCAAAACTTCTCAAGTTTTAGGGTATTGGTGGTCTCAAAATGGCCATAATTTCTCGGAATAATGATATCCATTTGCCTTGTATACCATTATTCAATATAGTGAATATTGTGAACTTCCCATTAATTTTTATGCAAGGCCTATCTGAAAATAGGTAAATAATACAATGCTCCGTGATAAAATATGACAATTACCTTAAGGCTTATACACCCTATACATTGGATTCTTTTGACATTATCATAAAGATTTAATTTGCATTCACCCATAACATTGGGTGATTAATTTCAAGATTAAATCTTAAATAAAGTATTTAGGTTGGGAAACCCCATGCATCAATGGGAGTCAAATTACCTTCACTTCATATCTACCAAACATACCACATCCTAATGTGCAAAAGGTCAAAAATTATATTAAACTTTCATTCATTAAGGGACGAATATTTTAGAAGACTATTATTATGAAGTGGCATCTTCAAGTATGCTTCCAAAATAATCACTTGTTAATGAATATTATAGGCCTAAAATGAAAGGGAGAAAACAAGTCCCATGCTCTTCAAATTCATTTTCAGTCATTAGTAAAGACTTGTGTGTGATGAGGCCTTTAGCACATTAAATCCAGACTAGTGTTCAAGAGGTTGAATCTTCAAAGGAGACAGATGTAAACTTGATGAATGAATGGTTGTAAGGTGAGATTTTTAGGCATGTGTGATGAGCTCCAGTGTTGGGCGGTTATTAAAAACTGCAAGTAAACTCCGTTTGCGCATCAGGGTGGTTCTTAGGGTCCATAATTGTGGTTCTAAAACAAATACATACCCAGACAACCATCGGTTCTTTCATGAAACCCGGGCAACTTTTTTAAATAAGCAGAACCCATGATTCTTTGATTCTGGTTTGTTTTTCAAATACCTGGGATGGGTAGTTCTTTGCTTCTGGATTGTTTGTCAAATACCCAGAACTCTGGCAGTTTGTTGATTCCGATTTTTCCCCAGATACCCGGGAACCAGCAGTTATTAAGAAAATCAAAGAACCACCCAATACTGTTGAGCTCCCCTCCGTGTGGCTCACATGAAGATCAAATCTTAGGCATGTGCAAATTACAGAATAGTAGAATCCTTCAAAAGTGCACAATGGAGAAGTGGAAATTTCAGCTTAACTTTTAATTCATACTTTGCACACAGACATTGGCAATTAAATGGTTCAAAATGCAGACCATCTCAAGATATTGCACCCACAAATGCAGCACTTGATTGGAGTCAAGTTCATAACCATTCTTGGAAGTAAAAGCTTTTGGAGTTCCTTATCAACTCCTGATCATCGCGAAGTAAGCAAAAATCCAAATTTTGATGTCCATAAAATGCACAGCAAGTCTTCCAAAATTTGCATGAGTATTGAAAACATCACCATATTACCTGTAGGCATCTCACACACTAAGGGTCTCCTTCCATTAGGCTGCTGTAATCACAGTTACACAGTGTGTTGTGATCACAGCAGCCTAGTGGAAAGCCACTGACAGAGGGCCTTGTTTCTTGCAGCAGGGGCGGTCACTTTCCATTGGAGAAGAACTCTGGGAACACATGTTAAAAAAGGACAACTCTCACTGTATGTTGAGTAACAGTTTGACTCACAGCTTCTATAATTGGTCAATGCTTGACGAAGAGCTCTAAGATGATTGTGAGCACCACTAGTTGAAAAAACTTAATGGAAAGCTGTTGTGATCACAGCAGCCTAACAGAAAGATGTCCTTCAACTAGAGAAGCAACCAAGAAGTGCAAGATAGTAGATAAAAGATGCCCTAAAGTTTGAAACCCACATATTCTCATAAGATAGCATGTCAAATTCCATAGTCCATACCAGGCAAGGCAAGCCTTGTACAAACACCTTAGTTGACAATGAGTCCAGCAGAAAGATAAGTTTACAAACATGAAGTAAAAGTACAGGTTGACAGCTCTCTAAGTTACCCACCAACTAGCAGAGACGCAATTGCAGCATTCAAGGTACCCAAAAAAAGGACACACCATACCAGTACAGGAATTTTATAACTGCACCAAACACTTGCATTGGTTTGTTGATTGGAATTTTTGTGATCAATCTCACAGCTTCAATTGCGTATAAACTGTCTTTCTGCAGACAATAATTCCCAGATAGTGAGCACACTTGTGCACCCCTCACGTGCTGTCACATCATGTCTTTCAGCTGACAAATGTGGAGCTGCACTGCACATGCAACTGACTAGTTTCAGGTCTTTTCTGACACTCAAGAAATCCTTGGCCCTACAGATGGGAAAGCGCTACGAGCATAAGGCTGCTGTACATGGCTAAATACTCTGAAAGCAACAAATATGATAATTTGCCACTAAACTCCTGTAGTACACAGAAGGGTAGAAGGAGAATGCTGTGGCCTGCCTGGGTACTACTAGATCAACCTCCAAGAGACAGCTGAGCACCACAGGAGTAACTTCAGGATGATATCTTTTTATCCCGCTTTTCCTGGATACGAATCTTTTCTTCCTCAATTTGTGCCAGCAGCGTCTCCAACTCTGCTTCTGGAAGCTCCTCTAACCGTTTCTGAAGGTCAATGCCAAAATTTCAACAACCAAGAATATGACAATGGACTGTAGGCTAGAGGCCAATAACAAAACTTTTGAACCATGAAGCAGATTTGAACGATGTTACAATGAAGATGCCCAACTCAT
Source organism: Sphagnum contortum (assembly GCA_963920785.1). Lineage (NCBI taxonomy): Eukaryota > Viridiplantae > Streptophyta > Sphagnopsida > Sphagnales > Sphagnaceae > Sphagnum > Sphagnum contortum. The sequence goes on along the minus strand of OY987276.1, from coordinate 8,423,580 downwards.
TCCCCTATACTTGATTGGAGATACATATCTTCATAGGTACTGAGAATTTCTCCACACTCAATCTGAAACATTCCACTAGCAGTTGCTCAGTTGAGGACTCTGATAAATAACATTGGTAGGTGGGCTGGTTTCAGTATTCTACCCCAGTTCAAGGAATCCCATATACACATTTCTTCAGGTCTTGGTGGGATGCTTTACCTCCATGACTTTGTTTTCATAGTCCTTTAGCTGCTTTGCATATGTCATATCCTTTGTTGACACTCTAAAAATGTAGCTTGAAATCCATCCTATTGTGAGACCCGCAACCATCACTATTTGCACCACATTTCCAGCCTTCAACGAATCCACCCCAAAAGCCTGCAGTTCAAGGCTTGTGAGTGAACCCCATCATTTTCAAATCCAACAGATGCTTTCAATGATATCTGGACTTCCCCCCACAGCATACTGCAATCATCCCATTCGCCATCATCTCTTTTCTCTTGCTCCATTCCATTGATACCGAAACTGGACAGCTTAGATTTCTTCCACAAACATTAAACCCTAATTGAGAAAACACTTGATCAATAATACAAAGAGCAGGAATTTGGCACTTACCTCCAAGCCAAACTTGAGGCCAACACCAAAGACAGTAAGGCCTACCCCAATAAGAAGCACATCCTTCCTTGTGTAGCCAAAAGGAACCTGTATCCCACAATCCCAATAAGTTGTGCATTCTTCTGAAATTGAGCAAGCTTCATGGTGTTCTCATCACCATATCTCAGAAAAAAAGTTGAAAAACTCTTCTTCTTCACTACTGAAGCTGAAGGAATGAGTCTTGATGTTTTGGGATAGATACACAAGAGTTTTTTGGCAGGACGAGAAGAAGAAACCCTAGAAGTAGTCACTTGCCTTTTCTTTGGTGCCACTGCTGTTGTTTGATATTGATTCACAGCTTGGAGTGGGCAATCCCTTTCGTCGCTGCTGCATGGAAAATGAACTCCTCTGAGGAAGCCTTATCTGAATTCTCTGTAGGGATGACAAGGCATGAAAAGAATCTGCACAAGAAATTCTGGAACACGGTGCAAGCATGCTCATCTGAGAGTTTCTCATGATTACTGCTGCAGCAGCAGAAGCAGTAGTAAGCTGGGAACTACTACTTCTTGCATCTGATCCGTGGCAGGAAGAAGAGAATGCAGGCGCCCATGATGAAGCAGCGGATAACCCTACACAACAAGAAAGTGCAGCCATGGCCACAGCTTTCAAAGCTTCTTGGTAGGTGCTCGAAAATTCACAGCTCCCAATAGAAAACAAAAGGCTGATTAGGTCCGGTTGTGCTTTTGTGTGAGGATGAACACTGCCTGCGCACACGCCTCCTCCCTTCTTTTTGAACTCAATCCTGTCCTCTCCTTTGCTCTCCTCTGCTCTCCTCTGTGCCTTCTACCTCAAAACCCTAGAAAGCTCAGCTGCACAACAAATGTTGCACAACAAACCTATCGCCAACAACTCTAACAACAGCAACAGCAGCGCCTATGTTGAAACCTCAAATCTTAAACATGAAATTCATGAGCCAAATTCTCAGTAATCCATCAAATGCTCATCTCTGTCACGATAATGGTGGGCTCCACAATGAATCTCTCTCAGTCTCTCTCTATTTGTCTGTGTCTGTGTCTGTGTCTCTATTCTGTCTCTGTGTGTGTGTCTGTCTGTGATCTGCTTCAGACTTTTGAGTACCTAATTTGCTTCCTGAAATTGTGGAGCTTCTAGATTGAGGAGAGGTAGCAGCTTCAAACCCCATCTTCTTCTCATGTTCTTCTTGGACTTCTTCTTCTTCTTCTTCTTCTGTGCATATAGGTCTTTTGTTTTCTTATCAATGAGCTTTCTTCAACTCTCCAAAATTCCCAACACTCTCAGGAGCCTCAAGTTCATAATCAAAAGCTTTTCTTTACAAGACACAGGAACTTCCATTCAGCTGCTCCATTCAGCTGCTTTCTGGATTCTTTTTCCATTCCTTCAATGATATGTAAGCATAGATAGACATTGGCTGGTGAGCATGCACGGCATATCTCTCTGGTGGTTGTTGTTGTTGTTGTGTACTTGTGTTTTGTTTCCGGACCATGTTGTCTTTTTTTTTGCTTCTGGGCCATTTGAGAGCCATGCAACACCTTGTCATGTCTGCCTTGATAATGCTGTGGCCATTTGTGAAAACTGTAGCTCTGCAATTACGATTACGATTTTACAACATGTGATGTGGTACTTCACATCGGGATGTCCTTGGCGTGCAGCAGCTTCAAAAGAAAAAGGTGGGTTCAGTCTGCTTGTGACACTAACTGTTGGCAGTATTGCAAGATTTGGACAGGGTTTGTGTCCAGACATGAAATCGAAGACCCATTTATGCATTTAACAAGTTCTTGTGCTATATAGTCTGATTGGAGGTTGGTGTGGTTGGTGCACTTCATGTTCGACAGCAGACTGAGTTTTTAAGTCCACAAATTTGAGCTCCAATTATGAAGGTGATACTGTTTTGCTCTGATTACACTGAGTACACCCTCCTGGAATGTCAGACAGATCTGCTGGCATGAATGTCTAACATTTCTTTAGTCTGCAACTCAGCTGGTGCCACCCAATAGACCATTCCTTGCTCTAGGTTGCTGAATGAACATGATGACGATGTTACACTTGCTGTCAAAAGCTGCAATCTAAGGTATTTCATGTGATCATTGCCTTGTAATAATGCCCACCCATAAAGCACTATCCCTTCTTGAAGTTCTAGCTTTCCTTTTAAAAGATGGAGCTTGCAAAATCCTCCCAGGCATGTGGTACAACCTGTGTATGTGCTGAGGCAAAAGTTTGAACAGCAGAACATGTGTTTTAGCTCAATTGAGCTTACAGGGTTACAGTTTCGGACAAAGCTACCTTATGCCATGGATTGTGCAATGTGAGTGGATTTTACACATCAAAGCTAAATTCAATTTTGGAGTTGTAAACTATAGCACAGTTTCGGAGTTGTAAATGTGATGATTCTCATAGCAGTTGGAGAAGAAACCACACAGAAGTGTATAGGAGTATCTCTATCAAGAATTATTCGAAGAGATATGGATGATCGAGACTGAAGGCTCAAGTACAAGATGCAGTAAATTGCAGCAAATTGTACATGGATTCTTTTTTCCTCAATTTGACAGAATATTTCAGATCACAAAACAAAAAGGTTGGGGTTCAGAAGAAGCTTTGATCAAGATTCTCACATCTAGCCAGATCTGAAGCTTAACGTCTGGAGCCCTGAAGAAATGGGAAGCTCAACAGTGAAAATATGAAGAGACAAGGTAAGTGATTTTCTTTTGCAATAGAACTGGATTTGCAACAATGCAATCAGGAATTACAAAAGCTGAGAAGATCATTACATGGGACTAAGTTATGAAAATCTACTAAACCAAAGTGCTTATGCACAAACCACCAGTTAAAAAACAATTCCAGATAAAAAATTATACAAGGGTTTATAGTTAATTACCATGTAAGAGCATCCCCAAAGGTGCTCAGTATGTGACCCTGCACATTATGATCAGATGAAGAAAAGTCAACATATGCCGGTTTGGCCCAGGAAAATCGTTTTTCTCTTGCATATTTGCTCAGTTTGCTGAGGTTGGTAAAAACCACAGCAAAAGCTATGCACCTGCTAGAGAGGAGTATAATAAATATGATCTGACTGCTGCACCATGTTTTTGATTGGCTAATCATAATGATTGGTCGAGGTGGTTTGCTCTTAGTGTTCCCCACCAATTTGCAGTCCCTGTTTCAGTCTTATGGGTGAGGTTGCAAAAAAGGTACATAACTAAACTTGGATGTGAGAAATATTTTTGCAGGGTCACATACTGAGCACTGGTGGGGATGCTCTAATAATATGACTTTGGCCATTTTGTATGATACCCAAGTGGAGAAAGTATGCAAGAAAGCCAAGAGATGGCTCTGTAAGCAATTAGGGGTAAACATGGCCTCCATCACCATTCTTGGAAACACAAAAATGTCCAAGACTCCATGCAGCCTAACCAAACAACTTCCACAATTCAATCTTCTAGAGAGACATATAAAGAATATATTGTGATGATATATTCATTGTGCCAAAATCCTAAATCCAATGTTGAATCTTATTTCAACTAATTATTAAATCACTAATTTCAGCTTGAAACTTGGATTCACACCAAGGTGGTAAAGGGAATAAAACTATGAGAATAAATGAACCTCAACTCTATCTCTTTTAGAAAATATTAAATCAGCCAATGAAATTGATTGCAACCGGTACAAAAGTACTGCCTAACATGTTTTGTCTTCACCCATTCATGTTACCCTTCCCTTCCCTGAAACCTAATCCCAATAGTGTCTTTTGCATAACACGAATATGTTATGCCCATTTCGCAACCTATGATGCCATCCCCATCCATAAGGAATGCATGCAAACAACATGCCATGGGATGTCATTTCCACCCATTAGGGTTTGCGTTTTGTAATAGCTTTGCCCGTGCGTTTTAGCACCACCATTTTGTGTTTTCTTCTTTGGTGTTGTTGCAGCACCTTTGATCCTCTAACTATTTGAGTACAACTTCAATGCTACTGTGAATTCCATGGTGGAGCAACTTCTTTACCTTGATTTTGTGCATTCTCTTGAATCACAAGGTTGACAAAGGAGTTCAGTTTCATTGTTAAGTTCATTCAACGCTGGGTTTGGGGTTTGTGTGTTTCCACAAATGTTTGCAAATACATTATTATGAAGTTGACCAATAATGTATTTGGTAACATTTGTGAAAACGTTTTTGCTTGGTGTCTAATTAGATCAAAATATTTGGTAGAAATCTATTAATTTCCATTGAAGGGAACCATTAGGTTTCGATTTCAATTTTTGTTTTCAATTTGTTATAAATGCTCTAAAACTTTCAAATTCTTGTTTGTGTGTGAACCAGGGTCATGATTTGTGAAAGGCACCACTCAAAATACAACAATCCAAGTGTGCACATTCTAATGCAAGCAAAATCACCTCATTCGAGTGTTTCCATCTAGGTATTTTCTTCTTCTAAGTCTTGTGGTGTAACATGGGGTGAAATGTAACATGGGAACAAATATTGTAGCAACACTTGGCAAGAGACACGTAATCATGAGTTGGGTGTCAAACCTTAATTATGGTGTTGCGAACCTATGAGCCATGAATTCATTGCAAAGGGTTGAAACTTCATAAAAATCTATAGCCCTCAAATGAATAGAGAAGAAATGTATAAGGTTCCTGTTATTAGGTTTCATTATTTGTTTGCACAACTATGGGCACAATTAGTTGTGAGATAGTTTTGTCTAACATGGTGGTGGGTCTAGGTTGCCATAGGAAACGACACAAAATCCAACGATAGTTGGAAAAGTTCAATGTTTTGAAAATTCTATTTAATGTGGTTACAAAAAAGGGGATAGGAAAGCTAAATGGGTTTGAAGGGTTGTTGAAGTACTATGTGAAGTTAACACCTACTTGATTTATAGAGCAATGGGTCATTCCTGAACTTTATAATGAGCTTCTAATGGAGATATTTTCATCATGGGTGACCCCATTAAATGGCAAGAAGGATGTCTTGACCTCCAAAGTGTGTATTATGGAGGGGAATGGTCAAGTAAGCTACCATTTTTTGACCATAGGTCTAAAGGGTGCCTAGATGGTCCTGTTGACCTAGGAACAAATAAACCCATCTCTATCCCATTGTTTCCCAATTTGGTTAATGCCCAACTATCAAAAGAACCAAAGCAGCAAATTAAGAACAATGATGTTTATTCTATTCAATTGAAGTTGAGGACCTTAGTTGAAGTAGATACAGAAATAGTCTTGGAGAAAGCTCCAATCAATGGTGAGCACATTCATGTCTAGGTGTGTAGGTTCAAATCTTTCAAAAGGTTGTTATCGGAACCTCGTTACAATAGACATTGTTGAAAAGGTGCATAAAAAAACTCAAAACAAAGGATGGCAAAATCAAAAGGGGGGTCATCACCTAAAAGGTGTCTTGCAACTACATCAAGTAAACATATTTTAGATGTGCCACATGAACATGCAAATGTTGATGACCCCAAATTACAAAACAAATTATCAAAAAGAGCAAGTTGGTTCCTTCAAATGATCAAAACACAAGTACCAATGTTGGTAGTATAGGTGAGGAGACCATTTTTCAAGTATTGATTTCATTTGACAATGTAGAAAAGTCGGATAACAAAGGTGAGGAAAATATCAAAGGCCTTGACATCTTCTAGCACATGCCACTACAACAAAAGATTCATGGAATAACAAATTTGCCTCACTCCAACATGGGAAGGTAGAATGAAAGTACTAAAATTCCTTCATACCTCCATCCATCTCCATTGCATCCAAATGTTGTTATATGGGAGTTGCACAATTTGAAAAACATTCAAGGTGTGCGAAACCATTACTTGAAACTTGTAGAATCTAAGGTCAATAAACATGTGACATTCCCATGGGAAAGGCCTATACCTATGCAATCCAATCATGTTCCATCCATTTAATGTAACATCCAATATTGCATTGTGTGTTGTGTTTTAGGTTATGGATGATCGGTCTTCAATGTGTGCAACATTCTAACCAAGACATCCAAGTAAGCATTGAATCTTATCATGGTGCCTTAAAGTGTTGGTTTTCCCTTGAAATGAAAGGTCTTCAAGGGTGTCAAATAGATTGGCTAACTTGGAAATTGATAGCTATAGTTGCACAACATTACATGCACATGTCCAAAATGAAGAAAAGTGGATTCATAAAAAACAAGGTCGTCGAGCGACTTCTGAAAGCAAGTGTAGATAAAACTACATTAATCCCATTCACCCATGTGATAAAACCATCCATGGAACCTTATTCAACTTGGATTGTACAAAGTCAAGGTTATGCCCGTGTGTCATACAAGGTGATGCACCCATTTATTGAATATGCATCTTACACATGTGAGTGGGCCATGCAGGGGAATCTTTGTAAGCATTAAATTGTGATTGTTTTCATGGCCACGAGGGTTACCCAAGAGGATGTCATTGAGTATTGTGGGACATGGTATGAATCTAATTGCAATGGGTTGCTCGCCATGTTTGTGGACCCCAAAAATATTCTTGATGGTTCGAATTCTAAAAATGATGGTTTTGCAAATTATTGTGATGAAGGGGTCATTGACATAGGTGGGGTTGGACCCATGGATGAGAATCTTCCCCCTACAAATGATGGTGGTGCATGTGTTGAACTAGTTAGTTCAATTGTTTTTTTGGATAAAACACTTATTCATTTGTGTCACACCACATAGGAGATCACAAAGGAATGCAACCTAGGAGTGGTCACATTTTCAAACAATGCCGTTTCACTCATAGTTGTTGCATCAAACATCCAAAACATTCACCTCTCAAAGGCTAATGAATCCTTATATATGGAATTGAAGTTACATCATGTAGATGATGATATAGGAAATTTTGTATGTAGTTTGAAGGATTGGCATGAAACAATGTTCTCACATAGTTTTGTAAGAAAGAGAAGAACCCATGAATAAAAAATAAATTATTTGCCTTTTACTCATCATTGATGTGTCCATTATTCACTTTTCCATTTGTGTTTAATGCTTATGGTTAAATATATACCAAATTTTATGAAAAATGTTTTATACTTAATAAAGCAATGTTACATTTTCACCATTTAAACATTACAATGTGAAGCAAATTATTTTATGTGGGTTCTAGGAAACTATGTGTGGGTATTGCCCTTTTGCAAATTAACTTTTTGATCTCAAAGTGTAGTTATTACATACAATTAACATTCCTAATATATATTAGGAGACATTGTGTTGATATTGCACCACAAAGAGTAAAACTTAGGTCCCATTACACGGGTATTGGATTGTGAGGATTTATCAATGTATATTAAGAACACATAATGCATATAATGCAAAATTCACAATTGGAATTTTAGGCATGTAATGCAGGTATTGCTAATGGATTTTGTGACCATTGTATATAAGGAGGATTAACAATAGGTATTGCTACTACCATAGCGTAGGTTAACTCTTTAAATGTGGGTATTGCATAATGGGATTTTTCCAATTTATATTAACTACACATTAAAGGGTATTGCACATGTCACAATACAACCTTATGTAATATAATGCATGTATTACCAATGGAGCTTATGCCTAGTCTATATAAAGAGGATTAAGTACATGTATTGTTATTCCTTTAGTGTAAGTAAACTCCCTTAATGGGGGTATTATGGTTAGTGGATTTTTTTAGTTTGTATTAAATATGTAGAATGGGGGTAATGCAGATGTGATGCATGTATTGTGAATGGAGCTTGTAACCATTACACATATAAAGGACGAAATACATGTATTGGTATTAAATCAATGTAGGTTAAGTCCTTTATTGTGGGTATTGTTGTTAAAAAAAATTTCCATTTTGTATGAAATACACAACATGGGGGTATCAAACATATCATAATATAGGTTTAAGATTTTTGGGAATCCCATATTTAGTCATTATAGTACAAGCTAAAGGGCCTTTATTTAAGTGAACCATGTTTTGTATGACCTAACCATATACATGTATTGTGTTTTGGGAGACATAACTAGTTTAGGCCACATTATGTGGCAAAAGGTCATTTTTTAGATATTGTGTATGTAGGTATTACAATATAAGAGGGGCCCTTCCATTAAGTGACCCATGTTTTTTGTACCCTAACCATATGTAGATATTGTGTTTTGGGAAATATAATTGGTTTAAGCCACGTTATGTGGCCAGGGGTCATTAAAGAAAATCTTGTATGTAGGTATTGCAATACAAAGAAGGGCCCTTCCTTTAAATGAACCATGTTATTTACACCCTCAACCACATGCAAATATTGTTTTTTGGGAGTTATTGCACAACGTGTTCATTGAAATAATTACCATTAATACATTAAAAAGACTAATTAAATATATTAAGATTGATATTTGGTGCGAGATTTTGAATATTTAATTATGATATTCAACCCTTCATTTGAATTAAAAGATTCCAATAGTATAAAGAAAAACGAATGACTTTTTAAAAAATATTTTAACAAAATTTTAATATAAATTGCACTTGGTATAAAGTCCAATGATGTCCCCTCATAAAATCAAATCAAACCCTAAAATTTTCTTAATTTCCATATTATATATATTTTTTTGAACTACTTTTATTTCTATTTGAAAATATTTGAAAATTCAAATATTTATAACAATTGTGATAAAACCTATCATGGAAATTTTCCATTTTTATTTTGAAATTATTCTATTTCCACTTTTAAAAATATATAAGAAATTTCCAAATATTTATAACAACCGTGATAAATCCTATCATGGAGTTTTTCCATTTTTAATTTAAAACACTTCTATTTCTGCTTGAAGGAAAAGAAAGGGATTTAAAAAGATTTATAACAATCATGATATTAAGTAATTGTTATTTGGAAATGTATTGTTGAAGATCAATTTCAATATATGAATTTTGTTGTTATATATGTAAATTAATTCAAAATACAACACATGGACCACACTATCATATTTAAATAATTGTTATTTGGAAATCTCACATTGAAAATCAATCTCAATATATGATTTTTTTTTGTTATACATGTAAATTAATTCAAGGAATGACAAGCCCAACACACTATCATATTTAAATATTCATTTATTGAAATTTATAAATTCAATATTAAAAATCTCGCCCTAAAGATCAATTTCAAAATTTTAAATATAATAATGATTTAAAAATTAAAGAGATTGAGATTGATCTTTAGGACAAAAAATCATCACATCTTTATATAAATGAATATGGTAATGCATTGGGCGTGTCATTCCTTGGTTTATTTTTTCCAATATAAAAAATTTAAATAGATTCAGATTGGTATTTATGGTGAAAATTATAATTTTTAATTCACAATTTCCAGTTATTAATTATTAAAATATGGTAGTTCATTGAATGTGTCAATGCTTGGATTAATTTTTCTAGTAGATTGAAATTGATTTTCAAGGCGAGATTTCCTTGGATAATTTTTTCCAACATACTAAAATCCATAGTTTTGAAATAAATAATTATTCATGTCATGCCTAGGATAAATTTCCATATATAACAAAAAAAACTCATAGATTGAGTTGAACTTCTATGCAAGATGTCCAAAAATAAATCTTAATTTTCAATCTTATATTTGCATTAAAATAATTTAAAAGGCTTTTCCAAATACAAATTTATAAAAAATCCATGATAGGCTTTATCATAATTGTTACACAATTTTGAAAATCCCTTATATATTTTTCAAGTGGAAATAAAAGTATTTCAAATAGAAGATGGAAAATACCATGGTTGTTATAAACATTTGAAAATCCTTCCTATTCTTCAAGCATAAATAAAAGTATTTCAAATAGAAGATGGAAAAATTCCACGATAGGCCTTATCATGGTTATTACATATATTTTGAAAATCCTTTTATATTTTAAAATAGAAATAAAGTATTTCAAATTAAAAATGTGAATATGAAAATTAAAAGATCTCCCACTCAAAATCAATATGAATATATGTGAGTACTAAATGGAATTTGAAATTTTAATACTAAAAATCTAACACTCAAATTCCATGTGAATATTTGTACTTGTAATTGCAAACTTCAAATTTTGAGGTGAACCCATGTTGTATAAATTTTAGGGTTCAATTTGGTTTTACGAGGAAAACATCATTGGATTTCATACCACATGAAATTTATTAGAAAATGTTGCTGTAATATTAAAGAAGAGTTATTCATTTTTCTTTTGTGCTTTTGGAATCATTTTATTTCAAATAAAGGATCAAATATAACAATTAAATATTCAAAATTTCATGCCAAATATCAATTTCAATATATTTTATTTGTTTAATTCAATAATAATTATTATTTCAATGAACACCTTGTGTAATATGGTCTCTGGATAAAGTGGCATTAATCCCATTCACCTTTGGCCACATAATGCAACCAAACTATAATATGTTTTTATTAAATTAACCCAATTTAAATGGAATATATTAAATATATTTTAATTGAAATCTACTAATAATTGATTGAATTAAAATAAAATTAATTTGACTTAATTACAAATAAAATTAAAGTTAGATTTGAACTAAAATTAAGGATAAATTTAAAATTAGATTTAGATTTAATTAAAATTATTTAAATTAAAATTTAATTATTTTAAAATAAAAAGAAATTGATGCAAAATAAATGGGATTGAATAAAATTGATTTTAATTGAAATACAATGATTAGAATTAAAGATTTTAATTGTCCACATGTGGCAGGTATTGTAAAGGGTTTAGATTTAACGATCACATGCATGTATTGCAAAATGATAATGCACGTTTTGTTACCTAAAAGCAAGTATTCTAGTTGGCATTTCTTGTGTCCTCTATGTAAGTATTGTTGTTTTCAAATCCCACGTGTTAGTTTAGGTGACCTTGGTGTGAATTATGCAAAAGTTAAAAAAAAATGTTGTTTTTTGTGAATGTTATGTGGGTATATTTCACTAGACAAATAAAAAACCAATTTGCATTTGGGGACCCATGTGGGGGTATTGCACATTATGGGAAGTGATTGGTGGGTTTTGTACATGTATTATGTGTGTAGGTATTGCACCCATTGGGAAATAGTTGAGGATTTTGGTCATCCAATATGTGAATATTGTGTATTTTGGAACACTACAATTTATGTTATTTTCATTCATATGTGGCTATTGTTGAGGAGATTAGAACTTCAACCTTGAATTTTGTGACCATTCAATGTTTTTTTTTAAGGCGATTTTTTTGCAACTTGGCAACCGAAAAAAAGGTTGGCGAATCCAACAAAAGGCTTTTTGAAATTAAAAAAAAAATAAAATCACCATGTCTTGAAAAAAAAAACTTCAAAGTTGCAAGATTTAAATAGTATGCTCTTGTAGGTCACCATAATTGGTAGGATTCGAAAAAAAATCTAATAGTCCACAAATACAATTGCCATTTATTGTTAATTAATGTTGAGGATCCTAGCTAGTGCACCTACATGATGAATTTGAAAAAATAAATTGTGTGACCATTATGTGGGTAATGTGCAAACAAAGGTTGGGTTTTTTATAGTTTGAGTTCACATGCCCGATGGTCTATGTTTTGTGGAGACTAAAGTATGATGCACAAATGCAAAAATAATATGTACATTATGAAATATCCTATATGTGCACAAAATTCAGAGGGAAAGTTGCCCTTAATCATGTCCAAAAATGTTCAAAATAGAAAAAAAGAAAACAAAAGATGATACATGTGAAGTAAAAACCTTAAGCATAATCATCATATATTCGATGATTTCAACGATATTTTTGTGTTGTCTTCTCGACCTTGGCGACATGTTGATGTGTGAAGAAGTGACAATGCGTGAACACCACTTGAATTTTGTCTATCACAAACTCATCCTTGGTGAATCCACATAACTTATGTAAAAGTAGTGAACAAACAAAATTCAAAATTTTAATAAATTTTGAATCTAAATAAATGTTGAGTTTTTGTTTTGATTGTTTACCACCTATGCACCCTCTCCAATGCATGAAAATCTATTATTGCTTACATTTTTTGGGCATAAGTAATCTTGTTAGATTTTCGCTCTCACAAAGTGGGATCCCAAGCCACCTTCACCTTCCTAGCATAAGTGGCTTTAAATGAAGTAATGGCATCCCTAAGGTCTTTGTTCTTCTCCAAACATGAAAAGGCATCTTGAAGGATGTTACCATACCCCCAAGTTGGAATCTTAAGGATCTACAACATATGTTTTTAGGCAATCTTTACTAGAGGAGGTTTTTTGGTCTCTTCTAGGTCTTTTGTAATCTTTTGCAACCAATCCCACCGTGTTACAATGGTGATCCTTGTATGAGTTATAACCTTTTGCCCATTTTGCTTAGGTCACTAAAAACCCTCACGTTCATGGCAACATGGTTTTGTCATTTGGGACCTTCAAGGTGTGTCAAAGGGTGACTAAACTTGGCCTTTTTCTATTGCAAAACTATGCATTTTCCTCAAGTTTGTAGTCAAAACCACTTCACATTATATTTATCTTTTGACCTTGCAACACAAATTGGAATTGTCCTTTCACCCATTCAACACCTAAATGCATTATGGGCAAGGGGGAGGAGGTGCATATGCAGTGGGAACTAGGGTGTCTTGGACAATGTCTTGGTTAATAACATCCATATAAGAAGCTTCTTGGACCTTGGGCTCTTCATTGTCCCCTTGCTATACAATCAAGGCCTCCAATGCGAATGCATTTAAATATGAACAAAACAACACAAACATGTAAAATCAACTCAAAGTAGTTATTGCATGTGAAGAGAATTCTAATCCGGTCCTAAAACCATACATGGGTATTGTAAGAAAAATGACTTCACAAACATAAAACCCCTTCTTCGAAAGGAGGGGCATGTCAAGAAAATGTTTAACATAAACATGTCAAGAGGATTTGTATATAAGATAACAAACATACATGGGTATTGCAAACAAGTTGACCAAAAAAAAAACCCCTTTTCTTTTCACAAATGTGAGAGAGGGAAAGAGGGTTTTTATTTGTTATGTAATGAAATTTCTTTATATATATTTTATGTTTCCTATGGGATAAAGGCATACTAAAAACATAAATTCTACCATGTCTATGGACATGCCAATTATCACATGCAACAAGATTTTCCAATGCATGGGAAGGCTCTCCTTCAACTTCCTCGTCCATACCTTTAACTTTTAGAATGGGTGCAACCTTTGGATTGGGCACAACAACCTCTAGATTAAGTGCATTAACCCTTAGGTTGGGTGCAACAACCTTTGGATTAGGTGCAATAACTTCAATATATGAACATAAACATGATCCTACACAAAAAGATGAAAATTAGAAATAAAAGAACAAACAACCCTAGAAAAAGAAAAAGAAAAAGAAAGATCAACAAAAAGAAGGAAAAGATTTAAACATAAACAATAACATAAAAATAAAAAGAAGGAGGAAAAAAAAAATCAGAAGAAGATGAAAAACAAAAGGAGGCAAGAAAACAATAATAGAAGTAGAAGAAAAAGAAATAAAAACAATAGAAAAATAAAAAAAATGAGAAAAATGAAACAATCAACATAAGAAGAAGAAAGTCACCAACAAATGAAGAAAAATTAACTCAACTTCAAGTGTTACGATGGAATCATGGAGGAACAATGATGGAGGCGATTGTTGTTATTATAAGTGTAATGGTGGTGTTGATGCACATGACAACACCTTCCCTTTCCTCTTCTTAATACTATTACTTTTGTAGTTATTGTTACACTTGTGCACCTTCCTCCTCCTCTTGCTACTACTACATGAAATGTGGCGATGGCAAAACCTCACACAAATAAATGAAAAAAAATTCACCCCCAAGCGATGAAGGTAGTTGTTTTTACAACAAGTGTGACGACATTGTTGATGTGCATGGCAATGCCTTCCCCTGCCTCCTCTTGTTATTATTGCTATGTAGCTATTGTTACACTTGTGCACCATGCTGTTGCTATTACAAGTGGGATCGCAATGTTGTTGCGCATGACAACGCCCTCCCCCTCCTCTTGCTATTTCTACTATGCAGTTGTTACTACATGAAATGTGATGATGGCAAAACTTCACACAAATAAACGAAAAAAAACTACCCCTAGCGATGGAGGTGATTGTTGTTGTTACAAGCGTGATGGCAATGTTGTTGTCCGTTTGCCCCTCCCCCTTTTGTTATTGCTACTACATAGCTACTGCTACACTCACGCGCCTTGTTGTTGCAATAAGCATAACGGTGATGTTGATGTGTGTGACAATGGATTCCCCTTCTTCTTGCTACTACACCCAAACGCCTTCTTGTTGCCGTTATTATTACTCTATTATTGATACTATATCAGATGTGGCCATGTAAAACTTCACACAGACAAAGAAAAACATGAGTCCCCCCCAAAGTAACAGAGGCGTTTGTTGTTGTTGCAAGTGCGATGGTGATGTTGCTACATGTGACAATGTCCTCCCCCTCCTCCTAGTATTACTTCTACATAGCTGTTGTTACACCTTCGTGTCGTCATCTTCTTGCTACTACTACATAGCTGCTACACGAGATGTGATGATGGTTGCGTTGTTGCTACCACATGAGATGTGATGATGGTTGCATTCCGGCTATTACACAAGATGTGACAATGGCATAACTTCACACAAACAAAGAAAACAATAACTACACTCAAATGTGGTTTAGGGGTTTGGATGGGGAGGTGGGTACCAGAAGGGAGGGAGGTAGGAAGGTGCAAGAAACTTGGGCACCTGGAAGGAAGAAAAAATGAAGGGCTCCTGGGGCCAAAATTTTGGGTCCCCAGGCCTGATGAACTTGGGTTCATCCCTCTGAGTGCTCATCCATGGTTGGTGCAGTGATGGGTGCTGAGTCGCTGAGGCCTATATTATATAGCTATAGAAACTAATATACCTATTCTTTAGTTATTGGAGTTGGGTATAGTGAATGGGCGGGCCACATGGGAATTGACCTAAACACCATGGAGAAGAGAGCAATAATAATAATATTGTGTTGTGCAATTGGACCAGGTAGAAAGAAGCAGAAGCAGCAGCAGCCAGAAGCACCTGCTTTATGGTTTTTGTTTTTGAAAAAACTGACACAAATCCACCTCTCAATTACTGAACCAGGAGAGTCAATATTCCCATGTATAGCGCGTTACACATTAGCAGCTGACAGAGGAGCGTACTTTTTCATAAACCTTTTTGTTTTCTAAGGGGAGGAAGGAAGGAAGAACTACGTATGCATTCAAGCTTTCTCCCACATACACGCAAACCCTCACTAATGTAATGAATCCAGTAGGTGGTGATCCAAAGGACAATCACTTAGTTAGTCATCAGCAAATCTGTAGCCGGCAAAACAAAATGAGAATTCCTGCACAAGTAACAGTCACTGGGCTCTCTCTGCCAGAGTTTTTCTGTTTTTGCCTTCAATTTTGTGATGTAGCCACCATCCACAAGCGGAATGTAGCAAAAATTTGGCTACAGTTCAGTCAGAGAGGAAAGTAGACCAAAAATTAAAAAGAATCTTGCTATAATATTTTGGCAACCTGGTGCTGCTGGAAACCAGCTATTGTCTAAAATATATGACAAATTTCAGGAATATTTCTCTCAATATTGATCTGACTACTTTGGCTCATTTCTTTTTTCCACAAAAACTCCTTCAACATGAGTGGCACTAGATTGTTTTTTTTGGTTGTGGAGTGAGTGGCAAGCGTTTGCCATTAAACAGATCTCCACAACTCTCTCTCTATATACATAAAAAAATGGAAATGTATCATAAAAGTCCCCAAAAGATGAACATCAACACCTAGTGAACATTCCCCCAAAATGTGAGACAAAATGAAAAAACCTACTTCATTCCCCAGTCTCACCACCCTTAGTACAGGTAGAGCCAATAAGAAAAAGAAAAAAGGTACTAGGTAAGTACCCTATTGAAGAGAGAGAGACTAGTAAGAGGTTGAGCCCTTTTGTTTGGTGATCATTATTGCAGATGAAGTAATCTGCCAGAAGCAAAAACATTACAGCCTGCAACAGAATATGGCATTTCCTGTGGGACACTAGGCATTGACACTTGGGGTGTGGTAGTAATGGCTCATCTATCTGTGAAGCCAAGGTAGTTTTGTTCTGTTTTGTTTGTCACTCACTCTAAAATCTCCCAAACCATGGTGCTTCATGTCGCGCTCTCTTGATATCTTCAGAAAACTCTCTCTCTCTCTCTACGGGTGCACCGACTTGGTATGAGACTGTTTGGAGCGCTCTCTTGATATCTTCAGAAAACTCTCTCTCTCTCTACGGGTGCACCGACTTGGTTTGAGACTGTTTGGAGATACGGTGCAGCAGCTATTAATTATTGAACCATTTTTCCTATGAAAACTAAATAAAATTGAAACTGAAAACTGTATGTATAGAAATTAGGGGTGTTCTTGGTGTTGTTGGAGAGCCTTTAGACAAGTCAGATTTAATAGAGTTTATTTCAGAATTTTTAGAGCTAAGGTATGGAAGATATTGATTTTTGAGTGGATTTTGTTGATGGACATTCAAAAGAATTGCAAAAAATTGGGTTTGGAATGAAAAATCAGTTGAGGACCTCATTGCTGAATTTAGAAATTTTTAATTCTGAAAATATGAAATAAAGAATTTGTTCACATTTGGGCCAATGGCACAGGCTAGGCACTTGTATTATACTAATGTAAAATTTTTGATGGATGAAGGATTGGGCAAAGCGGCTATATTATGGCCCCAGATTTGTCCAACTTAGTGCCATAATATGCCCCCCTTCCCCAGGGACTCTCTTCTATGTGTACACAAATGTTATAATTTGCCACCACCCTCACAGATTCTGCAAACACAGCCAACAAGGCTACATTCCTGGACATGGAAAGTTGCTGATTTTGTGCATAATGTTAAGCCTTCATGGACTTTATGAAGAATAAACTAAACAGCACAGCTATTTAGGTATTTCACATGGTAATGGATGAAACCTTGAAGTTTACCTCCCTCAAATGTCTCATGACCCATGGATGATGGCTTTGTCAAATATGGCTTATTAACAACATGAATATGTGTCGCAATTGACGCACATATGGTAAACCTTACCATGTCCATTGTTATGTAATAATATGCAACAACAACAAACTTAGCTATTATTATTGTTATGTTATTCTTTGCTATTTTAGTGGTGTTGCCACTTACAAAACTCTAGACACAACAACTACAAGTGAATTTTCTCTGAATTTTGGGATCATTATCACCCAAATTAAATTTGGGAACTAATTTTTCTTTTGACTAAATTTTTTTGCTAATTTTTTGAAAAAAAATCCCCCCATTTTTTTTCCCTTGGATATAAATAGAAACAAGGGGTGTGTTCACACTGCGACCTTGCCATTTACATTAAAAAAGTATCTTAAGGGAAAAGAGGAATTATAGAAAATTTAAATATTTGACCATGAAAAAATATAATCTTAAAAAAAAATCCTCTAAAAGAAACCAAAATCCTTCAAGATATCATAACTCTATAACTAATCTCAAGTTTCAACAAAAGCCAAAAGATCATCTTTCAAAAAATCCTCGTATGAAAATAGACTTATTTGATTACCTAGGGGCCAAAATCCCTTAAGCTACTATACTCTATGAAGAATCTAAACACAATATCCTTTGCCTTGGGAGGCAAGGCCAATAAAAATGCTGATAACAAACACCCCGTCCCATGCACACCTCATTGTGGGTCGATCTTTCTTTCATTCATTCATTCATTGTGCGGCTATTCCTGGTTTGACCCCGTGTGTAAGAGTCAAATGGAGAGTATGATTTTAATCTCCTCTCTCCATAGTCAAGTAGAGAGAGAGAGAGGGAGAAGGATGTGGATATGTATTATTATTTACACAAGGATTGGGTGGGTGTTGCTGGTGCTCAAAGGAAGGAATTTCTGATGATGAATGATGCAAATAGAGTAACCTACTTGAGGAACACTCTGACTCTAGTATGACGACTACTACTACTACTACTCCTCGTAGTATGTAAGTACTTGTAAAAGGATGTTGTTCAAATAACATTGGGTGTATACTTAGTACTTACTACCAACAATGTATTTTGTTCAATTTTGTGACATACCCAAAGTACTGAGCATGAATTTTGTTCAATTTTGAGATGTAGCCAAAGTAAAGCAACATACCAAACAACGCTAGTAGTAATAAGCTGGATAATTTTTTTTGGCGGTGAATTATTATTAATTTTCAACCTGAGAAATCTGATTTCGAGTTTTACAAAGGGAGTTTTAATTTAAAAAAATGGTCATTAGCTGGATCTTAAAAATTAAAAACATACTAATGGTCAGAATTTTACAATAGGTTCCAGTGGGTACCTACTAGGCCAAATTATAGAAGGATGCTGCTTAAGTTGTTCTAGCTTTTTACATCTAGTTTATGGCCAAATTTGGCTTAATCTTCCTTTGATGGGGGATTTGATTGTTGGCATTTTTTGGTGGAAATTTGTGAATTTTTTGGAGGAACAATTGGAAGTCTTTCTTTGGGGGTTTCTTTCAGTATAATTTTTTTTTCCATTGATGAAAAAATTCACCATTTTCGCAAAATAAAAAAAATTGGAAAAAGAGAGAGAAAGAAACTACCTATGGATCAGCATGATTTTTTTTGGGGCTCATTTTTGTATGGGGGCAAAAATTGGGGGAAAATCTATTTCCCAGTGTAATTTGAACCAGATTTCTATTTGTTGGGGGGAAAAAAATGTCGATTGGGGAAAAAAATCACAAAAATGGGGGGAAAAAAATCCCTACTTCCTTACAAAAACAAGGGGTGTGTCACACTGTTGGTGGCCTTGCCATTTACATTAAATAATTACAACAGTGGTGTCCGTGCGTGCGTCCGACGACGGTTCCGCGTTTTAATTGACTGGCGGAACCGGCCGGGACAGTCGGATTCCGAGACCGGAAACCGGCCCGGACAGTCGGATTCTGCAGCAGGGGTGGGGGGGGGGGGGGGGGGGACGGGCGGGGAAGGGGGGGAGGGGTTTTTTTTTGGTCCTCCCTTTTTTCTTGAGGGTGGCTGGAGTGGCGTAGCCACGGGTTACCAACTTGTTTACATTAAAAGTATCTTAATGCAAAAGAAGAATGATGGAAACTCAAATATTTGACCATGCAAAAATATAATGTTAAGAAAATCCTCTGAAAGAAACCAAAATCCTTCAAGATGTTATAGCTATATACCTAATCTCAAGTTTCCAACACAAGCCAAAATATCAGCTTTCAAAAATCCTCATATAAAAATAGACCTATTATTATTATTACCTAGGGGCCAAAATCCCTTAAGCTACTATACTCTATAATGAATCTAAACACAATATCCTTGCCGTGGTGGGCAAGGCCAAAAAGGGTATTATGATTAGAAGGGGAAAGTTGAAAAAAAAGCAAAAAAAAGAGCAGTGGATTTTGTTTCGTAGCAGCGCCATTTTATTTTATTTTTGGGCGGGGGTCTTTTTTATGGGGAAGTAAATGTGTAGCCGCACATTTGGGTGACAACATGATGATGGTCAGTTGGGCGATGGACGGGGGCGCTAGTAATTAAGAGGAGGAGATGGATGAGTAAAGCTTGGACGATGGATGAGTAAAGCTTGAGCCATGGATGGGGGGAGGGATAATTATGAGGAGGAGATGGATGAGTAAAACTCGGGCCATTGATGAGTGGGCTCGTAATTATGAGGAGGTGATGGATGAGTAAAGCTTGGGCGATGGATGGGTGGGCTAGTAAACTATGAGGAGGAGATGGATGAGTAAAGCTCGGGCGATGGATGAGTGGGCTAGTAATTAAGAGGAGATGGATGAGTAAGCGCAAAAGGGTGGGGGGGGGGGGGGTGTTATTCAATTTGAAAATGTAGGGGGGTTTTGCTTGCTTGCTGGCTGGCTACCTGCGTCTCGTCCAAGGGAATTCATTCCAGAAATGAATGCCTGGCAATAAAATTGAGCAACATGATCAAAGCAAAACGTGCGATTTGAAGGGACTGACTCTATTGCCGTAATTGCTGACGACAGGCGACAGATCACTTCGCTATTAGATCTCTGCGCAGCACTAATTCTCTTCCATCAATGCTGCCCCTGCATATCTGCTGCTGCTGCCCCGCTCTCTCCGCCCACCCCCAAAACCTCGCTACTGCTCCTCATCACAACCACTGTTGCCAATTGACTCCTGCTCAAGGACTCCTCAGTGCCCACCTCTTTTCTTCGTTCTCTCTCTCTCTCTCCGCTGTGGCCAGGCGCTTCATGTTTTCTGACCACCTCCCTGACACCTATGTGTCAGTTCAGAGGAGGAGCAACGGCACGAGTGTAAGTAACGTGGTCGCGGCTCCTCCTTTTTTTATATATGAAATGTCGCCTGCTGATTTTTGATACTGCCCGCTGAATTTTGCATACAGAAGTTCTTTTTTTTTTTTGATGGAGTTTTTTGGTTTCGTTTTTGGTTTTGGCCTTTCTTTCGCCTATTAATTGTCGCCAATCACAACAACAAAAGAGGCAATAATACAAACAATGCAGAACAAGAAGGATTTTGGAACAATGTGGATCCCTAAAATTTTTTCACTCAAGAAAATTCGCCAGAAAGAGAAATTAGAAATTAAAAACTTGAAAAGGAAGTGACTTTGGAGGGTTTTGATTGCCAATTTAAATGAGGGGAAAAACATGAGTAAAAAATTTAGCCAGATTCTGTAATTTGGTTTTCTTGTGTGTAGCCGTAAACCTCAATTAAAAGATTTGTACTTGATATCTGATATATAGGTATTGGCTAAATCTTCCTATGGATGATTGTCACTTAGGCGACAATTAAAAATTCCTAAAAGAAACTCTGCCTGCCTGCAAGTGTTTTTTTTGTTTTTCAATTTTGTGCTGTTTGCTCAAGTGACAAGCATCCATAAGTAGAAGTAGCCAAATTTGGCGATATTCGAGTATGAAAGTAAAAAATTTAAAAACATCTTGCATTATTTAGCCAATTATGGCGATTAAGGAGATTAAACAGATAATTCTTTTTATTGGCGAGTTAACAATGATTTTGTCACAGAATAAGTCATTTTTCCAAAATACTTTTTCGCAAAATGGCTAAAATTTGCCACGAAAATAAATAAATCACTGCTGCCTAGTGACCGGGGGAGTGAGCGGGCAGCGGTGTCGACAGCATCCGAATGAAAAGGGCAACCCCAAAAAAGCAGTAAAACAAGAAGAAGGATTCGGATTCCGGAACAAGTTAGGTCCGGGGGCCGAGGGAGCGGGCAGGCAGGTAGCGTGGACGACAGAAATTAGTTATAGCCGGGAGACGTGCAATCGCAGTGCAGGGCGGGTTCCTTATTACTATTAAGTATTTTCGTAACAGTAATTGCGCGCTTTGTTGTCCGTCCCTCTCGCTTTGCTGCACAAGTCACCCTCGCCTCGCCTCATCTTTTGGGCGGGTAAGTAAATAGAAACGAGTAATGTGCGATTGAAATGACACGATTCCCGCATTAAATGAGGCGTTCTCAATTCTGCCTGCATGGCTCATCCTCGCAGTGTTTTTTTAATAAAAGAAATGGAATTTCTGTTTGTGGCTAAAGTGGCGATCAGTGATTGGAAAATGTAAAAACAAAAAAGTGACAATCATCCATCCATCCCTAGGAAGATTTAACCAAATCTGGCTACAGACCAGAAATAAAAATTACAAATCTTTTAATCATGTTTCTATATATGTTTGGCTACAAGATGAAAACCACATATATGGTGAATCTGGCGATGTTTTACATTAAAAATAGTCCCTCTCACTTCACTTCTGGAGAATGAAAAACCTGCAAGCTCACTTAGATTTTTCGATTAATTTTTTTTTGGGAATTTTGGCGATACATCGTCAGTAAAAAAACAAAGGCTGATGGGCGGGGGGGAAGGGACTGGGTTGGTTGCCTTTCTTTAGTATTCTAACCACCGCCAGCCACTACCAGCTCCACAGACTCCTCGGTTCCCATTTCCCCCTCAAGGTCGCTCTTTCTTTCTTTTAGCTTTTCTCTATCCATCTGCTGTTGTAAATACTCTGCAGGACTTCCGTCTATGAACGCAGAATTCTAGCTTTGCAGCAGCAGCATCGGTCCCTCTCCAGCAGCTCCCCCCCATCTTCTTCTTCTAGCTACAAGGTGGGAGAATCACAACAATTGGGTATCCTTGTTGTATAGCTGCAGCTCGTGGCTTAATGAGCTTCTCTCCATTCCTTTTTTTAGCTTTGTATTCACAATCTGGCTTTATACCCCACCCATAGTTTCAGTACTTGTGCAAATTCATCATCTCTCTCTCATCCCAAACGCTTCTATGTACAATCTGGCTTGGTCCACAACGCTTTAGTTTTTTCTTGGGCTAGTGGAGGAATCGTCTTAATATAAGGAGTTGCTGTGTCCCTAGTGTTGTCCCGGTAATGTTATGCCTCATAGCTGGCAGCTAACAGCTTTTCGAATTGTTGTTGTGTCTTTTAAGTTTGCTGTGACACCAAACTCAGTACTTTTGTTTTGTCTTTCTGTGTGTGAGATTTGTTGGTATATGAACTGCTCTCCATACTAGTGTTGAATATTGTTGTTGTTGCTGTTTCTTGGTTCTGGTTGTAAACTTGTGACATTTCTTTGGGGGCTGCTGGTTATCCATCTTCCGATCCTGTCTAGTCGATTGGAAAATATAAATTGTTATGGAAGTCGCGTGGAGAGGTCCGGAGCAGCTGAGTCGTAATCCAGCTTTTGATATAAAGTCGAAGAAGAAGCAGCAGGCCAACAGCACCAGCTGGGGTGTCGACGCACATAAGGTGCTGCAACTTATGATGGGTCAGCAGCAGCAGCAGCCGGATTGTAGCACGTCACCCCCTGCAAGCTCTACTGATGTAGAAGAAGCGACCCTGGATTTGTTAGGACTAGAGGCTGCTAATTCTCCGCCTCCTCCTAGTAGCGATCACAACAACAACTTCATCACGGAGTTTCCAGAGCTCGATCCTGACCAACCTAGACTACCTCCCGACTGGAAGACATGCCTGGACTTGAAGGTCCGGCTGCTGACGTCGTTTAGTTTGCATTTTTTTCTAAGCCACTCGCATGCTGTGTTCTTTCATTGGAGACTAACTGACTTCCGTGGCTCTGTATACGGCAGACCGGCAAACTTTCCTTCGTTAATAAGACTACGGGTATCACCTCGGAGAATGATCCGCGGAAGCAACCGCTGAACGTGGCTCCCCTAATGGCCATAGAGCCGTCGACGCATGAGTTCTTAGGGAGCAAGAAATCCGAGATTCTCCTTGAAGAGAGCTTGCAGCAGCAGCAGCAGCGAACCGGCTCGTCTTCCTCGACGTCCGGCTCAGCTTTTGGAAGAACTAGTCCGCAGATGTTATCATTCTCAACAGGGACGCAGGTTTGGAATCTGCAGCTTGCAGATCACAGTACGAATATAAGCCTCATAAACGATATTAGCTGCTGCACGGTGCTTGCTGGTGCTGAGGGTCGTGATCACGATCAAGCTGCTCATGAGAGATCGAACTTAAAGCTTGACCTCAATCTGACAGCCGGTGCGGCAGGCTCGCCTTCCCGTACTCCGCGTGAGCAAGAGCAAAGCGTCTGCAATATGAAGATGGTGCAGAGAGCACTTCGACTGAGTACAGATCATCCAGCCGCGCCTCATCAGCAGCCGGATCATCAGTGCCGTAAGAGTCGAGATCAAACGTTCCCGATCGCCGCTGGCAATGCAGCTCTACCCAAACTCTCGGGTTCACCTGTAGCCCTCAGCTCGCCTTTGATTGCAGCTTCTACTCGCGGGTCTGACCCAGCTGCTGCTACATGGTCTAGTCATGGCGGCTCTCCATCCACCAGCAGCTCGACATCGTCCACAACTTCTTCACGTTCCCGGCAGCAGCAGCTAGATCATGGAAATCAAGCAGTTCAACTAGCTGTTGCGGCTGATTCTTCGCATACGGGAAGACAGCCAGCAGCTGCTACTACACCGTACGTCCAGCTTCACAACCTTAACCTTTTGTGAACTGATTGTCGAACCTTGTTTTTGTATGGTGAGTCACAGGTTGATTTACAGCCCGCAGCTCCTGCAAATTGAACAATGCTTGACCGGTAGAGCGGTGAGATGGCTGTGAGCACAGCTAGGTGAAAAAAATAATGAAAAGCTGCTGCTGCGATCACAGCAGCCTAATAGAAAGATGTGCGAATTCTTCACTGGTACAAAGAACTTGAAGTTGCAACGAATTCTTCTGGGTATTCTAGATTTTATGCTTGAATTTGTTGTATCTGAAGAACATTTTTGGGACTATGGACTCATGTGCTTTATGATCTTTCTTTCTGTTTGGATTTCAGTTCTAGCACTATTCATGAGGCAGAGGGCGCTGAGGTATCTGCTGTTGAGGAGGCTGTATTACTACACAGACACTCTTCTACTGTGAGTACTGCGGCAAAAGTTATCAGCAGCAGCTTGGTAATGGGAGCATGCACTCGCTGTCTGATGTACATCATGCTGGACAAATGCGACCCGAAATGTCCGCGCTGCGGCAGCACCAGCGATCACACGCCACTTGATTTCCCGCCGCCTCTGCAATGCAGCAGTCGGAATGTACTGAAGCGACAGAGATCAGTCGAGCAGCTAGACGAGCTAGATCTCATGAGAAAGTAGAAGAAGCTGCTGCAGCTGGTGCTACTGCTGTCTGTCACTAGTCCAAATTAGTCTCTCCCCAAATCAATCAACCCTTCATCACTAGGATTGAACAAGGATGTGGATCTGAGACCAACAACACACTCTGTAAATTTTTTCTTGCAGACGATCTCTCACCATCTTCTGCAAGACAATGAGCTTGAAGAATTATTATTATTATTTTATATCTACACAAGTTTTGAACGATTTTGTAATTTTCTTCCTGGATCATGATGCCATGCATGCATGCCCACTACTATACTATAATGCCAACAGCACTTGTCCTTCTTCAGATTAAGAAACTACCACCCACCGTCTTTGGTATCAAAATCAAAATCTTGCGTTTCGTTCCATCACTACAACAACACACCCAAAATCATTTACTCAATGCAGCAAGATAATACCAGCCAGCCTTGGGGATTGGATGAGTTCATCATTTCAGATTGCAAATTCGCTCTGGCTTATTTGCAGAGATTTAGATCTCTTCAGGATGTTGTGAATCTCTACTCTCAAGTGTTGCAAACAAAGAGTTGAGAGTAGAGATTTTAAACATGCTTTGCATTACTTCTCACAAACTTGCTTTTTCCCCCTTTTGTATTGGAATTGCAAGGACCCACTTACGTTGGCCCATCACAAAAAAATTTATTGGAACATTAGACATGCCCAATTCAAACTGCTTTTAGACTCCATTAGTAAAATTCCCTTATGATAAGTCATCAGGTTTTGAGGGAATTTTTTCTTCTGAAATGACCATATTTAGACAATTAATTCCAATAGCTCGCCAAAATTTTAGCAGGATGTTTAGAATTTTCTACTTTCCTCTCTGGCCTGTAGTAGCCAGATTTGGCTAAAATCCTCTTGTGGATGATCCGCCAGTGCTATTTCTACTTTTCTAATTTTCAACTCTCTTATATGATGATTGAAAGAATGAGTTATATACCCTGAAAGAAACAACAGTAAGAAGGAATCTCTCCTGAAGACAAAGGATAATTTCTTTTTATTCTTCATTTCCTGATTCTCATATCTGAAGACTGAAAGAAAACAGTTAACCCTAAAAGAAACAACAGAAAGCTGGAATCTAAATAATTGTAAAAGATCATTTTTTGTGTATGACAACAAGTCCTACTAGTACTAATAAGATTGGAATCTTATTTTATTTTCCTTTCTCTTTTTTCTGAATGACTTCTGCTCACTTTTTAAGATCAGGATTTAAAATGGGGGGTTTTTTTTTTTCCTTGAACCTTTTTCTTGGGATAGAAAAAGGAATAAAATTTGAAGACAAATAATGATTTGGGTCTAATAAATCCTAAGTAAAAATTGCAGCAGCAGAAGGAACAGCAGGCAGCACAGACTGTTGAAACTGGTTTTCTCATTAACTTGGGTTCTGGTAAACTTAAATAAGTTCAGTTAATGGGTCATAACTAGCAAGCCAAGAATTTCCAGAATAATAATATCAGAGACACCTCCACAAAAGTCATGATCATGAGGGCTCTTAAAAACACAGTTGCTATTGATTCCTTATTTACCCTCATGGGCCCCATTAAAACTGACCTAAAAAGAGAAGAATGTGAGTAAAAAAAGTAGGGCTGGTGAGTGATGGCCTGCAGCCAAAAACAAACTAATAAATCCTTGTTAATTAAAGACCAGTAGTAATAATAGACTCTGCCCTTTTTCCCAGTGCTGCCCTCCTCTTCCCCACCGATCTAAACTACTGGAAAAATGGTTATGAGAATGGGGGTTTTGATGGGATTGTACTTGGAATATGGGCAGCAACATGCTAGACAGCTGATTGTTATAATAACTACCTTTCTAATTGTTTAAAGGGGGTGGTGGGGGAAATTACCCATTGTATATATAACCAGTTGATGCTGCACAAAAGAACAGAAAATTTGAATGGGTTGTAATTCCTCTCATTGTTTTATGAGCATTAACTGAATTGTAATTGTTCAAGTTGGAACTGAGGCAAGATGCCCACATTATTATGATGGCATCATGTCACATTACTCTTTTGCTTGCTTGCAGCTATATTTGTGGAGGAACAAATGCATTGGAAGTAAGTAAATGTAAACATTCAAGGCATACTCAGTTGATGATCAGCTCACTTGATGACATGTACATTTTTATCACCTTTGCATTAGTGGCTGGCAGATATCCAAGCTCTCCCAACAAGCATTGTGGAATCCTCCCATAGCAACATACCATACTACCCTGGCAGCTTCTTCAGACTAATTATAATATTTTCAGAAATGTTGAAGTTCTGAAAAGAAATGTTCTTTTCCAAGATTTTTTTTTCTGTAAATGAAAATATTGATTAGTCAGGAACAATTTTTGAAGCGAAAACTTCAAAATTAATTAGTTATTTGACAAACATGTGTTGAAGTTGTGCCTGCAAACCAAGTAACCACTCGACACAGGTTTGAAGTTTGAACCCTAAACCCTTAACTTAGGCATGTACATTGTGAAGCTCAAAAGAAAAAACCTGCACAATCAGGGGAAGCATATTTGATTAATGCTTTTCTTCTCTTATTTTGCTAAAAATTTCTACCCTTTCCAAAATCTGTCTTCAAATTTCAACCTCCTTTTTTTTTGATTGGAAAAAGGAGGGAGGCAGAGGAAAGGGGAGAGGGAACTGGGGGGAGTGGGATTTGGAGAAAAGGAGTTCAATAAAAAAAGAATGCTTATTACTAATTTAGATTTGCTTTCAAGATAGAAAATCAATCACCCAATATGGGAAGTGGGTGGAGAGGGGGGGATTGAGGCATCAAGGGAGAGTGACTTAAAGAGAGAGCTGGAAATTTAATCGCACATTATTGGTTCCCTTCTGCAATGGATTTCTTGAAAATTCACACAAAAAATGTGCTCTGGAATTCTTTAAATAAGGCAAAACCAAGTACACACAGAAATTAAGACCCAAAATTGATCTCAACTCTCTCTCTCTCTTGATGAGTCTGGACTAGTCTTCAAGTTCCTCCCTCCCTCCTAGTAATTCCCATGAGCCTCTCTTGTGAGCTCTCTCCTTTCCTCTCTCCTTCCTCATAACACCCACTCTCTTCATAAAGTCCACTTGTTGTTTGGAAATTCGAATTGTCAGAAGGATTGCAAGCAAGTGCCAGGAGGCCGGGGTAGGGGTGGGAAGGAAGGGGGGGAGTAGCGAGGGAAGCTGTCAGCAGGTGTGGTGAAGGAGTTGAGTGTAGTAAATGAGAACACCCATGGCAGGAGGAAGATAGGTGTGTCAGATATTATGCTAAATAATAAAGCCCTCTTGTAATTGTTTGTAATAGTACTAAGTTTTAGTACTAGTAGTAGTAATCGTGCTTCTGCTAATCATCACCATCATTAACTATCTTACTTGCCAGTCCAGGGGACGTTTGGACTAGTTGTTTTTCCGGGTGGGAATTGAAGGCTATATCAAACACTGACATCAGGTTATATGTCCCCTCTTTACTTCTTCTTAATGAGCTCTTTACTCATCTCTTTAATGGTGGGGGAGGCAGCAGGATGGGAGGGAGTCTTTTCCTCTCTCCTCCTCCTCCTCCTCTCTTGTGCTCAAATTAGCTAGCTTCCTTTGCAAAGCAATCTCATCAGGCACCATGTAATGTGATCCCCACTTTTGTTGGGTTGTTACGTACCCAGTTTAATAAAAATCAAAGTGGAACTAGGTCTGATTTTTGGTTTTGGGTTTTGGAATTTGGTTCCAAGACCAGAATTTGAAGAACTGGACCCAAAACCAAACTATTTTGAATTCCCAATTCATTTTATGTGTGGAACCGGAGCTGGAACAAAACAAGACTAGAACCGGGGAGCTAACCTGAGTTTATTTACCTGCCAGTTCCAGGCTGGGTTTACCCAGAATCAGGTCTGAGTTTCAGAACTAGGGACCAAAACCAGATTTCAATTTTTCTTTGGAAGAACTGGACCTGGAAAACGGGATTTCCCCGGACAAAATTGGAACTGGGAATTTCGAAACCCTAAACCAAAACTTGAATCCATTCTAAATTTCTTTAAAGAACCAGAATCAGAGATTCTTCATTAAATTAAAGGAACGGCTCAACACTGAGGCTGGACGGTCAATATGGCGATGAATTGAACTCTTGAGTGTTTTGAAAGATTTTGTGTTAATTCTTCATTAATTGTTTTGGTTTATTGTGAAATGTAGTAAATGTAGCAACTTAGTAATGGTGCTTATTAGCGAAATCCCTTGAAGCTACCATACTCTGTAATGATTCTCAACACAATATATCCTGGGCCAAACAAATTGAGAGTTGAGAGAAAACTCCTTCTTGTTATACAAAAAAATATTTGGCTTTTTTTTGGAATGAAGTACCTCCGTAGTGTGATCAAAGGTGCCAAATTTTGGTCAAGAAGAATATTATCAGCAGCTGAGCTGCCTCCTGCATCTGTGATGCTACTACTGCTGGGGATCAAAACAGAACAATGAATGGGATAATAAGGGGGCGGTTCATTTTAAAAAGAGAGAGAGAGAGAGAGAAAGAGAGTGTGTGTTGTTATTGATGAGGCCTTTATAGAAATCTCCATTTATGTAAAACTGTAAATGAGATAATAGTTGCTGTTGAGCATATTGTGTCCCGTCCATTTATGCTCTCTCTTGGTCAATGCTTGGAAGCACCACGAGCAGCACCATCAAGTAGACTTTGGAGGATTAGTGGGTACTCAGCATCTGGGAGGTCTTTTTTCCATTTCTTTTCTTGTGGGTGCACATACAGATGTTCAGCACACTTGTTTGCCAAATATTTTATTTATTTGAAGAAAGAAAAGAGGTTCAGCACTTTCGAATTCAAACTTCCAAAATTTGAGAAACAAGTATGCAAAAATACACCTTGTGTGGATGAGCATCTGTAATAATAATAACCACCACCCAATGGTTTTCAGTACCTAATTTCAATGAATATGAATAAAACATTCCTCGTTTTTCAGCTCAACATTTTTTGCAAATTATTTTGTGCTGAACATCAGTAGTAGGTACAACACATGAAGGAAGAATAGACATAAAGGAAGAACAGGCATGCTTTCTGGAGACTCCATAACAAAACAACAACTTCCTGGAATTGTGAAGAGTGGGGAGGAATTTGTGGCCGATCAATCATCCCAACCCATCCCAATCGTACACCTGTTCCCTTCTCTTCTTCAATAATGGGAAACTCCAAAACCTCAACATATGCCAAAACCCAAATATATGGACTCTATGTATTGGCATCACAGCATGTGGAATAAACCCAATTCAAGTCACCCCATCATTTGTTTTGGGGACAAGTACACTTTGCATTCTTGATGGCCTTTAAAGTAGTCATCATCCCCTTCTTTCCTTGCTCACTGCCCACCACCATGACTATGATCTCTTTTTACCAAATCATTCATGTGTTGTTGTAACCAAACCTTTAGTTGTACTCTCTCTCTCTCTCTCTCTCTCTCTCTCTCTCTCTCTCTAGCCAATTTGATGTGGCTGCCTTAATTCTTTTGCCCTTGTTGCTTACACGAGTATTGTCTGGAGGCAATAACACTAGCAACCTCAAAACGTCATCAAAAGTTGTGCTTTTGCATGGAGGACAAACAAGAGGAGGATGGGCCGCCTCTTCTTATTCTTCAACAGTTTGAATCCTTGAAAAACAAACAATGGAGAAATTGATGGTAGGTATGTACCCACCCATTGTGTGAATGCTGTACTCAAAACTAAAATAATTTATTCAAACTTGTTTTTACATCATGTAGAATAGTACAGAAGCCCATCCCATTTCATTCCTGAAACCTGCATTACCATTTGCAATTCCTGAGTAGGTGTGCCCAATGAAAAACAAAACCCAAGTTGTTGGTGTTTTTCAAGCTTATCAATTCAAATGGATGAGCATGGCTTTAAATGGGTGGGGTGGTAAAGGATGCAAGTGACAGGCTCTCTACCTTGGAAGATTGTGTGACGACAAAGCTCAATAACAATCACCCTAAAGGCTAGAACCCCTTTCAGAATAAATTCATGCCTTGAATCATTATGTGGGCTCTTGTTGTGTCCATTTCCTTGTTTCTTTTGTGCAATGGTGTTATTTTTTTTTGTTTTGGAAGGGGAGGGGGAGGAGAGGGGGGCAGATGAGGTGATAATAGATTTAGGGTTTTTTTCCCCAAACCCAGGCTTTTCTTCCTTGAAGAACCAAACCTGAAATCAGATTCCCAGTTCCATTTCCGTATGCGCAGGACAGAAATCAAAACCAGAACCGTTCTATTTATATTTGAAACCAAAAACTAGAAGTTCTTCATAAAAGTCAAGAACAACCACAGTTGCTTACACCACATAATAATAATGGTGGATTCTACGCCCATCTTGTCTAGTACAAAACAAATGGGAAGTAGAAACAAAAGAGGATAAAAAACAACAAGAAGGAAAAGGAAAGAAAGTAACAGAACCATTCATTAATAAGTCATCCAGGCAGGCTCAAAGCCAGATATTTATACATACATCCATCCATTTATAAGAGTGTGATTTTCATTGATTTTTAGAGAGTACAAAAGGAGAGAGAACTCAATTATAGTAAATATTGCCAGCAGTTAATGTTTAAGTTATTTTTTGAAAAAAAAAAGCCACAGAGTAGTAAAAGCCCCATTTAAGGAAGGGAGGTGGGATATTATTAAGGGCATTCATTCAATACACAAGTGCACAGTGGCAGACAAGTTTTATAAAGAGGACTGAATTACCTCATTTATTAATTATTCAAATGCCACTAGTTCTCATTAAATTTCTCTTTTACCATTGTCAAATCTTTATTCCCCTCTCCTCTCCCACCCTCCTCCTTCTTTTGGCTTTTACACCCCAATCCCCTTTGTTGAGAGGAGGAGGGGGGGAAGAAGACTGGGTGAAGGCTCTTCTTTATTATTATTAGGTACCTAGTCACACTAGGTTTGCCTTACCATTTCTAGGAATCTGGTAATTCTCCAGTTTCTCATCCACAGGATGAATAGTTTTTAACACACAGGGGTCAAGTACTTCCATCTATCTGGTCATGATGAGGTAGATTGTGATGCAAGGCTAGCCCCTTCTTCTTCTTCTGCTTGGAAGTTGGCTCCCTTCCCACCCAAGCCATTTGTCAAAGACACAAAAGAGTTGCCCAACTTAGTTAGTTTGTCAGGCTAGGGAGTTGTCTTACAACAGGGGCTAGGCTAGTGGGTTAGTTACTAGTAATATGTCATGCTCTTCTTGCCTTTTGACTTTTATGATAATATCAGAGAGTTGTGAGTAAATTGTGTCCAGTTTTGGGCTGTGCTCCAGCCTCCAAGCCAAACTCAGGCCTCACCAGTCCATTACCTTGGTGTAGTTCAGGTAGGTAAGTAGGTAGGTAGGTAGGTAGGTAGGTGTGCCAAAAATCAATTGAAGGCCAATAACCTAGTGCTTGGGTCAATGGGTTTTGACCTCAGGTTTGCTGTAAGTGCCAGTTTGACCATAGGCCCAAACAAAACCTTGGCAAAAGGTTGGGATGCATAAAACAGGTGCTTTCCATTAGCTAGTTGCAGCCCTGTAGCTGATCTGCAAAACCCTATTTAATTAGGGCTTATGGAGTTTTGTGCTTCATCATAATAAGCCCCTTCCATGTATGTTCCCACACAAAGTCATGGGGTTCAAATCAAATGTTGACTGGTAGTTCAGGCATTTTGGGCATTGCAAAACTGCTTCTGTTGGAGACTACAAAATGGGCAAATGGAAAGGTGGAAAGGTTTGCCCTTACCATCTAGGGTTCAAGGAGTTATAGATTATTGAGTGATTTTAAGATTTTTTTTTTTAATAACAAAATAAACCAAAATGATGGCAGAATCCAAATGAATTTTCACAAAGCAAAGGTTGTTATCAAGTGATTTGAGGTGTTACAATTGCTAAGAATCCTTCTCGTGCATTCAGAGAAATGGGATATAAACATGTTGGCATGTGCAACCTTTTGGGGCGAAACTTGGTTTAGATTATTAGCATGTGTTTGGAAGAACAACATCCATTCCAAAACTAGGATGTGCAAAATTTCATTACAAAACACAAAATATCAACTCAGATATTGCCAATGATAGACATCATCATGATTGATTGAATTTTGGTTCCCAGGTGAATTAAACCTCTATCCCCATGATATTGTAAAAATTTGCTTGCAAATGAAACTTTTGCTATCGTGTTGGATACACCGAGATCATTTCAAATTATGCACACACTTTGCAATGATGGTGTAGCAATTGCAAAAATAAAATAAAAAATAATACACAAATATTTTCCATGTCAAGTTGGTCAAGATCAGGGAACCTTGAACACCATGCAAACAAAACATCCATTAATTGTTAGATGTATGTTCTACAATCATATAATTGATACATCTAATATCTCAACAATCATCAATATTCAAAGATAGATTACGAATAGAGTTTATGACACCACATTATGAACTAAACTTGAATAAATCTAAGAACATTAAAAATACAACCAAGTCAACAATTTTCATGTACTCATTCAACCTTGCAACTAATAGATTATTGGTTGCAAGCATTTAACAAACATGGGAAAAGGGTTTATATTTAAAGTTTGTTCCAAAGCCCACCAAACGTTGTTTATCATGGCACCTTTGAAAAATGAAGCCTAAAAATATTTTGTGTGTGGATTCAACATTTGGATTACCCATGTTTAGGTTAGCCCACACTTTTTGTAACACACTGTAAAAAGGACTTTGGGAACATGAGATTGACAAGAAATATACTTTCATTTTTTAAACACATAATATGAAGATCAATGTTGTAAAGGAAATTGTAGAGGAAAATTACTCTTTGACATTGTATGCAATATACTCAACATCATGAAATACCACAAACTTATATCAGTTAATGCCACCACACTTGATGTGCATACATTAAGTTCAACAACAGAAGGCAAGATTATCTACTCTGTTATCTAAAATAAACACTACATACCAAGATCTTCAACCAGTTATGTACCAAAGGAAAGAAAATTTTGAAGAAGCATAATGGGGATTTGAGTACCAAGAAGATATATTGTCATACCAGAGAGAAACAATAGCCATGAAGTCACAACAACTTTGCATTTAGACAAATACCCATTTTCTTTGGTCGCAAATTAAGATCCAACATTTTTGGAATTCATCAAGGTGTGATTGCTTCTTGTTTCCATGATTTTGGCTCTATTATCAAGTTCTTAGAATCAAATTATGTTGTATTAAAAACTAAAGTGCACAAGCAATATGCTATAACCCTGCTTGTAAGTAGCTAATACAGGTTGTCTTTCAATTCACTCGACACCTACGAAAACAAATTCAGACCACCAAATCCAGCAATCCTGTTGGCCTGCAAAGTAACTCTTCAGGCCTACACACAATCCTATTCTCCCCAACATTCTCCTGAATATTTTTGACTACACAATGAAAACCAAATATATAAATCTGATGGTTTTCTTCCTCACTTCTGGTGATTGAAAACCTCCAAAATCACCCTTTTTTTCATTCATACCTGATTTGCAAAATGTCTCAGGTTGCTTCTAGCCTCAACATCAGTGGCAAAAAGTCTACACACTTTTGAAAACATAAACAATAACAACAGGTTCAATGTCGATTATAATAACAAGCATAAATGATTCAATGGGTTCAATGTTAATATATTTCCAGGTTAGTAGATTTTCACAACTTTGTCTCATCATGGATCTTCTCATCCTTCGGAAAATCTGAATGCATTGTTGCAAATCCAGTTCTATTGCAAAAAGTATGCGACCTACCTTGTCTCTTTATGTTTTCACTGTTCAGCTTCCCATTTCTTCAAGGCTCCAGACTTCAAGCTTCTGATCTGTTTCGATCCAAAAATCTCAATTAGAGCTTCTTCTGCACACCAACCTTTTGGTTTTCTGATCTGAAATCGTGTGTCACACTGAGAAAAATCTATGTACAATGTTAGTTGCAACCCTTGCCTGGGTCCCTTGCTTTCTGGCAGATAACATGTTTCAGAACATGCAGGTCAGTGCATAATAGACTTTTATCACTATGAAATAAAATGAAAATTTGAGACATGGGCTTTCTTCATGATGGATAAACTGACCAGCCTCTTGAAGAAGGTGAAATCGTGCTTGTTAGCATCCAGTTGTTTGAACTTTACTTTGAGTGTCAAACAAGGTGGATGTAGAGAGGTTAAAGGAGTATCAGTTGAATTACTGGCAACAGTGTTCTCTTAAATTGGGCTTTCATAGTGAGGACTGCATCTCTTCTGTCAGCCTCTTCCTATTAGTGCATTGAAGATGCAGGATTCACCACTGCGATCAGGGCTTTCATCTCCCATGGATAGAGAACCTGTGGTTTAAAAGTTTTTGAGGCCTTTGCAGACTGCATTATTCATTTTCAATTTCCTGAAATCATATCATTGAAGGTCATTGCTTAGTCCTAGTCTTACCTGCAACCAAAGGCCTCTGCAGCCTTGGGTGGTGGACACACCTTCAATCTTCATTCCTTTCTGTTAGCATTGAAATCTTTGCTTGATCAAAAACTTTCCTTCTGCCCTCCAAAAAGGTTGCTATCACCATTTCTCCCCAAACCCCAGAGATGAAATGTTACTTGCAGGCCTGTTGAACCCTGTAC
Source organism: Sphagnum contortum (assembly GCA_963920785.1). Lineage (NCBI taxonomy): Eukaryota > Viridiplantae > Streptophyta > Sphagnopsida > Sphagnales > Sphagnaceae > Sphagnum > Sphagnum contortum. Next base: position 8,387,718 of record OY987276.1, on the reverse strand, counting down.
CACTTTCATATGATCACCACTAAATTCTTTGCTGCAATTAAGTGCATCTTGTGCTTGAACCCTCAGTCTTGATCACCCATATGTCTTAAAATAATTCTTCATAGACATAATCCAATATAGGTCCACACTTCTATGTGCTCTCTCCAACTGCTGCAAGAATCACATTTGCAATTCCAGAATTGAATTTAGCTTTGATGTGTAAAGCCACTCACATTGCACAATCCATGGCTTATAATAGCTTTCTCTGAAACTGTAACTCGTAAAGCTCATTTTCCACCCAAGAAGAGAAACATTAAGACAAGATAGCACTTCTGGGTGGGCATTATTGCAGGGGGAATGATCACATGACATACTTTAAATTGCAGCTCTTGACAGCAAGTGTAACATCATGTGTTTATGACCCTACCATGGCAAGGATCACATGACATACCTTAGATTGCTTTCAACAGCAAGTGTGACATCATGCTCATTCAGTCCTACCCAGGCCAAGGAGTTCTAATCAGGTGGCACCAGGAGTTGCAGACTGACACCTTCATGCAGCCAAAGCCACATCATGTTGGCCCATTCCTTTGCAGGCAACAAACACTTTGCAATTAATAACCAGAGGAAATTCTGAACAAATGCATGTCAATAACCACCTGGGTAAATATACAGGAAATAATGGACAAAAGCAAGCATCAAGTAATGCAGCAATGAGTGCAGTCTTCTTCATAGAGCCCAGATAAACAAAATCATTTAATCCTCATTCAACAAAATCCAACAATTACCTCAGCTTTGAATCCCACAAGTGAACCTCCTTCAAGCTGCTAACTCACCAAAGCCATAGTACAAACCCTAGAAATTCAATCCTCTTTATTTGCACATGTAACCTCTATAAGAATTCCTGTGTGCTCTTAAATAGTAGCATCAGTTTCTTTTCTCACAGTTCCTAGGCAATTCTTGTACTGCAGCCATTCAAGAGAATGAACAAAAATTCCTGATCCCACCTGGCCTTGCATTCCAACCAGCTTTCTCCCAAATATGGCCTGGCTCTCAAGGCCCGGTCTTCTCTTTCCCATCTCTAAATGGCTACAATATGGCTATAATCCTTGATTACAATCTCTAGCTGAGAACACATCACAAAGAAAGTAGGTATGCTTAGAGTGACCATAGATACAACCATCTTTATAGCCCCTGTGCATAGTAAGATGTAAATTGCAAGGCAGCAAGTGCAATTAGGTATCAGCAGCAATAAACCTAGAATAGTGATGGTGACTCTTCTATCTCTGCCAGAAGAGTTGTTGGACTTGTCCGCAGCAACAAACCCTAGAATGGTGATGGTAACTCTTCTATCTCTGCCACAAGAGTTGTTGGACTTGTCCGTGGCAACAAACCCTAGAATGGTGATGGGGACTCGTCTGTCTCTGTCAGAAGAGTTGCTGGACTTGTTGGCAGCAACAAACCTTAGAATGGAGATGGGTCACTCTTCTATCTCTGCCAGAAGAGACGTTAGACTTGCCGGCATCAACAAACCCTAGAATGGTGATGGTGACTCTTCTATCTCTGCCAGAAGAGTTGTTGGACTTGTCAGCAGCAACAAACCCTAGGATGGTGATGGTGACTCTTCTTCTATCTCTGCTAGAAGAGCTGTTGGACTTGAGCGACAATTTCCTTTCAGATCCTGTCGATGTCTTCGTCCTCAAATTCAATGTAATCGTCTCCGCCACCATCTTCCTCCTCGTCCATTCCCCCGGCAATACCCTCGTTGAGCCGCACATTGTCCGGTAACTCCCCATAAGCCTTGAGCAATCGGGCTTCATCGGGCTGGTACTTGAGAATCACATCCGCCTTATCGTCTTGGTAGTCTCGTAAACCAACCAAGATGATATCCCCGGATGCAATCCACACCTTATGCATCTTCCCACGGATATGGGATAGCCGTTTACTCCCATCGATGCACAGCGCCTCACACCTACCATTCCCTAGCATGCGCAACACCTGCGCGTATTCCTGTCCATCTTCCTTAAACACAAGCTCACGCTTCTCGTCCTCCGCCTCATTCTTTCCCCTCTTCCTGTTCTTTCCTCCCTTCCCCTTATTCTTCGGCATCTCTTCACCAAAAAAAAGTTTCGGGAAGAACAAAAAACGAAATCAGAAATTCAAAGCAGCAAACACAGACTCCAAATCCAAAACAAACGACAGACAATCCCACAGAAACGAAAACGAAAAACAAACAAACAAAGCTCGAGAAAGGAAGCTGAGAGGGCGTTGGCGATGGCGTATGAAGCGAAAAAACCCTAAAGTTCACCGTCTGTTCGCACACTTGGATGAAATCCCGATGGTAACCCTACATCATCCTTTTACATCCAAGTAAACTAATCCTGTAGTCGGTGCGTTACCACAGGAATATAAACCTAATTTTGTCGAGCGTTTCAGAATTTATAGCCTCTGAGGTCAGAGGACAAGGGCAATGTATATGGGACAAACGGGAAAAACTGAACGCACATTTGGTGCAGCAAAGCGAAAACGCAACGCTCTTCTTCGTCTTCGTAGGGCGACGAGCGACGAGACGAGAATGGATTGCAATTCGCAAATGGAGAATTGCGAGTTGCGAACCTCGAAATGAATTTGCGAGGTAGGAGTGGATTTTTTTTGGTGATGGAATAATATTTGGCAGTAAGTAAGCTGGAAGGTTTTGTTTTCTTCTTCGAGTAAAATTCTCATTATTGTCTTTCTTCTTCTGGTGCGGACGTGTCTATCTGTCTGTCTGTCTGTCTGTGGAGTAAAAGTTGCAATTGTGGGTATCTTTTTGCTTTGTTTGACGGAATTTCTGGCAGTAGTTGTGTGCCGGAGAACTCAAATGTTGTTGAGTTTGTTGAGATTTTTGAGTCAGGCGGGGAACTCATTCGCATTGCATTGTGGTTATGATCGCAGGGGCGTCTTTGCAAGTAGTTTTGGGTGAAAGCCACGATTGTTGTAAGTTGACATTTTGGAGGGAGGGAGGGAATTGGAGCTTCACCTTGGGCCTCACCAAATCAAGCAAAAATAGTGTGGATGTAAAGAAGGATTTGGGTTACTAGGAAATTGCTCATGGGGTTGGGAATTGTTTGTAGGGTTTAGGGTTTGGAGACACACAGTGCACATGGTTTTGAAGGATTTGTGTTCTTCAAAGCAGCAAGCAATCCACTGCAGGAAGGAAGGAAGAATCCTTGTCAGAAGCTCTGGGGCTTGGTGTGAGGTGGAGATTTGCAGCAAGCTGTCATGGAATTAGCCTCAGTCATGACCCACAGGCTGCATTTATTTGATCCCTCCTTCAGTAGGAAATGCACACACATCAGGTTTACAGCAAAATTCCTTTCAATGAGATGCTCTGCAGCAGAGACCAGGGCCAGATCCATGGATGATGAATGGGAAGGAAGTGCCAGATTGAGTATTGTGCAAGAGACGTTGCAAAACATTCCTCAAAGGATGCCAGAAAAACCTCCAACAGACATTCAGAGTGATGAACCTTCAAAAGATTCTGACGAGAGTGTGGTCCCTTCTGTGCAAAGTGAGACACCTAAGGTCACAGGAAAAACCAGGGGTGAGATTTTTTTGGAGAGATCTAAGGAAATGCTACAAGTGCATTCTGAAAGGAGTTCTGCCAGAGCCATCAAGACAACGGAACGGCGAATCAGAAAGACAGAAAAAGGTGCAGTGGCCAAGCGCACAGAACCTTGCTGTTATGGTTGTGGGACTATTCTACAAACGTCTGCTGTGGAAGCTCCAGGCTATGTGCCAATAGACACCTTTGAAGTGGTCAGAAAGCGGCCTCCTTTTTTTTTGCTTTGATTTGTTCTGTACATTTCTCTTTCAGATGTTTATTTTGCAGTTTTCTGAAGCAGGCTTATCACTATTGCCTCATGCTGCAGAAGAAAAGGCATCATCAGTTGAAGACTATCCTCTGTGGCAGATGTGTTTTGTTAAGTCAAGGCCACATGATCCCTGCAGTCAGTGGCAATGGAGGCTATGGGAATGGCAAAGGGTTTGTTTCTGCGGAGGAACTCCGGTCTCAGCTTTCACATCTGCGGTTTGAGAAGGCTCTCATTGTGAAGCTGGTATAAAAGACTGTAATTTGTTCATCTGTTTGCCAATTTCTTCATGTATTATTCAGTATTGCCTGTACTACTGACATGTGTTGCTGGATAATCCTCTCATACAAGGTTCAACAAAACTGTTCTTGCAGGTAGATATTGTTGACTTCAATGGGAGTTTTCTTACACGAGTTCGTGATCTAATTGGGGCAAATCCGATCATTTTGGTTGCTACCAAAGTGAGTATTCTGAGCTTTTACATGGAGATTTTGTAGATAGGAATTTTATATCACCAAAGAAGAAACAAGGAGAGTCTGAGAAACCTGACGTCTGTTGTCACAAATTGTGAAGGTGGACCTTCTTCCCAAAGGAACTAGTCTGGAAGCCATTGGTGATTGGCTGACACAAGCTACTTTGGCCAGAAAGCTCAAGTGAGTGTGACTTATGACCCTCCCCCATTTCTGCTTCATTGGGAATCTTGTTCATTCTACTTTGAGTAACACACCTTGTCAATGATGTTCTGACAGGCTGATTGGTTTGTGTCTTTGTAATTTGTTCAGTGTTATCAGCATCCATTTAACAAGTGCCAAGGCTGCCACTGGCATATCCGGAGTTGCTTCTGTGATTCAGCGGCAGAGGCAGGTATGCGGGACAATGCAGAGGAGACTCAATTTCTTCATCCTCTTGACGTTCTTTTCACCTTTCCTGTACCAAACTCCATTGCATTATTCACTGTAACATTTCAACCTTGTTGGCCACAAATTGCTTCTTGAACACAGAAATGGGTTCTGATCTTGCTATTTGGCTGGAGATTGGCTGGCAGGGCCGTGATGTATATGTTATGGTGAGTATCTCTGATGGAAGGGGGGGCCTGTAGTTATGATGTTTCCAGGAGCTCATAGACTGATATAGGCAATGAGTCTGTCCTAAGTTCATGTTGCACATTTCTGAAATCATTGTGTGCTGTAGTATCTTCTCTTTGAAAGTGAATCCATATTTTTTATGAGTAGATCTGGATGTGGGTGGGCTGCTCATATTGTGGGAAGTTGGAGTGTGATTGAGCTTTTATCTTTGTTCCTTGTGGCTGATATGGTCTTTCCAGGGTTCAGCCAACGTGGGGAAGTCTGCCTTCATAACTGCATTACTTCGTGAGTGCTTTCTTGGGTTTATTCACAACACATCTGAGTTTCCTTGGGTCATGCTTGGCATCCAGTTTTCAGAACCTCATTGGTAGTAGTGAGATTGTACACCACAGAAAATTGGTTGATTTCATTTGGAGCTTCACCCAATTCTTGGATAGTTTTATTTTAAGGCTAAAGCACTGGTTTGTGTATGCAGCCATTTCTCTGTTGTAGCTTATATCTCCCAACTTGGTTTAAGATTTGTCAGGTGAGTTGAGTAATCTTGCATTTATGTAACAGAATTTTGACTTGCTTGCAGAGGAGATGGGTCAACGAGATGTGGTGGCTGTAGCTGCACAAAGGTACAGACCAGTTCAGTCTGCAATGCCTGGCACCACCCTTGGTCCAATTCAAATAGACGCCTTCTCTGGTGGAGGGGTATGCCTATTGCATTTTGTGTTCTCTCAATATAATATTGTGCCCTCTTCTCTTTGGGTTGCCTTGTTCTTTTTATCTTGTTTTATTTCTCTTCATCTCCCTTTCTTTGCCTTACCTCTTCCTCCATCTTACCATCAAGTCTTTTCTTTGCTCAGAGAGAGACTACATGGCCTATTTGCAGTATGTAATGGTTGTTGTGGTTTAACCAGAGCTTGTACGATACACCAGGAGTGCATCTTCACCACCGTATGGCAGCTGTTGTAAGTCCAGATGATCTTCCCTTACTTGCACCTCGGCGTCGACTTTCAGGGAAGCGTTTGCCAGATCAAAAGCAGACAATGAGTTTGGTTGGACACTCTATCTTCTGGGGAGGAGTTGCTCGGATTGATGTGTTACAGGTGTGTCTTGCAGGTTAAAATTTATTGTTGAGGAAGGTGTGCATTTCCATTTTGTTGAGACTGACTTGAGACTATTAAGATGCTTGTGCACACTTTCTCCTGAATGGGTCTCTTTACTGTCATTGTGCAAGTCCAGGCCCCAACAAATATTGTGTTTACCCTCTATGGACCAAGTTCAATACCTGCTCTTGCATTGGATACATCACAGGCTGACACATATTATCAGGTACTGCTTGAAGATGTGGTTCATTTTTGCTTGATGTAATATGTATTTGGAATTGAGTTCCTGTAAGTGTTGGCCTGCAGCATCATGACTTAATGGGTATTGTATTTATTTGGCAGAATGAGGTTGGCAAAAGCCTATATCCTCCAGCAGGAACTGATAGACCTTCTTGGCCTGGGTTGCTAAATCAACGTGATGTCACACTTACAATCAAAAGTAATCTAAGGTCTGTAATGCAGTATCCAATCCTGTAGGTTCACACTTTTTGTTGAGCACTCTGTTTTGAGAGTCCTGGAGTGAATACATGAGTGGCTGTACACATCACAGGTGATCATCATAAAGGTGCAGGCATGGTTTGTGAGTCTGTAGCTTGCAATTTCCAGATGAAGTGTGATTGTCACAGAAATCTTTGAGGAAATCCATAGCTGCCTCTTCAATGTGTAGAGCTGTATTTGAGCACCACTACCAAGAACAGTTGTCAAATACTCTAAAATTTGAACAGCATTGTTTGAGGGGTCAAGTGCAGGATACTCAGAAGAAGATCATAATTCCATTGTGGGTTTTGTATTCAAAGAACATAGCTTTGATAATGTGAAATGGTTTATGGGTTGGCCAGGCCTGCAGGTGACATTGCCATTTCAGGGCTCGGGTGGGTGACTGTGGGAACAACCTCTGTTTACAGTGAAGGAGATCTTGGTGAAGAACTGGAGGAGCATGAGAGGAGTATTGTGAGGCTGAAGGTGTGGGTACCCAAGGCTGTAGAGGTATTCATGAGGCCCTCAATTCCAGTTGGGACTAGTGCTTCTCAATGGTATGAATACATGGATGTTGATGATGATGAATTGGAGACTGCAACACCTCGACTAGTCTATTAAACATTGGGTGTAAAGGGTTGGGGGAATTATGTACATTCCACCCAGACACAGGAGAGTAACGCTCCAATGGGGCTCTTGAGAAAACAGGAATGATATGTAAAACACAGCATACCAGTACAAAACACAGAGTGGACAGAAACACAGTAGAAAGTTACAAGTTTGCTACTGTGGGATTACTACAGTTTTGTAGAAGAGGTTTTAGCTTAGAGTATCTAGGCAGAACAAAATATGTTTCATCATGGTTGATGTGCAACAAACGAAGAAAAGATTTGAGTCGCTTGTAAGTCCTCATGTGGAATCAACCTGTTAAGACTTTTTGAGAGGGATTGTCTGATCTAGACGATCTTAATGTCTAGATGATTCTTGCAATGCTTTCATTGTGATCTTGTGATTCCTGATATGATGTTTTTCTCCAAATATTGTTCTAGATGACTCGAGTTCTGGATTGGCTGAAAACATAATCATTAGAGCAACATCATGAAAGAAAACAGCAAGCCACAGAGTCTCTTGCCAATTCCAAAATTCAAAAAGTAACAACCTACTTTAAAATTACATGTTCTATAGACTACTGGTTCTACCATCTACACATTCTATCAACCATTTGTTCTGTCACATTATCCCCCTCTCAAAGTTACATTTTGTTCTTGAAATGCTAGCTGTACAACTTTATGTCAACTTCTTTTGCAACAAGTTGGTTGGTAGCTCCTTCTACTAGTACAATACTAGCTTCCTCCATAGTTTCAATTTGAATCAGAATCTAGATACCTATTTTTGTTGCAATCCTTTGTCAATCAATCAAGTGTTTCTTCAAAGGTTGTTAGGGGTGTTGTGAATACCTCTGGTGCATGAGGTGTATTGCATGTTTCTATTGTAATCCTCTATTAATCAATCAAGTGTTTCTTCAAAGGTTGTTAGGCGTGTTGTGAATACTTCTAATGCTTGAGGTGTATTGCATGTTTCTATTGTAATCCTTTGTTAGTCAATCAAGTGTTTCTTCAAAGGTCATTAGGGGTGTTGTGAATACTTATGATGCATGAGGTGTGTTGCATGTTTCTATTGTAATCCTTTGTCAGTCAATCAAGTGTTTCTTCAAAGGTCGTTAAGGGTGTTGTGAATACCTTTGATGCATGAGGTGTATTGCATGTTTTTGTTATAATCCTTTATCAATCAATTAGGTGTTTCTTCAAAGGTCATTAGGGGTGTTGTGAATACCTTTATTACATGAGGTGTATTCGAAATTAAAGTAATCTTTGAACCTACACCTATCTGGGGTGGGGTTAATAGTATGGTAGTAAATAGGAACTCTAAAAATTCTAATCTGCTACTAACCATTAATGATGGTGTAACAACAAGTTCAAGAATAACCTCAATGGGTAATACTTAAAGTTATCACAAGTAAAGGTGCGATCTCTAAACATGTTCCTCCTCTAATGGGACTGATTGGTTTGGTGATAACAACATGTTCTTTTTTATCAGGTTCAAAAGTAGATGATGTTGCATTTGTTGTCCTTGTGCTAGTTTTAATTTCCACAAACACAAAAAAAGGTGGTTCATACTTGAAATCTAGGAAAGCAATTCAGTAGGCTCATAGTTCCAATTGGTAAACCTATTCATTAGCTCTAGCCAACTCCATGTTCTTTTGGATTTGCTCTATTACAAACTCTTGGAATATCTACCACCACTCTTTTCACTTGGGATTCTTATCCCTCAAAGCTTGATTCTACATTTTGAGCAAAGTATTGTCCAACAACAACTCCTCAAATTCCTTCAATCTATTATCCATTCTAACAGGTGGGATTGGGGTTGGTTTGTTCATTTGTACCTTAACCATTTTTAATTTGCCTTTCCAATCTTGGATTTGAGCATTCAAGGTTTGGGTTTGCTTTTCAAATGTTGGTAGGTTGCTCCTTGAGTTCTTGATATGTTTGCTTCAAACATGTTATGATCTTCTCTTGTTGAATATTGGATTGTTCCATTTTGTTGTAGTCTTGAGTCATCTACTCATGTTCATTTTGGAAATGTTTCAAATCATTGTGGGACTTCCAATTGAGCTTAATAAATTCATTGTACTATAGTTGTAAACTTTGAGTTTTCCTCGCAACTTGTTCCACTTGATTCAACTTAATGAACAAGTTTTAATTTTAATTTTGAACCTTAACCAATTGCCTTTTGATTATAACCAACTCCTTTTTTTGGTTCTTCAAGTTCTATTGTATTGTAGTTAATTCTAAGCTACAAGTTTGCAATTGGTTATTATTGTCACACAAATTTGATTTGACCTCCTGAATCTTGACATTCAACATTAAGGTTAGTGAGTCCATCTAAAATTCTCGATTGGGTTGTGACATTGTGGACAACTTGTTCAAAAAACATAATAATATATTTCAAGTTTGCATAAGAATGACTAGAAATTAGGGTAGATTGAAATGTTGAAAACAATGGGTTTTCTAAGTTACTAGGTTCAACTACAAGTTGAACAAGTTGGGAAACTTCCATAGACACAACTACAACTTTTCTAACTTCTATAGTTACTATCACATATTCAATAGGTTCAACTTGAACATCTTTGATTACTTGGTCAAGATTGACTTCAAGTTTTTTTTCCATGTTGGTCTCTATTACGGTTGCTTGTAGTTCTTCATCATCTCCACCACCCATTTTTTTGAACAATTTTTTCCCTCATAGATTCTTTCAAATCAACAATTTGAATTCTAGATTCAATTTTAGATTTCTTCTTTGGTAATGAAGTAACAAGTTTAGAGCTTAATTTGTCTTGTGAAGTAGGCGATTTTGTGCGCATTTTCAATCTATGAGACTAACATGTTAGTAAAGGCAATTCAATTGTTGATCATGTTGGTCTTCATTTTTGTAAGAATTGTTTCAAAACAAAAAGAAACAACAAAACAAAACAAAAAAACATTGAAAGACAAAGATGCTCCCATCGCCTTAAACACTAACTAGGGCAATCATGCCAACCTTATTTTCTTTAAACTATAAATAAATAAAATTAGCTGCATTTACATTTGAAAAATAAAAATTCCATGGATAAAACCCATTTTCTTTGTCAATAAATGAAGGTTTGCCAAAAGTAAATGACATTAATGTTAACCCCCCCTTTTTTTTTGTTGGTTACACACAACTACAAAGTTATATTAAAATCAATAGCAATAAATTAATATTTTTTTTGAGATTTTCAATAGCCAAAATTCAATAACCAATTACTTTCATATTTAGTTTATAACCAAATATGGCTAAGTTTCCCTTAATCTATCATCATGTATCACTTTGGTTACAACACAAATTTGACCCAAAAAAAACCCATCACATGATATGGTCACATAAACACCTATGCCATGACATGCATTACTATAGTACCTAAATGATTTTGACAACAAACTACTGAATAATTAACTTGACTTTTTTATTTAAAATTTTTCAATAGGTAATGGTTATATAAAATAATAAACATTTTCTTGTTAAGGTTGTGGAACATTTTAATGTGTCCATATTGTCTCAATCTTAAGTCTCAACACAACATTAAAAGGTCTGCAGTTCAAACCTTAACAATTGGACTTTTGATTTTATTAAAATTTTGGTACAAACATTAAATATTTTTTCAAAAATTTGACAATTAAAAAAAAGAATTTATGCCAAATCCATTTTATGCCAAAACTGTTCAAATATTACGATAATATCCTATTGCAAAACATAATGGAAATGTCATGCCACCGTGTATCAATATAATTGATGATCCAACCCCCAATACAATATAATTACCCCATGAACCTTCGAAGTAAAATATGAAACATATTCACCCCCTTCCCATCATTTTTTAGGGAATCTATGTGGGCCAATCCTTTGTTCTAAGCATTTGCCATAAAAACGTGGCAATCATTTTATGCTTGGGAAAGGAATCCGGTTTGTTGATTGTCAAATGCAATTAAAAATAAGAAGATTTTAGCACATGATTTAAATTGTTAATTAATTGAATTGGTGGATTCTCAATATTATTTGTTCAATTTGTTTATTTGAAATGGGTTTATTGATTTTTTTATCATTCACAAATTATAACTCGCTTTCAATTGTGTGAACAAGTAAATATCCCCTTTACTCCACTACAAGAACGTCAATTGTGGGAAATACTTAAGGCTATCCTTTGAAATAAGACTCAATAAAAGATTAAAGAATACACTCTCTCAAAGAAACACTCTCTCCTTGGATGATGACATCCATAAGCTAAGGAGGGCAACAAGGAGGATGTTCAAGAGGTCCTTTGCCTTTCTAGTTGTAACCTCTAATTGGACCTCATGTGTGTACATAAGAGAAAGAAAGGGGGGGGTATCCATAAGGTGTGAAGGCAGCTATCCCTTCCCTTTAGTTAAAAAGCCACTTTCCCTTCACAAGAAGGGTTTGAAGGTCTCCTCCTCCCACCTTTAATTTTTCAAATGAAGTGCAATTGTTTTTTTAGGACCTTTTTCAACCCCTAATGATCCACAAAAATGGCTCCATGTTCCCAAGAGATCTGTTGTCAAGGTCTTGCACCTGGCTCTGAAGATTCTTGTAGTAGTAGGAGATTGGCACAGCTGCTGAATTTATGGTGTTTGGTGAGGAAGAATTCCAGTACTTGCAGCAGAAGCTGCTGTTGATCATTGAATTTGTATGCTAGTGCTGCTGCAGCACAGATATTGATCTAGCTGCTGCTGTTGCTGCAGCATTTGGGTTTAAATTTCAAACGTGTGCTTCCTCTAGCATAAACTATAGCAAAAAATGTGCATACGAATTACAAACCCTGGGCAACCCATTAAATTGCTTCTACAAGAGAGATCAGTTCTGCCAAGAATTTCTGTACACACCAACTTGAAACATATTTTAGTCTCACACCCAGTGTGTGAATGAATCTAAAGGAGATGGATGCAGCTACCACCACCACCACCACCACTACTACTTGCATTCTGTCAATGTTGAAAGAAGAGAAGCATTTGTTTGGAAGAGACCCAAATCAGCATTGCTGAGTGCTGTTGGTGCCGTTCAGTTTTATTTGCTTTATTAGATTTGGACAAAAGAGTGAAGATGATGATGACAAAGCATTTTGATCTAGTTGTCTTGACCCAATAGTGTTGGCTGCTGCATTTTGCTTTCTAACTACTGCAAATAGGTCTTACAAGCTTCTTATAATGAGGAATTCCCACAACTAGATGCCAAGAGCCAATAGGATGGGACAGAAGAATGACGGGATTTTAATTGTCTGAAATTGCATCAAAACAAGGAACTGTTGCTTTTGAAGCAACTCCAGCCTAATAGATCAGCTACTAGTTCTACTCATGGGAGAGGACAAAAAGAAATTCCAATTCAAAGCTGCAAAGGATTATAAAATAATGATAAACACACAAAATTGTGAACAAACCATGTCAGGGTTAACTCCTCCCCACTTTCTAGTTTTGACTTTAATGCATGGACCTATCATTTTATGGACATGAAGTTGTTCTCCAGAAAAAAACAAACAAATAGAAAAAATTTAAATCACTGCATTGACTTTGACATAATCCCAATTTCCTAGACATGAATCTGTACAAGTACCATGAACCACTGGCTTTTGATGGCCCTTCTTTGGCATAAATTGCATACTAACGAGAGAAAAGAGGTTGTGCAGCTCAAAACTTTAAAAATAACAACAAACACCAAAGGAAACAATAATACATAATAGGTCCAAGCACCCCTTTCAAGATCATGTCCCTCATCAAACCATCCCACAAGCTAAGCCCAAAAATCTTCACTAGATATGCAGAATTGTGGAATTGCTGGCATCTAGACTGGAAACTGAATCATATCTGAATTCTTTTGATTATTTCATAAACCACAGACATGTGCGCAAATGACAGAAGGTCTTATAGTTGACTGCCATTTTTTTGCATGGTTTGTTGAGGTTACGTAATCACCACTTGCCCATCACCGTCTTTCCGGAAAATTCCAAACCCAAGAAGTTTCACCAGCTTCGCTTGTTTTGAAGGTTCTTATAAGCATCCCAGATCTGTTTGAACTTTTTAATACTTGCAGCTGACAACCATCCAAATCACCATCAACCTTAGCATCTGCTCAGAGGCCAAAAAATGAAGATGCACTTCAATGATGGGTAGTGCATCTGGTCAGAATCCCTCTGGAAGCAATAAATCACCCCGTAACAGTTCACATACAAAAACAGCTCGTAATGCAGACAGGTTGAACAGAAATACCTTGATTCTTCGGGCTCTTGTTTATGCTCTTACTAGGGTGGTATTGCATTGCCTTGTCTCGAAATGCAGCCTGACCATACATATACCACTTTCATCAGTTTGACTACATGTATGCATCCTGTCAGAAATGACATTTAGAGCTCCTCCATTTAGAACAAACAAATCAAGTTGATGTGATGCCTCCCCACTCAAAAGAAGAGACTGGCAAAGTTGATTATTTTTTTAACCACCACAACATCTTCCTCATCCAAATATGAAGGGTAACTGGCTGCAAATGTCCAGAGATTTTAAAAGATGAGTACCTTTAACTCCAGTGGTGAATATGGTCTATGTCTCCTGCACACAGGAAAGAAAGGACAATGGAATTGATATCTTCTATCATGATAAACTGGACAGAATATTGTTTCTAGGTTTTTTCATGAGCAGTCCCATAACCATGGGAAAGTCTTTGAAGTTTTTGGCATGCCTTTTGACATTCAGATCTGAAGGAAGGCACCGGAACATAAATACAGAACACTGTCCTCTGTGTAAAAGCCAAGAGGCATTGACTAAATAGGAAAACCCAACAACAAATATCAGATGGGCGTAAGTCTTGAAGAGATTCATGCTCTGCAAGTTGTCAAAATATGAAAACAAAGAGATATAAAGAGTCACAGAGACACAGTACTTTTTGAGACCAAGAACTTGGTAGTGATCCAGTTTACGAGTCTTCAACTCAAAGTTGCTTGCTGGCTCCTTGGGAATGCCATCCCAGTGCAATTTTTCCCATTCCTCACGTGTTCTCTGAAACCGCTCCATGTATGCTTTCCAGTACTTCTCTTGTCCCTTCACATTCCATGAGCCCTCATTTCTTCAATTGATCAAAGCTCCATTTTACAGTGAAACAGATTATTGTTTTTAGACAGACTTTCATGCAAGACACATTTACAACTACCTGCAAAGGGATTAGATCCCTGTCATTTTACAGAAACATGGCTGGAAAAAAAGAGCATGCACTTGTGAAATCGCCTACCTCAAAATTCTAGAATCAGGGTATTGCAGATCAAAAACAGTCTTTTCCCCACAAGTTCTTTCTTCCCACATTGTGCTGAATTGGTCAAAGTTCTGCAATTGAAAATGGGCAAAAGAAAAGAAAGAGAGAAGGGTGTGTACACTATCATCACGAATGCGGATTTGAGACACAAGCCTATTGCGGGCAGCAAGCCGCTGCCTGGCAGAGATGGGTCTCGGTCGCGGGTTGGGGACTTCCATGTTCACAATTGTGTGGAGGTCCCCATACAAAGGGGGCCGGAGACGATGAATCTGACCATCAATAGCCCACCATTCATCTGGTTTGCTCCTAATGGCATAGGCTCTGGCTCCTCCTGCATTCAGCAACTGCTCACAATAAACAAAGGTCAGAGTTGATTGGGGGGGGGGGAACCCAAAGTTCATCAACTGCTCCATGTAATTGTCAGTGGCATACATACCTTGCACGCATTTAGAAGTAAACCCACTGCTGAAAGCATCCGGGTGCGCATCCCTCGTTTCTGTGAAAAAATGTCCACTCCTACCCTGTTGAACATCCTGACGAAAGAAATTAGCTCAAAATTGTGTTCGATCGGCTTTACTTTCTAGGGATTTGATCAAAGTGTTTGATGTAATTATTTCAAAAAATTTAGGAGAAGAAAACCCAAGATTTCTTCCGCAAAAAAAACATGACCCCCCACAGCGAAAGTGATGAACAAAAAAGCTCGGAAATGGATGGCTTACTTCACTGTGCAGTGAGAAACAGTTCTGTCCCTCTGCTATTCACAACAAAAAATCCCATTCGAGATCCTCCTCGCCCACCGATATTCTACGAAATCATCCGCGACCACGAGATGCTCTCGCCCACAGAGATCGATGCAAAACCATTTTTCTCACCTGCATCCGTCTCTTGCTCCGGGACATGGGGTTTAGGGTTGGTCATCGGGGTTTAGGGTTTTAGGTTTCGGGTTTAGGGTATGAGCGGGTTCAAGAACCCCTTTTCACACTGCCGGCTGTTGTAGAGCGATGAGAGATTTCATTGGCTGTGATGCATGGATGGGCACAGGGCGGGCGCCCGAACAAAAAGTGCCAATGAAATCTGTTTGGGCAAAGCAGTCAAGAAATGCAAAAAAAAATACTTGACCTAATTTTGATGGAGCTCTCACAATTGTGGTCCATAAAGAGTTTGCAGAAAATGTAGGTGAAAAGCCAAACACCTCCAATTTTGAGGGTTTGGGATTAGGGTTTTGGATTAAAGCATTACATATTTTAATGTTTAAAGCGTTTTAAACTTCCAACCATTAAGAGGGGTGCTCTTGCTAATTCAAAACATGCTTCAACAATTTGATCCACATCAATATCTCTTTGAAATGCGATCAAATATCTGTCCATCCACAGTAATTCATCCATTAACCATTTTCATCTAGTTCATACACCGTCTTCATAGTCATAAAAATTAAAGTATATAGCAAATACTTGTCCCTAATTTTGATCAACTTGTCCCAATTTGTCGGAATTAAAGATTGTGTAAAAATCATCACCTCTAATTCCTAGGGTTTGGGGATTAAAGGTCTATTTTTTATGTTTAAAATTATTTAACTTTCAACCTTAAAAATGTGATTGCAATTCAAAACATGCTTCAACAAATTCGATTCACGTCATTATTATTTTTGAATGTTTTGAATAGTTGTTCATCCATTGTTCATTCATTAATCATTTCATACGGTTCATACATCATCTTTGAGCCTCTGTGGATTGTTGGAAAACCTTAAGTGAAAACAAAATTTTGGCATCTTATATTTGTTTAATAATTCGTTCTAGTCAATGAATGGTCTTCTTGATGTTCAATTTTCATTATTTCATGAGTTTGATCATTATATTTTTGTTTTAATTTTGTTTTAAAAGCACATGTTTAAATCCATCTACAAGTTTTTGTTCATTTTTGTCAATTGTGATTGGAACAAATCTTAAACCCTTCCCCCTTTTTTAGAATTCTTTTTTTGGGAAAAAGATTCCTTCATTTTCAACTTGTGTTTGAAGAAGCTCAAGCAACAAAATATGTGCCCTTTGCATGATTTTCAAATTGCCACCTTTCTTAAATAATTGCTTTAAACATGGCTTGTATTGCCTAACCTCTTCACACATAATCACAACTTAAATCTCTCCTTCTCAAGTAGGTGACTTTTTTTCGAAAGGTTAAAAGTTGTTGCATTTAGGAGTGCACAAGGTCCAAACGATGATATTATCATGTTTTTTTGTTTTTCCAAACTTCAATCCTATTAAAGTTATCCTTAAATGAAAGAAAACTTAACTGCAACACAAGAAAATTTGATCATAAAACAAGACAAGATTACAAATATTTGCTTGAAATGGACATTGTCATTTATTAACACATGAAACTTTTTGATCCTCCATGTTGGTTGTAAACCTAATTTTAACATGAGTTAATTCTTGACTTCATTATAGCTTCCTATAAATATAAGCGAACTTTTATACAAATCCTGCATACTGAGTTTCTATTGCATTTCCATCGCGACAGGAAGACGCAGTCATGATGTTGGCTAGCAATCAAGAGACAGGTAATTACAAAAGAGAACAGCATTCTCATTCAAGCTGCAATAAGCTCAACAGTATTGGGAAACCCAGAAGTATTGGGTTTGGCAATGATGCTGCATAGCAAAACAAAACCTAACAACAGAAAAGAGGAGAAGACCAATGAACCAAGAAGAAACAGGAACCAAAAGAAAAAAAAAACCCCAAAAGTGGAGAGGAAGATGAGAGAAACAATGTGGAGAAATTTAAATGCATGATCTTTTGATGATAGAGAGATCTCTTCAGAAAGAACATATATATGGTCAGAATATGCTGAGGATACAGACCTGTATATCTATCAAATTGCAGAGAAACCTCACAACAATAATTCAAAGGTGACATCACAATGAGTGTAGCCATGACATTATGAAAGAAACCTCACAACAACAATATGCCTTACAAGAGCTACTAACAAAGTGTTAGACCATCACCTTCATCACAAATAGCAGTGACAAGCTGCCATGACAACCCACTGAAGATCAGACCTCTGCAATAATGCCTTTGCCAAGTTGTTCAGCAACAGTTAATCTGTTCTGGAGTTCCCTTGAGCTCCATTTGCTGAATTCACAGATGAGATCAGAATCAGCATCTTGTGCCACCTGAATTCTGGCTCCTATTTGATGCAGCAGATACTCCAGGATCTCCCCACCTATCCTGATACCTAACCTGACCTTATAATTCGGAAAAAAATTTATGTTTTTCTCCTTTTCCAGACATCAATCAAAGCACCCATTAAGGACAGAATACAATCTAGCCAGGTTCAGTATTCAAGTACATTAAAAAATGTGATAAATTAGGGATCCTGCAGTGGGTGATGGAAATATTCTTGGGTTAACACCTACAACCTGCATCAACATCATCAGGAAAGGAAGTAGCTGCAGACAAACCCTTTGAGCAGTGAATCAATATGCCTGAGATAATAGGAAATTCTACTGGAGGCAAACTCATGAGCAAATCTCCCCCAAGATCACCTAACATGTCTAAACAGGGGTAAAATTCCACACTGATGAGCTCATTTACCAATTCAGAACAAGACACACACCACTTATGGAGCAAAGAAATGGACAAGAACTACAACTTACTTACTTGACATTGTTCACAGAAACAAAAATTCAAATAAGAGACAACCCTGAAGACAATGCCAAAGGTACTCACTCAACCAGAAAATGAAAACTCAGGAATCAGAAACCTGGTGTCTGTGAATCACCTGCATACATAGGAGAATCTTCTAGATCACTACAATTTGCAGACATAGGTTTAATCAGGCTGGTGTGCAGTAGCACACTAAGTTTTCAAAAAGCCACATCCTGCTGCAGATTGGGCTTTCTTTGGAAGACAAATCCCCAATTACAAAATAGTCACACAGACAGAGAGATGTCTGCTGTATGCTGCTCTAGTAGACAGGAGTTTTCTCCACATCCTCCAACACACTGATCTTATGGGGCTTGGCCAGGAAATCAGTGAATTCCTGGAATGGAGACCGGGTGAAGCGTGTCTCCCTCCACAAATCAGGTGTCAAGAACCCATAAGTCTTCAACAAACACTCGAATGTAGCCTGTGGGAAAAAAAACCCAATCCAAATGCCTCACACAAAGTAAGATTCAAGAAAAAAAGACATGAGGAAAAAAAATTTCTTCATGTCTTCTATGAGGAATTTTGCAAGAGAAAAAAAAAACCCTATTTTGTTGCTATTAGCGTTAGAGCAGCAAAAAAGCGAGGGGGGAAAAAGAAAAAAATCACGACAACAACAACAACAACAACAAACGACATTGCATTCACCTTCACGAAGTTGCCGAGTGTCTTGGTGGAACCACGGGAAGATGTAAACACATCCTCGATACCGGCAAACTGGAGCACCTTCTTAGGCACACGAGCAGCAACAATACCAGAACCCCGCGGAGCAGGAACCAGGCGCACAGTCACAGACCCGCACTTCCCTGTAACCTTGCACGGCACGGTATGGGGTTTGCCAATCTTGTTTCCCCAGTACCCTCGGCGCACAGGGATGACAGAAAGCTTAGCCATGATGATGGCACCGCGAATGGCCGTAGCCACTTCCTTGCTGCACTTGACTCCCAGACCAACGTGACCATTACTGTCTCCAACGACGACGAAGGCTTTGAACCTAGTTCTCTGCCCAGCACGCGTCTGCTTCTGCACAGGCATGATTTTCATGACCTCATCCTTGAGTGCAGATCCCAAAAAGAACTCCACGATCTGATGTTCCTTAATGGGAAGGGAGAACAGGTAGATTTGCTCCAGCGACTTGATCTTCCCATCCTTCACCAGCCTTCCGAGCTTCGTGACTGGCACCCATTTCTCCTCCTCTTCACGCTTGGGACCACGACGCCCACCTCTACGGTCACCCCGGCCCCTATCTCCACGACCACCTCTGTCCCCACGTCCAAAGCCACGGCCGAAACCTCCTCTATCACCTCCTCTTTCACCTCCACCGCGCTCCGCCATGGCTGCAAAAATCCCGCCGAACTGGGAGAAATCTCCTTGCGAGAGCGATGGCAGGTAAAACCGAAAGAGGGAAAGAGAACCCTTCGCGGCGCTAATCTTCTTTCCGCACAACCCACAACACGCACCAACCCTAAAAAAAGACGAACCTGAAACCGAGCCTGAGAATCCTAGGCCCGGTTTCCGAACCAGATACCGAGGCCCCATTTCTAGTCTGATGGGTTAAAGTATGGGTTTGGTATAATAACCATGGTTAACCTTTATGTTGTATGCCAAAACAGGTTTAAAATTTTAAACTATAGGGTAAATGTTGTAGTTAAATGTAGTATAATTTCTTTTAACCATATAATATGTCCATAGATAAGTATTATACTATTAGTTAGATGTGTAATATACGTAGTTTTTGGAATAGGCTTATGTATATGTTGTTGAAAAAAAATGGCAATTTGTCAATGGGATTATTAGAATCAGAGCCTTGAATTCTTTTGAGGAGTTTAACTTCACTAGATTGGCTTTTAAATTATATATAATAGCCTCCTAAACTTGTGTCTAGGTGGAAAGAGAGAGGAAAAAAAAAGCCAATGAGATTGATTGATTGTTCAAATGGGTCCCTTTAATTGTTTTAAGGAGTTGTTTTGATGAATTAGTATTTACATTTTGCATGCAAACAACCATTCACTTCTTCTTGCAAGTGTTGAAAATCTTTTCACATGTGTTTTTGATGTTGAACTAAACCCTAAACCCTTTGTGGGTGGTTGTTTTTTTTTAAACTAAGGGAAGGCGCTATTGTTGCCTTTGGCTTTGTTCATCAAGGACAAAGCTTAAGATCCAAGGGAAAGGTACTAGCAACAATCTCTTCCCCTTTGTAATAAAAGAGGGGATCTAACATTTTAGATCACCTTACACTCTTACCTTAATAAGGAGCTTAGGTGGAAGATCTTGCTCTAGGAGAGAGTGGGAAATTATGTTGTGTAAATTGCCCTCGATTTTCATTGAGAAATCTCTTTGAGGTTGTTACACATTTTGAGGGATTTTCATTAAGCTTTTTTATTCTTTTTGTTGCTTCATTTTGACAAAACTCTCCAAGTGCCATTTTCTTTCTTGATCTCACAATTGATCTTATTTCCATGACTTGTTTTGGGAAGCATTAGATTCTGACTTCCAACAAGCAAAGCTCCCAAATCCATTCCCAAATCCAAAAGAAACACATCATCATATTGGTACACATGAAGAAGGTGGTTTAGTTTTTGATACCATTTTACATTCTTGGGAAGTTAGATCGAGGATGCTACAATTTGTCATAGGATTGACCAAGAGGTGATTTCATTTTGATGGTCTTTTTACTCACTTTACAAACAAAACTTTTGAAAAAACTTCCCCCTTTAGGTTTGTATGTGTGAGATTTCACTAACCAACATTAGAGATTTGAAAAAGAAGTTAATAATGGTGATCACACCTTTCTACAAGTGGTAGAAGAGGACAATATAATATAATTATATTAACCTTTTGTTGTTTGGTGGGCTAAAAAAGCACATGCATAGCCTTTTCTTTCGTTTATTTTATGCAATCAACAAATAAGCGCTATGAACTTTCATATGTCCATACAAGCTCCTATATTTCATATTTTCACTTGCTAAGATTAATGAGTAACTTTGATTAAGGTTTATTTTCACACATCATTTTATTTACTCTATTTAGAGATTTTATTCCTCATAGTAATGGATAATGGATAGAGTTATGACATATTTTTTGTGTTGTTTGTTTACTTTTTAGTTCTTGTTCCATGGTGCAATATTCATTGTAACCATTTGGGACAAGGTTAATGTGTTTTTTGTGGACAAAAAAACATTTTTGATGGTACACACGTAAGAAATTTGACATGTGAACTTGGTAAAGAATCTTGGTGAAGAAGTTTCATAACGGTGGCAAAGAGATAGAAATTTAACAAAGGAGTTGATATTGAATGGGAACAAAAGGAAATGAAATGTTTTTTGTGACAAGTTGAACACAATATAGTTAATCTAGGTAATGTTATATATTGGAGTGGCTAGTGTGACATGACAATAGTAGAACTAAAGGAGAGGAGTAAATTGATGGGTAGTTACAATTGATCTTCAAGTCTATTTCAACTTTTTTTTTTTTTTTTTTTGGTAATGGTGTTGTTGTAAAGAAAAGAATTAGATTTCTGGTAATGATATATTTAGATTTCAACTCGAGTCACAATTCTTTTTTGTTTCATAACAATGATTTTGTTTTTCTACCTTAAACTAAATTGAATTGAGAAGTTAATGGTTTACCAAATGAAGAATGCAAATGATTTGAAACAATAGTGGTTCATGAGTTTTGTGTGGTGAAAAATGTTTCATTTGATGGTGTATGTTTTCTTACTTAAGTATGCTGCAAGTAGATTTGGTGAGGTGTTGGTAAACGTGTCATTGGGGAAAATTGTAAATCCCACCATTTTTTTGGTCACAATATATCAATTTGGTCTAATGTTGTCTACTTCTAGATTTTCAAAAGAGCCTCTAATCCCTACTCCAACTTTTATTTATTTAGTTAAGAAAACGTAATTTAAATATTTTAAAAAGTTTGATGAAACCTTCGGTTTAGTTTTACACCACCCTACTCCTTATTATATATTTGAGGTTGCATTTAAATGAAAAATTCCTTGAAATCCCTAAAAATTCTCAAAATTGTTAAATTATGAAACTTGAAACTTCAATGAATCACAAATTTTTTAATTTCATATTCAAATATATAGCTCTCAAGGGTAATCTCATAACCCATGGAAAAAGCTTTCCCATATGTCAAGCTTCAAAATTGAAATTTACACAACCTCCCAAATTGTTACTTGAATGGTTTTGTTATTTGAATGGTTGGAAGTCACTTTGACAATTTGACTTTAGACCTTTCAAATGCCCATAACTATTGCTACAAAACTTTGTGTTTGAGAATGAGATTTCATTTTATTGTAACTAAAAGCACCATGCTTTTGAATCTCCTAACTTTACACCACCTTTTAGCATGTCTAATCCCTAAACCCTAAAAACCCTAAACACCCCAACTTTTTCATTCCAAGGAAAGACCACAAGCTAGAACATTTGTGAGCTTTGTTACAGCATGCAGGGGAAAAAAAATTGTGGAGCAGTAGATCAACTGAGTGTGGAATTGACCTACAACATTCTGCAGTCAACAGGAAAGCTGTGAGGTTACTCAAGGCAAGGGGTAGAAACAGATAGTAGCATAAGACGGAAATACACAAGCACACTTTGTAATAAATTAAACGCCTATCACATGGCCATTGATCAAATGGCAATGCGTTTTCCATGACAGAGTTCACAAGAAGACATCCTTCTCCAACAGCTGCAGCACCTCACTCTGGGTATTGAGCTTGGCAACATCAACTGGAGTCTTGCCATCCAAGTTCCTTAAAGTCCTGCAACCCCAAGAAATCTTTCCTTCTCAATACAATAACTGCTTTCAAGATTTGAACAAATTTGATGTGTTTCATCCAATTGCTCTAATGTCATAATTGGTGGCAACTAATCAAGGGTAACAAACTACTGTATTAATGGCAGTACACAATGGAGCAGGAGGAAATAAGAAACTTACACAGCAGCACCATTCTTCAGGAGGAGCTCAACACATTCCTTACGACCATAGCCAGCAGCATAGTGCAGGGGAGTGTTGTTATTCTTATCAAGAGCATCCACAGCTGCTCCAGCCTCCAGCAACACCTCAGCACATTTTACCTGGAAATAGACTTTCTCAGAGAAGTTTTTGCATGTAGTCCCACCCATATACTGCAATAGCAGTAACAATCACTTAGCACATTGATAAAAAGGGACAGTCCACTCAACAGAGCAAGAAACCTTACCTCCCCATAACCAGAAGCAAAATGCAAGCCTGTCCGTTCCTCTTCATCCTTCTCGTCCTTGTCTGCACCCTCTTGCAAAAGGATCTTCAACCCCTGCAGAAACCATTCCCAACCCTCATGTCAGAAAGGAGTTCACATTAATGAGCTAGAGAGCTTTTCCCATCACAGATATTCCAAACATGAAATATCACTCAAATAAAATAGAAGAGGACAAAAAGGTCAGACCTCTGCATCCCCAGTGCTAGCAGTGTGATGGACTGTCAACTCATCTTCTTCCTCACCCACATCTTCTTCACCTTCCTCTTCATAAGCCAAGTCACGTTCTACTGGAAGGCCTGCCTCTCCAGACATACCCCCACCCATGGCTTGCCCCAGTTTGCTAAGAACTGCTGGGTCATTCCAGTACCTGCAGGCACATTGGATAGATGATCCTGAACAATGAGTCAATGCAGCTAAAACAGAATGGTTATGAAAAAGAAAGTTGTTAAAGATATGCTGTATGCTGAGCTCTATTTGCAACTTAAATACCTTTTTAAAGGTTTTCTGCAACAAAAAAGAGGAGGGAAAATCAGCAAAAGATTGCAACATGAATGGAGAAAAATTGTCTATGAATTCGACGATAAGGGTCACTCACTTCATCATGGCTGCAGGGCCTCCACTCTCGATCTCCTCCAGCACAGGCTTCAGTGTAGGGTCCTCACGAACTTGGGCCATCTGCTGCTCAAGTTGCTCTCTATGGGCAGGATTGGTCAGGTTTGAGAGCATGCCTGACATAGCAGGATCCTGCCAACAACCACAGCAACAATGCTTGCAAAACAATCATGATGGAGAAACTTCCAACCAACCAAAAGACATGAAGCACAACATGCAATCTTATCTGGATTGTCCTGACAGATCAGATTGTTCAGATTGAAGTCAATAACATTTAACAGCTAACATTTGCCAAACTTTAAACTTAGGTACCCCAAATAGAGACTGCATGACAAAGCAAGAAAAAACTGGAGTGAAAACTCAAGGTTCTATATGCAAGACAACTCATAGCTACAGTGCTCCCAGAGCAATTGGATGAGCAGGACAGGAAGCTTGCCTGCATGAGAGCATTCCCTAAACGTTCAGCCATGGTCATAAACTGGGGATTCTGCATGACTTGCTGCATGGAATTGATGTACTGGTTGGCGTCCAACTGAGGAACACCCTCACTGCCAACATTCTGGACACTGTGTTGAAGCTGCTGGGCCATCTGATTGAAGGCAGGGTCCTTTGCAATCTGTTCTGCCATCTCCTTTATACTTGGGTCCTGAGGAAACAAATTTTTCACACACATCACGGAAATCCAACATTGGGACAAGCTGTAGAGAACCTAAACAGGGTCCAAATTCCAAGAGGCAATTACCATCAAAAGACAATTCTCACTTAATACTTAAAGACACAGGTCCTGATCCCTCACTTCAATACAGGATTTCCAAGAGTGCTAAAGATGAAAGGTTTGAGGAACACATAAGATCAGTTACTGTTGGCTCTTCTTAGCTGCTACCAAGCTTACACTGAAAAATGAATTCTGGGCACCACTGAACAAAGTCCAGCTTTCCAGGAAGCCTGCAGATTATATGCTTCAATCATGATCATTGCTTCAAGTGAATTGCATTGCCAATTTCTTAAGCTTGATAACTTGAACTGTGCTTATATAGAACAAGCTTTCAAGAACCAGAGTGCAGTGATCCAATGATGTACACAGAATTGCTGTTTTAGCACATAGTGTTACACTTACTTTGGAGGAATTGAATATTCTTAAGTGCACATTATAGATTTCCAGTCACCCATGAGACGAAAACCAGTGGAACAAGCAGAAGGACTGCGGAGTACATTCAAAAGCCCAGTCATTGCAGAGAAGTCAAAGGGGTTGTTGGAGACATCAGCTTCAGTGTCATCACTGATTGGAGAAGCAGTTGTTGCCACTGCCACTGGGGCCTTCTCTTCCTCTGCTTGCTGGGAAGCACCAGCCTTTGAGTCATCCACCTTCCCTGCAATTTCAACAAAACAATTGAAAATTTGGTCCAAGCTTACAAAAAAAATGGCATCTAAGTTCCAAAAATGTGTCAAGGCCTGCCAACAAATCCATCTAACACATTGGAGATTGAACAATAATATAGGTTATGAAAGAGAAATGCATCTGCATAATCATAATTCTTTGCAACAAACTTACAGGTGCAAGCTTTTGTACAAAGCCTACGATTGAGAATTAGGATTTGAAAACAGCCATAGAAATGGAGACCAGCATTCAAACGCATCATCGGTGTCTCAATTTTCAAAGGGACTAACTGTCCAAGCCATGGATGGGGCATTTGTATGGAATTTTTGCAGTTGCTTGACCAGAAACTAAGCAAGACAAAAAAAAATCATTAACAAGCTCTTTATAATAACCTCACTGCATCCAAAACAGAACCACTCTCGTTGCAACCGAAGACAAAAAACAGCAATCCGAGAGCTGTTAAGTCGTCATTGACACGAATACTGCAGTTTAAGGAAAAACACTCCTGTAAGAGGAAGCATAGAAATACATCAAGCACGTCTAATTCATTCACATCATCGTTCTCTTTTATCGCGCAGCTTCCATAAAGATCCGCTTACAATACCACTGACAACACAGCGCACGACATGCATCCCGATGCGAACTAATAATTCCCGATGACAATAAATTGTCTCAACAAAACAGCAAACTAGACCACGATCCGTAAACTGCCGCTACCAGTCTACAACTATCATCTCTACCAAAAATCCCAAGTGACCTTCACCAGAACTTCTGAAGCTGCTTGCTGCCTCTTACATAACATGATATCCCGCTGAGAAATATAAGTATCACGAAAAAAACAAAACAAAACAAAACCTTCGTGGCTATCTATTCAAACCAGAAAACCATGGACAGATACTGAACAAGAACAAGACTGCGAGGACAAACACAAGAGTGGATACAGAATCGGATACCTATACAGGATAGGAATAATCTCCACCCCGGGATGTTGAGAGAGAAGCCAGCCAATTGACAGCAAAATGAAAATCAAAGCAAAGCAAAACGAAATCAGACGAGAAAAAAACGAGGATTTTTTCATAAATCAAACAGAGGAAAGATCGAACTTACCGGACGCAGGAGTGGTCATGCTCGCGATTTGGAGAAGACGAAGAAAGGAAGCAGATCCTAGAAACGCGAGCACGAACGGGCGAGGAGACGCGCAACGATGGATGGAGCTTCTCCTCTGCTGCAGTGCACAAGCACGTCTTCTTGTCTTTGGTCGCACCGCCTTGTGCCTTTAGATAAACCACTGCGGTTCTATTTTCCCCCAATTCACATTGGTCGCTGCTTCCAAACAGTGGCTTTATTTACTGTCTGCTGTGTAGTTCTAGCATCCACCGGATCTGGGGGATTTTGTCCACCGGTTCCCCATCAGCTATCCGAAGATTTCTTGAAGCGGGAGAGTACCATGTGTACACACACTTGTTTCACACGTGTTATACCCGGCGGTTTTAATAACCTAGCCTATGAAGTTGTTTTTTTTGACACAAAAATTGGGAAAAGGATTTTTTTTGTTTTTTTAGTGCAAATTGGTAAACTCGACTAATTTGGCTAAACTTTTGGAATTTGTTTTGCCAAATTATTTTGCCAAATTATTTATTTATATCAAGAAATTGTAATTAAAAACCCTGAAATGGGACAACAGGTTTATCTAACCGACTTGTTCCAGATGTTGAAATGTTCAGTTACTGTTTGGGACCTGAGAAAAGAAATGAAATAAGATTTTTTTTTTTCTTTTACTTGGAATTTTAGGTGGTTCACGGAAAAAAAAATAGCAAAAAGTGTATACAAGTTTCTTTATGCTACTACACACTTACAATACAAAACCTTACAACCAGGACTTTTTATTTTCAATTTTGTGACTAAAAAAAATTGGTCAATATTTCCCACAAAAATTAGCAAAATTACTCAAATTTACACTAGGGGGAAAAAAAAAATCCAAACCAATTTTTTTTAAATAAAAAGAAATTAAAAAAAATGTCCCAAAAAGAAGCACTACTAGTTACAAGTTAACAACCCATACCCGTTTAACATTTTTTGACAACTATCAAACTTGCTCCCCTTCTAATGTTTTTTTTTATCAAGTGCCCCTAACCCCTCGCCACGAAAACAAAACTTTCAACATTTAAATTACACTTTATGCGGGATTCTACCAACTTTGGTTAAGAAATATCGGGCACTTTGTTACATGTCCAAACTCAAATTTCAAACTACCTATTGAAAAGCCATCCAAATTTCATCCACATTTCATCCACATTACGGTTTAGAGAACCGTATATATTTCACAAATGGGGGAAAAGAATGAGAACATGTATCTTGATGTTTGCACTGCTTGTGACCCGTGAGATAGCAACATGCTTGTGACCCATGAGATATCAACATACAGCTGACCATGGGAAAAGACCAGAGACAGCAAATATATTTTGGGTTTGTTGCTGATATTGATACCAAAATCTTGGGAGTGCCCCCCTTGGGGCTGGGCATGCCTTTCCTTGATTTACATACGAATGCAATTTTTGCAAATGGGGGAAAAGAATGACAATTTTTTTGGACTACCTAGTGCAATATGTACACGAGATCCGTAGACTCCAAAAGATCCGTAGGCGCTGGGTTTGTGGAAACGAATGCAGTCGCTGATCCCTTGTAGCCCTTGGCACGATACAAGCCTAAAGGCAAACAATCCTCGTAGCGCAACATCCCTATGAAAAGCTCCTGAAATGTTTGACCCACATACGGCTTGGGTACCAGCACTTGGTCGAGCTGCCGCACATCAAATTCGGATGCATGCTCGTGGTGTGATTGATTATCCATCACAAGCACCTGGCCCCCCGAAATCATCTGGTCGACTATCGCCATGACTTGCCGATTGTAGAAAGTGGCAAACCTTGCATGCCAATAATGTAGATGGAAAAAAATTAGTTTGTATTCCGTAAATACTGGACATTAAAGCTATCTGTAAAGTCATGTGGTGATTAGGGGGTGAGAACAGCTAGTTTTGGCAGAATGGGCCATCAAACGTGTACCTGGGAATGAATTTTTTTACAAAACGAAATAACTAAGACCCAAACTACATAGTTTGTGTACCTGGGAATGAAAATTTTCACAAAACGAAATAACTGAGACCCAAACTAGTTTGTGTACCTGGGAATGAAAGTATTTACAAAACGAAAATAACTGAGACCCAAACTAGTTTGTGTACCTGGGAATGAAAATTTCTACAAAACGAAATAACTGAGACCCAAACTAGTTTGTATTACTCGACATTGTTGAGGAGCTTAAAGGACCATGTGATCCAACTTACATGAGAAAATTAAGTGTAGATGGACAGAAAGCTTTTCCGTCCATGTATGGAGGTGCAAACTGAAAGGTCGCAACCCTATTGCGACGATACATTTCAGTGTCAAAGATGCGACGGTCGATTGTCACTCGTGGTCGTAGGTACTGGATCTCGGTCTCTTGTTGAAGCTCTACTATGACCCGATCCTTGATTGGGCGTAGTAGTCTCTCCACCTATAGCTCACAACAACCCAAAAAATCACCCATAAAAATAAATAAACAATGAATTGAAAAAAAAAAAAAAAAAAAAACCTTATGGACCTATACTAAACTTGGTCCCATGTCCAAGAACAATGGAAGAAGACCCTTGTGTTGCACTTGCCCTTCCCCAACATGATGTACAAAAAAAAATAAAAAACCCTAATCTAAAATTCAATAGAGGAATTTTACACTAGTATGTCTTATACCTACAACAATTAGGGTTAGGGTTAGGGGTTGAGGTTTCAGGGTTTAAGGTTTTCAGGAGAAATGGGAAGTACTGTGGCTGCAATGAAAACGTTGTTGACATCGAGACTGAAAGCAGAGGAAGAGGCATTGTTGTCCTCATCATTTGCAATCTCCATAGTGGGTTGCTCAGAATTGCCTTGTGTCAAGATCAGCACCTTCTCTACACCATGCAAGCTCACTACCACAGTGACTATACAGTATCTATACCACAATATGTAAGAATCCAAAGAAGAAGAAGAAAAAGAAGAATGATCAACAATGCTATTGTTGAATCTGTCTGTCTTGAGTTTTTGTTTCTGAGAAAAAAGAATCCATTGTAATAACATGTGTCTATTGACTATGTGTGCACTTACCTGCTTGGAGTACACCGGCTCGCAACAAATCAAGCTCATAGCTAGGGGATCCGATCACAAAATAGATTTGTTCGAAAACACCCACACAACCCCAATCAGCCACAGATGGTTCATTGGGGTGCAAGATCACAATGGGTGGGTTTGGCATGCCGGTGGTTCGCAATTGTGATACAAAGTAGAACAAGCTGCTTGGCCACTTTCCTTGGATGCAAACCAAGATATGCGGGACGCCAAGCTTCACCACATTGAGAGTGGAGTTCTTCAAGTGTCTAGAAACCTCATGTCTTCGCCGCTCAAGAATAGAGGGGTCAGGTTTGTCCAAGATTTGCAAAGGGGGCCAACTCATAGCCATGTCGATGGCATCCTCTAGTGTTATGACAAACCGTTTGGGCTTTTCAGGCACATCATTTGCCAGAGGAGTGTCCAACTCCTGCTCCTTATCACCCTCCATATCTGGCAATGACAAAGATGACTCAGGCTGATCCTGAGGTTTACTGGACTTCCCTACTGAAGCTTGAGATTGAAGCTTTTTAGGGCTTTCGTCAACAGGCTTGTTGTTATAGCCTCGAAGGTCACTCATGGACGCATATGAAACCAGTCCATGCAGATGGACATGACTTTGGTCATGGTGTTCACCTCGAGTCATTGATGCATGTGAACTGAGCCCATGAGTTCGTTGCTGACTACTGCTTCCACTCAACACAGGAGAGAGGTGACGACGCTGCTCTTGCTGCTCCACCTCCAAATTTGCTGCTGCTGCTTCCTCATGCTCATGATCATTCTCCCCTATCGGAACTCGAGGTTGAAAAGACTCATTGATTTTCTCCTTGCGATATTGAAGAATGTCACCTGTGGAAGTGGTACGAGAGATGACTTTACACGTATGTAGGTTATGATCATGGTGCTCACCTCTTGTCATCAACGCATGTGAACTGAGTCCATGAGTCCGATGCACACTATGATCTTCACTGGTTAGTGAGGAAGAAGAGCGAGTTAGCTTTTCCTTTCCAGCTGCTGCTGCTGCTGGCGGTTTGCCCGGATTTTCCCAAGCATTTTGCTTGATCTGTGTTGACATTGATGAATTCGCTGCTGCTGCTGGTGGTTTGCCTGGATTTTCCCAAGCATTTTGCTTGATCTGCATTGACATTGATGAATTTGCTGCTGCTGCTGGCGGTTTGCCCGGATTTTCCCAAGCACTTTGCTTGATCTGCAATGAATTGTCATGACCTTGGCCACGAACTGCTGATGATGATGATGCTCCATTACTTTCCAAGTCGAGATCCAAATCCTTACCTTGTTTGATTCTCTCCAAAAGCTCCATGTCTTTTGCTTTAGGACTGTGGTTGGGGAAGAGGCGAGCTTCAAGGCAATCCATGCAATACAGCTTCCGCCAAGGAACACAAGTATGGTGAGTACTTGAATGAAATCTGGATACCCTTTCTGCCGTCTCCAAATTCTTGGCAATCCCAAGTCCCACATCAGTGGAGTGAATGATTCGTCCTTTTGGGTATAGTAGAACTTCGCGTTCCATTTGACCTTCCTCATCATGTGCAATGTCAAGACCAAAGAGAATGACATTGTCTCTCCGATACACAAGCTCACAAGCCTGCACAACATCATCATTGCCCCTGCCCACAATCTCAATTTTATACTAAAGTTTATGTAACTTGAACTTCATACATCACACTTTGACTGATTCTATGAAAAAAACTTCAAACAACTAGTTGCTTGCTCTGAGATCATGCTTCAGCATTTTTTGCAACTTCAACAAGGAGAACAAATATAGAAACTTGCAAAACCCTAAACCCTAAACTTCGAGATCATGCTTTAGTCATTGTCTGCAACTTCAACAAAGAAAAAGTATTTGCAGTTCCAAGACGCTTCAACAAATTCAACAACTTCAACAACGAAGCTACAGAAAAGCTTGCAGCTCTGAGATGCTTCATTCCATTGGAGAATTACTTCATTTGCCTTTGCATTGGAAACCCTAAACCTAGTGAAATGAAATCATCAAAAGAAAAAATTGCAGCTACTACTAGAAACTTCAGCAAATTTAACTTCAACAACAAGAAAAAAAAACCAGAGAGTTTGAAGCTCTGAGATGCTTTGTCCTTTGAAAAGTTATTCCATTAATTTTTGCATTGGAAACTCTAAACCCCAAGCCCTAAATCAAGTGAAATGATCTCATTAAACCCTAAAACTAGTGAAATGAATGTTTTTTCTCACCTGCTCAAATGTAAGGCCTTCTTTGTGAAAGATGGGAGGCAGGAGGATGGGGAAGACTTCTTGACGCAAGCCATTCATATATTGGAACATCCAATGGCCTTCCAATGGAGTTACAACCGTCAATCCAGTCCTGAATAAGTTAATGATGAATGTTGACAATCCCTTGATATGACAACTGTTGCAAATTTACCAACAAGAAAATTTTGATACAAATCGGTTAGAGCATTTTGCACAAGTGCATTTGTTGAGGTGGGCAAGTAATGTGGGAGATTAGGAAACCCTCAATTCACATCTTTGACTATAATTTCAAATGAAATATTTTTAATACTATTTTCAAGAAGCTTCATGGATCTAATTTAGTTTTAACTTTGTGTTGGATAAAGGCTGAATGAACACAGATACCTGCGTGCAAGGAGCTTGAAGCGGATAACATCAAGGCACATGATTTCGATTGCTTGATCGGTGTCATCCCAGATAGCACTGGCTGCCTTTTCAGGCTTCAAAAGCTCCACAATAACACGGACATGAGAGCCACAATGTCGATGTACTGCTAATGTTCTCACAATTTGTGCTGCATCTTCTGCATCGGGATCCTGAACCCCACTCTCCCAAATAAATCGTTGATTGATCAACTACTAACTAGGATGATGAACAAATTGGGTACCCAACCATGGCAAAAAAACATAAAATTGGATTCTTTTATATAAATGGTCTAGACATTTTGAAACTGATTATCTGCTAGCTATAATAGAACAGCTCCACCAATACTCAACATTTGGCCTTGCAACAAAATATTTCTCTCATCCAGGATTACTCATGACATGGTAGGGAGTACCTTTGCTTGTTGATCTGCTAACAGATAAAAGGCAGTTGCAACTTTTGCACTGACACGGTCCAAGTCTGAATCCTTCACAGGAGTGCCCTGTATGAACTCAACTCGGTGTTGGTATGACATCAACAATGTCTTCAATTCAAATCTGCAACAAAGCTTTCACAGACAGAAACTTTCAATAGATCATCCATCACCAGTGATTACTTTTGTTTTTATATTCAACCTCTCTTATTGCAGATGACGACTCTTTTATGTTTGAAATTCATGACTGAGTCAGAAATATTGGGAAGCAAGAGTGGAAGACATGAGTGAGCTTACGAGGGCTTGTATGGAGCCATAAGTACAACTCGGACAGGAAATGCATTCATATCTGCAATGCATCACAATTGAGTGCTAGCTCAGTTCCCTTCCTCTCAATAACATACTACACATGAGGAAAAAAAAAGGGACAGCTTTTCATTCATCTATCTAGATGTAGCAATGCCCACACAAATAATCCCTTTTGCGTCTTTTTTTCCTTGTTGGTTAGGGAGAGAGACAAAACCTCGGTTGTGATTTGGATGGTAAAACTCTGAAAGAAAGTCTTGAACAATTCGATAAGTCAAGTTTCCACTTATAATTATGAACCGAGAGCCCACCACCTTCCTCACAGTAAACTTTCCACCAAATGGTCTGCACAAATTTATGTAAGAATGTGAGAATCAAACAAAATCAAACAAAGGGTGCGTCACACAGTGTGGCCTTGCCATTTACATTAAAAAGTATCTTCAGGCAAAAGAAGAATTATGGAAACTCAAATATTTCACCATGCAAAAAATATAGTCTTCAAAAAATCCTTTAAAAGAAACCAAAATCCTTCAAGATATTATAGCTCTATAACTAATCTAAAGTTTCAACACAAGCCAAAATATCATCTTTCAAAAATCCTTATATAAAAATAGACCTATTACGCAGGGGCCAAAATCCCTTAAGCTACTATACTCTATAAGGAATCTAAACACAATATCCTTGCCTTCGTAGCAATGCCAACAAAGTCACTGCCAAAATCCATTGCATGTAAAGTGACATTAAAGTGGGCTACAAACCAACTACATACTTTGTTTCCAGGGGCACTCTTCAGCAGGACAGTACCATATAACAAAAAAGTCCCAAGTGTGAAGCAACTGCAGAGAAGAACAAGAAGCTATGTACATAAGTACCTGCGAGATGCAAGCTGTAGAATTCGGTTGATTTGAGCTGGCAAAATGATAACAGCTCCAAGTATTACACAAATGACAACTGCCCTTCCCCAGTTGGATTTCGGTGTAATATCTCCATACCCTACTGTGGAAATCTGTTGCACATCAACCCAGTGAAATCAGACATGATATTAAACACTTGTATGGTTGCAAATTCTGATGCAATTGTGTGCAATGCACATAACGATACAATCTGGTATATGATGAAGTAATGATACATAAGCTCAGTCCTTCTGTGTTAAAAAAATAGTTGCTAATCTCAATGATATTCATCAAGAGAAAGAAGGGGGACTTGAAACACATATCAACAAAGAACTTACAGTCACAAATATGAAGTAAACCGCGGCAAAAAAAGTGAGGCAGCCTTCATCACCACATCCGTTTTCTTCAGCCACACTCTGAGGCGTTGCTTTATTGTCAACCCATTGCAATACACCTGCAGCTACAAACACTGCACTCCCCAGAAAAAAAATCCATTTTCAAAAGCTCCAATATAGATAGCTTGTTCAATAGATCATAGTAAACTGCTAAAATCCCATAAGCCAGCATCAAAATGCACAACCCAACAACCTCTTCAGGTCTTGTGCAGCATTTCACTGATCAAGAATCCATTTGAAAACATGGGTACAAAGAATTTTGTAAAAATTGTCTATTATCTTTCCTTATATTTCAGAGCTTGTGTCACATTGTCTTTCACATTGTTGCATGCACAAGTCTACCCAATACAAGGCACTCCATTCTTCCATTGGTTTCTTTGTTGAACTAGAAATTTCTGGTTGGTTAATAATTTGCATGTCTGAAGAAGAATAGATCAGCAGGAAGAGCTCAAATATCATACCCACTCCGAGTGTGTACATGACAAGAATGAAAATCTGTTCTCTGATGGCACCGCCTGTAAGTCCACCCACTTGTGTGATCACAGGCATAATCCTAAAGAATCATAGCAAACCAAATTTGAAGCATCAAGTCAGAACTCTTCAATAGTGTTAACTTTCTGTACCCGTGGGCAGATTGACCCACCACACCTACAAATTGTTTTCAGAAAAGGGTCACTTGGCACTATAGTCTCCTGTAGCAATATAGAGCAAGGCGACCAGAACAAAATATTATTACCTGAGAACCCGAAGGAAGAGCAAAATTGCAGCACCGTTGTTCTTGTCAGGGCTGCAAATGTCAAACCACCAAATCAAAGTAATCGTTACATGCGTAGGATTGCACAATATGAACTTGATAAAAAAATTTAATTCTTTCTTTTAAAAAAATGGTTTGCCTGCACCTTTCTATGAAGGAATAAAGGGTGTAAGTCAAGGTCCACCAGATACGTAATCTACCAAAACTTAATTGATCCTTTGAGCTACAACAAGGCGCAACAATCACCATAGAATCCTACAAGTTGCAACTGCATGGATTTACAAAGAAATCCTAATGTGTGAAAACCTCAAGTCTTTCAGCAACTGGTAAAATACCCATTCCCAATACGTTTGGGACTTGCAGCGTTCACTAACCGTACTACAGAAATATGCTCTAAAACAACCCCCAAAGAAAAAACTTGAAAAATATCATATGAATCTGATCACTTTTGTAATTAATTTGAAGTGTTTTTTTCAGTGATTTGAACATAAGACAAAACATTCCACCTTTTTTTTATCTGCAACAAAATTTAGCTATTTAGACCAAGTGTAGAGAGGAAATGTATGATGAGCTAAGCATAATGAGAAAAAAAAGGGGGAGAGTATGATCGTAATGGGTCACCTCCAATACAGGATGATAGGAAGAGTACTGACAAAGTCCACCAAGCCTTTTATTGAAAAAATATAGTAAAGGCGCACTGGTGCACTGCAGCAAAAGTAATTTGAAGCAGCAAAGCAGAAATGATGAGCATACAATTCACAAATTCACATGATGGAACAAATTTACTCTGAAGCAATCAAGCAAGCAAGCAGCAGAGTGATGGAACAAAGTCTATAAGTGTTGTGAATAAGCTTGGAAAAAGTTGGCAGATTACCTGTAAACATTCAGGATGTAATCCACCACGAAAAATAAACCACAAGCAAGTTGCACCACCCGCAACCAGTGATAATCAATTGCACCAACTTTGTATCTGGGGGTGGTCCCAACAGGAATTTTTTTGGGGTTCAGGTTTTGTTGTTGTTTTTCATGCTCTAAATTGCTATTATTAAATTCCCAGCAATGATAAAGACAGCTAAATTCACAAACATAGTTTTGGAATTTCAAAAACAATGGAAAACCCAAACACATTTGCATCATGGGGTGCAGATGCATGGGGTGACAGCAGCAAACACATTTACTTCATAACTAAAAGGGTGCAAGAAGACTAGAAATGCATTCACTGACTCATTGATGTTTCATGGTGGAAAGTGAAGAGTTTTTCAACATGGAGGTTTTTTCTCACTGAGTTTGAGGTGCATACTTACGTCGTATATATGTAAAGAACCACAGATAACATCGCTGCCACAAACTCTATCTGCACTTTCCCCAAACATGCGAAAATGAATTGACAAGCTGTTGTCAAATATAACACTGAAGAAATTCTCAGGACTGCAAGTTGGAGGAAAATTCTTATCTGTACTGCATTTAAGAAAGTTTTGCACTGCAGAAAAATTAATATGAGATTGCAGCATCTGAATTTTTTGGGAAAAGTACAAATAATGTAAACAGAAAGAAAACTCACAGAAGAAAGTTCCTGATCACATTGCATTCACAAATTTAAAGAATTTTCACAAAGAATGTCAAGAATTATAGTGCAACCACAAAACGCATCAGATAGAATGCACACAAGAATGTCAAGAACTGTGCACCCACAAAAGTCATCAGATAGAATGCACAAAGAATGTCAAGAACTGTGCACCCACAAAAGTATCAGATAGAATGCACAAAGAATTTCAAGAATTTGTGCACCCACAAAAAGCATCAGAGATGGACATGGACTATGAGATGCAAGAATGTGCAAAGACTGTTAAGACACACAGACACTGCCAACTGGGTCCTGAAGAGTAGTCCTTAGTCCTTACCCACATAAGGCAGTTTCTGAGAGGCCAACCACGAAGAGCAGTTCGCACTTTGGTGGTGAAGGGTACTTCGCCATACAAATAGGAATCATGATATGTCGACAAAACTTCCTATGTGGAAGTAGTACACATCACCACCGCCATAGCACAAAAAACACATTGTCAAGAAAAAAAACACACAAGAACTACAGTAGGACTCGAAGAACACATTGAACAAGAAGAGCTTGTTGCAACAGAATTGATGATTGTGAGTGCAGAATTTGGACTTGTACAAATGTTGCAGTGAACGATATGATCGGAATGGGGCTGTTGACTGTCCAAATTGCAGCCGAATTTTAGATGATTTACTATTCAGATTGTGACCGAATTTTACTTGATTTCTTGTTCAGATTATGACCAAAGTTCAGATGATTTACAAGTGTGGGTGGGTGTATTGGGGGTTTGTGTGTTACCTTTGTTGCGTAGATTTGCTTGCCTTTGGTTTGTCTTCGGAGCCACATGAAGGCATCGACCACCTTGTCCTCGAAAGAGCCTGTGAGCTTTCCAAAGCTCAAGTGCGGCAGTGATCTGGTCCTGTGTTGCTCCGTGACCTCGTCTATTCCCATGCTGAAGTCGTTCGCGTCATCTCCATGGATTGAGTCACCATCGTCGTTCACGGGTGTGCATTCACCAGTCGCGGATACAAGCACCCTAGTAGGTAGTGCAACCCAACAACAACAACAACAACAAAAGCAAAACCCACCAAACAGGAAAAAAAAAACAATCAGTTTGGAAGCTGCAAATGATGCTCTGATGATGCAGTGATGATGATCTACTGATGCTCAGAGTGCACAAGTTTTAGTACCTGCGTGCGCCGGTGCCGTGATGACTAGTGTGGCCATGTCCATGAGAACTCTCGCCCAAAGAGGGAACTGACACTTCCACGCGATCGCCTTCCTCCAGCTTCAATGAACCACCGCTGCGGCTGCATCTTGCAACAGCATCCCTCTCACATGAAGCTGTCTCAAACTCTCTCGGCACAGCTAGTGATAGCACGATCTCTGAGATTTTATGAAACTTGCTGCTATGGGTTGTAGAATGTTTGTCATGGAATGCAGCATCTGCGTCGGGCTTGCAATCTCCTTGCTAGCTAACTAGCTATGGACGTTGTTGTCATCTAATTCGCGAGCCCAAAATCTCAAAGACACCGCGACATTCAAAACCTAGAGCGAGTCATGAGCAGCTAGAACGCAACGAGATACAGTGTCGTCGACATGTAGAAGCACAGACAGACACACCAAGAGAGAGAGAGAGAGAGAGAGAGAGAGAGAGAAGTGGAGAAAGCCTATGCACCTGGAGCGTCGGCGGCTGCCGCGAGTTTTTGCGCCTCGTCTATTGAAGAGAGTCGTCTTGGGCGTGGAATGTCCAATAGAGTGAGAATGAGCAACATTCGATTCCTGCTTTGCACCGCCGTGCATGGAGCGCACTAAGATTGTTTTACAATTCAGAATCAAAACAAATTCCCACACAAAAGCAGTCAGCATTCATGAATTGCACGCGGCATACAATCTTATCATGTCTAGTCCATGCCTTCAAACATACAGAAGTTGTTGTTCGCCAAGATTCACATGAATTCGCACGACCCATCATGAATTCCATCAAGCTAGCTGCCCATTAATCAACAAAAATTCCTTCCTTCTACAGCCAGCATTGCTGCTCATGTAGAATCCTCCTCTGATCATCTAATTTTCTCCAAATCCGAATCCGGAGCTACAAAATTACATGTGCTTGCTGCAATCCAGCTACAGTTTATAATAATATACCCTAGCTGCTGCTGCTGCTGCTGCGGCCCACGAGCTGCCTGACAATCTGGAGCGACTTTGTATATGACGGAACTATAACTAGCGCCATCTTGAATGCTTCAGATACAATCATTCATTCTTCACAGCTAGCCTGAGCTAATTAAGCAAGATCATATATATACAATTCTAGACAAAATAGAATCATGAAAGAGCGAAAAACGATCAGATCAGGTATGAATTCTTTCGTACTTTTGGAAAGGAACTTGGACTTTCCACCACTCATGGTTGGTTGTTTGTTTGTCGTTCTTGTTGCAGGTGCAGCAGCTGATCACCCCACCCCACCCACTATGGAACCTCTTCAGATTCTCGTTCTTGTTCTTCTCCTTGTTCTTGTTCTTGTTCTTGTTTCTTCTTCCTCAACCGTAAGCTGCATCTACAGATCAACCGAGAATCGCAGCAGAATAAAAATATGTATATATCCCTTGAATTAATTCTTTTGCAACGACAGCTCTAGTTACAAAACCTCGAAATTCTTCGCAACCTTTCGACAATTCTTCCACAAAAACAAAAGAAGAGAGAGAGAGAGTGTTGAGAGCATGGAAGAACAAAACTGCGAGAGAGCGAGGGAGAGAGAGGGAAGAGCAATTGCACTAAGTCTTAACTTCTCTTTGAACAAAGTTGAGAATTAACAAAATTCACTAGAAAACAACTCACTCTCTCTCCAAAGGGAAACATTAGCAAGTCCCCAAGGAGCAATTTTTTAAAAAAAAAAAAAATATTTCAATGCTTTTATCATTTTTCTAATTAAAAATAAAATAAAAATTCCCATTGTGAAATACTAGTAGCCTAGGG
Source organism: Sphagnum contortum (assembly GCA_963920785.1). NCBI lineage: Eukaryota > Viridiplantae > Streptophyta > Sphagnopsida > Sphagnales > Sphagnaceae > Sphagnum > Sphagnum contortum. The sequence continues at coordinate 8,348,279 of OY987276.1, read as the reverse complement.
ATCATTGTACATAATTTTCCCCCATTGATAAAATTACAAACCATTTTCTTTCATTTTATGTTTACAATAATCAAACATAAGGGGGGAAATTCAAGTTGTTTTTCTTATTTAAAAAAAAATTCATCATTAATGGTCCCCACACAAGAGAATCCCCTGAAAAAAATATTTATTGTGGGATTGATCAAGTCCCCAAAATTCACCCTTTTTGTTTTCCCTTATTATTATTATTATTATTTATTTTAAAAATTAATAATAATAATAATTTGTAAAAACATTTAGGGTTTTTGGTATAGCTAGGCTACTACTACCTTGAGTTACTATGGCCAGCTACAGCGGTGCTGTGGTAGCCTCTCATGGGACGCGGTGAAAGGCTCAACAATAGGGGAAGCCTACTAGTAAGTAGGGAACCCATCTGGGCCCCCCAAAATAATAATATTCTTAGTATTCTCTAGGAATAGTATTCAAGCCATGATCTCGTGTAACATGGCGCTTCCATAATAAATATGAATTCCAATTAGTGCCAAGAAAAAAAAATTAAAATTTGTTCTTTTGGCTGTCTCTTTATGGCCAAAATTACATAGCCAGAATTAAAACATGTTGCTAAAATCAAAATTCTTTTTGAGATTTTCAAGTATGTCTTTCAATTATGTAGCCAAAATTATAGAAGGCGTGTTTCAAAAATTCCTACTACGTTTAAATTTAGCTTGTTGTAGCTAGCTATATTTGGCTAAATCTTCAAGTGGATCATCGCCATTTTTGGCTACTAACCACAAAATTGACCCAAAATAATGAATTGAACCAACGGGGTCTGGGATTGCCACGTTATCCTTTCCTGTTATCTCGGGAACTGGATTAATGGATGGGATGGATGCGGTTTCAGCTCAGTGTGGACGTCGGATGAATGAAGAACAGTCAGGATGCTTTTTCTTTTCTTTTTTTGGGAAGTGTAAGGTAAACCGACCGGTGACCGAGCACTTAAGTGCTCAGGGCAGGCCGGATTCAAGGAGAGGCCTCCATTGTTTCTGGTGTCCAAACCAAACTTGAACCCCTACTCTTGGCGCATCTGAGACAGTAAAAATCGTCGAAAACGGATTAGAAATGAGAAAGTTCCAGCCCCTCAAAGTACAGAGGGTCAAGAACTCAAAAAAAAACGAACCACCGAACATTACAAAGGCCGGTTCCCAAACATCCAAAAAATTCTTTGTATGTCGCTCTGTTGCTGTTAGAGCTGAAAGATGACTTGTAGAACTTCAGGTGGCGCTCCTACAGCACTTTAAATCGTTTTAAATGAATAAGAAGTAAGAAAATTATGAGGTTTAAAAGTAAGAGGCTTCAAAGCAAAGGAAAATGAAAAAAAATGCGTTTTGTAATTTGAAAAAACGCATTCTCTTTACTCCTCTTTTTTGGCTGGTCCCTTGGCGTTGCATTTCAAACATGATTTGTAGAGCTTGAGAAGGCGCTCTTATTAAATCAGTCAAAATGGAGAAGAATTGAGAAAGATCTGCCAAAGTGTTCGGCCATAGGCAGGTGATTGATGATGGGCTGGTCTACCCTACAACCCTCAAGAATAAAGACAATTGCTTTTTTGGATGGATAGATGGATGGATGGATGGATGGATAAATGTTTTTTAAAAAAAGATCAGGGCCAGTGAAGTTATCGATATATCGAGGATAATAAAGTTATTTATAAAATCCCACATTAGGGTTTAGGGTTTAGGGTTTAGGGTTTCCCCTAATGTTTTAGAGCTTTCCCTAATGTAACAAAGCTCTACAAAACTACACGTGCTATGATGCAAAAATGCCTTACTTGCATTACAAGCTCAAATTTGTTTTTATCCCTATTTTTCTCCTTGTCCCCAGTTTTCAAATTTCATCCCCAGATTGGAGGACTTTATGAATAATCAGAAAATAATGAATGGGAATATGAGACTAAGGAGGACCTTTGCAAATAACCGTAATCGTCATCAAATACGCATAATGATAAGCTACTAAATAACCGGTTGATAACCACTAGTTATCTTGTTGATTATGAGTTGATTAGGTTTTTTCCTGTTTTTTCAGTTTTTTATCATAAAAATGTTAGTGTTGTAGGATTGATAACCTACTTGGATGATAACCATGTCAGCCAGGTCGGTTCTTAGGTTTTGAGATTTTAATATTAGTCAATTAGGTTATTAACCGGTTATAAAAAAATTTAAAAATCGACTGATAGGTTATTATTAATTGGATTGATAACCGGGCTGATAATTGGGTCAAAAACTCAATTAACTAGCCAGCGCCCATAAAGACCTGCTCTGACTCTTTTTCTTTCCTGCTTTTTGGATGAAGGGATGCGATTTCAGGTCCTTGTGGATGTTGGATGAATGAACAGTCAGGATTCAATGTTTTTTGCCCTCAACCATGGGCTTTACCCTGAGTTAAGAAAAATAGTCCTTATTTCTTACCAGAGTCCTTCTTCAAGTTGCCCCCAAGACTCCAACCACAGAGCCATTGCCTCTTTACTAGAAGATATCTCTCTGGCTCAAACTTCAGACCCTGAGAAATTAGGGTTTCAGAGAAATTAGGGTTAAAATTGGAAGTATTGAACATAGAAAAAGCACCCATACAGAAGGGAAGGGGAGGAACACAAAGAGAGGACCAACATCCAATGGCAGTGGCCCACCTCAAGATGGATGAAGCTTGGGCTATTTCTCATCCTCTCGCTATGTGTCCATTTCATGATCAAGCCAATGCCTAGTGTACAGGGCTCATGGCCCCCTTTCACATATTAGATATTTAGTAGCCAAATACTAGCTATTTACTCATAGCAATGAGGTTTATTTCTTCAACTCGTTCGCAAAACGTGGCCCAAATTAATTTCTAAAAACAATTCCTATTACTTTAGAGGAAACCTCTTGCTTCCACCTAGCTAGGGAATTACGCCTTGTGCTTTGTAAGGGCATCTCCAACAGTGCTCAGTATGTGACTCCAGACAGTAAATGTTTTTGCAAAAAAGTCAAAATGTGCCGGTTTAGCTGAGGAAATTGGTTTTTTCTGCACCAAATTCGTGCAGCTTGCTCTGGCTGGTAAAATGCACAACACAGTTGTGCACCTCCAAAAAAGAGTGTAATAAATTGGACCTAACTGCAGCTTAGTATTTCTCATTGGTCGATCATAATGATTGGTCCAGGGCGATTTGCCATTAGTAGTCCCTACATATCTGGAGTTCCAGTTACAGTTTTATTGGCGGGGTCGCCAAAATAAAAGAAAAAGCGAAACTTAGACATTTAATTTTATTATCCAGAGTCACATACTGAGCACCGCTGGAGATGCTCTAAGGTAACTTGAAAATATACTCTGCACATTTGCCATCATCATTATGGGACAAGTTTACATCCCTCTAGGTGATGCTAGGTGTTATTCATAACAGCCACCCTAAACCTCGTGGTATGTGAGAATAAAGACTTGCTCTGCTTTTATTTTATTTTATTTTATTTTATTTTTCCTGGTGACCAGAATTTTTCTAAAAATGGAGTTTACCAGGAATTTCATTTCTTGAAAACCCAACCCCAAATAGAGGAAGAAAAAATATGTGGGTAATAGGGGTGCTCCAATTATTTCACTTAAAAAATTGGCTATTATATAATGTGACTCATGTTAATTAATTATTAGGACCCCAACATTTAATTGTATTCTATTTTTGTGATGGGCATCTTTGACCAGCCCATCACCGAAAAAAACTTAATCAAGCTTTGGACGGTCCCAAAATAGATTTATTGTTCTCCTTTTGGGTTGGTTATATAGTAGGTTACAAGAGTAGAAATTAGGGCAAAAGGCTATTGGATTTAAAGTGATGTGCTATTGGGAACATATTTGGCAACACATTTGGAACTTGTTGGGAACACATTAAGAACTTGATGAGAACACAATATACAAGTACAAAGATTCCAAAGGCCATGCATTGGACAAATAGGAAAAGTCTATGCAAAAAAATGCCCTCCCACTAGCTCGGAGATGCACGGAATCATATCTAATACAAACATCATTGCGATGGAATTAGCTCCAATTGGGGCATATGTTTTTTCTATACTTGGAAACATGTGTGAAATACAATTCTATTTTAATATTTATACGAGATTTTTCCAAAGGAAGATTTCTTGTTTAGGTTTACTTTCGTTCTTCCAAAGAACACAAACAATTATGGTATAAAATTTTACACGTAACAATTCATTTGAGCATATACACAAAAATGTTGGATTTTCATACCTGCATGGTACCTCTTATCTAAAAGGAAAAAGTTTGGTCACAAGCTAGACAAGTCCCTAGTCATGGTTTTATGAAAATCTTGACATTTTAAATATCATGGGTCCTTTTGGGTTGCCTTCATGGCTTTTTTTTTTTTTTTTTTTGGCCTTTTAACAACTTTGATGCAAACCTTATGCCACATGACAACTGTTTAGGCACTTAATAATTCAGACTAAAAAGCATTTAATTTTTTGTTACAAATTTAGGGTCCAAAGCTCTCTTTCTTTCATGGGAAGAATGAATTCTAGTCATGGTATCTACATGACTACATGTGTTAGAACTGTGTGTGTGTGTGTAGATGAGTTGCCTACAAAGTACGGTTTCTACATATATTTTCATTCAATTTGTTTGATCACATAAGTAATCATATCGATTAATAAATTTGTGTTGTCAAGTTTTATTCATAACTAAAGGAGGCATAGTCTACTTGTGTGTACATTGAATGTGGGTTTCTTTCCTCAATTGTGCAATGAGTTTGTTATGTGGAGCTTAACATCAACGTTTTATGGGGTAAAAGGTGCAATGGGTGTTTCGTGTCATTTATGTACAATCAATTAACATGTTTAATAATGTTGATACAACAATAATCAGAAACACCTTCAGTTACATTGTTCTTTGAACATACAACACGTTAATGGTGGAGTCAAACTATTTTTGTAATATATTAGTGTTTTCTTGTGTTTTTTTTTTCATTTTTTTAATTTTCCATAAGTGATGACTGTTGCTTTGAGAAACAGTTTGAGAAAAAAAACCTCTAAATCCATAAATGATTGTAATAAATGAAAATTCACTATAAAAAAATCATTGGAAAAATTGTGTTTAGGTATAGATAGGTCATTGAGCGAACACTAGGAACTCAGAGGTTGAATCCTCACAAAATGTTTCTTGCTCTGCAGTTCAAAGAACATTTGTAACCCTCCACCTAACACTTTCAATATCGCAAAAAATGTTCATTTCAGTAAAAGAATGAGGAAAATATGAGATGTTGGGTGTAAGGGGTGAATTAAAGCAGATTAAAATTTGAAGTTTAAAATATTGGATTATTGACTCTTTGCACCTGGAATACAAAGAAGTTTTGTAAAGCCCTAGTTGGTGCATCCATCAAGTTTTTAATCACTCAAAACAGACTAAAAATGAAAAAGATATGGATCTGAAACTAGACAAGGGTCTAGAGCTATTTTTCAATGACTTCAAGGTTTGGGGTGGCAGAATCGACAATTCTTTAAAAAATTCAAATCCAACAGACATTCTTTAATACTATTCTGAGTACATAATCATCATCACCAGAAGATTATGCCATATAATGTGGTCAAGAAAATGATGTAATCTGCCACCCCAGACCAGTTGCTGCATCACAAGCCTGCAAGCGTCATACTATTATGGGTAGCCCACATGTTTGATGTTTGCTTGTTGGAGATTCTATAAATACTTAATTGTTGCCCACCCAAAATAGTCATTGCTTGTAAGCAAAGGCTCAATGACCCAAAGTGTTTTCATTGGGACAATTAACACAACTTTTCCAAAGCAAAGCAAAATAAAACAATGAACAAGTGATTGAAAAGCACAACTAGTTGAAAGCACTACTAGTTGCTGCTTCACAAGCTTTTGCAAGTGGGCACACTATCATCTATAGCACCGTTTTGTTGTTTGTTTGAGCCAAGCCTTTCACCCTAAGAGCTCCACCCATACCTCTTATTTGGGAATTTTATCCCATTCATCAATGCCTACAATTATCCCTTGCCCAAAAACATGGAAATTGGGGACAATTTGATGCAAGAGATCATTTAAATTCAATTACTTACTTGGTCAATTATTAAAGCTAACCATTCCAAAATAGTCAATTTATAATATAGTGCTCTTTTTTTTTTCCTTTTTTTTTCAGGGAACAAGGGGACAAAATCCATTGCAAAAAGAAAGGAATGCAAACAAGGGACCAAGAGAGATCAAGGGGGAAAATAATAGTATTCTTTTGCAAGCACTAGAGGATAGATACATGTGCAAATTTACGAGCCCAAAGTGCATGAAAGAAAGATAGGCAAAACATTCATCACAAACAATTCTGATACAATGAAAAATAATTCAAAAATGTTTTTTTTTTGGAGCATTGTCATGCAACTACATCAAGCCCGAGTGCAATACGTATGCTTAGTACTCTTACCATACTAAACTCTACAATAGAATAGGTAGGGTGTTCTTAGGAAGTACAAAAGAGTTCCCAAGTTCCTCAGCATGTTCCTCAAAGAGTTCCCCCCATAGCACCTCAGTTTGATCCCATATGCTTTGGCAAATGTTGTGTCCTCCTTTTACCTCCATAGTTGGGCCAAAGGGCAAAACCTCTACACATCAAAATAGAACCTTCTAATTTGGAGAGCCTAAAGAGTTTTTGTGTTTTTTGTGAGTGATGGGCAAATCAAATTGGCTCATTGGAGAACAAAAAGTTTGGACTTGAGAGGCACCTCATCTAATTATTGGTGGGGCCTTTCTTCAATTCCTAGTCACATTTGGTCTCCTAGAGGAGTCCCAATAGCAAGATGGTGGCTCATAAACTCTAATTTGGGCAAAGTTCAAAGGTTTAAAAAATAGAGTGAACCTAAGTTTGGACATGTTACAAGACTCTCTTTAACATGGGCTAGTAAAAGAAAATGATTAATTTTGATTGGCTCGTTAGAAATGATTGGTTCATGTGATGACATTAAATTAATTTTCATTCTACTTTAGCCAATGTTTCATGTTTTATGTGTTCATATGGGGCAATAACTTGGACATTATTATATTGGATGTAATGCCTACATATGAGATGTGAGTGGAAATTTTTCAGGTACTTTGGTAGGTTTTTTTCCTACTTGGGAAAGTGGTACACTATTGCTTCAACTTTTAGTTTGCTTATTCCACTTGCATAGGCTCATCATCTAAAGCTCAAATCAACATGAATGGGTTAAGTTGATCATTTTTAGTATAAAGAACTAATTAAAACAACTTAAAATGAGATTGTGAAAAAAAAAAAATTTTGAGAGAAAAATCAATTTATGTAAACACTAAAGTTTCAACACTTGCTACTTTCACTTGTTTATTATTATTTATTATTATATCTATCTCACATTCTTACTATGTACATATTGTTTGCTTTATCTTCTATTGGTGAGGAACAAAGCTCAGGTCAAGGTGGTACACGGGACCCCCCAAGTCCTAGAATGGTGGAAAATGCCGAACATAAAGCCAAACATATGTACATCCATCCGACAATTATGACAAAGAGAACAATAGAGGTTACATAACAAGAGTATAATTGGGAATGTTGGATTGCCCAAAAAACTTGCATTCATTCCTATTTCATATCCTCCAAGACAAGACCAATCTTACATCCTTTGTGAGAATATGAGGATTGAGGAAAGGTGAGAAAATGTGTCTTGTCATCCCCTCCAGGACTTACTAAAAGTGCTTCAAGATATACTTATTCATTTAGCCAACAAAGTTGCCATTGAAGTTCGTCCCTTGTTTGGACCTCTATTTTGAGGCTATCTGCAAAGTGAGCTAAACTGGGGACCAAAACACAAGCCCAAGTATCCCAACATCAAATTTAGGCGAACTAGTATGTATCACCTGCTCAGTTAAGGATTTTCTAGGTTTTAGGGTTTTTTTTTTTGAAGAATCAGATAGGTTCTCTCAAAGAACCTCCATCCGGTTTTGAATTTGTCAATTTGAATATTCACTGGTACCTAATATGTGGCTTGACCATTCTCCAATTGACTCCTTATTAAGGGCTCAAACTCTTATCCAAGTTTATAGGCTACAATAATTATTTCTAGCATGACAGACCTAATTGCTTGTTCTTGTGAAACAATAATGGGTATTTGAGGTATCCCATTTTTTAGCTTAAGCATGTTTGATGATGGTGTAAACTCTTTGGACACCTAACCTCCAACTATACAACATTCATATGTACTTTCTATTATATAAAATTTGGTCTTACAAAAAATGGTTTTGTCTTACTCACATTAGGAGAGTTACACATTCTCAATCTATTTTATACAAATTGTGCTTCATTCAAACCAATTTCCTGCAACATGTTTTTAAAACTATTGTGAACCTATTTTCTCATTTATGGTTAATCTACAAAATCTTTATTTAACATTTGTTGTCCCACATGTTTAACAAATCCACATTTTACTTCAGAATCAATCTATGGACATTCTATGATATCATGTCCTCTAACTCTGCATAAAACATAGATTTTAATTTGAACCAACCTAGCTAAATATTTAAAATCATAACTTCTACATTTTGGATTTCTTCCATCTTTCTGATTCGTCTACTTTTGTTGTTCATTTTAAATGGCAATGCTTCCTCTAGAACATTGACCTATGCATCAACATACACAAAGATTCTTGGGTAATTCATATCTACCCATTTTGGAACACTAGGAATATAGTTATCATCCACATCCAAATCTTCTAATGGTTCATGATATTTTGGCAATGCTAACTAGCACACAAATGGTACATTTGTGCATCTATCATAATCACTCCACCAATTATTCACAAATTTTAGACTTGAAAAATTTCAAGGGTTTGCCAATAGTAATTTTTCCCTTGCATTTTTCTTGTCCCCATGTTCTTAAACAATAGATGGTGCTTGAAAAACATGGACACCCCTTTCTCTTGCGTACATTTTAGACTTGATCCCCTTCACACTCCCATTCCCATTAAAGACATTTGATGTCTTACAAGTTGTTTTTTTATTCTCAAACTTTTAGGTTCCAAATCTATACCTATGTTCAACATTTCATAGACATCCTAATTTGCATCTTGATTTTCTTCCATATCAAAACGCATGTTTTATTTCATGGCTTCTTGATCCATTTGCATTTGCAAATTTTAAATCACCATTTGATTCATATCATTGTGTAAATCTTAAATTCCCTTGGTTTCTTGATATATTTTCTTACGTGAATCCTTATAGTTTTCACTACTTAAATTTTCATTTTCTATTTGCCAAAAAAAATCAAAAATCAAAATCTATAATAAAACAATATTTCTTCATCCAATTTTTTGAAACTTATAGAAAAAATGTTTTTAAAAAATTTCAAATTACTTTGATTTTTTTTTTTGTTTTTTGCTTCTGAGAAAAAAAGTTTGTCCTCAAAATGGTTGCCAAATGATAAGCACAAATTCTATTCTAGAAATTGTTTTCTACCTAGTTAAAGCAATTCAAATTCCACTTCAATTATCCATTTCAACATTTCAAATTTGTAGGTTAGTTATTCAAAACAAGTCTAGTAGATTATTTCACACAATTTCCTTCTTACAACTACTATTCATTCTACTCAAATTCTATTTCACCTTGTAAAAATAGAATCTATGGTCAAAATACAATTAGATTATCAAAAAACCAAAGACAATAAATATAAAATTAAATCCATGTTTCTTCGTCAAATCCACATTTTTCTCTTTACTCATAATTAAATCATATCAAAAACTATAGATTTAAAAATAGAATCAGAACTTAAAACATAAAAAAATTGTGGCTTCAATATTATCTCTCTTTATTTAATTGTAGTAGCTTTCTAAGTTTTCCATGTGTAAAAAAAACAATCTCCCAACTTCAACAATTTATAGAACAACATCCTAAATCACTTCCCTCCAAAAGTAATTCAAAATCAAAATGTTCAACATTTCTAATCTTATCCAACTCCTTCACAAGCTTGTTTAATCCCTACCTTTTCTTAATCTATTTTACCTTAATTGATCATTGCCGTACACCATATAACATCTTCTCACATTGTTGCAGTGTTCTTTTCATGTTGCTGCATTGCTCTTTTGGGATTGTCGCAGTGTTCCTCTTGCATTGTTATAGTTCTTTTCATTCTTTTTGTGTTGTTGATTTGTTCTTCTTGCACTATTCCTTCACTTTTTTCATGTTGCTACCTTCTTTTCTTCTCATGATGTTGCTTTATTCTTCTTGTTGTTGCCTTTACTCTTCTCATGTTATTGCCTTACTCTTCTCACATTGTTGCCTTTGCTTTTTTCGCACTATTGCCTCTGCCCTTTTCACATTCTTACATCATTCTTCTTGCATTGTTGCCTCGTTTTTTTCACATTACCGCTCATCGCTTTGTCGTTGATCTTCAAATACCTACTAACCTATCTATTGGCATTGCTCTTGTTGTGTTGTTGCTTTTGTTTCCTTGGTTGGTATGGTACTTCCCCTCCCCTCCTTGCCATGTGTAGGTCAGAGCTCAAACACCAAGCTTTCGATCACCAAAGGAGAGTTTTTTCTTTTCTTTTTGAATGTTTTTCACTTATTTTGTGTTGTTTCTTTTAATAATGTGCTAATTTTTTAATTCATTTGCTTTCTTGTTTATTTTTGCAGGATTTTCTAAACTTCATAATAAACCTCATAACATTTTCTTGCCTATAAACCCCATAACTTTTTTTGAAAATTTATAAAATATGTCTATCTTTTTTTGTAAGGTAGATTGCATTTTGTAATTGTTTGTAAATGTTAGTTTGCCGTTTTGTATTGTAATTGTTAGTTTTAGGTTTTTGATACATCATATAATTGTTTTGTTTTTTTTGCTACTCATTAGGACAGTAATTTTTTATTTCAAATTAAACACGAAATAGTTTTCTAAACATGAAAATTTTCAAAAAAAATGTAAATCTTCAAATAGAAAGAAAAAAGAATGCAAAAATGAATGAAGAAAAAATGAAAAATAATTTAAACAAGTTGCATGCTCAAAGATAATTTTGGAGAACAAATAACTTAAATGCATTATGTTGGGCATTTTATTGTGTTAATGATAACAAATAGTTAATGTAATAGCTCCTCAAACTATGCATTGTATTATTTGTCACAATAATCTAATATTGAATTTAAATCCAAAAACTCGAGCTAGGAAAGGATTAATCACATGTAACACAATTAATGGTACAACTGCATTGAGGAAACATGTCAATTTAAATTATTTTTATGTCTTTCAAAAATCTGAAAAAATGAATTGTCCTTTAATGGAAGAAGAAAGACAACCTTCCTAAAATAGACCAAATATTTTTTCTATCTCCATATTGAGGTTTTTCTTTTGCACAAAAACCTTTCAAGAAAAAAGATGTGCAACAAAAACAATTTTTGGAAGACTTCAATTAATTGTCAAATACCATATTCTTTTACAATTTATGGAGAGTAATTGGTGGAAAAAGATTTAACATGCATTTATGTCCAATAATTGTTTTTCCTTCTAAAATATATAATTTTCTCATGAATTATTACCCGGATTAGTGGAAAGAATTAAATAATTATATGTTTTACCAGATTTAGCAAAATGTCATTCTGCAACAAGCTTTGATTTGTGGATGTCAAAAGTTAGACATGATGTTTTTGCATTGATGATCAATATTTTTCCAAGTGTTGATTAGCAACCGAAGCATATTACCCTTAGTTTTTTCCAGCCAACAAATACTAATGGACAAACCTTGGCCAAAAGTTTGACAAAACTATTGGACAATTATGCATTGATGAGAAAAAATATTGTTTATGTCAAGGACTAGGGATTTAATTTGAACACTTTGACTACAATCCTATAGTCAATTGTAGGTTGTGATATGTTGGGTTTGGAGGAAAGTTTTCAAGGCATTTCTTTTGGTCATGCATTTTCTAAAGCTTGGCAATATGCTACAATAGAGAAAAAAGTTAGTAAATATTTACAATATGTGTCAATCAAAGCTACCAAGGAGATTTGCAAAAATGCATATCTTGATTGAAAAAATCTGGAAACAATAAGCAAAAATGGGAAAAGGTGTGTGAATTTAAGTTTTCCCCCATGGAAAGTGAACATTCCAATGAAAAAAATTAATTTTCATTTTTCTAATTTTTTGTGTTCGCATTTTTTTTCAATTCTTACATTGCATAGTCTAACATTTTAATCTTTTAATCTTTTTCAATTCTTATTGTGCATATTCGAACAATTTCTTCCACTTTTGCAAATTTGTTAACAAAATTATCTTTTTCTAAGAAGCTTCGCAATTAAAATTAATAATTATTATACATATATAATGTTACAATAAGCAAAATTATGTGAAAATGAATGCAAGAATACCACCTCTTTCGACATGGCACATTTGTTGCATTTTTGGCGATTCTCTTGACCTTTTTGTGTTTGTTTGTCTTTTGAGCTGGTTTAGGGGTCATTGGTTATTAAGTGATGCATTGAATTCTACCATATCCATGAGTCTAAAATTCAAGGATGAAATTGATTTTGCAACCTTTGACAATTTAATGGAAAAAGATGGAAATATTGTTTATGAGTTATCATGTTTGACCTCTAACATAGAAAAAGAAGTAGTTCAAGTTTTGGATTTTTTCTTTCCTTCTTAAAAAAATATGAAGAAAGATAGGCCCATAATATGTTTTTTTTAATGTTGGACCCTAGGTTTAAAACCCTTCGTCTTGTGTCCTCACTTATTTGTCGTGAGCAAGGTAAGGCAATTGTTGAAGAATATGACGAAAGAGTGTTGTTGATTAAAAGGTTGAAGAGGATAAAAGTTTGAAGATGACAGCCAACACAAATGAACTAGCAATGAAATTGGTCAACAAAGAACTTATGTTTTTTACAGTTTATAAGTGAATGTTACAAACAACAGATGGCCACTATAATGGTGGGAAAAACATGAAAGCATATATCCTATACTTGGTTTTTGTGTTGGCAAGTTTTAGGAATTGTTGGATCTCAAATTGAGACAAAAAAAATATTTTCATTAGTTAGAATCATTATTAGTCTTAAGAGATGTCATTTACAATCAAAAAAAATTGAAATTTTTGATCTTTGTCAACAAAAATTGGCCCAATGATCCTAGAATAGGTTGTAAATCCCCTTCTAGTTTGGTAGATTTAATTGAGACTGATCTTAATTTATAAAAAAAAGTTTGAAAAGTTTGAAAGAGCTTTTGAAAGGGACGAAGTTGAGGAGTTGTAAATTTTTGAATAAATTTATTTTACAAGTTGTCATATATTTTCAGCAATTTTTATTTTTTATTTTTTATTTTAATTAATAAAAAATAATTATTAATTTATTAATTTCTGGAAAATGTGACAACTCGATTTGAAAACCAACTGGTATTATTTATGCAAGAACAACCACCCTATTTGAGAGCCGGATGAATTTGGAAAAATTAAAAATCTTGATTAAAAACCCGGTTGGTTTCCACCAGCCCCCCCCCCCCCCCCCCCCCAAAGTATATTAGTTGGGATATTTTCTTGTGCAACTTGCCCCCACTTTCCTAGCCAAGTTGCTTAGGGCAAAAAATAAATAAATAAATAAATAAAAGTCAAGCCAGGTTCCCAAAGGAGAAGGAAGGGGAGTTTGGACCAAGCTTTCCTTCAGAAACTTGGCTACACTTCCACCAAGATGACTTTCAAAGAAGTTGCAAAGCCCTTGAACTTTTAAAGGTTGGATGAATGTGCCACACATCATATCAAATTTTCATCTTTAGTCCCTAAATCTTTTTATTCATTGTACAACCAATTGTCCAACTTTTCAATCATTGTGTAATTTTTTTCATCCATTTGGCAACCTTTTTCTCCTCAATTTTTCATCCTTAATTTTTCCTCCCTAAACTTTCATTCATTGTGTAACCTTTGTAACTTTTTGCCCTAATTTTTCATTCATTGTGTAATCTTTAAAAACAAGTTTCTCAAGTTTTCATTCATTGTGCAACCTTCCAAAAAATTCTGAAACATTTCAAATGAATTATTACTATGAAGATTATTATTGTTTATAATTTCAAATCAAATCAAATCAAAATTTCACAAAGAAGAAAAAAAATCAAACCTCGACATTAGTAACACAATTTACTCCCCAGATGGGGCAACAAAGCAACGCGAGCTTGGGAGCACTTTGTTGTGCTGCTTGGGGGAAAGACAATTAAAATTATATCCAATTTTTGCTAGCCAAACAATCATATGAAACTAAACATATTAAAGATCATTTAGGTGTTAGGAGGGGAAGGGCTTCTTAAACCCTTTAAACCCTAGTCTTCTTTTCTAGGAGGGATATTCACAAACATAAGGTGCCATCCAAGTACCACTAGGAAGAAATTCCTTTAAGAAATTTACTAATGTGAAGGATAGGAGGAGTCTTTCAGCTTGTGGGTGTCTTCAATTTGGATTCCTTGGCTTTTTTGACTATGGTGGTCATGGGATTGGCTTCTTAAACCCTAAACCCTACTCTTCTTTTCTACGAGGGATATTCACCAACATAAGGTGCCATCCAAGTACACTAGGAAGAAATTTCTTTATGAAATTTACTAATGTGAAGGATAAGAGGAGTCTTGTAGCTTGTGTGTCGTCAATTTGGATTCCTTGGCTTTTTTGACTATGGTGTTCATGACCCTAGTAGCTTTTTGGCCACTTGCATTAGTTAGGCACCTCTTAGGCTGCCTGAAAGAACAATGTAAGCTTGCCTCCACAGCTATATATTAGGTATCAATAATCAAAACATGAAAAACACACTTGGATGGCCTCCTTATGCTGAATAAGCTAGCTCCCATTCAGCACTCTTTTTTATTGTAGAAATTTTGCCCAAAAGAGAAATTTCAAACTTCAAAATTCGGAAAATTGAAATGATTTTGGTGGCTTTTTTTAATTGCCAAAAGAAGTAGGGTTTTTATTTTCACTTTTGTGGTATAGCCACACTAGCTAGCTAGCCCCACTCCAAAAACCTCCTTTTTTTTTTGGCAATTGTTTTTGAAAATTTCCAACAACCGCCTTTGTAAGAATTGCAACCCCCAAAAAAATTTCCTATTGAAACAAAATCTCACGCCCAAAAAATTCCATACCTATACAATCCTTGGTTTTAATTTGTTGTAAAAAATTTGTACATAAAGCATTTTGAACAAAAAAATCCCTTTGTCATTTGGAGTTGGGCTTAGTCGTATGAACATGCTTAGGCATGGGTTCGCAAAGTGTAACCCATTTTACAAACTAGCAAAGTGGGTGAACGCGTTTTATGTATGGTGAGAGACCCCTTTGGTGCTTCAAATGTTCTCATTCCTTTCACTCTCACAATGGTTCCCACTTGTGAAGCCATTTGAGGTGGGAACTTACTTACCTTACACATACACACTCTATCTAGCATTGGGTAGTTTGTAATGTGTGTATATGGAACCAACTTGATTTTTGAATCTACCTTGGAGGGTCTTGAATTTGAAAAAAATGTGCCAAAATTGAAGCCAAAGTATTTACTAATTGGAAAAACTAGACTCAAACTAACATCTAAAGAACCCTTCTTTTTTTAATATCAAAAGTGAGACTAGAGGTTCTTTTCAAAAGGAAGAATTACACAACATTGATTTTGACCCCATTAAGAAACATCATTTCTTTTACTAGCAATTTTTTTCCAAATCTGAACCTAAAAAAAATGATTTCAACCTACACACCAAAAAAAAAAAAAAAAAAAAAAAAAAAAAAAAAAAAAGGCCCAAATTTGCCAGATTTCAAAGAAAGAACATACCAAATCATCAATTTTTTACAATAAGCTCCAACAGTAGCCAAGAATATAAAGGATTCTATTTTTTCTACTTTCATATCTACTGCATAGCCAAATTTGGCTTAATCATTTTCTGGATGATCACCACTTTGACTAGATCACACAATCCTTCAAAGAAAATCTTGCTAGGAAACCTTACTTTATGGGATCAACCCCATGATTAGCTTCACCTCATGACACCCTTTATTCTTGTAAAGCCCTCCCTTTTGAGCTTTACCTTACATATCATGCACTCACAAAATTTTCCTAAACATATTTGGAGGACACCTTGTATTTGTGAATATCCTAAGATATTAGGCCTATTCCTTTGAGAATGGGAGGGATCTTACGCCTATAAGTAGGCATAAACTCCTTCTCACTCTTAAAGAGTAGGTGTAAGAACTAAGAACCCTCCTCCTCCTTCGCGCCATGATCTATGTAAACAAATGAGTAGTTGCAATAACTAAGAACCCTCCTCTTCCTACACATCATGGTCTATGTATGTTTATAACATTCATCTTGTGCTTCTAGATGGGTAAAGCCCACATGTGTGGGACATTCTCAAAATGTGGAGTTGTTACTCAACTACCCCCTCCTACTAGGCCCCTTATTTGGGAAATGCCTACACTTGTGATAGTATATCCATACAAGCATATTCACTAGTGGCATTGCCTAGTAGCTTTCCTCTATAATTGAATTCCTATTCAAATGTCTTGATAAATGAAAATCTAGACTAGCAACATGAAATCAAAAATTTAAAGATAAATGATAAAAATCTATGGAAATTGACAACCAAAATGATGCATCTATCATAAATGGTATTGAGAATGGTAAGAAAACTCAATCAATATGGCAAGGGTGTTTTTTTCCTTAGTGCACAAATATCATAAGAATTAGTAAACTTTTTCAAGTACTTCCACAATTCTTAAATCCAATAATATTTTAAATCTAATCACATGGTCTTATCAAACTTAAAGTGACTCACAATTAATGAATCATGTTTGGCTTGAAGAAATTGAAGTTGGATTATGTCATCACAAACATATTGCAATATTGCAACCCATCATGATACAATAATATAACCTTGAAATAGAGATATATCGAAATCATTTTAAAGCTATTCAAAACTTGAATTTGGTTAAGGTGTTCTAACTTCTTATTGCAACCCGGTGGTAATAATGAAGTGTGTTTATTACATTGGACACAAAGATTTTTTTTATCAATGCACCTTTACAAAAGGAGTTTGGGAAGAAAGCTAAGGACCATACCCTAAACCTTTTCCCCTACTATCTTGCAAAATTATAAATGATGAAAATTTGAAACAAAAAAATTGACCCATTGAACTTGGCAACCATCACCTTACAAAAGAATGTAGTTTGTTTTGTTTTGTCATGTTGAGATTTCCAAACTTGCGCTCGATACCTTCAGAAAATCCTTGATGGGTAGGTTTGTGCCAAGGTGGTTTCATAGTCATTAGACACATGGTGTAAAAGTTATTTGAATTTTGAATAATTTTGTCATTGAGAATTCAAAAAAATAAAAATTACAAATTATAATAAATTGCGTACACTCTTGGTATTATTGGAAAGCCCTCAATGGGTAAGGCTCCATGAGTAATTTTTATCATTGAAAATTCCTAAAATTGAATATAATAAAAATTGGATTTTAGATTTAGATTTAAAAAGGTTTATCATTTTCCTTTTCAACATTCACTTAGTATAATTAGGATATGTGCTCAACTACACAACCTACAATAGTTTGAATTAAGTACATTCATGATTCATGATACATTGAATATTTGTGTGGTTCAATTACATAGAGATTTCATGGGAAATTATTTCAAGTAGATGGCACAACGATTCAAATGCATCAACAAGTGAGAAAATGAAAGAAATTTTTATTATGAAGATTTCTTAGTTGATTTTAGTAAAAAAATCTTTTGAAATTTTTTAAGAATGCAACAAATCACCAACCTTGAATATTCAAAGAGAAATATAATTACCAAAAAAATTGAAACATTCTCTCCAAAGCAAATGGCATGCAAAGGTTTAACAATTAGTTTTAAATATTATTAGCTTGAATTTCAAACTAGCCTTTTGAATCGGAAAAATAAGAAGGCTAAGATCTTCATTTGCATTTATGATTTAATGAAAATTGATCATATTTAACTATATACCAATGACATCCATATCTAGTTTTCAAAAGGGTGTGATTGATGATATCCATTAACCCCGCATCAATAAATTTGTGTGCAAAAATCCGTAAATTTGTGAATCGTGTAATGTAAGCCAAGACAAACCACGGACAATAGGATTCATCAACATTAAAAACAATCTTGTTAACATGTGATTCAATGGTGATTCTAAGCACCTTGCATGCATCACAAGTTTTGAAGAGAAGTTGCAATGATCGATTATTTCAATTTGTAACACAAATGTCACTATTTTAGCACTATCTACTTGAGTTCTTATTACATGCCCCTCTCATTGCAACAAAATGATGCAAAACATGATTGAAATGTGTTTTAAATCCTCACCATTGTGAACATGAACTATGAAATAAAGCATGCTGTTTGCAACTAAAAACAAGTTATGAACGTCTTTCACACATCAATATCTACTTTAAGCAGTTTCATTAAAAGTTAGACATCATTAATGTTGTTGTTGTTTTGGTTTGGTGCTGTTTTAAAAATGGGGAAAAACGTGTTTTTTTAGGTTTATATTTACCAATTTTTTGTTTTAAAAAAAAATTCACAAGTTTCTATAATAAGTTTGAGTAGATAGCAAAAAAATATAGAAGGATGCTATTCTTTTTACTTTCATTTTTTATAGCTAAATTTGGCTAAATTGTCTTATGGATCATCACCACTTTAACTACATACATCACAAAATTGCAAAAAATATATATATCAACCAGCTCACATCATCAAATTTTAAGCAATCTTAAAGGAAATATCAATAAACTTGGTGGGGATTAGTTTCAATTGGACTCGAATGAATAAGTGGTTGGGTTTTTTAGTTTTAACATGATGAAGAAGGCAATGGGAGAGAAGACGATGAAACATATGTCAACAATTAAGGGGGGAAAAAATGCATACACATTAGATGCTTCAATAGCCTTGTTCTCCAAAACAAGGCAAGGTTTTGGATGTTGATACAAGGTTTAAAGTTTGATCAATAAGTGAGTGCAAAGTGAATGACATTTTGGTCATGCAAACAAAAGCAATAAACAGAAGATGGAAAACCCCATCTTTGACATTTGTCACCCTTAAGATTACAAATTTACAAGGTTTCTGATTTAGGGTTGATCTTCTTCATAGTGCCTTCCACTAATATACTTGAGGAAGAGAACCCCAAATTTGACCATTTTGGATCATAGAATGCAGGGAAGAGAAACTCTTTCCATAGACCCACCCAAAGGAGTTTTAGTGTACTTTTAAGACTCAGCTTGTGACAGATGGTTTCGGATCATAGAATTATAGACTTTTCGAATGGCTCTTTATGTGTCAATAAACAAGTTTGTCTTGATCAGTGCATTGAAATGTCTCAAGTGCACCCATCTGCCAGCTTTATCAATATTCAGCAATACAGGATTGAGTGATAACAGTCTTTTTGGGCACCCAAAGAAACCCACACACGATCAACTTTCAGTCTACAAAAACCATCCTTGCAAACTTTGCCCACCACCCAAATCGCAAAACAACTACTTTCCATGAAGAAATTCCTTGTCTCAGGACTCAATCGCAAAACCTACCCATGTAGATGAGCGAGGTGGTGGCATTGACTGCTGACTCACAATTTTTTTACTGAATTGAGACCAGATAGACAAGACTGTGTGTTGACAACGAAAAGGATGATTGCCCACTTACAAAATGAAGATTACTCTCTTCTAAAAATGAAATACAAAGATACAAGGAACACCTAGTTCACATACAGTTCAGCTTGCCCATCAATGAACAGGCTGAGGAACTCCTCTCCGTCGACAGTCTCCTTCTCAATTAACAATGCTGCCAGTTTGTGAAGAATATCAATGTGAGTGGTCATCAAGTGCTTTGCACGATTGTATGCTTTTTCCACCAACTCTCTCACTTCTGCATCGATCACATCTGCTGTTGCCATTGAGTGATCAGATTGTTGGGACACCTGCAAGACCCCAAAAATCAGTCCTAAGTTTCAGCTGATAGACTCTGCTTGTGCCTTGAAAGGACCCATGATGATAGGCTCTGCTAGAGTCCCAAAACTATAACAATTGCCTTGAAAATTACATTTAAAAGTTTACTAGTGCAGGCTTAGGTGAACAATGAATGCACAACACAAAAGATACTTGTAGCATGGGATGTCCTGTTATGCTTTGGATGTAAAGGAGTACCTGCTGTCCAAGGAAAGGATTTCCACCGCCTCCACCAATAGACAGCTGTCCAATTTTCTTGCTAAATCCAAACCTCTCCACCATCTGACGAGCCACCCGAGAGACTTGCATGAAATCGTTTGAAGCTCCAGTAGTAACATTCTCAGTCCCATATATCAACTCCTCTGCAAGCCTGCACAACAGAAACAATTCTAAAGTTTACATATAATAGTCTCGAAGCCCTTGAGGGTTCACCACCTGTTCCATTCACCATCACAAAAACTGACTACCAAATGACAGCTTGGTGAATTTGTCACACTTAAGATTCAGGCAATTGACAGTGGAACCAACAATGAATAGTACAAGCATGAAAGTCAAATTCTAGTGGGTTGGGTCAAGTGCACATAATACCTCCCACCAAGAGCAACTGCCATCTGATTTTCCAGGTAACTTCTGCTGTAGAGTCCTGACTCAAGTCTCTCCTCACTGGGGGCAAAGAAGGTCAACCCTCCAGCTCCACCACGAGGCACAATCGAGATCTTTGCTACTGGATCATACTCAGGCATCAAAGCACCGACAAGAGCATGGCCAGCCTCTGCAGAAAACCCAAAAGCTTAGAATGAAGCATTGACATGCTGTATACTAAGAGAAATTTCCATAGCCACTACTTACTTGGTGAAACTAGGATTGATGAGAACGGCAACTTTGATTGATCCTAAAGGTGAGAAGAAAGTAGTAGTACCATGATAAGCCACCAATTTCTTCTTCTCCTCCGATACCACAGCATTCTTCTTCTCCGGTCCTGCTATGATGCGCTCCAAGGCATCAGCAATTTCATCCTTGCTAATTTCTTTCAGGTCCCTTCTGGCTGCCAGAATAGCAGCCTCATTCATCAAATTCTGCAAGTCAGCTCCAGTGAAACCAGGAGTTCTCCTTGCAATCTTGTCAAAGTCCACATCCTTGGCTAGGGATTTCCCTCTTGAGTGTACCTGCATGACCATAACCATGTTTGAAATTTGTAAAAACCCAACCACCCTAAAAAAACATGCGGTGTGGATTATTGCAGAGCCAATTCAGGTGCAGATATGATTCATAGACAAAGAAGACAGCTTCAGGTTTGCTGGGTTTTTCTCCCTCTCAAGCTCAATAAGAAAGAAAGAGAGAATTCAGAAATAAAGTTGTAAGCCAGGAAACCATTGGGTACCTGAAGAATTCGGACACGCCCAGCCACATCAGGTCTGTCGACAGTAACTTGCCGGTCGAAACGGCCAGGCCTGAGAAGAGCAGAGTCCAAAACATCAGGCCTATTTGTCGCTGCCAACACAATCACTCCACTGTTGCCACTGAAACCATCCATCTCAGTCAGCAACTGGTTGATGGTCTGCTCCCTCTCATCATTCCCACCTCCCATTCCAGCTCCTCTTTGCCTACCGACAGCATCAATCTCGTCAATGAACACGATGCATGGTGCCTTGGCCTTGGCCTTCTCAAACAAATCCCGCACACGAGAAGCTCCAACTCCGACAAAAAGCTCCACAAACTCAGAAGCGGCACATGAGAAGAAAGGCACACCAGCTTCACCTGAGACGGCTCTTGCAAGCAGGGTTTTTCCAGTTCCAGGAGGTCCTACCAGGAGACATCCTTTGGGGATCTTGGCTCCCAGAGCTGTGTACTTATCTGGGTTCTTCAAAAAGTCAACAACTTCCTGGAGTTCAAGCTTGGCTTGATCTGCCCCAGCAACATCGGCGAAGGTGACACCAGTATCGGGCACTTCCTGGAACTTGGACTTGGATCGTCCAAAATCCATAGGACCACCCATACCACCAGGACCTCCAGGACCACCTTGAGCTCTCCTGAAGAGGAAAAACAAGCCTCCGAAAGCAAGGAGAGGGAAGAGAAGGTTACCAAGCACATTGATGTAGCTGTTGGAAGAGTCACCTTCAGAGACAGAGATGTCGACCCCATTCATGGCCAGAATATCAACAAGATCGGGATCATTGGGTAGAGTTACATTAGCTCTCCTGCCATCTATAGCTGTCAACTGCAGACTAGAACCCTCCTTGCTAAACCTAACTCTCTCCACCTTCCCTCCCTTCACGGCGTTGATGAACTCACTGTACCTCCATTGACCTCCTTCAGGCAAATCTAGGGCTTTCTTCGCTCCAACCGCTGGCGCTGTCAGAGCTGCGTTTGCCAGGGGACTCAGCTGCTTGGCATCATTCTGGATGAGAGCTTCGGTTACAGAAGGTTGCGCAAATTGGGTCGGAGGAGGAGAAGACAAATCCGCGGCCAAAACTGGAGCAGTTCCGGAAGCGAACAACACTAAAGAAGCGGCGGCGGCAGCAGCAGTAGAAGCAGGCAAAAGCTTACCCATATCCTCCAAGCTATTAGCTACTGCCAACAACCTCCTGGAAGAAGAAGAAGAAGAAGTCTTGGAATCCTTGGCCACCATCACCATGGCAAGCTTACTATCTCCATATAGAGAAGAAGACTTGCTGCCACTACTACTAGTAGCAGCTCCTGACACTTTTCTCGACACACCCACAACACAAGAAGCTGAGGGCAAAGCTATCAATCCTCTCACTTGTGCCATAACTGCCAAAACACCCAAAACAAAACCAAAAAACACAAACCCCAAATCCTCTAAATCTCCTTCTCACCAATACAAAAACAAACCCTAAGCTAACAACAAAAAAAAAATCCTTGCAACAACCCAAATTCTTGTTCTCCTTGTTCTTCTTCTCCTTGTTCTTGATTTCCTTCTTCTTCTTCTTCTTCTTCTCTCTTTGTGTTTGTGTCCCTCTCTCTCTCTTTGGAGTTTGCCTCCTCTCTCTCCAAAACCACAAACAACTCTTCTTCTTCTGTCACTACAATTGAGTTCTCCCAAGTGAATTTTTTTGTTTCTTTGATGCGGTTTTTGTAAGTAGAAGAAATTTCAAATTTATTTAACTACCAAACTCTCCTCCTCCCCAACTCCCCCACACTTTTGTTGCACTCAAAACTTTGTTTAATAATATTTTCTTTTTATTGCAAATGTGAGAGAGCTTGGGGATATTGTTGTTTGATTGGGAGCTTTGGTTGGTTGGAAATGGAGCTTTCTTTCTCACTCCCAACTTCCAAGGGATGATGGATGGATAGATGGATGGATGAATGGATGGATGATGGATCTTCATGGAACAAGTGTTTTTTAGGGTTTTTTTTGGGTGACTATTTTTTTCTTTTTTGTGTGAGTTTTGATGGGATTATCAGGACCATTGCTATTTTTTGATGGGATCATTGTGACCATTGGTTTTTCTTTTCTTTTTTTTTTGGGGTGATTATTTCTTTTAATATGTGTGAAATTTTTGATGCGATCTCATATGGTATTTTTTATCCATGTGAGGTCCATTGGTACTTACTTGCTTAACTAGGGTATAGGGGGGGGGGGGGGGGGGTCCATTGTCCATTCACTATGGTGCTAGCTTTAGATGATGGGCTAGAGGATGCCCACGATGGATTGTGTGGTGACACACACGTGGAGGAAATGGGGAGAGGATGGATGGATGGATAGATGGCTGGATGGATGGAGGGATGGATGGATTGATTGATTGATTTGGGGGGAAGCAACTCCTCTAGACACACAACACTCAAAAGTTTTCATTAGAAAAATATAATAATAAATAAATAAATAAAAAGGAAAAAAGAAGAAGTTGTAATGGTGGATTCATAGTAGCCGTGGATGTGAGATGATGTGGCCAAGTTTGGATTGCAGGTTTCATGATGGGATAGAGAGTGTTGTGCACGCTGGAATCCATCAACAGCTTTCAACTTCCTAGGAAACTTACTAGAGACGGTTGGTAGGTAGGTAGATAGGTAGGTATGTTCCAGAAGAGAACAACAAGGCTGGTTATGTTACGTGTCCTGGAATAGACTCAGTAGGGCCCATTCCACCTTGGAATGTGGTGGTGGTGTGCATGCCCATTTTGCATTGCAACTGTGTTGTTGGTCTCCATGTTAAAAGTGAACCTGACCACACCAAAAGTGGAGATACCCGACGGTTCTCAATTTATTTTCTCAGTTTGGGTAAAGGGTTTTAATTTATTTTTTTAATCCAATTTTTTTTGGTACCTTTCTAAATATCAATACTTGGTTGTAGGTAAATTAACAGTAGCAATATGAACCGAGTATGTCAGCATATTATTTTACATAAATAAATAATATACCCAGATCCAAGTATTGGATTAATGGTTTTCAACGTGTGAAAGTGTTTCTCTTTTTTGGTCCAATAAAGAGAATAGAGTGCTAGGATGGTGTAGAATCACAAAACACAAAATAATTCAAGTAATGTTCCACATACAAGCACCTCATCCATCCAACAAGAATTATAAGAGTAAGAGTGTGTTTAAGTCTAAAATGCTTTGATTACAAAATCTAACTAGAAAATTTGAGTCCAAATTGTGTTGGATTTGCAACCCAAATCTACATCCTCAAACCTTGTATTCGTTTTTCAAAATATCATGCCTTTTGTAGCATGTTGTCTTTCTCTTCTAACAAGGTTTCCTCATCCACCAAAAACTCGACCAATTTCTATCCATCAACAAGGTTAGAATCACTTCATGCATTGCTAGGCCAGTTCTTGTAAATCATTACAAGCTTGTCAAGATTATCAACCCCAAGACAACACCATCATAGGTTAATGAATACACCTACAACTGAAAAGATTCACTCCATTTTTTATTTGTGAACCTCGGATGCCCAAAATTTGTCATGCCAAGAAACTCACATTTGGGAATCTAGATTAATTACTAGCCTGCCACTTCAATGGATCAAGCCCATTTCCATTTTCCACATGGAACTTCGCGAAACAAAAAAAAGTTTAATTTTGAGAAGAGCTTCAAAAGCTTCTTATAATGAAACAAATGACCCAAACAACCCATTTGAAGGTGGTTGAGGTGGTGCGAGAATTGAAGACATTGCAACTTCACTTGGATTTGAAAAACCCATAGTATTATTTAACAAAGGCAAACTAAATCATCATACTACTACACCAACACAATTGCTTGATCTTTGCCTATGTGATTCATGATGCAATCCATGCCTTTAAAGCATGGATCAAGCATCAATGTGAGCATCATATGAATTTTTCCCCTAAGAAAAAGGTTTCTGCAAAACCTAAAAAAACGTAGCACATTAATAACTTTTGCAACCATTCTACCATACAAAATCTTTATGTCCTGATCAAATTCCCCACACTATACTAGAGGAACAAAATCAATTCAACATGCATATTCCTTCTTCTTCATCATCCCCATGATTACTAAAGCAATAAACAATGCATCAAGTAAAAGCCAATACCCTCTATGTTGATTCCATAAGCATTAGTGAACAACAAGGTTTAAAGTTTCAATTACCACCTAGGCAATTGCCCATGTAAGAGCAAAGTTAAGAACCCTAGCTTGCAAAGTTAAACTATGTCACGTGTAACATATGTTGATTAATTTTTTTTCAATTTGGTTAGTTTAATTAAATTTGGTTTTTCTAAACCAACTAAAATTGGCTAAACCAATCTAAACTAAGTTACTTCTATTTTGCTAGGTTAAGATTGGGATGATTAAACTAAAATAAATTATTTTAAATTATATTAAATGTTAAATTAGGCTACATTAAGTTAAAGTAAGTTAAATTGTGTTAAAATAGGCTAATATAAGTTATGGTAAATTGAATTAAACTACTTAAACATTTGTTTGTCCATTTCAAACTAAATTGAATTTGATTATATTATTTCAAATTCAAATATCGTTTCAAGATGAATACATTAATTATGTAGTCAATTTTTTAGTCATAATTATTTTTTATCCTTCTTATAGTCGTATGTGTAGTCATGTAGTCATAATTTTGACCATAGTCATTAAGATGGTAGAGACTAAAGGCCACATATAGTCAGTCACATGACTATGTTTGGATATTAGTTACAAAATGTCCTAGTCATAAAAACCACATTTTAGCATTGTGACATTCATCATTTTGGTTTATAAACCAATTGGAAATAAGGGAAATATTATCATTGTACAAAAAATATGTTCTATTCAATTTCAATTATGGGTGAAAACCCAATAAAAGGAGCCCAGGGTGTCAAAGTTGAAATATTTTACAAGGACTACATTTGACATATGGCATTCATGTGTTGGTGTATTTCCTATTTTTGCATTTTTGATGCCCAATTTATGGTTATGTGCTAATGTTTTTTATAGATTACATATTGGCCTATATCATTTATGTTATGCATCCATGCTTTGAACAACATAAAAATGAATAACTTTTGGTGAATACGCATTCTCAAAGTTCATAAGTTTTAGGGTCAACCTTATTTTTAAAGAAAAATTGATTTTTTATTTCAGAAAATATTTTATTATTGATGGTATTATATTATGTTATATTTCCCCACATTTAAAACATATATTTCATCAATAAGAAAATTATAAAATTTTCAAAAAAAATATTATCATTAATTAATGAATTAAAATTTTAAGATTTAAATGATTAAACTCATAATACTATATTTATTTTAAATATATATAATGTTATATAAATTATTAACACAATGTAAATAGGTATTAGTTTATACACATATTTTTTCAATGTCATAAATTTTATTACGAATAATAAATTTTCCATAATTTTAAGGGTTATTTAAATTTTTAAAAATATTTAATATAAATTAAGGTGTTTTTTCCAAGTTGTATGACTAGAGGTTTTGCTAAATAAATAAACATGAATTTTTATTAAATTAAAATATATAAAGTAATAAATTAAGATACTTATCTTAATATATTTTACCAATAATCTGAATAACACAAAAATGAACCTTAAAGTGAACTATTTCAATTTAGAGTTAAATGACTTTATCATCTAATTTTAACATTGTGTAAAATATTACTATTATATGAAAAATTCCTAATTATTAGTTCATACACATAGAATATTTTTGGTATTATAAATTATATTAGATATTTTTTGAACAATATTTTCATGTAATTCTTTTGAAATGTGTTTTCATTTATGAAAGTAAATTTAATAAAATTTATAACATTTTAAGAAAGTTGTATCAAATTTGTTAATAAATTAATAAATACACACATTTAATAAATATTTACATGCAATAAATCTGGAAATATTAATTTTATTGTAAGGCCTCGCAATGAAATGCATTAGTGAATTGGACCCATGTTTCCTATTAGTGTTTTCAAATGTCTTGGCAACCCTGAAACCTACTATTGAAAATGTAGTTTCACCATGAAAAGAAGTCCAAAAATTTCCATATAATGGCTCATGTCATTAGATGAATAAAAATTATATATCATAATGGTCTTGGGTCCAAATAATTAAAATCAAACCATGCGTTGAACCTAGAGTTGATAGGAGACTTCATAAAATGTAAAATAATCAACTTAGGGAATAATCCATTTAAAATTTGAACTTAACCCCAAAACTAATGGTTTTTAGTTTTGAAAAATATTTATAATGTTCAAAACAATAAGGTCTTCCAATTTTTTATATAAAAAAGACCTAAACCTAGTTATTATTAAAGCAAAAACTATCCAACACTTAAATACTAACCATTTACATGCATCTACTCACTTCATAACCATCTATTATCTTACCTACTTACCTATAAGACCTATTAATTACACAATAGGTTATCAAGGTGAACCATGATGTCAATTCCAATGGGGTTCATCCACAACTATTGAGTCATTAAAAAGCTTGCACTACATGGTGTGCTAGTGGTTATTGTTTCATTATGGATTATGTACTAGGTATTTCTAGTTTGGTTATTAATCATTGTAAATTGTAGCATTCTATATGTTTAGTTAATGCTTGCATTGAGATTTGTTTGATGGCTTGCTACATATAACCATTAGGTGAAATATGGCAAAAAGGTCGCAAATACCTTACATAATCAAGATAGCTACCTACCTCTTAAGTTACTTTTAGTTTCTAACCTACCCAATTTTTAACATGTCAATAAGAATAGTCAAGCTACTATATGTAGCTACCTTGCTGAACGTCAACAAATAAATGCCATGTCAATAAAGTTTCTTTACACTTCAATTGTGACATATATATAAGTTTAAAGGTAATAATGTTATGGATAATTCCCATAATTTTGCTAATTATTTAATGGAATTGTCTTTTAAGTAAGCCCCAATCTTGTTCATCCATAATTGGTTAGTATTTACAAAATGAACAAGTCTAAGTGAAAGTCAATATCAAATTAAAAAATTAAACATTAATTGCACAAGATTTGAATTTATTAATTTTTGTGTTAATGCAAATTAAAAACTTAGCAACAAATTAGTTTTATTTGCAAAATTGGTGCAAAAAAGTACTTTGTAGCCCTACTTTACAACAATGTATTTTTTCAATGTTAGTTTTGTATCTTAACTATATATGTTTTTGCCAAACTAGTTTGTTGGGCCCTTGTTGGGTTGTTAATGTGTTATTTTCTTGGTAAGCTTATTGCTAATGTGTTTTGGAGTTTCAACTTGGAGTTAAAAATTTCTATATGGTAACCAATGGATTTTTTCCCCAAATTTTTGAAGTGCTTGGGTTGGTGATCATGTACATGAGGATTCACCTAGATTTGGCTAGAGGTTAGAGGGGGAAATAGACAAAA
Organism: Sphagnum contortum; assembly: GCA_963920785.1. Classification (NCBI taxonomy): domain Eukaryota; kingdom Viridiplantae; phylum Streptophyta; class Sphagnopsida; order Sphagnales; family Sphagnaceae; genus Sphagnum; species Sphagnum contortum. The sequence continues at coordinate 8,319,474 of OY987276.1, read as the reverse complement.
ATAGGATTTTTCTTATAGTGTGGCAACTTGTTGGAACCTACAATCTAAATATGACAACTTCACATTTCTTTTCCTCATAATGTGACAACTTGAACCCATTCTTAAAAAAAAACCCTTTGTACTTATCACACCTATTTTTTAAATTCCCAATTTTTGAAAAATCTCCCCCAAAAAATACTAGTAAAAATTAATAATACTTTTAAAGTTTTGAACTCCTACTCGTTTCCACCTTTTTTAATTGTGCCATTTGTGGACATGGGTGTTATGTTTCTTGACTAGTTGATGAATTAAAGTTGTTACATTGAATATTAATAGTATTACGTCTCCTTTTCCTTTCTAATCAACTAAATTGCATTTTGAATCAAGTGTTTGCAAGTTAGAGTGTCAATTTTGGACATCATTACATCATTTTTTCCATAATTTTAGGGATTGGACTGTGTCTCATGTCAAATGTTTTTTTAATTTAAAAAAAATAGGATTCATTTGTACAATTCTTTTATAGTTTATTGTGATACAAAAATGGAATCATTCAAAATTGAAAGTTTTGAATCATATGGGGGACTTTTAAATAAAAATAAGTTACAATTTCATAGTCCATATAAAAGTTGAAAATAAACTCTCTACATCATGGTTTGTAATGAAACAACACCATTTTCTTTCAAAAATTCAAAACCTAAGTTTGTAATTCAAAATGAGATCCTTTTAACCATTTCAATATTACATGAAATTTTGATTGACTTTTAATGACACCAAAAAGCAATGAAAAAGACAAAGTCCCTCATGTACACATTTTTTGAAATTGAAAAAAAAGAATGTACAAAAATTGAGACCTAGGTTATATTATAATGACATGTGGTATTACTTTTTGGGAAAAATGAATATTCTTACAAATACACAAGTTTACAAAAGTGATCCACTCCAACTTGTAAATGCTTAGTCAACCGTTGAACATGCATTTTGATTTTGTAAAATTAATCATCAAGCCTTATTGATTATGTAGACCTAAAAGTTTTTAAAGGGACTGAGTAGGGCTTGGTCAATTCTAGTTCCTAACCTATTCATTTTTTACTATACAGAGGAGCAATTGAATTGAATTTGATTAATAAAGCTTAGAACTTTGTGTAAATTAAAAAATTATTTATAAAGTTTGTTTCAAGGTTGTAATGAAAATGAAACTAACCATTTTCCAAAGTGGGTTTCAACTAGTATTGTTTGGTTATCCAATATTAAGACAAACCTTTGGATATCAACATATCATTTGTTTTTAAAAAAAAGGAGGATATATATTTTAAAAATTTAATAGATTAGTTGTAAAGATGGTTACAATTTTTTCTCCCTCTTTTGCTAGTTTTGAATGAGTTGGGTTTTCGAATGCAAAAAAGTGATGGATATGTATAAAACATATGCATTACCAAATTTCAAATTTGAGTTGTATACAAATCCCTTGTAATTACACAATCACCCATAAATCTATAGTCTAAAAAATGAACACGTTACATATTCAAGTAACTTGTGGGGGAATTGAACCCTAATGCTTGAAACAAGAACTTTGCATGTTACAACACAAGTTTCTTGCAAAAAACAAACACCTAAAATGACCCCAACATCCAAAATCTAGAAGCCCAAAAAAATATCAAAAGCTAAGTGCAACTTGTTCAACAACATGTGTTGTTGGTGAGGTTTGAAGTCCATAAATCAACCTATACATAAACAACAAGTCTTACAACATCACAACAATTAAAATCAATCCCAATGATGCAAAAAACATAAAAAACAACTTAGAATTTGAAAGTTTTGCCTTAAAAGGAAAAAACAAAAAACTTTAACTTTACTTAATTGTCAACAACCTATAGTTGTTAAAAAAAAACAACTTTTCAATCAAATCACGATTATCTTTAGTTAGAAAATATTCAACTTTCACATAATCTTAAAAACAACAATAGGTGTGCAATTCAACATGAATCATTAAGCCAAAGTTTTACCACCATGATTAATTTAGTCTAGATTCTCCACTTGTAGGTTGTGGCGTCACAAGGCCACCAACAGACTTGCAAGGCTAAAAAAAAATTTAGTTTCAATTTGGGACCTTGGAATCCAAGGATTTGCTTGGCCATAAAGCCAAGATTTGGAAACTAATTTTCATGGGACCGCCACCTAAAAAGAGGATCCACACATGTAAATGGGAGGATAGATAACCTCCTAAATAAATAAAATTTCATAATAATAAGAGCATGAAAGGACTCTTTGATCATGGATGTTTCAACACCAAACATATTACTTTTTTTGTTCAAAATGAGGAGTAGGCACATCAACAATTGTTCCACATCCTTGGGAAGTAAGATTGAGTTGATCAAAACAAGTCATAAGTAGTGGAATAATTGTTTTTACATCATATTGGGAAGTAAGACAAATTGCTTCCCCACACTCCACATAAAACTCCATAATTTGTAGAGATTTGAAATGAGGATCCAACATGATGGCAAACATATTATGAACATTTTGTGGATCAAATGTTGTCAAAACCAGGAAGAAAGGTTTGATCACTTTAATGATTTCTTGTCGTATTTTTTTTGCAAGATGAAGAGTTCCAAATTTGTCAAGAATTTAGACCCATCACTAAGCCCCAATTCCTCAACCTTCATGTTGAATGAATGTTAATAACATTAATCAAGGCATTTGAAGAGAGAAAGTGTTCTTTAGTTGGTTCATCACACAAACATTCACAATAAGGTTAATGTAGGAAGTAGTAATTGCCTTTGCAGCAACCTAGACTTAGGCCTTAAGAACTTGTTGTTACAATATCATTATCTTTGGCCTACCATATCATAGAAAGATAATTTTTTTGAACTCAAAACATTCTTAAAGCATAATGATTTTGTTTATAAACCTTCTTTTTACAAATGTTTTAGCTTCCAAGGTGGTAGCCCATTTTTAACACAAGTTTTTTCTCATTTTAACTGGCCATTTTTGAATTTGTTTGTCCAAATAGTTGTTTTTTGTAAACTTGTTTAGGTATCTTTCACACACTTGCTTCAAATCCATAGAAACTTTGTCGTCATTTGTAGCATACTAACATGTTTTGAACAACACATGATGAAAGTAAGTACCTTCATGTAAACCCATGAAAGATTTAGCAATTCACAATTAACAATGGAACACAATGTCACAACCATGGAAACCAAGTTGCCACGCCCTTGTCTTTTACAAAAACAAGAGCATGGTGAATCAAACCAAAATTTTCAAGCAATGATTGTAATTGTTGTGCCATGCAAAGGTTAGTTGTCTTGTTTACCTCGAATAACCTTATAGTAAAAAACATAGATTCCCAAGCTTGAGTGAAATAATTCAAAACCAAATTGAATGTGTCAACACCACTTCTAGACATCCAAAACTCAAATGAAACAAAAATAGTTCTTATATTTACAAGTTTTGGCAAAACATGCATTTTTGCATACTTAGTGATCATAACATGAAATATTTCTTCCACAAGTTGTGAACATAGTGGAAAAAAACATGAAGGCATTAACATAAAATTATCTTTTGGAACCAAATGTTTTCACAAGTGGAAAAGGCCTTGTAGCCCTTGCAAATATAAAACACCAAGTCTTCAAAAAACTTCTATCATAGTTCATCACATTGTTTGTAAGGATTTGAGCCCCCCCAAAAAACATGATTGTAATACCACCAATAACTTTAACCCTTTTCTTTATTGTTTGTTGAGTGTGATCTAATTAAACCACATTAGTCAACTGTAACTTCTTCATAATAAATAACTTCCAGTGTGTTGAACCAATGTGTGCCTTCATAAGTGTTACCCCATTGCATTTGTTATAATTTATAAGCCTTTTCTTAAAAATAAAATAGTTTTCGATTAAAACATTTTCACTTGTTTGTTCATACCTATAGATAATGCATTTCAACATCTATGGGTTCACAATGTCAATAGGCAGGTTATCATTAACAACAAAGAAACTCCAACAAACGAGTGAATGATGGTGAAGTTTCCACAATGTAGCTTGAACTTTTATAGTTGCAACTTGCATAATCTTTATTGCTTCCACATTACTAATTGCCATGCTCTTAAAATCTAAATTATTGCCAACAATATTTTATGTTGTCAAATCAAAAAAATTGGAGTTGATTTCGCCCACAATTTCAACAACATCAACAACATGAAACTTTCCTAGCTCTCTTTCATCCCTTGCACAACAAAAACCTTGCATTCTACCCACACATGTACTTGTACCAATATCTTTGTTCAAAGAGGAGCCAAGAGAAGTCTTAAAAAAGAAGTTCCACAAGAGGCAACCATAATTGCGTGTAAAAACACAATTTCTTGTGGTGACAAAAATTCAATAGATTTAAGGAATAAAACTTAGTGTTTAATGGTTGACTAGTGGTCTATTTTCACACATAAGGGATGAAGATCCAATCAATTCAATAATTATTTTTCTGAATCGATGATGATGAAGACCAAATTCAAAATGGAGATTCAAAGATGCAATAATGGAACCTTTGATAGAATACTCATATTTGTTGATGCAAGAAAAACCACTACACATTGATGCCCAATCATAGGTCTAGATTATGTATTTGTTTTGAATAATTGTTCAAAACAACTTGAATGGCAATAAACATACTTTATAAACTACAAACTATAGACAACAACATAACACATCCACAAGTTATTAGATTGTCCACAATGCTAAAACACAAGTGATGATAAAAAAAAAACTATTAACTTAATAGTGGTGTCAAAAATAACAAGTGTTACAAGTTATAATGTTGGACTTCCATTGATGTGCTCATTTGTTAAGTTTCAAGTGCACATTCTCATATCTAAACCTAAGATAAACTCACCAAAAAAATGCACAATTGATACCTGACAACAAATCCAAGACAATAAACTTCCTTGTTATATTATTTAGTTGGTTTGAAAAAAAATTCAAAAACAACTTGAGTGACAAAAAACATATGATATAGACTACAAAAAGCAACATGCCCATGACGAGTGTTTTGAGACTAAACCTCTACTGTTGTGCCTACTCATTGAGTTTCAGGCACACATTTTCAAATCAAAACCTAAAATAAATGCATGGAAAAAATGAACATGATGCCCAATACTTGCTTGGTAGATTATTTACTTGGTTTGATAAACTACTCAAAGTGGCAAGAAGCAGACCTTACATATTTGTTAGGTCCTTGACAACATTCATCACTAAAGCACAAGCGATGAGAAGGAATAGCTACTTTTCAAGAGTAATGAATGTTCAAAGGTTGGACCTCCATCGATGTGCCCACTTGTTGAGTTTCAAGCACACTTTTTCAAATGGAAACTTGAATGAAATGCATGAAAAAAATGCACCCTCGATGCCCAATAGCGGGTCCAAGAGATGAGTAGACTTCCTTGTTAGATTATCTATTTGGTTGAAGAATTACTTAGAAACAACTTAAATGGCAAGAAACATACCTTGTGACACATTCATGAGATGGTGGATTGTTCACAATGCTAAAGCATTACATATTAACTTGATAGTGGTTTCACAAGTGACAAAGTGTTTCAATGTTGGACTTCCATCAACATGCCCACTCATTGAATTACAAGCACACATTTTTGAATTGAAATTTGAGAAAAACACATGAAAAAGAAGACCCTAAACCCTGTCACCACATTGAGCTCCAATGAAGTTCGTCATTGCAAGATGAGTGAAAAGTGACAATGATCTTAAAGTGCAACAACCTTTTTGGCATTTAGGGTTCAAGATGTGTGCCTAGTCCACCAAGACACCAAAAGCTTGAAAAATCTCATGCACATGTATATCCTTCAATCTTAAAAAAACTTAAAACCCTAGAATCCAAATATGCATAATGTAGGATACATATTTGGACATGCACATATATTACTATGGATATGACATATGCATTAGGTTATTGACGAAGAGAAGTCTGATGCATATGGATATGCATCAAGTTATCAATGAATAAAAGTTTGCTAGATATGTACAACACATTTTTAAATTTGACACAAGTTTAGGATATGTATGTATGCATATCCACCAATTATACATATTGATAACTAGGTTGAATTGGATAACCGGACAACACTGGTTTCAACTCTTGAATGCTAAATAATCGATTGGACCCTAATCCAAACAAGTGATAAAGTTGGTATTAAATGTTGAGTTCTTTAGTTGGAACTTGAACCAAACAAGTAGTGAAGTGAGTCTCGAATGCTGAATTCTTCAATTGGACCCTAAACCAAACAAGTAATGAAGTGGGTCTTGAATGCTGAATTCTTCAATTGGACCCTAAACCAAACAAGTAATGAAGTGGGTCTTGAATGCTGAATTCTTCAATTGGACCCTAAACCAAACAAGTAATGAAGTGGGTCTTGAGAGGTCAGTTGAACTATAAACCAAACAAGTGTTGCAGTGGGTCTAAAACACTAAAGAACCAATTGACCCCTAAACCAAACAAGTGTTGCATCATTGCCTAACGCCTCTGCCCTCTATGGCAGGTTCAAACAACATCATGAGAGATGATAAAATCATGTAACTTGACTGGGTAATCTGAATTTGATCAAAATAGTGACCTTAAAGAGTACAATTGGGTTTCTAGTTCTCACCTGCAAATGGGTTCTACTTTGACCCAAAATTACATGCCAAGATCAGTGACTCTCTTTCAACAAAAAATTGTCGCTTTTCAACCTAAAAATTGGGAAAATTGGGATGTTCTTTTGAGTATAAATTCAACTAATTTTGCAAAAGAATTTGAAAAATTCACCAAATTTTCGATATCACAAATTTGAAGAGAAAAATTCTGACCAAGATCCTACTTGGCTGCTGCAAAATCTCTTCCTCTTCCTTCTTGACAGATCCAACAAACCAGAGTGGTGCAAGTGGTGGCAACAAGGTGGCACGGAGATGTGGAATTAGCTAAATGAGCTTGGCAGAGACCTTGGGTCATCCAAGCAATCCCAACCACCTCAAAAGAAGGTTTAGGCTGCCATTGTTCAGGAAAACAATTCAGAAGCTTGAATGTCTTAGGTTCTCTGTGATGAGAATGCTGACAGAGTATCAAATTTTGGGCACACTTTGAACTTAAATCATCTTTCGCTTCTTTTGGGTGACAATTGATTGATGTCAGTTTCTCAGCCCATGCTCTGGTAGATGAAGAGCACTGATGTTTTAAATCTCACAATCCTTAGTTTCCTTACTGTAAGTTTTTGATAACTACAAGTGGATCTGATTAGAAGTAGCTCAAATAATTTCACTATGTAGCTTCAAGCACTGTGTGGCAATCTCGGTACCGAGACACTGACTGGTGTTGCATTTGCAAAATCTTTTGCCATTTTTTTTGAGTTTGGGGTGCTGGGGGGTTCCCTTTTCAGATTTATGTTCTTTCCATTCCATTGGAATTGGGTGAAATTCACAATTGTTGGACTTGAGTTGATAATTCTCATGAGAATCGAGAAATCCCCACATGGATGATTAAGAAAGCCAGAACAATGTTTAAACTTTTCCTTTCAAGACAAAGAAAGCCTTCCAAATAAGAACTTTCAAAACAGGGAATTGGAAGGAACAACACAAGAAGGACTTGAATATTACTTTGTTGATCTTCAGTAGATTTCAACATGTCTTATGGGTTTGAGCAAGTTAAAATGTGCATATTTTATGGTCTTCTAATCTTTATAACTAGATTGAGAACAAACCCAATGTAATGTGCAATGAGACAAAGGTTAGGACTCAATATTGTGTTTGAAAAACCTCTAATTGGGAAGCTCTCTAGTGTATTATTGGCTTGACAGAGGGACTTTTATTCGTCATGATTGCTTCAAAGCAGGCCATCATCCCTTAAAGCATAGTCAAAGAGCCATTCCATGTAGAACATGGTGAGATCTAGCAAATCATTTACAAATTTCCTGTCATTATGTGGCAGAATCTCTCTCCCAAGTTCCAATTACATAAGATAATGGCCATTGATCAGACCCATGAAGCTTGTGGCTACTCACAATGTGGCCAAGTCCTCCCAATGCCCATTAGCTAAATACCATACCTACAACTGATAATCGACACTTTGTTTTTATTGCTGCTGAATATTGATTTATTATAGAAAACAAGGTTTGGCAGTTTCAAATTGAATTTTCCAGGATTTCAACAATTAAGGAATATGTATGCAAAGTGAATTTTGTGCTTTGCATTTATGATAGTAACCCATTGGTTGGGACAATAAACCAGTTTTTCGCAAGTGGGGATATCAATTCTATGGTTACATCTCTTAGATCAATGTTCTGGGCAATTCTGCTGCAAAACTGTAGAAAGGACTGCTTTGAGATTCTTAATGAACAAAACTAATTTGAAGTCTATGATGCTGCACAACCACCCTCCACATCACCCAAAAAGAAGATTTGAAGATGAATTGATTTATTTCTTGGCTGGCTGCATCAATTCAAAATTGCCCCAAAAAGCCATTTTTGACTTATCAAACGCTCAGAGGTTCAAGCACAGAGATCTATCTCATCAGAATTGGGGTTGGTATCATGCCAATGTGACTCACCTTCTTCGCCAGATTATGAGAGAAAGCACCTTTTGCCAAGTCAGTAGGCAAATTCTGATGATAAACATAGGCCATGTGGAACCATTCTGTTGGACTGGGGCTGAAGAACTTGGAAACCCATTTATCAAATGTTCATCAAAAGTTGGGAGATACAATCCTCAAAGCTACAGCAAAGGAGACTCTGTAGCTAGCTGGAAGGTGACTCTCCAAAAGGGATAGGCTACAGAGTAAGGACCAGCTCACATGAAGTTCAGCTTAAGCTTCATTTTCTCCTGACCTTAAGCTTTTCAGAGTGCTAGTTGAGGAGAAGACGCGCATTCCTCTCAAGCTTTGCTTTGTTCAGATGCACCTCCAAAATCAAATGCCCTGATCCAGTTGCTTGGCTTATAGGCAAAACATCGAAAGCTCACCATGGGATGATGATCCTAGAGAACGCCTTGCTAACCATGGACAAAGCTTGAGGCAACATGCTCTTGCCATCTTCATTCATTCATTCATTCATTTATTCATTCAGCAACTGATTGTCAGAGAAGATCGATTAATTGCTCCAAACTAAATCATCAATTGGCCAAAACTCTCGCCCTTGGAAGAAGGTTTGTGACCCTAATAATGGCCTTCTTGTTCAATCTTGAGGATTCATCTCAGGGGTGATGGCTTAGTGATATAGTCCTTGTTTGGGACCCTGGGGCCTCCCCCAAAAAACCAAAGGGTTCTTGGTTCGAACCTACTAGTGTGTAAGTGAAAGCCCTGCCAGCCCCTCTCGGCCACTGAGCGTGACTTATAAGGGTGCCAATGGCTTGTCATGGTCCCCATGACCATCTTCCTAACCAGAGTGAAGCAGCAACTCACCAGCACACCATCCATCCACTGGATGCCCATCATGACTCACTAGTGAATGAACCTCAACTGGGTTCATACCTGGATTCACCTTGGTTACCCATTTTCTGTAAAGAAGTAGGTCCTATGCAAAAGTAGCTAGGTATGAAAATAGGTTACTACTAGGTAAGTAGTGGTGGCTTATGCATAGGTAAGAGCTGTTTTTACTACCTGCCTACCTACCTACCTACCTACTAACAAAATGCTTGTGAGTTGTTATAAGGTAGGTAGGAAAAAAAAGAAGCAACCAAGCTAACCACCATGGTTAGTTAGTTACCCAGGGAACTGGAACCCAACAGAAAAAACAGATTCTTGACCATTTATCATCCTTCTTCCTTCATTGGCCCGGGCAACCACGGTGGTTAAATGTACCGACCGTGGGTGCCACCGGTTCACTCTGGCCGACGACATATGAGAGAGCTGAGTAAGCGGTTGTAGAGCAGCAGGAATGGGTGTTTTCTGGGACCGTTTACATCCTTCTCCTATTTTAATGCATTCCATCCATCCATCATCATCCCCCTCATAGTCCCCTCCATAGTTACCTAGTGAAGGTTAGATGTGGCCATACATTCCCGGAATGAATCGTGGGTCAATTGTAAGTCAATCCTCTCCAAAAGCAATGATTTTTTTGGGGGTGAGTTTTCACCATTTTTTGAAATTTATTTTGAAAAAATAATAATATTTCTGTCACAAATTCCATGAATTTTTTTTTCCCCCGGAAAACCATAAAAAGAAAAATTAAAAAATCACCCACAATTGTTTACAACATGATAGGGTGCTTAGGATTTTGCTACTTTTATATTTTAAATATTGCAAAATTTGGCTAAATATCCTTATGGATGATTTGCCACTTGAGCAACATCACAAAAATAAATTAAAAAAAAACACACACACACACGCACACACACACAGTAGTGCACATAGGAGAAGAATATATTTACTCCAATGTATGAGTCTTACTAGCAAAATGTTTTTTTTGGAGCAAAATTTGAAAAATGGCATTTTTTGGGGGAGGTGTAAATTGGGTTTTACTTGAGTTTTGTAGTTGCCAAACTTTGAAAAAAAAAACTCACCAGATTCTATCTTAAGTTTCAATATGTAGCCAAAAATATAGAAAGATATTAGCTTTTTTTAATTATCAAATTTTCTTATCACCAAATCTGGCTAAATCATCTTATGGACCATCACCACTTGAGCAACATCACAAAATTGAAAAATAAAAATAAAAATAAAAATGCTCACTACGGTTGCCATATTGAGTTAAGTGAATAAATTTTCCTCTGAAGTGACCTCATGGCCAAGCACTTTTGGTAGAGTTGGGATCGTCACTTGGCTGACCACAAGTGTGATGCAATGGAATTGTCACTTAGTAGACTTTTGCGTGTTGAAAAGTTTGTCAATGTGCTTAGTTCACATAACTTACTTAGTGGAAAAAATTGAACTCCTCCTTTTGCTAGGGTTGACACTCAAGACTACTAAATAGCCCCAGTTTCAACCATAATATGGTTATTTATTTATTTAATTTATAATTTTTTAAATTATTATTATTATTATTATTATTATTTTCAGTTCTTTGATTTAACATCCCTTGTAAGCTTCATCCCAATGAAGATTGTCATAATTGTTACTCCAAAATAGAAAAAAAAAAAATTGCTTTCAAAATGTCAAAATTAATATTTTCAAAATATCTCTAAATATGATTATTTTATTTTTTATTTTGTTCTCAAAAGAAAGGGTATGTTGCAAAAGAGAAATTCTCTCTGGTTTCTCTCACCCACTATTTTCTTCTAATTTATATGTTTTGTTTTGTAGTGCCATTAGAAGGGTCAATACAAGTCAAGCATCTCCGAGACCTTCGAATGACCTCCTCTAATTTGTCACAACGACACACCATGCCGTATCAAACCCTACACACTTGAACAAATGAAATGTATGAGCTATACTTTAAGGTTGTTGAATTAGCTACCTCTAAAGGAGTAAGAATATTCGTCAAATGCGTCCAAAATTGTCAACCATAGTTTTGCCCAGATCTACCTCTTAATAATGCTACCTCCAATGACAAAGGGTTGATTTTAACATCATATATTGGGGTTGCAAATATCACTTCATCTCCCAAACAGAACAAATCATTTTTGCTAACATACACACGCGCCAGAAGATGGATTCCCAATGGCCCTCAGTGTTTTTTCTTGAATTTTTTTTAAAAATATTTTAGCCAACAGAGTAGAGCTAGCAAATTTTACATAGGAAGATGTAGAAAAAATGTTGACCATAGGAAGATTTAGCCAAATCTGGCTATAGACCATATATGAAGTACAAAACTTTAATCATCCTTTTATATTTTTGGCTATATAATGAAAACCAAATATAAGAAATTTCATGACAATTTTTTACTAGTTTTTCCCTCACTTTGGGTGATTGAAAACATCCCAAATTGCTTAATTTTCGAATTTTTAGTATTGAATTTCACTCATTTGGCAAGGCAAAATTTCACCAAATGAGGAAAAAAAGAAAAAAAGGACAGATCCAAATTTCAAATCCCTATTAATATATTCAACAATGGTGTAAAAAACATACAACAAACCCTCTCTCTCTCTATCCATAAAGAAGAAGCTATGGACAAGTCATTATTCAGTTATTAGCTGAGCAAAAAAACCATTTTCAAAAATCAAAAGAAAGAACAAAGCAGAAAACCCAATTTAAAAAAATAAAAATAAAAGTAAATTATTTTAATGTAACTGGGACAAGCAATCTGAGGTCAAATAAACAAATGTTTTTTTGGGTCAAAAAAATCTGTGCAGATTATATTTGCAAAGGAATTCTTGGTTTGAGGCTGGCACACATTCCAATCGCAAATGTTTTTTCTTCCAGTGTCAGCTCCAGTCGTCTATGGTCTCAACTTTCAAACTTCGAATCGATTTGTTTGTTGATCAATTGCATGAGAGACCCAAATGAGTTTTTGCAACAGCCAAGAAAACGCCAAGTTCAACATTTGAGTACGAGTTAGTGCTATTGGCAAGTTTAACATTTTGGTGTCAAATTAGAACATATTTTATTTTTCAGAAGAACATGATTTTGCACATAAAAAACTGGAATATTCTAAAAATTCAAACATTTTTTTTCCCCTTTTTCTCCCGACGCATATTATTATTATTATTATTATTATTCCTCTACTTGAAATAAATGGCATTTTGAAATTTTCAACATTTATGAAAATAATATAATTAATTGTGGAATTTTCCATGGTATTACGGTATCTCCTATCTACGTATTTTAGGCAAAAATAATAATTTTTGGGGGTTTTTTTTTCCAAGTCAAACACACACCCTCTTTCTTTTCCCCTCCACTACTTATTGCCTAAACCCTAAACCAACCCTAAAAAAAAGCCCTAGAGCAGGTCCACCCCAGACAACTCCCCTTACCAGATCCCAACATTCCCCCAGTCCCACCTGTCCAGGTGAAACATGAAAACCTAGCCACGCTTTTATTTCTAATGGATCCTTTGGAGCCGATGTACCGTTTGCAAATTTTACAGGTCTAAACCCATTGACAAGGTTTTTTTGCGTAAAGTTGTGCCCAGTTGGGCCCCACTTTCACCCCCTGTTTCAACCCTCATCCCTTATTTAGTGTTGTCGGGATAGTAACCGCATAGGGGGGGGGGGTCCAACAGGGGTCCAAGCTGGGAAAACCCAGGATGGGTTCCCCGAATTGATCACAGCGGGGTTTTTTTTGTTTCACCCACGGGCTGCCCACAGCTGCCTTCGGCTATGGTGGTTAGGACTGGGGAGCTATGGAGCTTAGGGCTAGGGTGCTATCGGGCTAGAGGTTTAAGGCACTATGTGGCTATTGCCTATGGCTATTAGCCATTGATAATTGGCCTTGGCTATTTGGCTACGTGTATTGAGTACTGGTTATTGGATATTGGCTATTGGCCATTGTCCATAGGCTACAATTATTGGCTATTGATATTTACACTGAAAAATATGGCTATGGTTATAACCCATTTTGGCTATTGGCCATTGTCCATGGCTATGCTTATAACCCATTGGTTATTGGCCATTATGCATGGGCTATTTTGGGTATGGTTATAACCAATTGGCTATTGTCAATTGTCCATGGCTATGCTTTAAACCCATTGGCTATTGGCCATTGGTTATTGGCTATGGTTATTTGGTATTGGTTGTGGGCTACTGGCTATTCAATATTTTAGGGTTTGATTTATAAGGTTTTTAAAGGTTTAGTTGCTTTGGACAAATAGGGTTATGGGGCTATGATTATGGGGGCTTAATAACTTATATCATTTAGAGCTATGGGTTGTAAGGTTTAATTTTTATTGCTTAAGGTTTGTAAATTTTAAAGGGTGATTCTAAAAAGGTTGAAAGGGTTGTTTTCATATTAGGGCACTAGTTATGAATAACATATTCAAGGTAGGGTTCATGGTGCGCAATACCATGGATGCAATCTAATGATCAATCTAAACTTAGTAATGTAGTTTTAAGGTTATGTTCTCTACATATGTAGGATGAATGATGAAGAAAAATTCAACCCCAATGGAGTGGACCTTGGTATAGGGACAATGTAAGATTATAAGGTGTAGCTTAGGTTTTCATGAGGGCTATTTAACGAGGAGTTCATTCCAAACATTTCTTTTCTCATTTTCATTTGAGATCAAAGTTGTTTTCTTCAAATGAGAGTGATGCTTCTTATTATAATAACGATCCTTTCACTTCCACTTAAAGTGACAAGGAGATATTGGAGGATATGGACAATGAAGACATGACTATTTTCCATTGCATGATGGTTCTTGGCAACTCCCATGAATTTTTCACATCCCATGAGATCAAAGGAGGGGGTTGAGCAATCCATAGACTCAATGGTTGGTGTTTGAGATGTGTTGAGTACAATGTGAGTCACACCAAATTTGTTCAAGAATTTGAGTAACTTCACCTTGGCAAAGTTTGATGAATTGGCAGCTCTAGTGGTCCCAACAATTTCAGCCTGTTCATGATTTATATGTGGAATTGTCATGCCAACTTTCAATTTAGGGTTTAAGGTCTGAATTTTTTTATTGTTTTTTGGGTTTTTTATTTAGGGTTTAAGGTTTGTGCCTTGTTTTTATGTTTTAGAGTTAGGGTTTTCAGGTTTGAATTCTATGATTTGAGGTCTGATGTTTATTGTTTATGGTTAGGGTTTAGGTTTTAGGCCTTAGGATTAGGGTTTAAGGTTTGTTTTTTGTCTATTGAAGACAGGTTTTAGGATTTAAACTTTCGGATTAAGGTTTTTAGGTCTGAAATTTAGGGTTAGGGTCTAGGTTTTGGTCCTTGGGGTTAAAGTTTAAAGTTTGAAATCTAGGGTTTAAGGTCTGATTTTTGGTGTTTAAGATTAAGGTTTATGTTTTAGGTTTTAGGGGTTCGGTTTCAGGTTTGATTTTTTTTGCTTAGGTTTAGGGTTTAGGTCTTAGTCCTTAGGGTTAGGGTTTTCAGGTCTGAAATTTAGGGTTTAGGGTTTGAATTTGGTGTTTAAGATTAGGGTTTAGGGTTCGATTTTAGGTTCGATTTTATTTGCTTAGGTTTAGGGTTTAGGTTCAGATGAAAATTTGGGTTTAAGCAAAGAAAATCAGACCTGAAACCCAACCTTTAAACCTTAAAACCCAAACCCAAATTTTCAAAGCTAAAAACCCTGACCAAAATATTCACAATTTGTTTTGGAGATGCAAGTCTCTTAATCTTCCTACACAAGAGACGCATGGACCTCACAGACAAGGTCATAAATGATCAAGATGCTAAGCCAACTACACATAGTTGAGCTTGGGATTTATAAATACATGTCCAAAACTAATCTAATCCCTATTCTAAACTTGTCCTTTGTGATGACACCTAGGTCTCTAGTTGTCTTCAAGTTAGTAATTTTCACATTATGTAATCTCTAATTGTTAATTTCAACTTTGTTAACTAGGAAGGCATTTCGAATCTCAAAGGTTGTGGAGAAGTGAGCTGCAATTGTTATCGTGTTTTTGGACTAAATTAATTGTAGCAATTGAAAGGCTGTAACATCTCCGCCTTGGTCATCAACCTTTCATTATCACTTATAAATGGCTTAAAGTCTAGTGAAGCATTAAGGTTAGACATTGGAGGTATTAGTTCATCATAACTAGATGATGGGGTTTAAGGTGTACATATAAGTGACCTATCTAACAAACTTTGATGTCTTTTCAAGACATTCTTGGTTGCATGTCCATTTGTGGCCTTTATGCGTTCTAGCACCTCATCACATTGCAATGTGGCTTTTTCCAACCCTTTTTCATTGCTAGTTCTTGTTTTTAATTCTTTCAAGATGTCATGAAGGCGATCCTTCAAAGTTTCTTTTACAAAAACTAAATTTGGGTGATGCAATTGGTAATCTATGTAAATTTGCTTCCACACTTTAACATGGGTGAATTGAGTCATGTGTTTTTACCCATTCTATAACTTGCAAAATGTTTATTATAGGAAGTTGCCAGGGTGCTAAGGTGGGGAGCCTCCACAATTTGTCTAAGAACCTTTTCTCTTTAGGGGACTTTAACTTTGTGTAATGTAATAAATTCAGATTACATTGCATTTCTTGCAGGTTTGATTCAATTTTTGTGCTTGCCCAAAGGTCTACCATCCTTGGAAACATGCACATAACATAATTGGACCACTACACTTAGACCAAAATAATATTTGCTGGAATTTATGGATAATTTTAGTATATGAAAAATTTCCTTGAAAATTTATACCCCTAGGTTATTAATTGCATTGTCAAATTAATTACGAGTGAATTTACCAAGTTATTATTGCATAATAAGCATTGGTTATGTATAAGTGTTGGTTTTCAAATACATACCTTGAAAACCATCAATTATATTGCATAAATAGGATGATTCATAAGTTTTTTCTTTTATTTTCCTATCATAAACATGTGTTGGGTTTTAAGATTGATAACTTACTTGAATAAAACTCCAATCATCCACATAGGTTTTTAAATTTGAAAATTCAATAACCCATAGATAGATTATCAACTCAATTATTAAAAAAATCGATAACTCGGTTGATAATTGGGTGTCTTTAATCACTAGTATGGGATATGGCCAAATTCATTAGGTTTTAGATGGAGAAATTTAATGAATTCAATATGGCCCTAACAAATGGGGACTTGTTGGTATAGACATAATGATTTTATTAACACATGGTTGAATATGAAATTCGTATGTGGCAATGGAATGGGATGAGATTTTTAATATTTTAATATTTTAATGTTAGTTTTATTATTAATTATATTAAAAATTATACAACCCATATACCATCAACACCTATGCCTTGTATACAATTATTTGGTATCATAGTTAAACCTTGGTTTTTTTCAAAATAACTCATTGTATTTGTCAACCAACTACCATTTGACATCGTGATTAAAAATGTTAAAGATTACAATACTATGATTACGCTCAAATTTTTAATACATAATTGTAATGCAATATATGGACTGATGGTAAATTATTAAATTTTATCCTATGTTAAAATAATTATTTGAATAATACAAAAAACCGACCTTGATGAATCAACTTGGTGAATTGATTACCTTATTGAATTGTTTTTATTAGAGTTGGAGATGAATGATTCAAATTTCACCCAAGGGTATGGTCATTTAGTTCATTTTTAAGGCCTGATAATGAATTGGGATAATGAATTACACTTACATTTTTTTATTAATGAATTGGTTAGTAATGGTTTCTTTCATCCAAATTATAATGTACATGCCATTTTACTATCATTGGTGGACATGTTCTAACTTGGTTAGGGAAAATCAACACCTACACAAATAGCTTCACCTTCTTTAATCAAGCCATTTTTAAATAACTAATATTGAATTTTCAAGTCTCCAACAATATTTTTCACATCCAAAATGACTTATTTATTGATTCACAAGAATCACCCATGAGAATGGAAATTGAGATTATAAATGGCAAGAGATGAATAATAATAAACGACATGGACCAATCACTTTATTTGACCAATTATGAACAATTGTTATATTGTGCAATGCTAATGTGCACCATTATTTACTATTCATCATCCAAAAATATTATGCAATGCATAAGTGAAGAAAATTTTAGTGGGCATATTTAACTCAATAAATGTTAAAATTGGCCTAATAGACCCTAATTTAATCTTAAGATGAAATATTTACTATTGTTAGAAGTAACCTTAAAATAATATGTGGTTTTAATTTTTCTTGCAAGTGCTTGTTCACAAGGGCTTTAACTTTGATGTGTTTGATAATAATCTTGCAATTATAAAGGTTGATTCACATCTAAGGATTGCGGTAGTGTTAAATCAAAGTTATGTCAACTTTTTTCACATGTGTTTATGTCCATCAATAGGTAGTCTACATGTAAATCCAATATGGTGATTTCACAACCTTAACAAAATGGGATAGGAAATTGGTAAACAAAAATTGCCAATGATAAAATCTATTCAAATCATAGATTCCCAATAACACGAAAATGAAACATCACTAAACTGACAATATGAAACTAGTATATTAAATTAATGCTTTTGTATAATTGTGCATGGCAAGTTTCAAACTCCATTGCCAACAAGGTGCACTATAGAAAAACATGAACAAGAAGTTCAAAACTTTAGTGCCAACAAGCTATGTTGTAAAAAATCACACATAAAAAGTTTGAATCTCCATAAAAAAAAATTGTTGTGTAAAAGTGTGCACAAGATGTTTGAATCTCCATCACATAAATGCTATATTTTATAAAAACATGCATGGGAAATCTAAATTTCCACCGCCATGAAGTTACATTGTGGAGAAACACACACAAGAAGTTCCATATCCAAAAAACTACATTGTGAAAAAACACACACAAGAACATGAACATCATCAATAGTTGTGAATTGGACAAGCAACTGTGGCTTCATATTTTAGAGCAAGCTTGCAAAACATGCATTGGTTTGTGCACAAGTGAGAATACACCTCCAAATTATGTGCCACTAGATTTGCAATTGGGCATGAACTTTCAAGGCAACATGTCAACAACTAATCATGGTAGAAGTTGTAGGGGTGGCAGAATAAAATGCAATGGAGGAGATGCAACAATTCCATAACAAAGACAAGACAACTAGGATCATAATGAAATCATGGCATTCATAAGTTGCAAACAAGTACAACACATTGCTCAAAATGAGCTTGTCAATCCATGAATGCACATGATTCCTTGTGTACAATGTTGGAACAAAATCATTAAAAATCTATGAAAGAAAATGAATAACAAATTTCGAAGAAATGGAACCATGTGCAAAGATAAGTGGAACTCATTGAAATTTGTTACAAGAAACTTGCACATTATCGTAAAGGGACAAGCAATCATACCTAGTTTTAGGAATTATTGTTTGAAAAAAAAAACACTTCCATTTCTTTGATTAATTCGATAAAAAATTCTGTGAATTGACTAAGGCTTTTCAAGGGAAACATGTTGGTTAATGCTCCTCCATATACTAGAGATGTGAATGTTGAAGGTGATGGATCCTAAAGACACAAGACACACAAAATGAGAATGAAGACAACATGTCACGAAACAATATGCTTATTACACTACATTTGTAAATAGTCGAGGCACAAGAACTCACACTACATTTGTAAACAATCAAGTTATAAGAGTTGCAAATGCACAAGAGGTGGCACAAGAATTGCAATTGTAAGCTTTGTAAACTTATTTAAAGTTATGAAGCTATTCCTTACAAGCAACAATCAAACTCTGATGTTGTCAATTTCTTTAATACTTTTACAACACTTACATTTGACAGCACTAAAGTTAAACAAAAATGCAACATTTTTATTCTTATTGTCAAGTCTGTAAACAAAACTAATAAGGAAATTGGATACAATGAAAAAGATGAATGTTATTCAACTTCAAATTGAATAGCTTATAAGGAAAGTAAATATGTTCATTGAAAGGAAAATAAAATAAAAATCATGAACAAAGGTGGCAAGATAGTGGTAATAATAGCTACACAACTTCAACCTAACCTTAAATGTGAACATGGTTAGTGAAATAAACAATGTTATTGATGAATTGTTAATTTGATTAGTGTAAATTTGATTTTCAAGAATGATTTTTTTTCTTCAGTGAGGCTATCATCAAGATAGGCAAACCTTAGATGTGAATTGACCTTAAATGTTAAGCAATGGGTTTCACCTTGGAGTGTGAAAATTGAAGTCTAACAAGGCTTGTTCCACAACGTAATTTAATTTCTTTAATTTCTCCACGCTTGTTTCATATGTTATGGAATGAGCCCAATAGGGCCCCATGTTGTATTGTCATATTGATTTAATAAATTCCCCTCACCATGGAGCACATCACAAGTGAAATTGGCATAACCAAAATTGGACTTGTAATATAAGATGCCAAAGTTTGGGCGTACTTTAATGATAATTTTAGCGATGATGATAATTAAAACTAGTTTAGGTGAAACATGTATATGTTTAGAGTCCATTCGTGGTTGTCATTGTGACAATTTTGAATATCATGTGCTTGACAATTATGAAAACATTCTATAACTATCTAACAACTTCACTTTAACCAACCCACCTACATGCATACGAAAAGGCAAAATAACATGTGTCCTTTTCAAAATTAAAATTCACAATTTGGTTGAATTCAAATTTTGCTTGAATTGAAATGAAATTGAATTCACATTGATTTAAATGAATTCAATCAATTTGTATTCAATTGGATTCAATATGATTCAATTCAACCAAATTCAATTCAATTGAAATTTCAATAGGAACATTAACCTTGTTGAATCCAAAGGAAAACAATGATATGTTCATTTCAATTTAGAAATTTCAATTCCAATTCAAATTGTATTGAGATGCATTCAATTCAATTTACATTATACAAATTCATTCAATATAATTTTCATTGAAAATGAAACTTAAAATTTCCACAAAATCAACTCATTTTTTTTCTTCAATTGATTGTCATTGGTAGAGTGCAGAGGACCATGGAGCCCAAGTTTTCATAGATAAGATATTTTCGGCATTTGAGGTGTGTTTTCATGTTGGCCATGAGTAGTATTCCTGGATAGTGGAGCTGGGCAACTACCACTGATCCCCACCCAGGAAAAAACCTAGAGAAGAACTAGGATAAAAAGACCCCCCCAAACTGGTTATGTATACCGGACCAATGAAACCTTGTTTGGGGGGCTCTTTTGTTTGGAATGGGCCTAGGTGAAACCCAAATGAAAACAAGGGGTGTGTCACATTGTGGCCTTGCCATTTACATTAAAAAAGGTATCTTAAGGCAAAAAAGAAGAATGATGGAAACCAAAATCCTTCAAGATATCATAACTCTAGAACTAATCTCAAGTTTCAACACAAGCCAAAATATCATCTTTCAAAGAGCCTCATATAAATTGTGACCTAGAGGAGGACAAAGTCCCTTAAGCTACTATATATACTCTATAATGAATCTAAACACAATATCCTTGCCTTGGTAAGGCAATGGCAACAACCAGCTTATGGACATGGTGTAATGACTCTGCCCCCTAAGGGGGGCAGGTTCGAAGTTCAGACTAAAAACTTTTCATACTCGATTTAGAACTTCTCATCCAAATGCATCCATTTCTATGGAACATGCCCATCCGAAATATATGCACACATAATAATGAACGTCAAGTGAGTTGTGGATGAACCTCAAGTGAGTTAATATTTGGTTTCACCTTGGTAACCAATTCTGTAGGAAATAGGTCTCGTATATAGGTAGAGATAGGTAGGAAAATAGGAAACTACTAGGGGTAAGTAGACGGTTTATACATAGGTATGGGCTCTTTTTACTACCTACCTACCTACCTACCTACCTACTATCAACCTGCCTTGTGAGTTGTTAGTAGGCAGGTAGAAAAAAAATAGCAACTGAGCTAATTACCATGGTTAGCTAGTAGGGAACTAGAACCCAACAGAAAACTGTAAAATATGGATGTGAATCATTTGCATTGAGCAAACTGGAAATCAATTTTTTTTGATAGGGTTATTGTTTCAGTCCAACTGGCATGTTTTTTTGTTTTGTTTTTTGGGTGAATATTTATATTGTGGCAACAAATTATTTTGGAAAAAATTGGAATTTAAAAAACTGTAAATTTGATTTTCTTTTTGGGTGTAAACATTGCCAAACTTTCAAAACCAAAAAATTAAAAAAAAAAACCTGACCAAAAAAAAAAAAACCCCTGAGTCCAATACTGTGATTCAATGACTTTTAATCAAGGGTCTGGCTAACACAACACACCTCGATGATAGAAAAACACACCTCTTAACCCGATCTGCCTAGGTTGTGAGGAAAACAGGGTCCCTCATTGTAATGGGTTAACTCTTGGGTGAGTTGTGAGAACTGTCAGTGAGAGGAAAAATCACTCAGGGTATCGGTATCACTCAGTGTAATGGGTATCCTCTTGGGTGTGGGTTTAGGGTTTAGGGTTTTTGCACTAAATCGTGTGTGTCCGTCCGTCCGTCCGTCTGTCCAATATCCTATTGGCTAGAAGATTGTCCGACGTGTGATTGGACGGAAGGGCGGAAGGGAGGTGAGTTCTCTCTCTCTCATAAACACAAATTAGGAGGTGAGTCCTGTCTCACTCACACACACACACATTCATTTACATGTGTAAATGGGTTTAACAACTAGGGTATCACTCAGTGTAATGGGTATCCTCTTGGGTGTGTCCGGGTTCGTTCGTCCGTCCAATATCCTATTGGCTAGAAGATTGTTCGACGTGTGATTGGACAGAAGGGCGGAAGGGAGGTGAGTTCTCTCTCTCACTCATAAATGGGTATCACTCAGTGTTTATGAGTGAGAGAGAGAACTCACCTCCCTTCTGCCCTTCCATCCAATCACACGTCGAACAATCTTCTAGCCAATAGGATATTGGACGGACGGACGAACAGACGAACACACACGATTTAGTGCAGAAACCCTAAACCCTAAACCCGGACACACCCAAGAGGATACCCTGACACTGAGTGATACCCATTACGGACACACCCAAGAGGATACCCATTACACTGTGTGATACCTATACCCTGAGTGATTTTTCCTCTCACTGACAGTTCTCACAACCCACCCAAGAGTTAACCCATTACACTGAGGGACCCTGTTTTCCTCACAACCTAGGCAGATCGGGTTAAGAGGTGTGTTTTTCTATCATCGAGGTGTGTTGCGTTAGCCAGACCCTTAATCAATTGTGCAAATAATATGAATGCTAAATGAACTTTATTTAATGGCAGATTCATATTGATGTACATGTGCACAATCATCCATCCATCCGTTATACCTAGTGTGGGAGGGGCAGGTGTTAGATTCTCCCCCCCTGGAATAAAAAAAACCTCACCGGGTATCAAAACGGTTATATGAATCTATAGCACTTGGAGGTCAAAATTTCAAAGACCCACCACCACCTTGCCCACTTCATGCCTGCCCAAACCTGGGTTTCCCAAAGCCCATAATACCCGGGCAGGCTCCTTCAACTTCACGGACCCGGAAAGCTTTGAGGGGGTTCATGGTATGGGGCTTTGCCTAGGGAGTGCTTTACTTGGCAGAATCAGCCTTGTGTGTGTGTGTGTGTGTGTTCACCCCCCTTCCCCCTAAACCCTAAACCTTCTAAACCCAAACTTCCCTGGATTCATGCTAATTGGGGGGGGTTTCACCCAGGGAGTGATTATGTGCCAGAATCAACCCTCTTTGACCAGAGTGGCTTTACCTGCCAGAATCAGCCCTTCTATGACCTAATCTCTACAAGGACAGAAGAGACCTGGTTCTGTTAGCACCCAGAACTCTTTTGACAAAAAAAGCCATTGCAAAACTAGGGGTGTGTGTCACACTATGGCCTTGCCATTTTGCATGAAAAAAGTATCTTGCAACAAAAGAAAAATTACAGAAACTCAAATATTTCACCATGCGAAAATATAATCTTCAAAAAAACCTCTAAAGGAAGCCAAAATCCTTCAACATATGATAACTTTATAACTAATCTCAAGTTTCCAACACAACGCCAAAATATCATCTTCCAAAAATCCTCCTATAAAAATAGACCTATTATTATTATTACCTAGTATGGGCCAAAATCCCTTAAGCTACTATATACTCTATAATGAATTTAAACACAATATCCTTGCCTTGGTAGTAGGCAAGCCCAACAAACACACACAAAAAAACAATTTCAGCTGAATTCCCTTTCCAACAAAAAAACCCACACAAAACCCAAACGCCAATTACAGCTGATGATTCCCTTGAATCCCTCAAAGGCTGGATTCCCATTCAACAAACCATTCCTAAACTCAAAAGGCAGCTGGATTTTGCTTAGTTTCTCTCTGAAAGACTGAAACTCATATCAGCTGGCGAGATGGGGTGCTAGTGGAGACTATCTTACAATGGGTATGTTGCAGGTTTAGGGTTTAGGGTTTAGGGTTTAGGATGTTGCAGATCTGGAATGAAATTAGCATTCACAGTTTACCTAGAGGCATCAGAATTAGTGGGTGCCAAAAGGGGTGCTTGTCTCAAACAAAGGTTATAGTTATATAATGAGATGATCAGAGATTAGCACTGATAACTAGCAGGTGGGGTGTGCTAATCGGAGGCTAATCGGAGATTAGCACTGATAATTAGTAGGTGTACACATGGTTGATGGTTTGCTCGTGAGAGTTAGTGCCGATCCAGAAAATGACCTCACTTGTGGGGGGCTCGTGGAGGGCTCGTGGAGGTTGTTTTATTTGGATGAGCATTGATTTTTGTTGAGCATCTCCTAGTTGCACTTTACTCCCTCTTCCTCTTTCTTTCGGCATGATTTTAAGCTTTCTTAATCGTTCACATGAATTTTTTTTTCCCCCCTTTCTTGTCGAAGTCAAAAGCTATTTAGATTCAAAGACCTTATGACATCATGTGATCAAGATAAGCGGTTGATTGATGTGTAGCTGAGGAGGGTGACATCAAAGTTAAACATGGAGGATGATCTCTTCTCCTTGGGATGATCTCTTCTCCATGGGATGATCTCATCTCATTGGTTCCATGGAAATGAAGGAAGGTTGATGATCATACTAAGCATCATCCCATCTCATTGGTTCCATGGAAATGAAGGAAGGTTGATGATCATACTAAGCAACAATTTCATTAGACATATAAGCAAAGATTTGACGTGCGCTAATATCAGTCAATCAATGGCTCAATCATGCAACTAAAAAGGCTCATAGTATATACTCATGACATATACCGTGAAGTATCATGCTGCGACAACTGGTGTGGACTTTTTTAGATCCAACAAAGACGACTTCCCTCCCGTGATTTTTATTAAAAGAAGTTCAACCTCAAAATATTGAACCCCACAAAAAAAGATTCTGTCCCAAATTCTTGATTTTTAAACAAAAATTGTTTGACAAATTTTTGTGAGAAATCATTTTTTTTTTTTGTTTTCTCAAGAAAATTTCACCACATTTCAACACAGTTTTTTCTTTTTTGGGCCAGTTTTCTTTTCTATGGTTTGGAACTTTGGATGGTCTCTCTTTTTTATAACAAATAAAATGTGTTGTAAATTAATGTTAAAAATCTTTTTTGAGATTTATATTCGGTAATGAGATGCTATGCGAGGAAATTGGGTGAAAAAACATTTCTTTACTCCGAAGAAAAAGAAGGAATATCTCTAACAAAAAAATATCTTTACAGGTATTATTTGCAAAGAAACTACAAAATCCCAAACACCCACAACATCCATGTACCTATGTTGGAAGCAAACTACAAAAACCCAAAACATCCAAGCTTCTAGGGATTTGTAGCATGTCAACTTGTTACAAGCAGCAGCAGCAGCAGAGAAATCAATCCAGCATCATCAGCAGCAGCAGCTGGTCAGAAAACTTGAGAAACTTGAGAACTTGAGAAAAACTCCCCACCATATAGGTTCACTCTCAATTGTAAGCATTTGAGGAAAAAAAATGGGAAATGGGATTTTTTGATATTCAAGGGAAAGAAAGAAAGAAAGAAGAGGAGATCAGAGTTCAGACTTGGTTTAAGCAAAAGCTTGTTGAAAAGAGGTGCTGCTCATGGGATTTGGAAGGGATTTGTTGTAGGTTGAATGAATTTTGTTGGTTTTAATGATAAATTTTGTGAGAGAAAAGGAAGGAAGGTGGGATCTTTTTTTCTCTTGTTTTTTTGCTGGGAAGAAGAAGAAGCACAAAGTGTTGTTATGTATGATTCCAAAGAGTTGTTTGTTGGAAGTTGCATCATCTTCTGTTGTGTTTTCCTTTTCTCTTTTTTCTGCATTCTAGATCTTCAGGAGAGCTTCAGTGCTGTGTTGTGTGTGTGTGTGCATGCGCGTGTGTGCGCGTGTTGTTGGAAGTTGTTGGAAGTTTTCCTGATCTTCCTCCCAAACTGTTGTATGTCTTGTTGTTCCTGTGTCTTTGGAGATGCTGGAGCTACTAGCAAACTCATCATCATCACAAAAGTTTGGGCTTGTGGGTATGTGCAGAGAGACAGAGATAGAGACACACAGAAAGACACAGACAGACACACAGGAGGAGCTAGGGGATTCCAGTGGTGTATGTGCATTGTTGGATGAGGGAGCATGGGAATGCTATCAGCACATCTTGAGCAGCAAATTGGAGATGGTGATACTTCTTTCATGATGGCAGCTGCAGCAAAGGAGGTCCCTGACAGCAGCAGCAACCACAGCAGAGATGACAGCTCCAATGGTGGTGATGGCAGCAGCTCTTTGAGCAACCACACTGTTATTCTTGGCTGGAACACAAAACTGGTACACAGGAGTCCAACCAACCTTTGGGTTTTCTCTTGCTTGTTGCATTCAAGGTCCATTTTTTGTTTTTGTTTTTTTTCCTCAGCAAGTTTTTGAACTTGAAATCTGCTGCAGTTGGGAGAGTTCTCTGGAACTGAGTCAGTCAGCAGTTTTGAGATACATGTATAATTTTGAAAATCCAAATGTTTTTGGGAAAGGTGAGAAAGAGTGTGTTTTTGGGTGTGTGTGGGGGGGAATTATTCTTATGAATTCTTCAGGCTTCACTGGTTAGGCAGCTGGCAATGGCAAACCACAGCTTGGGTGGTGGGGTGATAGCAGTGTTGGCAGACAAGGACACACAGCAAATGGAGGAGGAAATGAAGGCCCATGAATTTGATTTGATGGGCACTTCAGTGATCTACCACACTGGCTGCCCCCTTGACAAAACCTCTCTCCAAAAGGCATGTGCTGTCTCTGTCTCTATCTCAAAAGAATCATTCAAAACCCATCTTCTGTGTCTGGGCATTCAATTGTTTTCTCCTTGGATTGGATTGGAATCTGTTTGGGAAGAGAAAGTCTCATAGAAATACAGTGTAGGTTGCTTGTAAAGAACCATTCATTCATTTTATGCAAGAATGTCTGTCTCAATGTGTGTGTGTTGATTCTGGAAAACAAAACAGAATAACATTGTTTCCATCTTTGTTCAAATGTTTGATGGGTTTTTTTGGGTGCCACCAGGTTGCTGTATCTGAGGCTCGTGCTACCATTATCCTTGCAGAAACCACTGATGCTGAAGAGGTAGCAAAAGTTCAGACCGTACTGGCTAGTGTAGCTACAGAGTCAAAATTCAGAGTTGTGATAATCCTTCACGTGGGGTCTTGCACATGGTTTTGATGTGTGCACGGAATTCCAATGGAACTTGGTGATATGATATATTCTCTCTAAGAGGAGCCATTTTTCTTCCTGCCGTGGTGCATGCATAGCTTACATGTTTCTAGGAGGATTGCACACTCCTCTGTTTTTGCTGCTCTTTGTGGTAAATTTTCTTCATTTTGATGAAATGCTGCTGCTGCTGTTGTCAGTGCTGATGAGAAGTCTTTGTGGCAGAGTGATACAAGGGCAGTGAAGATTGTAAGGGCAATACTTTGGACAGTAGAGCATGATGAGATGAAGGGCCATATTGTAGTGGAGGTAGTGGACCCGGAGAACGAAGCATGGGTGAAGCAAGCTGGTCAGGATTTAGTCTACACAGTTTCTGCACAGAACTTGGTTGGGCATCTCTTGGTCCAATGTGCTCGTCAACCTGGTCTTGCTCAGGTTCGATCATGCACTCGCCCTTACATAAATCATCTGCTTTCCTAATGCTTGTTCAGGCAAATTCTGCCATTCTTTTCTTCAAGGTTGCTTTTGTTTCCAGTGTCCAAGGGAAGAGAGCTGTCGTTGAGAAAGTATTGAAATCTGTTGTCATGAGCCTGAACTTTGTTGTTGAAAGCTTGCTTTCTTTCAGAATCACCATTGTGGTGGATATTCTCCATGTTGCATGATTTGCAATTGAATGAATATCTATATATGGTTCGGGTTTCTGTAGGTATGGGAAGACATTCTGGGTTTCGACAAAGCAGAATTTTATGTAAAGAGGTGGCCTGAACTTGATGGACTCCCATTTGGTGATGTCTTATTTTGCTTCCCAGATGCCATTCCATGTGGTGTCAAAGTTGCTGCAATGGAGAACACAATTGTATTGAACCCAGATGATGATTACATGCTCTCAGAGGGCGATGAGCTCATTGTACTTGCTGAAGATGATGACTCTTATTTTCCCTCGAAGTCATTACCGAAGGTTAATAAACACCTATCCTAATGTATGCTCCACATGATCAAGGAAGAATCACCAAGTTTGTGTTTGAGAAGACACACTCAGCTGAAAAATAAAATTCGTCAAGTGACACATAACCACTAAAAAGCTCCTAGTCACAGAAGATTGTGCTCACTCTGTCTCTGTAATCACATTTAATTGCTTTGGGTGCAGATTGCAGATGTTAAGCTTCAAAAGTCCAAGAGCACTTCAAATGATGCAAAGAAAATTTTGTTTTGTGGGTGGCAACATGACTCCAATGATATTATTTCTGTATGTATACATCCACATGTACAACATAGCAGCAGCTTGTTAGATGTATTTTCTCCCTCTCACATAATAATGATGTCTTCCTGCATTTCTCTTGATATGATCTTTGCTATCAGTGGGTGGTGTGAACTTGACAGGACTTGCTGCCAAAGTAACAACAACTAACTGTAACCCCTGCATTTTTCAGCTTCTTAGTTTGCAAATAAAACCAAACAACTGGGACAAAGGATGTCAGGTTGATGGGTGATGAAGGAGTGTTTTGTCTTTAATGGAGGTGGAACAGTTTTGATTTTGACAACATGATGGTGATGGTGGTGGTGATGGGTGTTGGTGCAGATCTTGGAGAATTCCTGTGTTCCAGGTTCAGAGGTATGGATATTTAGCAAGACAGCAGAAGCAGAACGTGAGATGAGATTAGCAGATAAGGGAATAAAACCCACAGAGTTTGAGAATGTCAAACTTGTCCATTGTATTGGAGACCCCAGCAACAGAACTGATCTTGAAAACTTGCCACTGGAATCATTTGACTCAGTGAGTCCTTTTCTCCCATAACACCCTTTCTTTCCCCAAGAGTAGAAAAAAACTCTATGCTGCAAAATTCTTGCAAATTCACGTTTAAGATGAAAACAGAAATTGCTTACAAAACATAAAAAACGAGTAATAATATTCAATTGTTGCTTTGTTTTTCCTGTCTCAGAAATCAATTTTTGTACCTCAAGTATCATTAAGGCATCATCTCTGTATTATGTTTTTAAGTCTATGGTATATGAAATATATATCCTTCTTATGCACATGCAGATTTTGCTAGCTCCTGATGGAGACAACACTGCTCTTCATACTGACCCACATCCAGTCTCAACTTTACTTCGTATTCGCAGTATTCAGGTACTCCCTTTCAGTGTTTATGCTTTAGGAATTGTGTCATGTAGTGATCATCCATAGGAAGAAGATTCAGCTAAAGTGGTGCTGATCCATAGGAAGATTTAGCCAAATCTGGCTATAAGCCAGATATGAAGGCACAGAAGTTTAATCATCTTTTCATATTTTTGGCTACTTAGTGGAACCAAATATAGAAATCTGGAGTGACCTTTACCTATCTTTTTCTGAAATTTTTTTAGCTATTGAAACCCCAAAAATCATTTCATTTTCCAATTTTTCTTTTTTTAATTTCTGTTTTGGGCAAAATTTTGTGATTGAATCACGGACTTATGGATGGATGGGCATGATGTGGTTTGGTGGGCAGTCAAAACGTATGTCGTTTGAGGATGTGAAGGCAGTCCAAATCCGGCAAGGAGCTTCTGCACAAAGCACATGGGTTCAGGAAATGCAGCAAGGGTCAAACCAGTTGATCATAATC
The DNA here is from genome assembly GCA_963920785.1 of Sphagnum contortum. Taxonomy (NCBI): domain Eukaryota; kingdom Viridiplantae; phylum Streptophyta; class Sphagnopsida; order Sphagnales; family Sphagnaceae; genus Sphagnum; species Sphagnum contortum. The sequence goes on along the minus strand of OY987276.1, from coordinate 8,289,764 downwards.
AGTGAGTTTCTAAATGCTGAAACAACCAAAGAGCAAATTGCCCAAGCAGATGTACCAGGTGTCATGGTGTCTGATGACATGGTCGCCATGGTACTGGCTATGGTGGCTGAGGACAAGAAAGTTAGCTACATTCTTTCCGAGCTTTTTGCTCAAGAGGTACCCTAAACCTTAAACCCTAAACCTCATCTTAGATCCTCTTTCTGCAATTTCATTGTTTTGAAGTTAAGGTAAGCAATGAAATGAGTGTTTCTCTCATTCCAACACTAGCTGGTTGCATTAATATGTTGGATGTGTCTCCAACTTTTAAGGTAGGTTACTCATTTGCTGCTTTGGTTCTGAAGCAATCTAGATGGGTGATGGGTCTGTCTGGCTGGGGGAATATTAGGGCCATGAATTTTTTTTCTGCTCAGCAGAAATCTATTTGCGTGGTGAAACAGAGGAGCTCAGTTTCTATAATATCATGAGCCGTGCTCGCCATCGAAAAGAGATTGTTCTGGGCTACCAGCATGCTTTTGGAGACCATCTGATTATGAATCCACCTGATAAAGCTGCCACCAAAACTTGGTATGCCCATGATGGTTTCATAGTTCTTGCAGAGGTCTAACAATGCTGAAGACTTAGCCACATTCATTTTCTCAATGTACAAAATCAAATTTTCTTTAGTCAATGCTTTCAACTCACACAACTAAGTACTTAGAGCTTCAGGTCAGATTTTTACAACTAAAAATCCATGTGATATCAACATGAATTTTGTTAAAAAAACTACGAAGTTAATTGCATTCAGGGTGTAGGTTTGGAGAACAATATATCAATTGGATGTTGTGTAGGCATGGAGGATGATAAAGAAATCAGAAAAGAGCTAGGAGCTAGGAATCGGTATGACAGCTCTGGGAGAACTTTGCATACAATCAGAAAATATTTAGAAGCATACCTTTCCATCTTTCACCATGATCTCAAGTTTTGTTTTGTGAGGAAATTCAATATTATCGCTGTACATTCCAAAAGGATTGAAGTACCTGTTCTTTCTCTTCACACCAAGGAGCTCTTGTCACTAGATTGTCTGTTAGCAAAAAAGGGGTCATGCATTTCAGTTCCAGAGATGAAATGAAATTCCAGTGGAAGCAAAGCTACGCTTCAGATGTGGAAACATCTTCCCTTGAGGTACGAATTGGAACAGCTTGGAACAGCACAACATAATTGAAAATAGATATAATAACAACATTACACACTTCGTCCATATTTCAATCACTCCTAACAGCAGATAGAGATTGTCAACCAGAGGCATTAACTGGTGTCACAAGAATCAGACCAGCAAGTGAAGTGAATGAAAGGTGAAATTAGGGCAAACCCAGAGGTTGGCACCTGCTTCCAGCTTTTCCCTGAGCAGGTTCTAGAGCTTGGCAAACACCTGAGCAGCAAAGCATAATCCCTGGCTGTAGTTAGTTATGCCAGCAAAAGAGGTTCCCCACAAGACAAAGCAAAAGAAAACAACAGGGCCTTTTGCTACTGTGAAAATTAATGCACATCCTAACATTCAAAGGTCTTCGTACAGTGCTAATAAAGATGTTCCACTGCAAGTCTAAAGTTTGTGATAGGGTGTAATTTTCATACTAATAAATCACCAAGTGTATACAGTAAGAAAGGGAACTAAAACAATATTAGAGGATGCATGAGTCAACTCGTACCAACTGCTTTCCACCCTGTCACTTCTGCACACCTACATCAAAGGAACTTTTAAAAATAACACTCCAAAGTCTGGAAATTTTAGTTAAGAAACTTGAACAAAAGATAATTAGAGGAACTGCTGTGTTGTGAATTCCAAAGCATTTCAAAATCACTGCAAACAGTACACTTGTTGTCATCTTTGTGTCACTTCACCACTTTGTGTAGCTCCCTAGAGCAGCAAAGTCTGGGAGAAAGAACACACCACTAATGGAATTCTGAAATATTTTCACCACTTCAATGTCCTATACATTTCTCTGGAAAAACACAACACCCTATCAAACATCTTTTTAAGGCCCAAATACTTGCAAAAAAATATACCTCTCAGTCCAATGACCACATGAGAACACACTATTTCATAACAACATTCAAATACAGGCTAGTACAAAAGTCAAAACACCTAATTATGGTCAATGGCCTCATTTGATTAGTGCACACAAGCCACAAAAGATGACATGGTAGGTGGTGAGCCCTCCCCTCCTTGTCATCAAGCAACTTGCATGTTAGAAAGTACACAGAAAGGTAAACACCTGCAGTCCATTACCTAGGTCAAAGCCTACATCATCCTATCAGATCAAAGCTACCAGGAGTATCAACCCATCCCTGCAAAGCATCATGAATGTGTCTAGCTTAATTCATGTTAAAGAACCTCACATGCATATATTCTTCTCCTCACCCTTCAGCTTTTCTCTCCACCTTTCCACTGTCATACCTCTAACCTATGCAAAATACGAGGAACACAAAAATGACCACAAATCTTGCATCATAACAACAGAAGACACTCTTGGGAAAGGACTAATCCAGGCCAAAACATGTGAAAATAGCACTAGTTTCAACTTTGAGCTGCAGGTGCTGTTGCTGTAGTTGTGGCTGAAGAAGGAGCAGGAGCAGCTGCTGCATTATAATCATACCCACTTGCAGCTGCTGCAGCAGTTCCATCAATTGGCTGCGCAGCAGCATAGCCTGCTTGAGGTTGTCCATAAGAAAATCCCTGCTGACTGTAGCCCTGCTGATCACCCTGCTGCTGAGCAGGCTGTGCATAACTATATCCGTTGTAACCTTGCTGTGCATAGCCCTGCTGGACATAACCAGGCTGCTGTCCATAAGCAGCGGTCTGGTCACCATAGCCTGCAGGTGGCTGCTGCTGGTAACCCCCATAATAGCCCTGCTGACCATAGCCATAGCCTGTTGTGTCTGTGGTAGTTGTTGCTCCAACTGGGGCTGGTTGCTGTGCCTGTGCAGGACATTGCAATTTCTCATTCATCATACAAGCTCAAATCAATGGAGAGGTGTTGGTAATGTTCACCATGACATGTGCATAAGGAACAAAATGGGCACAACTGTTATAAGACTAACTGAACATTTGCAGATAACAATTCTGAACTCACTTCCTTGCAAAGGAATACCTGCTGTCCTTGCTGGGCATAGTAATCATATGACCCCTGGGGAACAGGCTGTGCAGCAGTAGAAGGCGTGCGGCGATCCCATCCAGAAGAGGCATAGCCTGAAGAAGGTTGCTGGCTATATGCACCATATGCCTGAGGAGGGCCTTGATACTGCTGTGGACCTGGATATTGAGTGGCCTGTGAGTAACCTCCATACGAAGGGGGTGGAGCAGATGGAGGACCCCACTGCTGATGAGGACCAGAGGGTCGATAACCACCATGCTGATTATGGTAGCTACCTGGTGGGCCCCTTGAGACACGATTCTGTTTGGAGTACACAACAGGTCCCCATTAACAGTCAGCAACCAAATCACAATCAAAGCAGGGGGAAGAATATGTCTGTGACCACCTGGTCCATAAGCAGCTCTTCTCCACAATAAAGAAAGCACTGGTGATGAGCTTCATAACTTCCAAAGTCAGAGTTGGGATAGAGCACTCCAAAAGGACAGTTTCCACATCACACAACAAACAACATTCATTGACAACACACAAGCAAGCATTGTGAACTTATAGGGAATATACATTCACATCCAAGGCTTAAATGATCCAGTAACCGCAAAGGCATCACCTTAGTCATGCAGGGGCCGGACAAATTACTCTCACCTCGTCTCCAAACACTGAGTCTGAGCTTTCTGGCTACACCGCAAAAGAGTGGAGCCCCTTCCTTCCTCAGTGCATTTAAGGTGCACCTGTTACAGGAACGACTAGTCCATAGCCCAAGGGGCTCCAATGGACACAATCTTACTTAACCCTAAGGAGTACAGGATGCAAAACTTCACTTCAGGCACAGGATTCCAATTCCAGTCCACAACAGTCAATGATGGGGAAAGGACTGTGACTTTGACATACTATAACACACTGCTCAATGTGCCTGATGTTTACCATACTAGTACATCCACAATTTGCACATCACTGACCACAGCAAACTCTCTCTTATACTAGAAAGGCTCATTGCCCAAGTCTGTCCCTTATCAATAAATTACCTGGATGGTAACATGAAGTTGAATTTCACTGAAAATTCAGAAGTAGACTATGTCTCAGAGGTAGACTAAGGTGTGTCCAGACCATTATTCATCAGCCAAGAGGTTTCTCAGAAGTATGACACAAGTAACCAGATTTGCAAGCTCTTCCTCATATTTCATATCTAAAGGTTGGGAGCAACAGACTCTAGAAGGGCATATCCCACAAAGCTGCCAGAATGATTGTTTTCACCACCACATGAACTCATTCAACTGATACACAATGAACAACAATACTATGCCACCTGCAGTAAACTTGGATGCATGGCAAAATTATCATATGAATAGCCCAAGCAGTCTTTCCTTTCCTACCAGTTGTATTTCAGGATTCAGCAGTATTCTTTTTCCACAGAAACCTTGCATGCAGCTAGATTCAATGACCAAATGGTGATATATGAGGAGTGACTGGCAAAGAACTCTGGATGCAGGGCTGAGACAAGATACGTTTGAAAACCATACCATGGTCCAGATGGCGCGACACACCCTCTCCTACTATTAGCTGTCAAGATTAGAGCTCATTCCAAACAAAACATGCCAATTGGATCTTGAACATAACAGATGGCTGTGAATGTTGAGAGAGCCCAGTTAACAGACTAAGTAGTTAAGCAATCTCACTCAAGGAAATGATTCACAGTTCGACTAGTGTATATTAACCAGGAAATTGCTGAGATCAAGGCAAATACTCTGGTCTGGAAAAAGAAAATTGTCCAACATTTCCTTGAGCATGAGGTTTTCTTTGACAGATGGGCTTAAATTCTTTTGACAGATCTAGTAATAATCCATACAAGAGGTGAAACAAATCACACACAATCACAAAAGTTCATGCAAAACCAAATGACAAAAGCGCCATGAAAGTGTACCTCATCAATGACTTCCTTGATCATTTCATATGCTGTGTCTGTGGCCTGCTTGTTGCCTACCAATGTCACTATCCTTTCAGTAGCCCCCGGCTCAGTCTCACTGTCATTTTGTACCTGAAGGAGAAGAATAGGACCAAGATAAGAAAAGAATTAGCAGTGGACAAAGTCATTGACTGCTGTGCTGCAGCAAACAATTCTTCTTGTCAAATTACTGCTTTGATTGAAGAGAGAACTCCACAATAACAGTTTGATCAATTCCAGCCAAACCAAAATAAACATGAGAAGAACGTGTGCTCATAACCTTGCTATTGTTTCTCATCAAGTTAATGCTTTGATAATACGTCTTTCATAAGAAGAGAGACATCTCCATTCTCACGATGAAGAAAAAACCCACAGCAAGGTTAACACTTCTTCAAGAAGCCATAGAAAGTTCCAAACCAGGAAAGACAAAAACAACAAAAAACAGAAAAACAAAAAACATCAAGGAAGCCATTGCTACTGTTTCGCATGAAGTTAATGCTTTGATAATAGTATATCTAGTGGGCACTTGGATACTCCACCAATTGAAAATAGAGAAACCAAACAGTGTCACATTTCTACCAACTCACTGAGTCCATAGACAGAGATGGTAAGAAACAATATTGAAAGGCTTTCAAGGCATACAGGATCTGCAACATACCTGAATGCGGGCACCAGAACGACTTTGAAGGCTCTTAATTGTCTCACCTCCCCTGCCAATGATCAAACCTACCTGGAAAATGCTCACAAAATGCTCAGTCTCACATTCTAGGCACAGAGATCAGCACCTCAAGACGTGGGACAATTTGCTGGATTTGTAATGACCACACCTTGTTGTTTGGAACTTTAACTTGAATTTGTTCCCCTGAACTTGGTCCATACCCCCGACCACCTGGTCCTCCAGATGAAGCCTGCTGTGCACAGGATCACATTGCAATGATGGCACCAGTGGTTAATATCAAGTACATGAGCAAACTAGCTCCAACACCATTCTAAGCTATGTTGCGACAAAACAATCACTGAGCATGCAAAGAAACAAGAGCATACAAATTGGTCAGAGTCGGACCTCAGCAATCACATCTTTGACCAGCTGTTCAGCATGGGCTATCTGTTCAGGACTGCCCATGAGCTCTACTTGCCGGGTTGACAATCGTGGATCTGAATCAGCATCACGAGCAACTTGAATTCTTGCACCTGATTGCTGTTGAAGATATTTGATAGTCTCACCACCTTTACCAATGACAAGTCCTACCTGCAAGATTGAGATGACCAACATCAACAGCTTGTTCCAAACAGAATAATGTGTGCCAAAAGCCGTAACACCATAAATGTGAAACAAGACTGCTGCACCTTGGAGTTTGGAACATCAATCCTCCTTGATTGAGTGATTCCATCCCCCTGATGATTATAATATTGAGGTTGCTGATAATCTTGAGAAGGTGGATGTTGGAAAGATGGCTGCTGATGCTGCTGATGCTGATGTATTAGTTCAGAGTGGTGGTCTTCAGGGGGGCGGTCATCTTCTTGATTACGATCTGCATGCCACCCTAGAAAACACATCAATACTGAAGTTCTTGAAGAGGAAGATTGACTTTTTCTCTGGGGTTTCAACCACCCCAGGATGGGAAGCCTTCAATGCATGCATGCTTTGTCTTATTTGCAAGGTTTCATCTTCATGCCAATAAAGTTTCACTCCATTATCCAGACAACCTGACAATAGTTGCACATTGCTTGCAAACAGTTCACAGACAATGTAGCTTTATCTGAATCAAACCAGATAGGACTTTGAAAATTTCAATCCTAAAATATGTTGATGGAGAAAAGATCAACAGCTATATGGAACATATTCACCATTTGCCAGTAAAGACTGGCAAACTGCACTGAAAGAATTGAGACTTCAAGTTGTGCTAGCATCGGCCAGCCAGTCAACGACTGTTTCTCCCACTCATAATGGAATCAGGTGTTTCGCCACTCTACTGGAATCATCAGGTCTTCGCGTATGCACAACTTCGAAAGCAACCCCAATAATTTAAGAAAGAAAGAAAGGGGTTTAAAAAAAAAAAAAAAACCTCTTAGGACAGAAGTGAAACTCGAAGCCTCGCTTTGATAAAGGTTAAGCAACAACAACAACAGCAAGAAGAGCACCAAGCACGCAAAATGGTGAGTTTGATTCCTGTACATAGAGAGCTCGGGTGCCGCAAAACTCATACCACAAGTCCAGGTTCTAGAGTTACCAGGATAGGCCTGATCGAAGTCAGAGCCATTGGAGCGGTCAGCACCATTTTGCTGCTGCTGCTCCTCAGAGTTTTCCTCAGTCCGAGGTCGTTTAAGCTCCGCACCGGTCACCAAGCGCGCGGCAATGAGTTCGGCTCTCTGCTTCGCAAGCTCGAACTCCGACATCGGCGGAGCAACGCTGTTGTATGACACGGGAGCGACAGCCGGAACTGGGGGAGCATCACCGTCGGAGCCACCACCAACCCCCGCACTGTTACTGTTGTTGTACCTCAACCCTAGCTCGTCCGCCACACCAGTATCATCAAATTTCCTCTTGTTTTCAGCACGCGGAGCATCGTGTTCTTCCACGGCCGGAAATCCTCCACCATCAGCCATCTCGGGAAGGAGAATTGCGCGAGAGAAGAGGCTGCAAACACCGAGCAGAAAAACGCGACCACAAAACTCCTCGACGACAAGCGAGCGATGGTGCGAGCGAGGCGAGATAACGCCAAACCTGCAAAACTCGAAAGGAGGAGTTTTCCGAGAAAGAAAGAACAACATTTGTACAAATCAGGTTTGGGCATCCAGACCTGGTGCATTGTGCGATCTTGACCGTCAATTGTAAATCCTTAATAGGCTCGGGACAAGAACGAGCGGGAGGACTGGCCACGAAGGCTCGCGAACCGGTTTGGTGACTGCCAAGCCAGGCCCGCTCCGTTTGTTAAAGTGGGCTATTCAGCGGATGCTACTTATACTTTTACCAATTTCCACGAACTCGGCAAACAGGGTACGGAGATCCTAACCGTCGAGAAGAAGATCCGACCGCCTACGTTTAGTTGGAGGGACACGATACGTTGGTTTCCAGCCAATGACCACCGACACGTGTTAGTTGAGTACTTGTCAAGTCTACCAAACCAGACATCATGAATGGACCACAAGAGTTGTGCCTACTTCAAACCCCATTCACACCAATTGTTAATGTGTTGTTGATTAGGTTATAAAATTGCTCAACTTATGGCGAGTTTTCCACTTGTCCAAAGAGCATGTCCAGTGGTGCCCCTCTCGTTGGGGCTGGTATCACTGCCCATCCAAAGATAAGTTTTGCCCCATCCCCATCCACAAACATGAATTAAAAAAAAAATCTTTGGGTGAACCAGCCCATCATTGATTGCTTCGCAATCACCGAACACTTTGGCAGATCTTTCTCAATTCTTCTCCATTTTGGGTGATTTAAAATGTTATAGGAGCACCTTCTCAAGCTTTACAAATCATTGTTGAAATGTAAAGCCAAAAAAGAGCAGGAAAGAAAATACGTTTTTTTGAATTACAAATTGTGTTTTTTTTATCAAATTTCTTCACTTTTGATCCTTCATACTTTCAAATCTCATAACTTTTTTATTTTTCATTCATTTTAAACAATTTTAAATGTTATAAGAGTGCTACCTGAAGTTCTACAAATCATCTTTGAACTCTAATAACAACAAAGTAACATACAAAGAATTTTTTGGGTGATTAGGAATCAACCTTATAATGTTGGGTGGTGGTTTGTTGTTTTTGAATTCTTTACCTTTCTATTTTAGGGGGCATAACTTTTTCAATTTTATTTCATTTTTTATTGCATCAAATGTGCCAATTGGAGGGGTTCAAGTTTTATTTGAAGACCAAAAACAAAAAGGCCTTCCCTTTGGATTTGGCTTGCCTTAAGTGCTTAAGTCTTCAGTCATTGACCAGTTTATTTTTATTGTGACATGAATTTTAAAAAAATCTTAATCTAACATCATTTAAATGTTGACGTTTGGTTCAACCTTGTGATGGGCCTTAATTTAAAGCAGTTGTTTGTTCATGTGGGAGATTGATTGGTGATCGAACACTTACTAGGGCAAGCTGGATCAAGGGAAGGGTTTCGTTGTTTTTGGTGTCCAAATAAAAGTTGAACTCCTCTTCTTGGCACATGTGGCAACTAACAATTGTCGAATACAAATTAAAAATGAGAAAATTGTAGCCCCCAAAAAGTAAAAGGGGTTAAAAATTCAAAAAAATCAACCACCGTATATTGCAAAAGCCAATTCCCCAACACCTAAACAATTCCTTGTATGTTGATCTATTGCTATTAGAGTTCAACCATAATTTGTAAATTTTCAGGTGTGTTATTATAACACTTTAAATTGTTTAAAATGAATAAAAAATAAGAAAGTTTTGAGGTCTGAAAGTAAGAAGGGTTCAAAAAAAAGAAAAACACATTAGTAAGTTGGAAAACTTATTTTTCTTCTTGTTATTTTTTCATTATTTTTTTTCCTTTGCATTTCAAAGATGATTTTTGGAGCTTGAGATAGTGTTCTCATAACATTTTAAATCACTCAAAATATAACACATATGTAAAAGATATAAATAAGTGTTCAATCATAGGCATGCAATCAATGATGGGCCAATCTACCTTTAGTTGTGCAAAATTGTAATTCTCAACACAAAAGTTCATTGCCATAATTAGTTTTTACACTATTGTATTGGTATTCCTCCAATTTAGCAATATAATCCATTATTAGAGATGTTCTGAAAACAACTTCCATCCACCTTTAGCAATAAATTGGCTTGCACAATATATTATGAATGAATAAATTCATTTTATGATAATTTGGGTAATAAATTTGTACTAATCCAATGCTTCAAAAATACATTATAAATTAGAGTTTGTAAAAAATTTGCATAGTAGAGTTTGGGTTCATATATTGCTTGGACAAGGCATTGTTCAAAAGAATGATTATTTTCAATTGTCTAGGTAAATAATCTCTCATTTTATATTTTCTTATTTTATATTTTTTTATGTTTAAGGATAAGGAATAATGAATACATTAGATTTGATGTGAGAAAAATTGTTAAATGCCCGAACAAGGGTATAAATGGAGTTGTTTTAAGATAATAAAAATTGTGTTTTTATCACCCAATGTTTGTGATTGATGATTCAAACATAAATAAATATTACATACATTGATTTTTGTAAATTTAAAACTTAGGAGGTTCATTATGTGTTAGTTTTTTCCACTTGGGTTATGATGCAAAGGATTTTTTTTTTTTTTCATCTTATTGTTATTAATCTTTAGTATTTCTTTTAAAATTTAATTTAGGTTGTATGTTTGCATTGAATTTTGGCATCATTTTGAAAAAAATTGAATTTAAATTGAAAGCATGCAAAATGATGAAAGAGATAATGTGATTATATGTGGCTAGAAAACATCACACATGAAATGTTCAAATTCCATTTTAAATGATGAGGATTGTGTCTTGCACCTAGCAAAAATGTTTCATTTGTTTCCATGGGATTTTTTTTTCAAATGATGGTTTTTGGATTTCAAAATCAAAGCAAATAAGGTGTGTATTGCAGTGTAAGTAAATGCATCATCAAATTGTTACATTCAAGCATGCATCAAATCCTTGTCCTAACCAAATAAATAGCCCCCCACTAATGCTATCTTTTCTATTTTGAACCTTGAATATAAATTACATTCAAATTATATCTTATTAATTGAACCTACTAACAACTAATACATATTATAAATATATTTTCTACATATGGAAACTACTTCAAACCATGGAAAAATTGTCACAAATAATTTATTGTCCAAATTTTACACGATCTATGTTAATTATTGAAAATTATTATGAAAGAATATGATAACTAGACAAGTGGTGAAATAAAAGTTTGACATGAATCAATAAGTGTGGCATGAAATAATTTAACATATAATTATTATATCTAAGTGGGAACAAGGAAAAAAAGTGATGTTCGATAACATCTTAAACATCTCATACACCATAAATGAATAGAAATGACATCTAATAGGAAATTAGTTGAGATTTTAACATAAATTTAACAAACTTGAAAATATCATAATGATAATTGAGGTTGTTCAAGTGTTTGTCATGTTGGTTATGATTAGATGTGAACCAACTTTTATATTTCAAAACCTTAATTCTACAATGAAAGAATCACATTTGTTACATATTGAATTATGATATATTAAATTGAATGATATTATGGAATTTTACATGTGGAAGTTCCAATAGTCATGCTTGCTATTGTATAATATTTTGTAACTTGAACATAACAAAAATATATTTCTTGTTGACATGAATAAATTTTGTTCATTATTTGTGCATTACCTAATGAAAAATAATTATAACATTCCTTTACATGTGAGAAATAAACAACAATCAAAGTTTTTCATAACAAAATATGGTTGTTTAACATGTGTGGCATAATTGGTGATTATATATGAATTATGGAGGAAAGAAAAATTGAATAATAATACATTGGAGTCAAATATTTATAAACAATGGTTTCATATTGAAGATAACATTTGTAAATTATGTGCATGTGAAAAATTCTAAGTATTTATTTACAACATCTTCAATTTCTAAAATTAAATTTTTAATGTTATAAAATGTGTTGTTTAAAGTCATACATACAAAAAATTTATGTTGTATTAAATCATTTAAAACCTTTCCATTGAAATGCAACTTCTTTTCTATGAGTATTTAAATTGCTTTTCCTTAAAACTTTCACAGTTTATGTGTTCATTCATACTACATAGATCTAGTTTACTCTCAATTTATTTATTGTTAATCTTTAGGTTTCATACTAATTATGAATTTGGTTTTCATCACAAACTTTGCCATGCATTTGTTTCAAGTCCAAGGCAAGGCTAAAGGTATGGGCAAGGAGCTTTTTCATGATTTGTGATGGGGTCACTATGTAGTCACCATGTTTCACTATTAGTTGAAGTAGTCCAATATCGTAAATAGGTTTGTTTTGATGTTGTTAGGTTATAAGTAACTAAAGAGAGGTGGGTAAATAGGTTATAAATAAATAGGTAGGTAACCTTTAGATAGCTTGCGTAGTTCTTAGGTAGGCCTATATTGTTGTTTTTAAGTAGGCCCAAGGTAAATATCATGTAGGTAAGCCTACATATTATTTAAGTAGTTTATGTAGCCCTTAGGTTGCCTATGATAATTTTTATGTACTACATAATTCTTAAGTAATACTTAACTAGCCTATGTAACCTTTAAATAAAATTATGTTCTCCTTAAATAAACCCTAGTTAACATATGTAGCTCATAAGTAAAACCGTTTGTAATTTACATAGCTCTTAGGGGTAACCCAGAATAACCTTTAAATAACTTATAAAACCCTTACAATATTTTCTAGTAATTTTTAGGTAGGCTGTTACATAGCCCTTATGGTAAGTTACATAACCCTTAGGTAGCCTATTTAGACCTTAGGCTATAAGCTTATGGTAGCCCCTAAGAAGGCTTATGTAGCTTTTAGGGTAATTTATAGTAGTTCACAGGTAGCCCACATAACTATTAAGGTAGCCTTACATCACAAAAAATTTCAACCACAATTTGGCAATTATAATTGTGAAAAAATTGTTTTTTTAAGATTCATGTCATGTACACATGGATATCGTGCATCCAAAACATGTATGAAACACATATAAATCGAATTGAGGATTTGTATTCATATTAAAATTTTGCATCATATTTATACATTCTTCGAAAGTGTTTTAGATGCACGAGTTTAAATAATATGAACTTATGAAAAATAGATTTTACACACCTACTATTACCAAATCATGACCCAAAAAAATTGTGATGTAAGTTACTTACATAGTCACTAAGTAGGTTTATAAAATTGTTAGGTGAACCTACATATATAGTCCTTAGGTAAGCCTTTTAGGTAGCCTAGTTAGGCCTATGTAATCCTTTAATTAAACCTAAATAATTCATGAGTAATCCCTTGTGAACCTTAGAGTAACCTTAAGTGGCTTAGGAAACCCCTAGATATTTTTCAACAAGCTTATGTGGGGGTTACATAGGCCATTAGATAAACTTAAGTAGACCTACATTGGCCTTATGCATGCTTAGGTAAGCCTAGGTAGACCCTAGGCTAACCTAGCATTACTTAGGTTTATTCATGTTAAAGTAGGTTCACTGAGGTAGGGTTGAGTAAGCTACTTAAATAAAATAAATAAAATGTTTATTAAAATGTGGTGACAAAGTAATTTTTATATAAAAGAAGTTGGTGCAATAGTAAGAAGTTTGACTTTCAAAGTGAACAAATCCTATGTTATGGAGACCATAAGCAGCACTCATCTGCAAAGCAAATCAGTACAACAAACATCTGAGCCTAATATCAACAATCAGTTCTACACTTCATCAAGTTGGTTTAGCTAGAAGAAAAGAGAGAATACTTGCCTGGCATATGTTTTTGGATAGCAGGGTGCATGGCAAATTCAGCATGTGATTGTGATGTTTCAATGCAGAAAATAATGTCCAGAAATGATTGTAGTGCCTGATCTGCAAATGACATGCCTCTTGTCTACATAGCATCTTAAGAAACCTCAACCAAATTAGTGAACTAATCTTGCCATACTGATAATGAAGAGATCTTACAACCTACCTCTGTATCTGAAGCAGCTTGCACAAACAACAAGGTCCTTGATGCCATTTTCCATCGGTCACCATTGGTGTATAACTGGATATGACTAGTGTAGAATTGAAAATGAGTGAGTCAAGACTGTCATGAACACAAATCAGCTGTCACAATGCAACTTGAATCGTCTCTAACAGTTTTGGGTATTGTAATCTAGGGATATATTCTGTACCTTGTTGGTATTGTCTGCTGCGGTCTTCTTCCACAATCAAAAGGCATCACCAATATTCTTGTTTGGGAACCCTTGATGCAGGACCACTTTGTTGTGCACAACATTGGTGATTTTGTTCACAAACATCATCACATCCTCTTGCAGGCACTCTGTGGCATCGATGAAGTTACGAATGTCACAAAACCCAAAACATGCTCGGATCTTTTTACCAGGAACCATGGCTATGATCTCACACAATGCACCATTTTCAACCATGTTGATGGTAAAGCTCACTCATTTGGGAAGGGAGTTTTCTTCTTCAACAAATTTGACTTTTGTAAGCTGGAGGGTTCGATGCTGGAGAAATATGGTGCAATTGTGGGATTCCAAGTCTCTTGGCCTTAACTCTAGCTTATTCCCTGGGAGCCAGGACACAGGGTTGGCAAGCTGACCATACGGTGCAGTATGTGTTTAGTATCACTATGAGGCTTGGGGCTTGAACATGATGAGACAGGTTCTGTGGGGACCGTAGGTGTAAGCAGACAAGGGGTTAGATATAATAGAAGTTTTTTATGGGATTAGACAGCTGTTGTTTGTTGATTTCTTATGGTGATTGGGGTGATTGCAACCACAGCCAGCGGGGAAAGTGAAGCTCATAGTAGAACAAATTTGGCAATGCATCCTTGAAGGTCAATTTGATGTATGACAAAGTTTCTACCTGATGATTTCTTACCCTGCACACTCTTCTGCTACCACTTGGATTGGAGCCCCCTTGTTTAATCCTGCAGCTCAGTGTCTACTTGTTCATAGATATGGGGGATGTAGGATCTGCCTCCAGTCTGATAAGATCACCCAATTCAATCTGTTGGTGTGCAGTATGATAATGTGATGAAACTCACTGATGACTCCACTCTTGGCAAGCTTGCATTTTTTCATTCAAGATTTTCGTAGAAAGAGAGAACCAGCTTCTGGTCTTAGTCTGCGAACCATATGACCTCATGGATCTCACCCCACAAGCTGGCATATCTGGCACACTATAACTAGAAACCAAAGGTCATAGACAAGAGACAGGAACCCAGCCTACCTGTGAATAGCTCATTAGGTTTGCAGTGATATTCGCTAATCAACAAAACTTGAGTTGTTGCCATGGTCCCCTTCATGTTGTTCATGTGCAATGACTGTATTTTGAAAGATTGGTGTAGTTTGATGCTGGTGGTATTTTGCATATTTTCAGTCTGTATATGCATGTCAATGGATCTATGTATTTCGGGTTGATAAAATTGTGGGGAGTTGCATGTCATCAAGAGCAGGAGAATCAGATGTGAAGGCATGGATTGCAGTTCTTCATTTCTTTGTTGCAAGTTCTGCCAAGTTCGATGTTGAAGAATCAACTCTGGCTCGTGAACTTCAACAGCTTGGCTTGCCAAAAGGTTTGTTGAGTGTTCTTCTCTTCAGGCATGTTTTGATAATAACGACTTCTGGTCATGGTCTGGTTAATTTTATGAGATGTGATTCTTTGGACTGTCTGGGGTAGTCAGAGCAAAGTGATGCTGTGGTGAGACCATATTGGGAGAACAAAGAGGCATTGCAGAGCAAATTTCTCCAACAGAGTCTTCAATGTAAGCCTTCCCTTGTAATTGTCCAAGTTCAAAGTCCATACTCAGCTCCATGGTGGATCTAGTGAAGGCTCCGGATCATTGCCTCGTGACTGTGAATTCTGCTTCCAGTTTGGATGAAGCAAATCGTTTGCTGTAGCCTTTTGGTTGTGGATCCCATGCCCAGTTTGGGGAGGGGCAAGTTTGGAGAGAGGGAGAGAGAAAAGAAGGGAGGGGTGGGTGGCTTGGTTTTTGACGTTTTTGGGGATATGGCAGTACCTGCAATTCTAGTTGCTGCATGGCAAGCAAATTGGGGAGTCAAAGAAGGTCATAATGTGATTGACAACATCCAACAAAGACAGCAAAAAGGTGAAAGAGGATGGCAACAAGGATCTCCTTGTTACTTTGACTGCTGAGAAGTTCTAGACTCCATTACATGGTCATTCTCCTAACAGTTATCCCTATCAGTGCTTCAGTTCTTTGGGATAGTCTTATTTTAGAACACTATGACTATATGGTATGAGTTTATGATGGTCAGGAGGAGGGTCACTTGGAAGTGTGGCATGTTGTACATTAGGTCAAACTGTGGACAAATCTCACAAGTTCTAAAGAGAGTAGATGTGCCAAGTAAGCATAGTCCATCTAGCAACAGCTGAGATTTCACCTACTGACTGATTGTGGAATCATTGTTGCAGAGTTGATGACTGCAAGGGCTTTGATGGATGAATACTCATGAGAGTTTTGGCCGGTCTGCTACTTCTATGTCTGTAATATCGGTCATGATTGCATAAGATTTTGCTATCATAATCTGATAAGAGCTTCTCCACAGTTCATGGGGAGCAAATGCTGCAGGAGATATTGTTGGCTAGGTTGTCTGAGTTGGCAGTAAATTGTATATTTGTCCACAGGACACCTAAGACAAATGTAGATGCAAGGGGAGATGGGTGGCACGCTGAATGTGTCAAATTTCAAACCATCATTGTCCAGCTTTTCTCTCATGGCATCCAGAGGTGGAGACTGCCACCAAGGGCTCTCCTAGGTACCAAATGGCCTGTCAATGTTGTCTGTAAGGATGGTTATTGATACATGTGTAGTCGTAGCAAACGAGGAAGCTGCTGAAGTGTATCCAGTTCTGTACAATACTCAATTGAGTTGTTTTCCATAATGCACAGAACTGCACAACTGGTCTCTGGTCTAAGAGTAGAAATTGATGTTGTTGTGTAAAGGCTCAGTGTGCCCTGTTGCCAATCAAAGGATGATAACAGGGCTTGGAAACTGAGTTGGTTAGACACACCAGGAATGATCTTATGCACATACCAGATTAGATGCTGTAGCCTTGTACATATCTCAGCAGGTGATTTAAAAAGTTTGTAGAAATTTCAAACCTGACTGGGTGCTTGTCTTTCTTTACATATTGAGAGCCTTGTGAGTGTGTGCTTTGGTCCCATCAAATGGATTTCTAGGACATTACCTCTCATATGACCGCTCTTAGAACAAACCGAGAGAATCAGAGATGTACCTAGAGTTCGCTTCATACATGTGGCAATCTGCCTTTTTGACCATTGGCTTTTCCTAGGGAGATTGTGGTGAAGCAGCCTACAAGGTTGAATGGTCTCTTTTTGTACACATGCAGGTCTGGTTGTGACTATTGTCTTTTCCTAAGGAGATTGTGGCCAAGTAGCCTACAAGGTTGCATGGTCTCTTTTTGTACACATGCAGGTCCAGCTGTCAGCTGTGCACACATGCCATAACACAAAAAGTGGAGACTGGATTCAACTTCAAATTTGATTTGTAGTTGCTGAATGAGATCCCTCCATCTGTCAGACTGCAGACTTATTTCTTGTCCCATTTCATTCACACTTAGTCTTAGGATTTGATTTGCAATGTTGGGATATATCCTCATCCACATTTTGTCAGTTTGAGATGAAAATTGTGCAGCAAGTTATACCGACACTGGTGGTGAAGAAACCAAAACTTCCAGATATGATTGAGCTTTCATATCAGGTATAGTTTGTTGGATGTTAACCAAGTTTTTTCACAGATTTACAGCTACAGACACCCACTTTATTATGATTGATTCTTCCACAGATTTTGTTTACACTTTGTCTCCACATTTCAGTCTTATCTAGTTTGTGGACTATTTATTCTTCTAAGATACATACATGGATTTAGAAACAGCATGTTTGCTTCTGTTGGTTTACAAGAAGAATTCAAGGGCTGTTAAAAATTAGCATTCGCATTTCCACCAAGAGTAATATCAATTGACAGGACATGGTATGAAATGAGTTTATTTTTCAGTTGTGCAAACCAATAAGAATTTACTGCAGACGTTGAAACACATATTTGCAGAGGGACAAATTACCATATCAATGACAATTCAATTGAATTGCAGATAATGAATTCCATGTTTGCAGAGGAAATAGATGAATTGCCATATCAATGGCAAATGTCAAATTACACAAGTTACAAGAAAGAAGAGAGGAGAAGAATTCTAAAATCTCTATGAAAAATGTTAAACTACAAATGTTACAAAAGATGAGAAGGGATTCTAAAATGCGTATGTTACAGGTTATTTGTGCTTACTAAGACTACAAATCAATGTAAGAATTGAATACCAGAATTTTGACCAAATAAAAGTTAGGTCTATCAGAAATTTTTCCGCTTCTGTGCTAATTCTCTTCCTTTACAAGAGCATACTCATTTTCTTCAAAAATATGAAACAATTTTTGCATGATCATTTTCTCATCTTCTTTCCCAGACGCAATAGTCTTTTCCAGCTGCAGCGATGCTGAATTCCTCTGGATTTGGAGTCAAATCTCCCATATCGAAACAAGAGCCAATTTTGACCACCACCCGATCATCAATGGTGGCCACATATAAATCATTCTCTGCTGCAACTATGTGACATTTGCTGTTGGCTTTGATATCATTCCGCTTTCTAACTTCAATCAAACTCTTGATCTCTTCCTTCAGACCCCAGTCGTAGAAATGGTCATAGAACTGCACAATGTGAAGAAAAAGCTCAGTCACACGAGTGTATACTAGTACTGTTATGTTCTCTTTATGGAGCTTTTTGAACAGATCAATTTGAGGAGAATCCACAATAGAGAACTGGCTAGGTATTACTTTAAAGGAGAGAGCTTACAATGCAAGGTGTTCCTGGATGTGTCACAATGTACGCATATCCTTGCATGACTTTATCACCAGGGAATGGCCAGTGGCCTTGCGTGGAGCCTGTATCATGATTGTCGATGAATGTCACTGCTTTCTCAGGCCAGTAGCCAATCATACCAGGAGGTTTGCTGTTTCCATCCCTCAATCTCCATAGCTGCCCATTGACAGCTTCTTGTAAAATACCCTTGGTAGTGAAATCAAAGGCTGTTGATTCGCCGTTTGTTTCATTCACCCAATTAACAAGCTGTTGTCGGTGACTATCCTGGTTATATTCAAGGCCAGATTCACCATAGTTCATGCTTGACCAGAACTCTCCGACTGCAAACTCTGGAAGAGTGTGCTTCACATAGTGTCCAACAAAGTAGCCAGCATAACCTTTTGCAAAATCAAATCTCCAACCATCAAACCCAATGCTATGTTTCAACCATCTCATCCAGTCAATGAGTTCTCTTTGAACTCGATTGTTGGTGTGATCAATGTCTGGAGCTGCTCCAAAATCTTCTCCTGTATCCGGGTTTCCAGTGCCGTCACTGTAAGGAAAATCATCCCCAGCTATGGCCCATGGACCCCAGTCAAGACGATCATCAGGTGTACCTCCTTCAAAGATAGCCCATACACCTCGATCATCTTGTGACTCTGCACACCTGTGGTTTACTACAATATCAGCACTACACCTAATCCCTTGAGCATGGAAGCTGTCAATGACGTTCTTAAGCTTCTCTTCATTTCCGTATTTGCAAGCATTTAGATCATACAATCTCCCTGGCATATACCCTGCACAAAAGAACAGTCCCAACATCAATTTTTTGCTTTGTCAATTATTCCCATAAAAAATTTCGTTAGGCAGATTGGCAATGACTACACTCAATATATCCTTCATGCTGTTGCATCACAATTGGGACCAAAAGTGCTGCAAAAAGCACGTCATGTTCTGAACACAAGTCTTCTCACTATGACTGGAATCAATTCTGTATAAAGAACCTTGTGCTGTCGCTTTACCTTGAGGAGCCACGGAGTGACTGGATGGAGGCAACCACACATCTGTGACTCCAGCTGCAGCCAAATCCTCGGCTGTCTTTGCAAGAACATCATACCAGCATGAACTTTTCCAGGACTCCCAGTTAAAACCCTGCACATAAAACCGCCACTATTTCATCAACAAGGCTGATGATGGACTAGATTACCTATTATTTCTCTTACCAAGTCCCTCTTCTTGCTTCCAGTCTTTGGAGCACAGTAGACTTGTGTGTGACAAATTTCAGCTGCTGTTGACATTGAATCTGCTGTTTATATAATCCTAACTTGGATCAAACAAGCTATGGACTTGCTGGATGGAGCAACTGCAGCATGCACAAATAAAAAAAAACAAAAAAAAAAATTCGTAGGTTGGCTGCAGTTAATACTTGTATTTCTCAGGTAGAGAATGAAGAATTTCAAAGTACCTGAAACATGATAATCTTCAGTGGATCAGCCTTGATCTGTCCACCTCGAGACTCTGTATGCTTGTATAGTTCATCCAATTTCTGCTGTTCTGTTGGAGCTTCCACCGATTTTTTTCTCTCCTCTACTGGTGCTACACTAGCTTCAGGAGCTTCCACCACTGCAGCTACAATCTTCATAGACCTGAATCTCCTTCTTCTGCTGTGAGGTGAAATGCTTCTAACGTTTTTGGAGGCGGATAGACGAGAACAAAAGCTCATGGCTGTCAGAGATGAATCACTGGGCAACAACACTCTCAGTCTGCAGCTAGCTGATTGAAAGGGCTCATGGGTGGTAGTTGTAGTAGTAGCAGCAGCAGCACATGATGAGCTTGATGGTCTGGAAGAGGATGTAACAGGAACGAATCCATGCAGTTTGCCTCCTGTATGAGGAACAACTGCTTGTTGTTGCAACATGGATACCATGGTGCAGAGCACAACTTTTTATGAACACAATTCTAATCACACACTAGTCTACAAAACCCAAATGCAGCAAAATAAATCTACAATGGAGTGCGATGACAATCTCTCTCACAATAATTCTCGACAAAAGTTCTCGCACTTTTGGCAGCAACAGGAGCAGTCAACAGCAGGTACTGTACACAAAGAGCGACGAAGAGCGAAGACGATGGAGATCTCACAGCAGCGACACTCTTTGTACTGGTCCTTAACCACAGAACTAACTAACCGTGGTTAGTTTCACATACCACGGAGAAAGATTAGCTTGGGTGACGAATCTCAACCGTTGATCACTATCTTTCCTTCCACGTGTCAAGTCCCGATTTGAGGGAAGCGGCGATCCGCCTATCAGAGAACGTCCTGTTTATATGGGGGACTGGAGTGGAAGTGGCCACTAGCTTTTGACAAGTGGCAGTTTAAAAAAGAACTTGACAGGCGTCCAGTGAAAGTGTGGGATTCTTTCACTCCAAGTGCCATCTTCTGATTGGTTGGCTGGAGTGATTTAGTAGCCACGAACGCCCCAAGCCCCCAAGAACTTTTTGAGGCCATCCAGTTGGATGAAACCCTAATTTTGAAACCCCATGTCACACACTTAGAACCCTCAGTTATAGGGAACTTAGGTGAGTTAGGTGGTGCTGGTTTACTCTGACCCTGATTGGTTGGATTATCTAAAATCTCGAGTTATTGATTGACCAATGGAAAGATTTTGGATTTTGTTGAATTGAAAAAATGTTATGATCCACGTGGTGATTTTCTAGTGGTTGGGTTCTGTAAGCGAACAGGTCTTTGATGTCGAAAGCAGTGTGGTGGGCGTATTGGTATTGGTTGGTCCGGATTTAGAATCGTCTTCTTCTCAACCGTTGCTTGTTGTCAATATCGAAGTCGTTGAAAAATTACATTCTGACGGTCGAGGTGTGCAGAGACGTTTCCTGTTGCTAATAGCATGCCCAACGGGAGCAATATAAATTGGTCCCTACAGTACTTTTTTTATGAAGATTTACAGAAAAGTACTCTGAATCTTCTTTGGGCTGGAGATTTACTGAAAAGTACTCTGAATCTTCTTTGGGCTGGTGTATATATGCACAAGTTCACAATGCCCTGCAAGTGTATCTGTTGACATTTCTCAACAATTAATGACTCTTTTCTCATTGGCAAACTACAATGATTGGGCCAGGTGGTGGGAGTTAGAGTTAAATAGTCTCTCACTTTGTCCATCTAATCAGGTTCATGGGTGGGGACGGGGGAGAAACTAAACAACGCACACTCGATGTGCTAAATACCGTTAGAGCGCAGCTGCTAGGCATGCTCCTTGAAGAGGAGATGCAGTTCCCAGTTTAGGGTGAGGGGCTAAAGGTTTGATTGTACAGTTCTCTTCTGTATGGAAATTGGTTGCAGCACAACAATGATTGCTTTTTTATGATAGTTTTGGTTTTGTTAGAAGTTTCTTGCTTTTGTCGCAATTTTTTTGAGAATGCAAATCAAAAGAGCAATTTGAGATTTCATAGAGAACAAAACCTTCATGAAACTTGAGGAAGAAGATGAAAAAGCTATTTAATTATGAATTCATACATATGATTTCTGTTTTTGTGCACATGACATTTGGAAGGCATGAGGTTTGTACCAACATGATAGCTGCTTCTAGACTTGATGTCCTTCATTCAAAATATAACAGCTTTCAATCTCTGAGTTCAAGCAGTTGGCATCTGAGGGAAGGAGAAGTGACAATGTGCATGAGTGCAAAGTACATGATGAAAATTCAGGTTTAGAATTCAATTTGGCTACATACAATTATGTGGAAACTTTTGCAATCACTAACTTAAGATTGACACTCAAATACAAAGATAAACACTTTCCATGTGTAATATATGTTTCTTAGAAAATTGCAGGACTAGGATATGCAATTCAATTTGCTTATAATCCCCAAATTTGGTGAGAATTCATAATCTAAACTAATGGGAGCATAGATCTTGCCACTCAATTAATTTTTATGTTTTTTCAATGTCTTTTTGCATTCTAAAATCTACACAAACTAAGAGTAGGAGTTGCATGTTTTGGTGAAGTAGTTTTGCATTTCCTAATAATGATGATGGTGGATGATGTCCATGATGGTGCAAACCTTCTCCATATGGTTTTCTTTGCTTTGTGCATGTTATTAGTTTCATGTTTTTGTTGAAAAGTGTAATTTTAAAAATCTACAACTCTTACCTCTATAAGTTGAAATTTTTTATGGTGATTTTTATAATGTACATGATTCAATCTCTCTTCATGCTTCTTGTGTTGTTGTCACAAAACAAAAAATCCACCACACACACACATTTTTTTCTCACGAGTAGTTATTTTATCATCATGAAACAAGATCCTTGAAGACTACGACTCTTTTATTCAATTATTATAGTCATGAGATGACAATAATGGAGAGTGAAAGAGTTTTAGAAAACAAATGCAATGACACCAATAGTAGCGAATGTAATTCAATGTTCATTTTCCATATGCCTATGCTCTTTAACTTCCAATTATTGCAATTGCATTTGCTTTCTTTTGTACATCCTCAAAACACCATATGTGCCTATCTAGTAACGAGACATCTAATTTGATTCACCAGCATATGGCCTAGATTTGGATCTTAGTCCTTTAGACCTAGAACTATTGTAAACATACTTTTACCCACCAAAAGTTAGCACAATCAACTAGGAAAAATTAACCTAGTAGCATGTAATGTATGAATTGCCATATGCATGTGAAGTAAAAGCCAATCCATTATGCTGGTGATGGGGATGGGGTTAGTGATGATCATGCGACATGTTTTTAGCTTTTAAATCTATAATTAAAGTTTCACAATTGATAAAAGTTCAGCATTCCAAGTGTGAGGAAGATCCCTAATAATTTTATTTCCATTATTTTTTATTTACTATCACTTCGACAACTTTTTCATGCAACAACCAAACCAATTCAACAACAAAATCCAAAATCCACAATTTCCCTTAGGTAATTTATACATGATTTTTATGCTAAAAGGTTGGGAGGTGATGGAAAAAATAATTGATCATTATCATTGATTAGTGTGACAATTGTAACCAAGAATACGAACATTATGGCATTTCATCATGCACTTTCATTGTGCATGTGAGTAGGTGTTAGGATGGGAATGGGAAAGAAAACCAAAGTAAATGTTATGAAATGGGCAACTAATCAACTTGTGCCCACTCTTGAACATAAAATACCACAAATTGGTATGGTGGCTTTTTAAAAACTAGGCATATTCTATTGACAATTTCCTACCACCATAACAATAAATGTTTTTAGGTATTCGAGCCAAGAATGTTGAAAGATTGTAGAACCTTGTATCGTCTACCACATGCAAATTTGTAAATTCACATCAAAAGGTTGTAGCATTACTACCTTGGAATTTAAATGCATAATCAATTTAAACATGTGGGATTACATGTTAAACTTTACCTCAAATGAAAAAAATCAAACTTCCAATTAGACGATGCATCCTTAGTTTTCAAGACTAATGCATGGACATAATGACCTTTGAATATCAAAAAATGTCATTTCAAATTATCATTAGTTTCAAAATTTTGGCAATATTGGGGGTATGTTATCCTTGAAGGATTCATCAATTTAGAATTTGAGAATTTTACATCCAACTCAAATTGAATAACATTAAATTCACAAAAAAAAAAAAAGCATTACTAAACAAGTTCACATAAACAATAAGCTAACAAGCAAAGGAAAAATAAAAAATAAAATACCTTTACTAATTATTTTGACTTCATCCACGACTGTTACAAACATATCAAGTTTTATAATCCTAAATGCACTTGTAACTAAATCATGATGGACAATTCACATACTATGCTTAGTGCATTCAAAGGATCTATATTTAGCATGACAAACTTATCCTTGGGTGGTACCACTGGGAACATCACACCCCAAATTTTTGTGACCCATCCAACTTCAAGACAACATAGGATTCACATAAAAAAAAAATTCAGTCCAAATTATTTATCAAAAGGTTACCCAAGTCATGTAGAATCAAATTACATTTATAATAAAATGTGTTTTGATATGGAAAATGAATGCATAAGGAAAATTTTTTAGGAATGTCACACAAAGGAGTTTTTTTTATCAGGAACACAAAATGAATTTTTTTTTGGAATTTTGCTTGGATGTTAATTTTTGAGAATACTTCATATGCCAATTTGATGTCTTTTATAAATAATTGATTGAATCAATTTTGATTTAATTATGAATTTTTGAAATCAAGATCATGAAGCCCCAAAAGGCCATTGATGTCAATAACACAAATGATAATTATTTTCACCTTTTGTTGTTTTAATGACTAGTTTGAATCATTGTGCATGTATTGAATAAACAAGAGAAAATATCTAATGTGTAAGTGTAAGGACACTTTTAAAAAAAAGTCAGGAATTGGGTTATGAATGGGTTATGAATGGTTCACGAATGAAAATGTTAATGCATATTATATGTTTTTGGGTGTTCATTATTTTTCATGAATGTGTGCATAGATGGAGAACACATAGCCCACCTAATCTAATCAAATAAACTAATCTATAAGTGGATGGAATTTTATTTCTTAAATGGGGTCCAACGTTTTTGTGATTTTGGTAAGGTGGTTCCTAGTGGTACCATTGAAGGAAAAGTTTGCCGAACATCATCCATGTTTAAGTCCAAAGGATCAACCACCCAACGTGGAAGGGTATGGAATTATACTTCCCATTGATTAGAGCCTTTAAAATCCCAAAACAAATCATATACAAAAAATTGTTTTTGATTTTAATCTTCTTTATTGATGTCCTTATTTTTAGTTCCCTAAATGTTTTTCACAACCTTTCTTTCAAGTTTTCTTCTTTGAACTCTAATTCCAAATATCACACCTTTATGTTGCATATGCAACCTTTTAGATTGTAAATTCAACAAGTTTTGTTACCTTGGTCTTGTCTTTGCTAGAAATAATTAAGTGGTGGTTGTAAGTAGTAAAAAATAATGCTCAATTTGATGGATTCCATAGTATGGCAGTTTCCTTCTCCCATTACAATGTCATTGTCATATGAATATTCCAAAAAAAAGTTTCCTATTGAGAATAAACTTCCACCCCAACGTAAGCAAACCCATCCATATTTGAATTTCACACAAACATTCACAAAATTATGTATTTCAATTATGGCTTTGCCATCCAATCTTGTTGAACTACATAAACAAAAAGAAAGTTACTAACTTATAAACTTCTTGTAAACTTGATGCAAACTATACATCACTGGAAGGTGGTTGATAACACCACCTACCTTTTGGCCATCATGCAAACAGATAGCATGATGAGGACCCCAAACCTTGTCAAAGGCCTCTAAAATTTTATTTTCATTGTTTGGGTTCTTCTGAATTTGCTACAACACATGTTGCCATTCAAGCTTCTCGTAGTCAATCAACAATTCTCACATAACATTTCGTAGTTTGGCCTCATTCCATATGTTGTTGTTGAAGACCAAATCGTTTCTTTCGATCCAAATGGCCCACATGGTGACTCCTAAGGTCCATAAGGAGTTGAATTTCTTAACTTTATTAAATAGCCGTTTGCTAAACAAACATTGTTCAAGCTTTAAGGTTTTTTTGGACCTAATAGTGTTTATAGATAGTCAAAGTTGGAAAAGGAATCAAAAGGCAAGTTCCAATGCCTTAATAACTTTTGAGCAAAATTAGAACCTATGGGTGATAGATTCTAAAGTTGCACACTCAATAAGATAGGCAATCCATTGGGATGTTGTGATTAATGTCAACTTGCAAACCGTTGATTGTAAGTGCTTGGTGCCACAATAACCACATGAAACCTAAGTTTTTATTGGTTCTACATTTGTTCCAGACATCTTTCCAATTTAGCCAAAAATTCTGGGGGAGGGAACTCTCCCACTTTCCAAACACATCATGAACAAGAGAACACCTAGATTTATTATTTGCCTCCCTTGTTTGGCCATGTAATTCATTAAAGCTCCACTTGCCTATTCCACTTCCAGTTTTTAGGGTCAAATGTGAGATCACCTAAAGCCCCATAAAACAATCTCACTGTTGTTCCCTTTACACCTATCCTAGTGCAAACTTGGACGCTCCTCAAGACCCCTTTAAACGGTTGTTGGTTAACTAGCAATTGAAGTGTCTTGGAGTACTTTCCAATTGTGAATACGTGGACCTCTTTTAGAATTATCACTTTTTGTTGAATTGAATATGGTTGGAAACCTTGAGTAGTACCAAAAATTGTGATTGGATTGGATGTAGTTCCATCACTAGAAATACCTAGCCATTCCCCATCCCAAGATCTAAGAGTTGGTTGCCTCAGTTCCTTGATTCAACAACTATATTCCTTGTTTTCTAAAGGAAATAAAATTTTCAATTCATCCTAAGAATGGAAGTCTTTGTTTTCAACTTTCCATAGATCCCTTAAAATGTGTAGGCTGGACTTTTACAACTTTTGAACTTTAGGGATGGACAATCCAAACTCCAACCCCCTAAACCTAAAACTATAGCCCCATCATATGCTTGCTCTCTTTATGGCTTAGCCACTTGTGTTGAAGGGAAGTCCAACTTTTCAACCATCCATTTCCAAGCCTTTGAGATCCCCCGTACCTTTGATTTTGGAGATGGATTGTGGTTTCTGACCCAAGCCCAATTCATTTTAGGGGTCCACTTCATGTGCTTAGAGGATTTGCACATTGTTAATTTGAAACATAATAAAAGTTTGAAGTTTGAATTGCCAAGTTTTAGGGCTCTGATAACCCATTTAAACAACAAGGTGTCAATAGCTTCTTTTGGGTTAGTGAGGTTAAGACCTCCGATATCCTTATTTGTGCAACAATAAAACCAATTTACCCTAATTTTAACATGTTGATCACTTCCAATTCATAAAAAATTTCAGAATAAAAATTTACATTTTCTTATTGCTTTCTTGGACGCCCTGCACTTAGATGTAGGTTAACTAACAGTTGTTGGTGTTAGCTGCGAAGCCAACGTTCAGTCGGCGCACTCACATGCAATTAGCTACTCCCCAATGCCTCATTGGAGCGCGACAAAAAGGCGCTGATTGATCTAGTAGATGGTCTGTCCTTGGGGACGGTTGTGCTTGTCAACGTGATGGATGGCGATCTTGCGGATCATGATGCACGTATTGGGAGCGGAGTCGTCGAACATCTCCCAAGCCATGGCGATCAAGCGCAGGCCATTGTGGCGATACTTCTCGTTGTCGTCGGAGTGCTTTTTGGCGACAACCAGACTTTTTCTCGCCGCATAATCGATGAAGGTGGGCTACAGCGGGTGTGTAATCACAGAGTCCAGGTAGGCGTCCTAGCCGGCGCAGAACATCGGGAACAGGATGTCAGCGGGACGATCCTTGCGGTCGGCGATAAGGCCGGTTTTCGTGAGGCGGGACTTGAGACCTGCCTCATTGGCGATGATGTTATGCATGTACGACATGTGGTCGTGGGGGCGAATGGTATGTGGCCCGTGTTTGCAGGTCACGACGTGGTCGCTGTACGGGTCCATCACATGTAGACGGCGCTTCGGGCAGCAGACGACTGGGCATGTCTTCAAGCCCAACCGGAACTGGACGACACATTAGAAGTGGCATGGTGGCAGGGTGATTCCGAGATAGGGCAACGGTAGGGCGATGAGGTATCCCGACGCCCAGCCGACGCGTAGAGATAGGAGGTGTCCCTTGTTGCGCACATTGCTGTTAGCGAACAGACGATCAAATTCGGCCTTGTTCATCAAGTGCATGATCTTGGACTGGATGCTGGTGACTGGCACCTCGGGGTTCAACTGGAGGATCTTGTCCAAGGCGGCGAGGTCGCCCGGTTGACACGTTGACGTAGGCGCTCAAACTCGACGTTCAGGTCGTTGATCGGGTCCACGTTGGCGACGTTGCGGCCGAGCAGTTTGTTGACCAGACCAGCGGTGCCCAGGCACGAGCTGATGTAGGCGGCGTCGGGGTGGTCCTCAATGATGCCAATGGCCAACCCGGCCTTGCCGATCTGTAGGTGGGCCTGCTTCCTTTGCTTTCTTTGTGCCCTCCCATATGCTGATGAAAAATCACCAGGTTGATGCCTAGACTGAATTGACAACTATGACTCGACCCACTATTTATATGTGGAGCATATTCGACACATGTCCATCTTCGTGTCGATTTGTGAAAGCTTGTTGGCAACATCAGTTGCATTGCCATGCTTTGTCACCAAATCAGTATTTATGTGAAAGTTTTTGAGTGTTTTTGGTGGGTCCCACCAGCTCACCTGCCATAGTACTGGACGACTCACCAGATTATTAAAAGTTGTTTTTGCATGCAATTTGAAGAGGCTGGCGATATTAACTGTCTGCATTGGCTGAATTAACCGCCATATGATAATTTAGCTGAAATGCATGCTGAAAAACACTTTCACAATAATCGATCAAAATAAATGCGATCAGAATAGTGATTGGGTGACTTTCATGGAAATGCAGTCTTAAGCCATCATCAGGCTATTGCAACATACCATGCACTTAAGTTGGATATCTCCCTCTCACTGCAGTTAGTGAAGTATATCTCATCTGTACATGAAGATCATTATTCTTTGCCAGTGGGAATTTCATGATTTCTTTAGTAGATGCCTATGCAAAGATAAGGTGGCATGTAGTGTAATTCTTCCAAGTTCCATCCAAAAGAAAGGTAGGTACTTATAGTGTTGGGCCGGTTATAGCTACAAGTTTTGGTTTCTTTATTAGTAAAAATTGGATCAGAACCAGGTTTGATTTCTAGAATCAGGATTGGGTTTAAAACCGAACCCAGGTCTGGAATAGAAACCAAACCAAAACCTCGTTTTGGAATGAAAACTGGAACCAGAATTTCTGAAAATATTTTCTTTTGTTGGAACTGGGGGCCAATAAGCACTTAAACTATCGGTTTCAAACTGGATTACCCAGACCTGGAACTGGCATGGAGTCTGATTTCCAGAATCCGAATTTTAATAATTTAAACCATACCCTAGGTTTCAAGAATTGGACCAGAACTGGACTCGTAACTGAAACCATAAAATGAACCCTAAGTTTTGGTTATAGTTCTGATTTTTGAAATCAGATTAAGTCCCAGTTTGGGTCCTAGGTAATCTGGTCTGAAACCATAATTGTAGACCAGTTCTTTAGAGTTCAAGATCTAGGCCACAATTGGACCTAGGTTTCATCCGTTTATGGAACCAAAACTGGAACCATTCTCAGTTTTTTTTAAAGAACTGGGATCAAAGGTTCTTTATACAAGTCAAGAACTGCCCAACAATGGTAGGAATTCCTGAAAAGAGGTTCTGAAAAACTTCATGGAACTCGTAGCTGTGGTCTACTTATCTGTTACAATTGAATGGAACCAGCACTATGGTTTCCAGCAGGGCTCTTTAGTTATTCAATCTCTTGTGATTAAAGAATTCAAGCCAAAATGTGTTTAAAATTAGAAATGTCCACCTTTAATACTCACATGAGAAATTGGAGATTGTGTAATACTAGTGTTTCACGCTCAATTTAAGTGACCCAGGAAGTAATAAATATTAAACTATTAAAAAAACCTTTCTTATGGCTTTCAAAGAAGTATTTCCTTCTTATCTAACCAATGTAAAAGTTGAATGTTCTTATTGGGGTTCTCATCAAACAATTCTATGAAACAGGTCTGATAATCCAGGTTCTGATTTGAGCAAGAGGCTGAGCTTGAGAAATGATACCCAGAATCAGACCACAATTGAACCAACAGTGGGCCAACAGTACTAGTGTAATCTTCTTACCAAGGCATGCGAGTATAATATATGGAATACCAAGTGCCCACATATTTTGCCAAGTGTTCTCTTTTCTATGTTCCTTATTTCCTCAAGTTGTTATTTCCTGTTTGTCAAGTGCATATTGCCAAATTGTCGACTCAACATTGCCAGTTCTATGTTGTCAACTTCATATTGCCAAATCATCAACTTCACATTGTGAATGCTACATTACCAACTTGCCAAGTCGAATTTGTTTTTCAGGCTGCCCAAATGTTCTTTAGACCACCCCAAAATAATTTTAAAAATAGTTTGCCCAATGCCTAAAATTCATTCCTTGGCCACCCAAACAAGATTTTTGTGGATTCTTTTTTCTATCCACTTACCCAATGTACCTACCTACCAACCCATCTAGGTTGCTTGTCTACCTACCTACATAGCTAGGTATCCATCTACCTATCCATGTACTTTCTATCTATGTACCTACTCACATACCTTCTACCTACCTACCTAGCTACCTAATTAGTTAGGTCCACATTGTCAAGTTTCCAAGTTTACAAATGCACATTATTGTCAAGTTGGCAAGACTTGCACATGGCCAAGTTTTTCAAATTTGCATATTGCCAAGTTCATAATTCCACAATGTCAAGTTTTCAAGTGCACAACTCCAAGTTTTCCAACTTATCAAATGCACATTGCCAAGTTCCCCAAGCTAACACATGCAAATTGATAAGTTTCCAAGTGCACATTGACAAATATCTAAGTTTACTAGTGCAAATTGGCAAGTTCTTAGGTGCACATTACCCTGTTTTTAGGTGCACAATACCAACTTTACAAGTGCACATTGCTAAGTCTACATAGCCAAGTTTCAAAGTGCACATTCCCAAATTTTCAAGTTTCCACATTGCCACATAGTCACATTGCCAAGTTTACATGCATTTGCACATTGTCAAGTTTTGCCAAGTGCACTTGAAATGTGGCAGAATTGTGATGTTAAAGAGTTGAAAAAATGAAAAAATTTGGTGACTACAAGTCATGTGCAACCTAATATGTATTTGTGATGTGGTTGCATTTGATCAAAGTAATAATGAACTAGACTTCATGGGCAGTCACAAAAGATACATTGTGCTAAGTAAAGTAACATTAACTCAAAGATGCTAATGATGACTAATAGGCAAACTAATAACAATTGTTACATCTTAATAAGACTAGATCAATTCTTTCAGTCCCTCTTTGTTGAAAGTGTCATTCTACCTCCCAATGATTGTTGTAAGTTTGGGTGATTATTCATAGAATCACATGCAAAGGTAAAGAAAAATACTTTAAGTCTACTACCATCATTGTTGGATATGTGAATCTTGTTGCATGTGTCACCATGTAAACATGTTCATCTAAAATGTATTACTAGGTCATGGTTGTTAAAAATGTTTTCACACATCTCCATGAGCAAGCAAATTAGAAAAAAGGAATATGAAAGTTCATAAAAAGAAAACTACATACAATATACCATGATAGAAAATGAGGGCATGTGAGATGCTCACGGGCATATGGTTTCTTGAATTCTTATAATCATTCATATGAGGACTTTGTAACTAACCCTATACATGTAAATTGAAAATTAAATAAGATGAAAATAGTCGAATAAGGAAATAACTTTGAAGGTTTAACCTTATAAAAGGAGAAACTTATAAAAAGTGAATATTTAGTGAACTTGAATTTAGGTGATACACCCAACTACAAGTACAAAATCAAGTTGGGGGAAATCAAAACTTCCTAGATAACAAAGTAATACGAAACAAGTATTTTCAAGTCCAAGATATAGATCCTCTTTTATGTTTCATCCATTGATTTCATTTCAAGTTTATTTTGTGTTAAGGGCTTATCCATGGTTGGGGTTCCAAAAGAAGGAAAAAGGATTATGGATAGGACTTTTGTGGGGCTTCTTTTTACAAATAACAACTATTTGAAACAAATTTAAATGAGAACAATTGAATAGTCCAATTTAAAATAATTCATGTGACGTTGGTAAGTCTTCAAATTCATACATAATTGTGCATCAATATTTTGGTTTATTTGTGCCAAAAATGTAGAAAATCCCAAAAATTTCAAAAAGAGTTTCAATGGACAACCAAACATGTTTTTTGGCAAAATTATTTCTTGCACATGTGACCTACCCAAAGCTAAACATTTTGAACTTGTTGAACATTTTTTTTCGTCAAATGGTTAAAAAAATGAGTCTTTTGCATTGTAACCCTTTCCTTCAAAATTTCAAGACTTTGAAATTTTTTGTATGATTTAGTTTTTCATCAAGTTCATCTAATGAACATCTACTTTCATAGAAGGGGGCATGTTTTTGTTGTATAAAAAGTTTGAAATCAATTACAATATGTTTTTATGCATTCATTTTTAAAAAATGTAGTTTAAATATTTGATATATAGTTAGTTTACAAGATTCAAAATGACATTTACATAGTATCCAAATTAATTTAAAGTATTTTTATTAACTTAACAAGACATCATTTTATTTATTGGCATACAAAAATCCACTATGACTATAATAATGTAAAATAAACAAGAATCTAAAGTTGTTCTTTGAAGTCCTTTAAATACATATCATTCCTTTTTGGTACCTCAATCTTGAATACACCCTTAATGTTGATGTTTCCATGCACCATAACCCTTCTTCTTCAATTTTAGCTTATCCTAGATGGAGAATTAAGATCACATCATTGTGACCTTTAGTAATAAAGTTTCACCTTTTTTTTGAGTTTTTACTAAGTTTTCTAGAAAACCTCTAGAGAACTTAATAAGTTGGAATATAGAAGATATACTACAATTTAATTTGACATTTCAACCTAGTTTTGAAAAAACTTCAAATTGTAATATTTCGAATAGTATCAATGAGCCATCATACATGACATGTATGAACCACTAGCAATAACCCCCATGATGTTGAGGATGACATGAATATGTGGCATAACATAGTAAATACAAAGTTTTTTTAATAAAATACATGTATTGGTATGCTACATTAATGTTCTGCCACATTCTACTTGATATGCCATCACCAAAATGTGTTCCATAGAAAAACATATATTAACTAAGAAACAAAAGATTCAAATGCAAACAAAAGGTTTACAACTCACCATGCCTATCATGAATTACTCTTAATCCACTAAGTAAAAATCATGATAACAATTATTGTTATACAATAGTAATTTATGTTGTAAAATAATTAACAAATCAAATGTATGATTGAAAACAACCCTAATGTAAGAAAAAACCTGATGTACAAAAATATGCAAAAAAATTTAAAATGTCCATGACCGAAAAAAAGAGAAGAAAATGTCCATTAAGATTAAAAACTTGACATAACAAAAAAAAAAGACAATTTTTATTGGATATTTGTTTTCTCACAAACTTCTGTGAAATATAATATGTTGAAAGATTTTTTTTCTGAGTTTAGAGCATATTTTTTTGTAATATTTTAAACAAATCAAAGCCTTTGAGAGATATTATGTTCATGAGCCAAAAAAACACAATTTATCATGCAATTCCACGACATATGTTATTTGTGTGGAAGCAAAAAAATTTAAAAAAAAATTTATTATGGACTTGTTTTTTCTCATGGAATCCTAGGAGAGATATGGTATCCATAAAAAAATGAAAAGGAAGAAAGGAAATTTATCATGGATGTGTTTTTACTCATGGATGAAAAGTATTGTGTACGATTGTTTATGTGGGAAAGTTTTTCAAAAATAAAAGTTATGGATGTTTCTTTTCCTCATGGGGTTTGTGAGAGATATTATGTTTGTTAAGTGGAAAATAATTAAAAAAAAAAGGTAATGTCAACTTGCCGACTTGAGAACTTGTCAACTTGCAATTGCTAATTTGGAAGTTTGGCAATGTGCACTTTTGAACTTGGAAACTTGACAATGCACAATTGTACAATTGGGAAACTTGGCAATGTGAACTTGTCAACTTGAAAAAATGGATTTGGAAATCTGGCAATGTGCATTTTTAAAGTTTGAAAAACTTGGCAATGTGAACTTGCCAACCTGGAAACATGGATTCGGAAACTTGGCAAGGTGGATTTGCTAACTTGGTGGAATGAGAAACTTAACAAGTGTGCACCTTGGCAACTTACAATTGCAAACTTGGGAAACTTGATAGTGTGTGCTTATAAACTTTAGAGTGTGTACTTGCAAACTTGGAAAACTTGGCAATATGGACCTAAAAACTTGACAATGTGCACATGGAAACTTGGCAATGTGCATGTGTCAATGTAGCAACTTGGAAAATTGAGAACTTGACAATGTGTACTTGCAAAGTTGGAAATTTTGGTAATGTGCACCTGAAAACTTGAGGCAATGTGTCAATAATTGGGGAAGTCAGTCAATATGGGATAAAAAATGAAGTACTATTGGAGAATATCTTAGGAAACACATTGGGATTGTTGGGAACAGTTTTGAGAACCTGCTGGGAACACATTGAGAACCAAAAAAAGGGGGAAAAAAAGTCCTCCATTTTCCCCCCTTTCCCCCTTCAAACTCAAAAGAAAAAAAAACAAAGCACTCCTGAACCTTGTAATTGGCTTTATGAAATTTCTATTTCCAAAACTGTTCGTCACCATTTTCAACCTGGACTAATACCCTCATTAGGAACTGGGGGTACTAATTGGGTGTGAGAAGTGAATCCATTCGTAACATTGTCACTGGTCAAGACACACAGTTGATTATTAACTGGCGCGTTTACTCTGGTCAGTCCCATTTAATGCTCCGATAAGTTGGGTTTTGGGGGAGGGGGGTGTATTGAATGAAATTGGAACTTCCAAGTCCACCTCCATTTAACGTCCTCCGGGGTCCACAAGCAGTCCTGTCTTACAGAAGTGAATATTTTGTGCGAAATAAAAGAGTATTTATAGCAAAATCTGGCTTCGAAATCCCTTATGTCAGGGGGGTACCCAAAGCACTATTCATACAAAAATCTGCCCTCAAAATCCCTTTAAACCACTGTAGGACCCACATACGGTGTTATTCTGCACCAAGCGAACCTCTTTGAGTAGCAGCCCTTTTTCTTTTTGCACGCAAACTTTTGTAGGAAAACAATTGTGGCAAATTCAATGTCAAAAATTTACAAAAACGCCACATTTCTATACAAAATTGATTCAAGTAGGTAGCCCCTACTGATGTTCAGAAAAATTTCCAATTTTATTTTTAATAGCCAAATTTAGCTAAAGTGGCTTATGAATGATCACCACCTTGGCCACATCACAAATTCTTTAAAAAAAAAACCTGATAGGTGGGTAGAGGCTCAGCTGGGTAATTTTCATTTTCAATCTCCTGAAAATGATATCCCAAAACATTCATTCTCATTCAAATTGCCTAACCTTACATTCATGCCAGCATAATAATTGCACAACCAACCAGACATAGGACGGGGTAATGGGTCCACAAAGGAATAAGTTGGACAAACCAAGTCCAAGGTAAGTATTTAGTCTGTTAATTGGTATGTAATGTAGTATATACCCTAATACCAAATTGTTGTAGCATTTGATCCTGAAGAATTGTACCATACACCAAATTATTGTATCTAATTATTGTAGTATTTGATTTTGAAGAATTAGCATCAATATTTGGACTAGGTGGGTAGATATTATATATTTATACCAGATCAGTTTATATGACCATGTGGTACACTATCAAATAATCATCATCAATCATCGATCTATGAAGCAAGGTAGTTTGTTTGTTTTGTTTGTACTTATGAGATCCACCGAACTCCGATGCTTCAGATCGTGTTCTTGGTCTGTTTCCAAAGCTCTTGAGGAGGAGGGGTGCATCAGCTTGGTTTCATGGTGTTTTTGGACTTGTGATGCAAAGTCCTTGAGTTTGAATGATTTCTTCACTGAAAATTAAATTGTAGCTGAAAATTTCTGAGGAATTGGAATGTGCCTTTGGTGTTGTTGGAAAGATCTTGATGATCAGGATTTAATGGAGTTTATTTGCAAAGATTGGATTCAGGATGTGGGAGATATTGATTTTTAAGTGATTTCTGCCACCGAAAATTCAAATAAATTTCAAAAAACCAGGTTTTGAAAGGATAACTCAGTTGACAGCACCACAAACAGCATGGATGATCATGATGATGGAAATCTCCACACCTCTCTAGACAGTATTATGTTCTCTATCTTTGCCTGCAGAATTGAAAGTAGAATCAAACAGATGCATGCATGGCGTGGGAAGAATATCATGTAGATGAAGACTTGAGACATCCTATTGCTGTAACAGGAACTGTTAGTACTACTCACAAATTTCTGTTCACAAGGTGAAGAAAAAGAAGAAGACATTGAATCTGAACCGGCCTGAGGAGCGTCGCACAGTTGCTTCACGATCTCCAGCTCCATCAAATCCCCCACCATGTATTTGAGATTCTTCTTCAAGGCATGAATGCTTTGTGTCTTATGAGTAGACTCCATCATTCCCTCCAAGACGATCTTGGTCACAATAGAAGCTAGCTTCTGTCGCAGTGTGGTGCATGCAGGGCCTGCAGGAACGTGATGATCATGAGATATTATGCGGCCGTCCTGCTGCAGGTGCTTGATCATGAAATCATCATGCACCACAGCCGCGTGCTGCTGCTTCTTCTCCTTCTTCTGCAACTGCACTGCATGAAGAAGCTCGACCTGCACGATGTGTTAACACTTGGGGCAATGGCACAGGCCACACTAGTCCTTTGTTATTGCAAGGCTGGTACGAGTTGGAGTGAAGGTATGTAGGGAGGGGAAGGAGGGGGTTCCAATAGTCGGTCTAATAAATTTTGTTTCTCACCATGTTGTTATTAAAAGTCTATTTACAACAATGCATTTAAATTATCCTGATATTTTTAAATTTGATTATTCCTTTAATCTTAAATGAATATTTATTGTTTTTGAGTTGAAAGTTCTAATGGACATACAATGGGGTTTTCACATGCAATATGATTATGCTCAAATTATCATAGTATGTCAAGATGACTATTTGTTTAATACCATTTTGGTACTATGTTTGTTTAAAGATTCTTAGATTAAATTTACAATATTGGTATATGACAAAGCATATACATGGCCCAAACTAGAGAGAGCCCAACATGACAACCATTACTTAACTTATAATTGATGACACAAACATATTTCGTGACGCAATACAAACCTATTTGCCTAAAGAGAGTAATGATGCATGAAATGTACACGTTTGAGGCCTTTAAGAGTCCCACGGACATATTTAAAAGACTGTCAACTTGCGGGTGTAATAATTACAAATTTATACTACGGAAGGAAGAAGTCGACTCCCAAATAATAATCAAACTAGTTCATTTTATGTCAGGGGCCATTTTAAAGGGCAGTCTTGTTACATGAAGATGTTGAACAAGAGAAAATCAAATCTTACAAGTTCAATAATGATAACATTTGTCAAGGTGTACAATGCATTCCTTTATAATTTGTGTGACTTTTTGTGAAGTGGTGACTTGCTTTTTCAAAATGGATAAATTCTAGTGTTTTTCCTAGTTTTTTCAGTTGTCAAATTTCAGAAAAATTGAAATTTGCAAAACCATTTGCCAGATTTTATCCTCTCGAATAGGTAGCCAAAAATATAGAAAGGTGTTTGGTTTTTTATTTACACATTCTTTTAATATCGCCAAATGTGGCTAAATCTTCTTGTGGATGATTGCCACTTCAGCTCTGTCACAAAATTGAAAAAAGAAAACCCTGGTTTTGAGCCTGTCAAAGAGGGCAGAGTCATTAGGCCACGATCTGCTTGGTTATAGTTATGGAGGTGCATTCTTGGCACACCAAACTTAGGCTGCATTTAATACTCATGTTTTTAAATGCTCAAAAGCAAAACTCTCCTCGGAATGCGTACTTCCCAGAAACACTCTCAAATTTCAATCTCCCCACTAAGCCCTAAACCTGACAAACAGATCTGGCCTCTGTGTATGCAGATTCGTTCTCTTACAGCTTGGAGTATAACTGGTGGTCATGCTGGCAGTGATGTTCATGAAGCGATGATCAAAAATCGGATGAAGTACAAGACAGAAACATGTGATCTGCTTATTAAATCTTGATTGAAGCAAAATATATGTTAAAGATAAATTACATAAGCAAACAGACTGTGTTGACCAAGGACTGCGAGAAATTCTAAAAAATGTTGCCTTAACTATGACTGTCGCAATGACAACAGTGCATTAAGGACCGAATTAAAGGTGGTCTGCAGTAACTAGTATGCAGTGGTCTTTTTTTATTAGTTTTTGTTCATAACCGAAGTGGCTATCATCCATAGGAAGGTGTAGAAAAATGGGCAGGCATTACTATATATGAAGATTTAGCCAAATCTGGCTATAAACTAAATATTAGCTACAAATCTTTAGGTATCCCTTTACATTTTGATTAGACATTGAAAACCAAGTATAAAAATCTGGCGACTTTTATTATGTTTTCCTTGCACTTTTGATGATTGAAAACCCTTGAAAGTTAATTAATTTTCAAATTTTTAATCTTTAATTTCTCTTTTTGACGAAATTTGGCCAATAAAGGAAAGACTATTACTGTGTAGCAAATTTTTATTCAATTTTCTCATGTTGCACCAAAAGTGGCAATCACTCTTTCTTCGTTTATTTTTCATGTTGCACAAAAGTGGTGGTCATTATTTTTTTCAATTTTCTCATGTTGCACCAAAAGTGGTGGTAATTCATTTAAAAGTTTTCTCATGTGGCACCAATACTGGTGGTAATTCTTTTTTCAATTTCTCACATTGCACCAAAAGTGGTGGTAAGCTACAAGAGGTTTTAGTCAAATCTGATTACAAGACAAATAAAGAAATAAAAAATCTAGTAATTCTATTACATGTTGGCAAACCATTGGAACCTAAATATATATGGCGATTTCAAAAGCAGAAAGCGAGAAAACCTGCCCAAATCCTCCAACTTCTAGTTATGAGCATGCAGTTATTGAATTATGACTGAGAGTCTCAGCTTGACAATCATCTAATATTGTCGACTCTCCTTTTGTGAATTGCAGGTGAAAGGCA
This sequence comes from Sphagnum contortum, assembly GCA_963920785.1. Lineage (NCBI taxonomy): Eukaryota > Viridiplantae > Streptophyta > Sphagnopsida > Sphagnales > Sphagnaceae > Sphagnum > Sphagnum contortum. The sequence continues at coordinate 8,250,298 of OY987276.1, read as the reverse complement.
GAAATCCGCAGCTTGAAGGGTACTGGAGCTCGCGGGGATTTGATCGATTATCAACGCACTTTGATCAAGGTTTCGAAGATCATGCAGGCGTCTAAGGTCGAGCTGGGTGTTATCTCAGAGCTCAACAACCTACCACGTCTTAAAACACATGCAGCAGTAGAGAATGTTGTTGATGTGGCGGAAGCTACTGATGTTGATCATGAGAGGAACTCATCACTGCAAGAACCTGCTGAGCTAGATGATCAGGAGCCACTTACACCAATCGGTAGAATGTTTCTTGAACCTGATTTGTACTTATGTGGATTGTGCACCATCGGGTTCCAAAATCTAATCGACTTGGAAGAGTTAAAGCATACGCTGCGCAACACACTCGTGAAACACAAGCGCTTTTCCAGTGTTGTGGTAGGTCGTCGTGCTGTTTCCTCTCCATATACAGGATTCAGGTTCTTCGGCTCTATGACTCGGGGGAGTTCTGGCGGGAGCTGTGATATCATGTGTCGTGGATGCTTATTGTAGAAAAGAACTGACCTGTTGTTCCTTCAGTATGACGCAGTTTTATTTTATTTTAATGATTGCAGAAAAAGAATAAGAAGGGCGTTGCAACATGGGTGCCCATAGAAGTAGACATGGACGCTCTTGTTTTCGAGCCATCAGGAATCTCCAAAGCAGACATGGCAGCGCCAGACTTCGTGGACAATTACGTCTCGGATCTTGCAACTGCACCACCCATCTCTTTAGCACGCCCACTCTGGGAGTGTCACGTCCTAAACGGAACCAGCAGCTCAGCAGCCGCAGGGAATGCTGCGCCAGCAGCAGCGGCGGCGGCAGCGCATCTGGTTTTCCGGACGCATCATTGTCTAGGGGACGGAATCTCTGTCATGTCTCTCTTGTTTGCATGTACCCGGCAGACAGCTAACCCTGAGAAGCAACCTTCAATTCTAAACCGGACAAGAAAATCAGAAACTTTGGCTAGCAGCACTACTCCAATTTCATTCCTGATATCCGTTCTGAAGATGCTCATCTTCCTGTGGAATACCATTCGAGGAATTACGTGTTTGGCGGCAACAATACTGTGGTTGAAAGACAGCAACACTGTTCTGAAGGGTCCTGATCATCCAGGCGTAGACAGACAGCAACAAAAGCGTCTTGTACATACAATCATCAACATGGACGACATGCGGTTCGTGAAGAATGCTGTTGGCGGGGTAAGCTAATTGCAGTTGTTCTCATACAAGCTCTAGACGAAACTACAGATTTCGCGAACTTTCAGATCAACTGGAAGAAGCTGATCATGCATGGGCACTCATGTATGTGTTCACGATCTTCCAGCTGATCTGAAAGCTTTTTGGGACTGTGTTCATGACCTTCTTACCAAAAAGCATTGCATCCTTGTGATATCACATGTCATGTTCTTCATGTTAGATCCAGGACTGTAGAGCTCCTGATAAAGGCACGTCGTGATGGGTACAAATTCCATCTGGGTGGTCTTGTTTTTTTGTGGCAGACTCTGAATGATGTGCTATTAGCTATGGTGGATGCATCTCTTCAACGATATCTCCAAGGCCGGTACCATAAGACGACCGATCTCTCTCCGAATCCTCCTCCTGCAGGTATCAGTCTATGACATTTTTGAGAATCCTTTCCACTCATGTGTGTATGTGATTGTGCAGCTCATCTTCGATCTCTCCAGTTCAAACTGTAATCGATTCAGTTGTTTCTGGACAAGTACACTATGCAGTCTCTAATGGTTATACAGCACCTATTCATTAACTTGAAGAGCAAGTACGGCTGCCTGCATGAGACATGTCCTGCATGCGCAAGTATGTGATTGATGTGGTTTTCATGGGCAGCTGTCAGTGGAGACTGCAAGGAGCTGCAGCAGGAAGCCCACAATACCAAGCCGAATGAGCCGGATGAGATAAGCATCAATGTTCAAGATAGACGAGGGAAATTTGGTGTTCATGTGTGTGGAAGAAAGAAATTTTCATCAAAAGTAGAAAAACTTCGAGTGCGGACAGTAGCCATGGAGAACATCAGAGGATCGGGAGGCCTGCAGGTAAATGATCCATCACCAACCTTCTAACCTTCAATTATTCTAATGTCTTAGGCCCAACTTTGCATTAGCTATATGGCTACAATGCAATCCTAGGATTATTCTTTCTTTTACACTTGGATTTTTTGCACACCTCTTGTAATTATTTTGTGTTAGTTAGAGCTGGAACATGTATATAGTATCAAAAATAAGTAAGATTTCACTCATTTTGGATTTTTGTAAAAGACAGAAAAGCCTTATAGTAAGCTCACATGGAGGTGGTGATGGACTATAATGTCATTGTTGTGTCCAGGATTTGGCTGCAATGATGAAGAAGGGATCCAATGTGAGATGGGGGAATTGCATTGGCTTTTGGCTTTTTCCATTTTCTCTCAAGCATTTCAGTGACCCTCTTGACCGTGTACGCACAGCTATGAAAGTTAGCAACCGTATTAAGGCATCTTTTGAAGGTCGTTTCACATTTTGGTTTGGTACACTGGTCTCAAAATGCGGAATGCCATCTGTATGTCTCGTCAAGCTAAATCTCTTACACTCCCTACTTCTCTATTTTGTCTTCTATTTCATTTCCTTGAATTGTTCAATTTTGCACTAGAGTAAAATTTTTGTCACACAAATAAGTATGAGTGGATGTAATATGTTTAGAACCTAGGATTGAATTAGGACCTTAGTAACCCCGATTCATAATGTGCTGTTACAATGAGAATTATGCTCAATTCATTGCCACATGAGAACTTGCTTGTGGCCTGAACGTGGAAGATTCAGGTAAAAATTGCTGATATTTCAAGACTAGATCTTTGATGGGTAAAAATTACGAACACCTTTGTCTGGTGTGCACAGATGATGAAAATGCTTACACGGAGGGAAATCACCCAGACTACACTGTTAGTGTCAAATCTTCCAGGTCCTGTGGAGCAAATCATGCTGGGTAACAACCCGATTGTCCATATGTTTCCGGTTGTTGGCGGAATTCCTCAGGTGTCCATCTATTATTCTAATTCATGTGCAATATCTGATGGGAAACCCTAAAATGGCATATTGTAAATTCAAATTCAAACCAACTTTCAGTCACTGAGAGGATCCAAAATGAAAATATTGGCCTGTTCAGTGAAAATATTCTTGAAAAATCTCTCTTCTGCTGCTAGACTTATGATTTTTCCATGCACAGTTCCTAAACATACTCTTGTGTGTGTGAGTGCAGTCACTATGTGTTTACATGCAGAGCTACTTTGGGAAGGTAGCCTTGGTGGTTATGAGTGCAAAACATGTGATTCCTGATCCAGAAATGCTTAGTCAATATTGCGTTGATGCCCTCCAGGAGATGAAAAAGGCTGCTGTTTCACTTAAGGCTTAAATAGGAAGAGTTTCAACCTTGAGAATTAAATCTCTGAATGCTTCTAGAATGGCTGTAAATGTCAATACCTTCTGGAGATATTCATATGTGTCATGGTTAAGTCTGTTTGGTGCATCCTAGATTTCACTTTGTCCATTTTTTCCATGTTGGTGGGTATGCATATATTGACTTTTAGATTTTGAGGTATGATGTATAATGCATCTGCTATATGTGAGACCTTCCTTGCCTAACAAAATTTTCCTGCCTACCCTGTACAGTAGGCATTGAGGTCAAGAAATGAGTTTGTTCAAAATCGAAAGTTAGCAGTTTATTTGTGATACTATGGCATGTTTTGTTTCCTCTTCCCTCAGTGACAGAGAACTAGGGTACTAGAGAAAAGGCAACAATCATTTCAGCCCACCTTCCACAAGATTGTCCAGGGATAATTTGAGATGACAGGCAGTGCAACTCTGCTAAATGTATTTTCTTTGTTTCTTATGATAGCTGCTTTAACAAACTCAGTGATTTCTAATAACAAACAGAAACTGTTTGCCTCCTTTGATAGCTCGTTGCTCCTTTGATTGCTAATAACAAACTGCAACCCATGATACTTGCCAAAAAGAAATTGCAACAGTTTTATTCATTCTGTTAATTCATGAGAAGAAGATGGAAGTGGAAACAAATGAATGGGAGCCATTGGGATTGGTGGCATGCAGGGGTTAACAAGAGCTGGGCAATGGCGAATTAAACCTAATTAATCCTGAATTCAACCAATTTACCTGCGAAGTGTTTTGATGAGGCCTATAATGCCATAGGGCACAAACGTGCACTGTGATATAGGTAGTCCAAACGATCAGATTTGTGCAAAAAATTTCTCATATTTTCATTTAGGGTTCATGCACTGGATAGCTCCTGATAAATAAACTTGGAATCTTGACATGACTATGGCATCCAAACTGTAAAATGCAACGATTTGAAAAAAAAGTTGTAACATGTAAACAGATGGTAAAACAAGACACTCAAGGATCATTCTTGTCAAATTTAGCCATGGATGATCAGCTCAGAAATCCCCAATGCAAGATTTATTAGAGGGAAAAATGTCACCACACTTCTATGTCCTTCCATAGAAGAGAAGGCAAGGAAGGAAGGAAGTTTCACCTGTTGAGAAGATCAGCTACCAAACCTGCAATATTCTCAAGCCACAAAAACTGGACAGCGTTGAAGCATATGATTCAACAGAAACTAAATTGGAAAACTGGAGACAACATTGCATATTACACATGTCGACTATGAGCTCAATCTGGAAATCCGAAACCCTAAACCCTTCTGTTCCCTACTTTCGTGCTCCATTCTGCAGCGTCATGAGTTTCCATCGGGTCAGGCTTTCTCCAGAAACTTTGCATTAGGTAATTCGAGCAGCTTTTGTCAAGCAGCACGACTTCGTGATCAGCCCGGCGTCAAGAAACCTGCAAATAAGTCTTTAGATGGGGAAGCAGGATGCGACACGGGGGTACACAACTGCGGCGGGATGGGCCATAATGCGCCTGCCCTTGAGATGTCGGAAGCAGTACACGAGTGCGCCCACGGGCCACTCAACCACAGCAGCCACTGCGAAAGCCACGAATCCAAGCGTCGGCCCCAAAACTCTACAATGGCACGGATTCCGCCGCGTCCCGCATTCGAAGCACAGTGGCACAAACGGACAGCAGGGTGGATTTGATGCTCCAGCTGCTTGTGCTGTAAGTGTATCCATCAAAAAATAATCAGAGGATCTCGCGCGCTGTAAGCCAAAATCCCAGAAGTCTAGATCAAGCTCAACAACAGCGCGAAAATGTTCACAAGAGATTTCTGTTGCGATTCCTCCAAGATCAAGAGAACGATTCCTCCAAAAACAAAACAGTGCACGCCGAGAAGCACAAGAGAGCAAGGGAAGCGACAACGATCGATAAAAGATGGGCTTCCTCTTTTACGAGTGGCAAGAGAAGTTATAAAAGAACTCAACATTTGTGGGAAAGACAAATTAAGCAGCTTCAGTCTGCCGTATGAGCTCCGCGTTAGCCACGTGTCTTCTGACGTGTTCGGAACTTTTATTGCTCAGTTGTTTCGGCCAATACCATTGCGCCAGCGTCCTAACTAAGCAGGTCAGTGACTAAGTGACCCTGGGGGAGATCGTTTATTCATGGCTGGACTTTATACGTGTCCAAATCTGTGGCACTCTTGGATTGGCTGGATTCTTCTGAGTAGGGCTTGAGACCAGTGTCCTTTTGCCAATTCTGTGATGTACTTAAAGTGGCGATGATCCACAGGGATTTAGCCAAATTTGGCTACAAGCTAAATATGAAAGTAAACCTTTTAAAATATTCTTCTTTTCTTTGGCTACCTACTTGAACCATGTGTAGAAATCTGATGATTTTTCTTAAATTTTGGCTAGTTCTGGCTATTACAAATCCCCAAAAAAATCTACTTTAACATTTCTAAGTTTTAATATAGACTTTTGGCTATATAGCTATAGCCAGTGAAAAAGGCTGATGAGACCCAAGTTTTTTTTGTTTTCTACCCAGTTGGGGTAGGGGTGCCCATCCCAAGGGAATACAGCAATTTGCTCCGGAGGCCAACAAGAAGACAGCATCATAAGTCATTACTAGGTGTGTGTGTGTGTGTGTGTGTTATTTTAGGGAATATCTTCAATGCACATTGTGGAGTGCATTTTGCCTCACCTCATTGCTCGAGTAGAATTCTTATTCCTAACTTTGTTCATCATCATTTTTGGTTTAAGATTTTACAAAAGCTTGGGTGACTTATTATGATTTATATTAATTAGTTTAATTATGAATCCCAAGACACAAATGTTTTCAGGGTTGTTTTTTGTTCTTTCTTTTTTGCAATGAGCCACTTTAATTGGCCTATCACCAAAAACATTCTAAACCCAAACACTCCCCACCCCCAACAAAATAAAAATAAAAATGACATGTTTTTACACCATTTTACATAAACATGTAAAACATATAAATGTAATTATTTTACAAATTTACACCAAATAGATTTACATGGTTTTACATTCACACATATTGTGTTCTACATTTACACTTACAAATAATGTAAATAAAATTATAACATTTATGCTTATTTGAATTGTAAATCCTAAACCATATACAAGCAAAACATTGGTCATTACCACCTAGCCAAATTGTTGGCAATTTGTGTTACCACTCAGCTTGGTGGTGGTAGTGAAACTACTTTACTTGGTGAATTGTTGTATCCCCTTGGGACATAGCGCCAAGGGAAAGTGCTTGTGGGCTAGGGGAAGGGGAAGGGATTGGGAAACAAAGGTGCATAATGTTTACCAATGGTTGTTTTTGAATGGGTTGTGAATTTATCATTATTTTAGAATGGGTGTCACAAGTTATGGTGTGTGAATAACTAGTGTGGCATGTACCATTGGCCCAAGTGTGAACATGACTTTGTGTGAATAATATGTTGACAATATATTAACCCACTCATGAAATTTTGATTTTAAATTTATTTTCATTAAAAAATATTATCCAAACTGAAATATCTCCCACATCTTAGGTCTAAAAATTATAAAATTGTCTTAATAAAATCCTATTCATCAAAGGTTTTCCAAAATAACCAAATTTTCACCCAATTTTCAAAAGTATTTATTTTATATTTTATTGAATTTTCATTGTAATTTTTTTCAATATTTAATAATTCTCACCCAAATTCATCAAAACATTGTAAGAAATAAAGAAAATTTCATATTATTATTCATAAATTATAAATAATTAAAAATTATTTTTTGGTCAAAAGGGCCTTAAACCAACCTTTTTTCCCCTAAAAATTTCTTGCTTGCTTTCAATAAGGAAAAAGGGGTTGTAAAAGGTCCTTTATGATATTTTTATTTTTTAAGTTGTCCCAAACCCCTTTGATCATACATGTGGTAGCCATATATTTTCCCTAATTAGAAACCTTGTTGCTTTTAGTTGCCCCATTTTCTTTAGCCACCTCATTAGAAATACAAAACTACAAATGTTGTGTTACTATTAGTCGACAAAAGAGAATTCATTTTGTAAATCACACGTTATAAACATAAAGAATCACCTCCATTGCAATCTTATGGTCATTGGTTTTGTTAACATTGATGACAAGGGCAAATTCAGCTAAAGAGCTAATATTTTTCTTTCATTTTTGTTTGCATAGTGCATGGCATATTTTTTTTCACAAAAATATGTGTTGGGCATTTGAACTTTCAAGGTTTTTTGTAATATGTGTTCTTTGGTGATAAGGTTTAAATGCAATCTAAAGGTGCAAACACACAAAGGAGCCAACGAGATTACTTTGCAAAGGACTATGAATTTTATTTAGTCTTTTTTCACTTTTTCATATGAAAGAATTTTTGAATGAAATCTTTTGCAACTTTTTATTTAAAATACATATAGTTGACCCAATAGATCACATGTTTTTTGTTAATCATTGTTGAATAAATATGATTTTTTCAAAGTGTGTAATTTTTGTCAAATTTTATGTTTCATTTTCAAAATTTATCATAATTTTGAATCATACCAAAATATGATAACTACTTTAGGTTTTTGTTTCTTGTATCATAAAATACAACTTTGTTTTATATGTCATGCACATTACACCCCATTTACATGTAGTTTAAAGGACTTTGGCATACTTTAAAAGCTAAAAAGTTAAATAAATTTAAGAATTTTCTATATGAATTCCTCAACATTTATATTAGTCATTTAGTGCAACTTGGAATGATTAAAATAACTTTAAAATGTAAGGAAAAAACATATGTAAAAAAGTTGTTAGTTTTCACAACTACCTGACATGGTTTTTGGTTCTTAAATATGTATTTGCACTTGTTTCATATGGTATAATATTTCGATGAGGTGTGTCATTTGTTCCACAATTGAGAAAAAAAAGATGTTATTGTCACATAAATTTGATATTCTTTAAAAGCATGTTTGTTGTTGTTTGACAATTGTTGCCACAACTAATGTTGTCATTGGAGATTGGTTTTATAGTACGGATGCATTTCATAATAAAAATGAAAAGATCTATACAAATAGAGGCAATGAATTACTCTTTAATTTGGTTCAAGCAAAAACTAATGGAAGTTCCAAAAACAATTGATTCAATTTGCAAACATTTATCATTTGTTAAGCCATGATTGACTCTAAGTGACAAAATTTGAAGGTTTTAATGATATGTACTTGTTAAATGTGAAGAACAACCTTAGGAAACATTGGATCAAAATAATAGTGGATGTGAAATGGCAAAAAACACTAAAATTATTGTGCAAGAATGTGCTTTCTTTATTTTGAATGCAAATGAGGTGACAATTATTAACAACCAATAGTGGATAAGTGTGCATGTTTATATGATGAAAAATTGGGTTCACATTCCAATTTTACTAATGCTTGAATTAAAATGGGTGTAATAACTTGGAACATTATGGTTATAATTTTGTATAATGTGGTTAAATTTGGTGGTTTAGTTGAAGAGCAACTCACTTTTTTATGCATATGTCTTGGTTGTGACATTTATTTTGTGTTTCAAGGCCATTGTATAGGTGTTATTTCTCAAATTAAAAAAAAAAAAAAAAATCTTTAGTTCATTGATGTGCACTATGTGGCACACTAAACTAATTTGGATGTCATTTTTTTGTTTAAGTTACTTATAGTATTTCACATTGGAATAATGTTGTAGGCATTATATGCATTTTTTGCTCACAACCCCAAAATTATTATTGAATATGAACATGTTGTTAAGCTTGTAAAATCTAAGTTATTCAATGTGAAAGCACATTATGGTGGCCAAAAAATGTTGTCACATCATTAATAGAATTTTTTTCCTTTGCAACCAAGGAAATAATGACTAGTTGTTCTAAATGACTCTATTAATGACCATAGTCATATATTATAACTTCATTATTTATGTGGAATAAGTATGAATAATGAACTAATCATTTATATGATTGATGGATGAAAACATACAAAATAAACATATTTCATCCATTTTCCATCAACCATATTTCATTCATTATGACTTTTGAGTTTGTGCCGAAAAATAAGACATTGACGTGGATTATCCAACTTTCATTTTTTCAAGTAATGAAATATGCAGATCTAGTCTATAATTCAATTTAGACTACTTCAAATGGCGTGGCAAATATTGTCATGATGTTGTGGAATGTTTTATATTTATTAATTAAATAATTTCCTATGTCATTAGAAAATGGGTCTTGTTGTATGTTCTAAACTTTGGAGGCTTATAATACGACTTATATATGACTAAGTAATTATATCTACATAGATAGCGTGTCACCTTGTATAATTATAAAATCAGTAAGCTTAAACTATGTGGTACTCTAGGTGGTCATACAATGATTAAAAAATGAATATTAGTAATTTATTATGAGTACAAACAAACATAATAAACGACAACATGTGAGGAACCTATTTTGATTAATATTATACATTGAAATAAATTTTAATGGTAAAAGTATGATATATTATATATAATTTTATATACAAGTTAAAAATAAAATAGAAGTGTAAGATGTGGGAAATATAATTTATTTGTACATTAAAATTTTATCATAAATTTAAATGAAACTTTATATAAAATATGTATTAAAATAAATAAATAAATTTTACATGTGTAAAACTATATTATTACAAAATTATATTAGATTTTGTGTAAAAATGAATTAAAAATATAATTTCAGAGAATTAGTTAATATAAAAAAATATTAATATTATTCAAATTAAATTAAATTATTGAGATTGAATTACACCTCATATTTAATATAAATAATATAAAAACATTTAACATATATAGATATAATTGATTTATGATTCATGATATTTTATGTGAATAAATTACATGGATTCATATGTGTAAATTAAAAATTATTAGTAAAATTGTGATATATTGGAAGCAAAATTGTAATATAAATTTAAAAACCAAATGAAGGTTTAAACTATGAAATTTTTATTTTATTTCTTCATGTGTTAGCCATAAAGGTCATTTCATTTACAAATTATGTATTTGAATTGATTTTTCCAAAGTATTGTCATTGAAATGTTATTAATAGCAAATTTTAAATAATTTTTTGAATTGAATTTACATTTTTAAAAAGTAATTTACATAGTTGTGTACATTATTGAAAGAAAATTATGAATAAGTTTTCAATTTTTTCATTATTATCAATAAGATGTATTTTTTATGTTAATTTTTTTTGTAATTTTTAAATGAAGTATGGTTTAAATAGAATAAACATTCAATCATTTACAAAAAAAATGGGGCGGCTTGGTGGTAAAGGAATTCAATTCCATCCTTGGGGTCCAAGGATCAAACTTCAGAAATGACATGCATTATGGTCAACATTGGAATATTGATTGAATATTTTGTACCTATTTAGACTACCTAGGTTAGGTGGTTAATTTAAATGAGCCTAAATAGGTAGATTATTTGGTTTATTTACCAACTTAAATTAGGTCTTAAACCTAGTTTAGATGGTGACATGTGTTAACAATTGATAGGATGAGAAATAATGAGATTAAAAATAATTGAAATAAGAATACATTTAAAAAATATATAAAATATAATAAATATATAATAATAAATTTTATAAGTTTTAAAATGATGTTTCCAAAAATTTTGGGTCCAATTGGTAATAATAAAAAATAATTAAACAATGATTAAACTATCAGTAATGACTTCACATATCTCTTTTATGACTAATGGATGATATTTGCCACATCATCGTGCCACATGATGTTTTAAATGACTATTGTTTTAAACAACTTGCCTGTAATGATTTTAAGGTTATAAGTTGTTTTTGTGTTTTATCACTAGAATATTAATCATAAACTCAATCATATATTTGAAGATTTTTACTAGTGAAATATTATTTTTTGAAATTATGTAACTTTTAACTTCCACCAAGCCAATATAAAAAAAGGTTTTAGTAATTTAATATTAATCAAAATAAAGTAGTTCAATTATTAAATAATCCAATTGTCAAAAGAAACTACATTTTTTAATTGATATTAAAATCAATGATTAAATGATACATTTGTGAAAAATTAATATATGTACCAAGGTCTAATATACTATAAAGTGTAAATATATATTTTAAATGATTCAAAAACTACAACATTTGATGAATTACTTAATCATATATTGAATATAAATGGATTGTGCCATTTCAGTTCCATATGAAAAATTTATCCATATGATTTCACAAAAACCATCTGGATGAGGTATTTCATTCAAACAACCATAATTATGCTAAAAATGTTTTTTGAAAAAATATGTCCATTGAAAAGATATTGAGAACTATGTTGGAGGCCTTTGTATCAAAATCCATTTACATGTTTATCAAAATACTATATGAGATCAATGAAAAACTACTTCTAAAATAATACAAAACATATTTTAAAAATACATATTTCTGACTAAATTGGCACCCCCATAATGTGCTTTCACCTTTTAGGTTGTACATTGATCCACATTTTTGTTTTGAAGATTTAGCTTTTGATGTTTTTAATTCTTTGATCAACCATTCAATTAAACATTTGCCTTTAGGTGATGGTTTGATTCTACACATTTACAAGAGATCTTCAGTTTGAAGATTGGTGAAAAAACTTTTGGTGTAGGATGTAATGTTTATTAATGGATTATGCCATTTAGTTCATTTAAAAAAGGTAATTGTAATGGCATTGAAGGTCAAGGTGCATGTAAGGAGGTATATTTTAGAAATACAACGTAGATTTTAGATCATGAGTTCATGAATGTGATGGGAATGACTTATCCCTATAATTGGCTAAATAAAGAAATTTGATGTCACATTTTTAGTCCATGTGGCATTGATTAAGGCTACCTTTTCCATTGGAAAAAGAAAAAATTGGAATTTTTCCTGCCATTGTTGAATTTTCAGTAACTTGATGTGCAATTTTCAAACTAACCATGACTCATAATGCAAAGTTAGTAGTAATTGAAAAATTAGATGATAACCCAATTTCCAAGTTGTGGATGAAGATCAATAGTTCCCCATTTTGGCACATAAGTTGCATGAGTATGGCAAGCTTGTTGAAATAACTTTGTTTTAATCTTGGGTTTTGTGGAAGATGAAAATACATTCAACAATTTGACCTTCATTAAAAACAAGTTGCAAAATAGTTTGACAACATAATTTGATGTTTATGTTCACATGATTAGCCATAATGTTTTTTTCACCTATAAATTAGGTTCCACACCAAGATGTTATTTGACATTAGACAAAGGAAAAGGTGAGATACTAGGTAGATTAGTAGAGCTCACTTTTAATGTTTTGGGGCAAATGCTTTTAGCACACAATTAGTGTTAGTTTTGATTTGAACTTTGAAGCACCTTTTAAACGTTTTTTTGGTGCATTGTTTTAGCTACCAATCATCAAAACATGTTTTTTTTTCCTTTTTTGGTAGTCCACGATCATGTAAACAAATTGGGTGAAAGCACAATTAGGAGGACTAAATGGATTGTCACAGTTGTAGTTTTTGTGGATTGCATCATGAAAATACCATATAAAATCATTTTTAATATGAATATTTTTAAATTTGAAGTTATTCATGTTATAATAAACTTCAAAATGAATAATCTAGAGAAAGATGGATGACTTTTATGAAAAGTAAACCCCATGGTGAACTTTTGAAGTTACAACAATGCTTTCATCATAAAAGCATTTTTTGTTTGTAAACTCCAAAAGTGTGAGAAAGAAGTACCAATTTTTTAAAAAAAATTGGACAATTTCAATTCAAGTATTTAAAAGGGTGGTGCATTGGATTTTTTAAATAATATAAATTCTGAATTTTTAAGGTCAACTATTGTTTCATTTGAGTCTTCTAAAGTCCATATATCCTTTAAAACTCCATTTCTTTTAGTGGTTATTTATTCAAAAACACATGGCCAAACATGGGTATAGTTGGCCTGTCATTACTTTTGGATGAAAAATTGTCAAAATGTTTGTTCGATGACTTTTGATAGTTTCCCAAGTCCATCGAAAGAGTAGGTGCTTACATGAATGATTCAACTATGTGATGATAACATTGTTTTGATGATGTCATCCGGGTGCCATGATTTGAACTAACTAATATTGTAGGCTTTTGTGCTCAATTGCTTTAGAGTTTAGTGCTCAAATGTTTCCTTTTGTTGGAAGGCATTTCTTGTTTTTCCGTATGTGTTTTCTTATTCTCTTGTTCAATCAATAATCCTTTGGAACCGGTGACATTGTTCACTTTCTACTCCAAGTTCAAATTTCATCACATTACAAGCGCCCTATACTTACATTCTCAAACTCCTTTCAAGTGGGTTAAATTGAACAAATTTTTGTGCTCATTTTATAACTTGTTTATTTCAGCACCAAACATTTCATTTGAATGATTTGTTTTTTTCTTTTCACATTTTCGTGCAATTTATTTATAATCTGCATGTATCTTTGATAAGGTTCCTTTCATTTAAATCAAAAAAATAATCTTCTAAGTTTATGGGTTTGAAGAAAAATTGGGATTAAAAAAAAACGGGATCATTTGGCTAGGTCTTGTTACTAGGGTAAACCTTGTTGCAACTTGAAACTTATCCACTAGAACATGAAATTGTTGTTAACTTGCAAGTTGAAGTTAACATTGGAAATGCAACAAGGAAAGTTGCCTAGAATGCAAAGTAAGCAAAATGTTGTGCAAAGAAAAAAAAAGGAATTGCATAAGCAATTTATGTTAAATGAATTGGGTGATTTCGAACACATGATGTCGAATTGAAAGGTGCAAAGGATGTCTATTCAGATTCTTGATTACATTCTCAAAACATCCTTGTCCATCACCAAAATCTATGAAGGAAGTAATGGAAAAAATATTGTCACACCCAAGTTTGAACCATTAATGTTTTCTTGATAATGTTTTGCTTACACATCTTGCATAACACAACATGAGGTCGTGGCAACTTTGAATATGTCAATAGATGCAAACAAGATAATGCAATCTAATCTATCATTAGTCAATAAAAGTGCCTTGTTGATAGTACCTACACTTAATGTCAATGAAAAAAACATTCAGAATGTTTTTAAATCTTTAGAGTACATCCAAGAATGATATGAACTACCAAGCTTTGACAAGAGCTAGTTAATGGAAAGGGAAGGAATTATGGACATTAAGGATACGAAAGGTGTAGGTTGATGTGGTATCCATCGATGAACTCGCAATGTTGTTGTTTCTTGGTGGATAATTTAAACTTATGTTAGCCCAAATAAGAAGGATGTCACATGATTTCGAGTTGGCCTTGGTTAATACAAAATGAAGCCAACACATTATTCGATGGAAAGCCAAGTACAAGGAAGATTTTCCTTGTTGAAAATTTTTAGTTTAATTTACTTAGATCAAATTTTGGAAAAACTGATGACCATTGTTGAAATTTGAGATTAGATATGATGAAAGACTAAAATGAATGGTTTTTTTGAAATTAATGTTTAGTGGTGTGGTAATTGAATGATCCAACAACTATAAAGGTGAAATTTCAAATATGAACTCATGGAGTTTTTTGTTGAATCATAGCTTTCAAATTGAATCATACTCATAGTTTTCAAATTTTGAATTTGGAATTCTAATGGTTATTACATGTCTTTTTAAGATTGTTGTGTGCTTGAAAATACAATTTGGATTATAGGTTGGACTTTAATGTGTGCCTTGAAGGTGTAATGTAAATTCATGTTGGACTTATGTGTTGTCAAGATGACATCTAAACTATTGGTGGTGTAATAGGTGCTATAAGTAACAAGAATATGCATTATGTGTCTGCTTGATGAATTTTATGTTTGTTCATGGTGGGTGCTCTATGAACATTATGTATGGTTTAAAGAAGATTGATAAATTTATATGCGCCATGAAGATGTTTTGTGAATTGTGTGTTAGATTCATGTGTGTTTCAAAACATTATGTGGACATTACATGGACATTGAATGGACTTATGGGTGATTGAATGATGTTTTATGGATTTTTGTGTCACAAGGATATCTTATGGACTTTTGTGTACTTCAAAAGTGTTTTGTGGATTACATGTTGAATTAATTTGTGTTTAAGGGTACTCTGTGTGGATTGATGTACTTGAAGGATGTCATGTTGGTATTTTGGATGTTTTGCAAATTCCATCTTGGAATACACTATAGTTTGAAAATGCCTTGTACATTTGTACATGATTTACATCTATGCACTTCATGTTGGACCATTATTGAAGTTTTGTAAAATATTTTGAATTAATTTGTTGTTTTTTTCAAGATGGGAATATCATGACATGTTTGGGTCAGATTGTAATCAAAAAGTTCAAATTGAATTGAACAAATTGTTATTAGAAAGTTGTGGTATATACTAGAGTTAGCTCCATAAAATCTTTAAAGAAATTTGGTGCATGTACATTTCAACAAGTCAAATGATCTTGAATAATAATGGAAATAAATTAGGAGCATATTAAAATTATTTCATTTTTATTTAGATTTGTTTTGAAATTCCATGCTGCTCACCCATGTGTCAATATTGGGTAGCACATGTTTGAAAGACTCAACCATTCTTTGTGCAGAAGATGAGGGATTGGAACTCTTGTTGCATATATCTTGTTGAGATTGATGAATTGTGAACAACTTTTAACAATATGCAAAAAGTTATCCATGGCTCTAATTGTACATGCGATTGCCAAATTTGTGTTCTTACTTTTGATGTTTGTTGTAAGATTGACAATGAAATGTTTTTTGGAGTCACCTAGATATGGGAAATCATTGTGTGCAACAAAGATGAGATTATGCAATGGCATAAACGAGATTGGTTTTTTAGTGAATGTGATAAGTGTGGTGTCAATCTATTGCCATTGTGTCCCAAGGAAACTAAGGGATTTGATGACTATGTGGTCATTGGAGGCAATTTGCTCTTGGACAATTATGTTAGTAACATGTAAACCATAAAAGAAACTAAACCTTATACACAAGGTTATTCTTGTTGAGGAGCTTATTGCATATTTGAAGCCTAAGCTCCAATATTTTGTGCACCACAAATTTGTTGCTAATTGGCAAGACATGCAATTTAAATCGTGTTTGAGATTTGTGTAGTTGAGGTTTGTTGTATTTATGATTGACTTTCCAAAAAATTATTCCTTTGCAATTTAGAATGAGGTATAATCAATGCATTGGCACTTTTATCAAATTTCAATTTTGGTCCACATTACCTATTGTCTTAACCTTAATTGCGACCCGAATGATGCACATTCATATGTGATAACCAAGTATCTTTTTTATATAAGTGATAACCGCAAACACAATTCATACTTTGTGTAACATTGTTTGCATAAACATTGAATTTACATGGTTGATAGAGAATATGCTCCTTTTATTCATTTCTTTTGGTTAGATGATTATGTAGGCCAATTTAAATCTCATAAGCTTTGGTATTTTTGTGGGATGTTATCCTACTTTGACAAGTGGATGTGCGATGATTTGGTCCTTTTTTGGGATTGGTCATAGGAAAGGAGCCCATGATGGAATTACGACTATCATCAAACAGTTCTTGCGACAAGAACAACTAAATGCTCATGGTGTGCCCGTAAGAAATATAGCAGATGTGATAAGCTTCTTATGTGATAGATTGTTTAAGAAGCCAGAGACTTCTTACATACATTGGCCACCATAAGCGAATGAAAAAGGTGTTTTGGTTCATAAGTCCTAATGATGTTGATCTAAACAATGCTTATCCTTGTGATCTAATTCTTGGCACTCAAAAGCTACACTTTATATGTGCCTTAAGGATCCGAAGACCCTATTAGGAAGCACACATGCCCCCTTAGACCATTGCTTTATTTTTAAAATATTCTTAAAATCATTTTGATACGTCTTTCAAAAAAACATTAATTTAAAAAAATAAATTCTTAATACCATTATGTTGAGGTGTATATTAAAAAGATCCCAAAATATGTTATCAAAAAATATTTTCGAATTGTGCTTCTTAAACTAGACTCTTTGATGCAGAGCTTGGAAAATTTGCAGTCTAGTTAATTACCCCAGAATGGAGGGACTGAGGCTTCAAGTAAGTTGAGATCTGTGGCATTAGATATTCCCAGAGATGACTCCAGCACTGCAGCGGGGATGTTGCTCAACAGCAACTGGTTTGCTGCAATCAAGAATCCCGGGGATTGCGAATTCAGACTGTTGAAGCTGATTGCAGGTCCAGTACCCACGTTGATTTGGAAATGGAGAGTGCCCTTTGGGAAGATGTAGATGTCTCCCTTTTGCAAGGTTTCTGCGTATAGCACACCGTCGAAGCTAACGAAGCCTGTGAAAATGGAGCCTTGCACCACGAACAATGTCTCACTAGATAAGGGATGGGTATGGGGAGGAACAACTCCACCGATTCCGAAGTCCAGTCGGACATGGGAGATGCCGAGTGTGTTGAGAGCTGGGTACTGCAACACAGTTGCAAATGATGGGTAGGCGTTTGTACCGGTGACAGAGACGTTCCCTGAAATTATACCAAATGCAGCAGGCAAAAGAAAATTTAGTTCAGGAATATAAGAATCTCTGTTCTAGATCAGTGAAACTTTCCAACTCCTACAAAGGAATAACTTAACAAGGATAATTCGCTCAAGAAGAAGGTAATCATTTGTGGAATAAAAATATATACTTTTTCTACGATGAACATAAGAAGGTGCTCAGTCTATAAAGAAAGCTACGGCTGTTCCTATCCCGTTCCTCCCAGCCTGGGCTTTCTGGGTTTTCACATATTGCGGAACAGCCTTTGAGCGCTTTCAACTTGTCGCGCATTCCTGAGGCAGGTTATAGAAGTTTCGCTACTGCTCAGATGTAGAGAAGGCTAATGGATGATGGGAGATGGAAATTCGAAATGTTACTTGATACACGTTCTAGTGGTGAATCATTGAAGCATGGAGCTGTAAGCAGAGTCAGTCAGAACGCGATGAAACAAGTGGCCTACGAGCATGCAATTAAGATCTTTGACGATGAGACGACGTCCATTATGCCAAGTTCAAGTTTGAGGATCGAACCAGCCGTGCGGAAGTCCGTGAAGAGAAAGTCTTTGGACGTAACACTCGCGCGGTCCTTGCAAGGAAATCCGTCGACACGTGGAGCGCTCGGCGACAGATCTGCGACGCAGAAATCCTGCAATGGATCCGGATCCGCGGCTTGCACAATTACTGCACCAGCTACTAACGCCATGCATACAAATGCGACGATTGTCTGCCAAGCCTGGCGAGATCCTACACCAGAACGAATGCTGTAGGTCATGATGGCTGCTTGAGTTATGAAAGTTGCAGCTGTAGAGGTTCGGGTGGAAAATTGGAACAGTCTGGTACGACTGAGTGTACCTATGTACTGAACAGTGAACACTATGGGTGTGAAGTTTGAACTTTGTTCTAACTTCTGCGTGATATAACTGTGCCCAAACAAGCTGGATGAGAATGGGAGTACTAGAGCTGCAGGCTGTAGGATGGAATACTGGTGGTGCTTGATTGTTCAAATGACCACTAATGTAACAGTTTTATACTAAACTTCGCGTGCGTTCCAGGAATCTGACAGAATTGTCACGAGCCCAGCTGAATTCAATCAGGTGTACCTGCCTTGTGGATGCAGGTAGTCACGACATGGGCGGCTGGCAGATCGTCAGTTCTCGGGAAATTCCGATGGGCAATGAGTTCCGAGAAGCTGCGAATATCTTGGAGCCCACCAAGGATTCCTTGATTGGAATTTCTTAGCGTGGCTCTTTCCTTGTGAATTTTTTTCTGTTTGGTTGCGCTTTCTGAAATCTGTCGAAGGGCGAAGAGCGGAGGCGATAAGAGCGTCGAAAAGAAAAAGTTCGTTTCAGATATCAACAAAAATTCCATTTCATATTTTATAGAAGGTCCCAAGTAGGTGCGTCAGGCTACTGTCGGCCAATTCCCAGGTTTTAATTTATGTTTCATTTATGTATCTAATTGACAGCACTGAAGATGATTTAGTGAATTGAAAGGGACTTCCGCGCATTCTCAACGCCAAAGTTCGACCATTGAAATAAAAAAACCTTTAGTAGGTTATGCTGGCGAATGGGCTGCTCCAATGACCTCCTGGGAATGCTATTCTACTGCCCTTCAGGCTAATTTTGGGAGGCCCTAAGGAGCACGCCTTCCCTTCCCCCTCTACTACTAAAGGCGATTTAGAAATTCAGTCGATAGGTGAAACCTTGTTGTTGTTGTTTTTTATTTTTTTGGGTGACTTGACGATGCCAAGAAAATTCCAAATGCACTTTAAGATAGGCTTGTCCGCACCCATGTTCTCATGTTGAATAATCATCGACAGAGCTTCGCCTAGTCAGAAGTTTTAATTCCTTTTCCGATTACTTCACAATATTCAGAGTGTGCCCAGACTTAGTCATTAGCCTTATAACTTGTGACCATTGAGAGTTTTGTAAACCTCGTTGCTGCGGGTTGGCTACCTCTAGACTCCCACCGCTTTCCTTTCATGGATGATTACCGCTCAGATATTTTATTTGTGGTTGATAGGTGAAGGATGTCTGTTGTTTCTGTTCTTGAACATGGCAATTCATCAAATTTTGCCTGGGCAAGCTAGTGAATCAGGACAACATAGAGAACCATGACTTTTTTCTTAAATCTTTCTTTCCCTCCTCCATTTGTCTCCTTTCCTTGTGTTTCCCACTCTTTTTCCTTGGAATAAATTCTTGCACCTTCACATCCTACCAAGACAAAAATTACTCACATGTCAATTGACTGTGCCTGCAATCAGGGTTCTAATGTCTGCTACCTAACATAGTGACATAGCATGACTAATATATCAGTTCATTGGTGAAGTAACTTCCTCAGTGGAGGAGTGTTTTCTTTTCATTTTTTTAATGTCAAAATTTTGGATAAATATAAACCAAAAAATAGCAAACTTAGTGGAATTTACACTTGAAAAATAAATTCCAAAATTTTCCCAATTTCTTTGTGGGAAAATGACAAAGTCTCACTTGGAACTTCCACTTGGTCGTTTCTGGGGAAACTAACTCTTGGGTAATGCGTGAAGATTCATGCACTTTTGGAAAGTATCATATGAATTACACACCAGCGACAAGCGTCATAAAGTTTCTCAGCCATAACAGCTCTACAAAACAGGACTTTGGCAAGCTGAGGTCTTTCTTGCATTCCTTAAAAATAGCAAGGCTTGAGTTTTCGTAGGAAAATTCATGCCTTGGGCAGCAAGAATGAGAGCAAGCATGGCTATGAAGGGGAGTAGAGGCACGACACCTATATTGAATACTGGGTCATTTCCACCTAGGAATATGGGTAGCCCTGTGGGGCCAGCAGTGGGTGCACTAGTAGGTGGTAAAGGGTTGTACCAGGGCCTGTTCTAGAACATAACCAGTGTTTCCCACCATTCACTCACAATACAAGTGAAACGGGCAGGTGGAACCAACAGCCAGCTGCCGGTCGCACCTAGGGAAAAACCTAAAATTGCATGAACAGGACTCCCAAACCGGTTGCTGTTACGACAGTAAATTGACACCAACTCGCCTGCCACGTCAAAAGTTGGAACCCTAATCTGCTTTCAAATTATGGGAAATGAAACTGGAGGGAGCTCATTTTCACTTCCAGTGTGGGCTCCGCAAGTTGTGCACTTGACCTAAATTTGACCTTCATTGGATTGATGTAGTCTAATTATTTAGATTAAAAAATTGTGTGCACACAACATATTGTAATGTTGTAGATAAGTTCAAGTGCGCTACTTTTTTTTACCTTATCTACTTGAATTTGGAACAACATTTTTGAGATAATTACAAGAATTTTTTACTGATCACCAATAAACAAGCACAAACCCATGGGAGAAATCTGTAATGGACATGGTCATTGTTGCAAAAAGTCATGGTACTCTAGATTTATTGTGCTACATGTTAAGACCTTGTATCTTAGGTTGAAAGGAAAATGTAAGATATAGGACTAATTTCCTTTCAGTTCAAAATCTTAAACTCCTCAAATACAAGCTTGGTTGAAGCCTAAGTATGCACATATGATAACATATGAACCTTCAACACAAGAACTGACTCATGGAAGGCATTGATGTACATAAATTTTGACATGGGAGATGACACTGACATGAACATCCCATGGAAATTTGGAGCCTGTATCACATCAATTTGGACAAGCCTGATCTGAATGAAAGATATTTTGCTGGTGATGGTATTCATTGTTTAAATGGATGACACAGGAATGTAGAAAAGATATTGTTATTTGGACCACTTGTCACTTGCCAACGAAAGGGACAATCATCCAAACAAATAGTGTTACCAGTTTGTTGACAAATATATAATGTGTGGAGGAGAAGAAGCATGTAAAAACTGGTCTTGGGGTGCCTACAACGAACCTATGGTTCTGAAAAATAATTGGAATCAAGGTTCAGATCTCATTCTTAGTTCTTACTAACTTGGACTTGAACCAGCAGTTAACTACTGGTTTTAGTTCCTTTAATTTTATGAAAGAATATTTCCTAGTTCTGATTCCACATATGCATAGATAAATTTGGGAAGTTTTGGTTCTGATTTTGGACTACTAAATCATACCCGGCTCTTACCAACTGGAATGGCAACTGATGCTTCTTATGCACCAAAGCAGGGACCTGCTCAACACTGGTAATAACAATGTTGTGTTTTAGAACACATGAAGATGGCACATCCACAACGTCTTGTCCCACCATAACTTCGAAGGGAGGATGGATCTCCATGCAATTATTTGTAAAGTACCCCTGAGGGTACTAGTTTTGCTAAAATTGAGGATAAAATGAGAAACCGCTATGAAAACCGTAGACAGAGAAAAAAAAGGACCAAACTAGTTTTCTCACCTAAATTGGTGCTCTTAGATGAAGCGTTGTCCAAACAAGATCCTGCAAATCTTCTGGAAAATGAACACAAGTGTACAAATAATATGGAAAAGGCACCATTGTCAATTATTAATTATGGTCAAAGAGCAGGCATTTCTTTTTCCTAATTTCCTACACTCCCAACTTGTGCCGTTGGAAGTGATTAAAATGGTCGAGTAGCATTCTTTGTTGATTTGAAACCAAGGGTTTAAGCATGGGTTGAGAGATGGAAATAGTATTTATTTTATTTTGCTTATAACAATTTACTACTATTTTATGTTTCCATACATGAGAGTATAGCCCAATGTGCCAAATTTCTGAAAATAATTAAAACGTGAATTGAATACCGAAAACCATTGTCCCACGTGATAGTTAAATTCCAGATTTTTTTCTGGGACAAACAACAATTTACTTAAATATAAAATTGAACCGAAATAATTTTTTCTCAGATAATTGAATCACTCCTTACATCATCTGGATCAGTGTTATTTTTCCTGGCGAACTGGGGCAAAATTTCGCCTTCCTCTGGAGAGGCACAACAACCACAACAGGAGTCTTTAACTCCAATTCGCCAGACACTGCTCCAGTATGAGGGCAGGTTGCATCCAGCGACTAACGCTGTACATACAAATGCAACAATTATCCGCCAAGCGTGGCAAGAGCCCATACCGGAACGAATGCTGTAAGTCATGATGGCTTCATCAGTACTGAAAAGCTTGAGTGATGAATGCAGCTGTAGGGCTGTGTGTGGAAACTTGGAGTGTGGTACGACTGAGTGTTTCTAGGTACTGAACACTGTATTAGGGTTTGTTCTATAACTTCTATCTAATAGGACTCCAGCAAACGAGGTGCTGGATGAGAGTGAGAGTAGAGATGCAGGCTGATAGGACGGAATACTGGTGGTGCTTGAAATGACATGAATTCAGCTACAGTTTTATACCAAACTTCGCATACGGTCCAAGAATTTTCACTAGTCCAACAGAATTCAATCAGGTGCTTTGTGAAGGCAGGGGTAGGAAATTTAGTTCTGATGACATTACTTGGGCATTTTGCAGATTGTAACTTCTTGGGAACTCTTGGATAGTGGGATCCAAGAAGCTGCAGGGCTGGAGAATTCCGAGAGGATTCGAAAGTAAAAAAATTTGTATAATTTACTCTCATGTAAAAGCACGAGTCAGTTGAAGAAAGTAAGTATGATCCTGGAAACTGAAGAGAGTGAAGGCCAGTCAACATGAGAGATTCAATCCAATACGAGCCTACCAACGAGCGCACCTCGGGCCCCTCTCTGCCCTGTTAGTCAGCCTGTGTTTGCAGCTGGGGTGGTGCGCGAAGAGCGGAGGCGATAAGAGCATGTGGAAGGTTTCCCGTACCCGAGAACCAAAATACAATTCGACAAATGTAAGGAGCCTGCTTCAAATAGCATTAAAAGAAAGTGCAGCCTGAACTTCTGTGCGCTCAAATATTTACGTTTTACATCGTCTCCAAAAATACTCGCAAATGAGAGCATTCGGAGAAACCACTTGGGAACTGTTGCGAAGTATAACTGTGACTTTGGTGGAAGCTTATACGTTTATCCTTTTCTGCACTGTACTTTATGTAGCCACTGACTCTGGGGTCATCCCACCTCATCATGACGCTTGATTTGCGCCTTGCTTTAATTAACATCTCTTTTCTGAGGGAAAAAGCGTGTGGGTA
The DNA here is from genome assembly GCA_963920785.1 of Sphagnum contortum. Taxonomy (NCBI): domain Eukaryota; kingdom Viridiplantae; phylum Streptophyta; class Sphagnopsida; order Sphagnales; family Sphagnaceae; genus Sphagnum; species Sphagnum contortum. The sequence continues at coordinate 8,226,298 of OY987276.1, read as the reverse complement.
CCCGAGGAGGCAAACGTGCTAGCCAAAATAGCCACAGCAGCTGCTGTCCCTCCCTTAATAGCCAGGGTTATGTGAACTCTTAGGGGATTTTTCTTTCTTTTAAATAATGAATTCACCACAGATGACGTCAAACTAAGGGCGGTGACCAGACAAAGGTTTTCAACGTCATGGATGCACTGGCCTGCGGCTGTAGAAAAATATTTAATTAAGAAATGGTCCTATGGGTGTTGTGGAAGGGTGTCCCGGCTATTGGTGCACGGGCAGCACTGCCATGGTTATTGTGACGAGAGCATTTAGTAGTCATCACCCAAGCGATGTTCTCCCAAGATCCCCTCTGTACAGTGCATGCATCTGGCCTTGTCACGCTTGGTTTGCAAGTCTTGTTTTATTGAACATCTCTTTTCTCAGAAATTAGGGGTTGCACACAAGTGGGTTCTATGTGCCCCTCCAAGTCCTTTTTTTGTCCTATGACCCAGGTAGACCTTAAATGTCTCCTTAAGTAGCCCCATTAAGTAATCTCCTTAGTATCCCATAAACTAGGTAGGTCTTAGATGTCTTCTTCGATAGCCTCTTCGGTACATTTTATGTAACCTTTTAAAGAGTTTTTTTTAATTCCTCATAATCTAGATAGGTGTGTCCTTGAATTATTTAAGCAATCTTTTAAATGTCGATCCTTAAACTATTATTAAGTATCTGAAGGCTCAATCACAATTGGGGTTTCAAATAAGAGTGGTTTACTGAAAAAGGATTACACATGATGATTTTAAATTTTCATAGTGTTTCATATATATTACAAATATATGGTGTATATATGGATTTACTTTTAAATTTTCATTTCAAACATTTTTTGGCTAACTAATTCAAACCCAATCCTAATGTAATCCGAAAACATAAATAAATTGTATTATATTATATATACCATAAATATGCTCATTATTCTTTGAATTTAAGTTTTAAATTTTATTTTATTTTTAAAATAATATTAAATATCATTAACTTTGTGAAAATCAACATATTAAGCCCAAACCCCAAAAGTGAAACCCAAAATTAAATACAATACATTTTATAAAAATATAATTTACATCCATATCATGAAAGTGCCCACAGTGACCCTCTAAGTTTTGCATACATTTAGAAGCTAAGCTTCAAGCTCTAGCAACAGGATATGCACCTGAGAATGAGTTCTCAAAAAGGTTTAATATGCACAGTTGCAAGTGAGAACGAGTTCTCAAAAAGGCTTAATATGCATAGTTGCAAATTCAGAGATACTTGAGGAGGGTGTGCATCTAATAATGCTGCACCAGTGCAGTCGTATCACTACTGAATCCAAATGTTCTCTTAGCAGCACCAAATGCGAAGCAATCCCCACTTGAAACTCATGCTCTGGATAATCATCACATTATTTTTGGTGGAGTCTGGAATTTGATTCCTTCACCCACTTTTTAGTCATGTGAATACAAACTGTGGATTTGTAAAGCATGTTGAAAATACTTTTAAAAGAACATTAATACAAGATCTTATTAACTTTAAAAAAACATGTTAATGTCACATTTGACACTTTCAGATATTTCTAAAATTCAATGTTAAAATGATTCACACGCCTTCTAGCTTACAAAGCTGACATTTTCAGTTTTTAGCATTGTTGAGATTACTTTTTGTAGAATACTTTTCCATGTTTGGGCTTAATGAGTACTTTTTATCTTAGGTTGAGCAACTATGAATAAGCCCCTCAACTAAGTTGTTTTCTAGATTTATCACATGTGTACATGGTTTTATATATGGTGTAAACCTGTGCCAATGTCCCAAGGTTCAACATTAAAATTAGTACCGAGCCTATGAGTCTAGCACAATTGAAAACTTGCCTAATATATTATTCAAATTCAACAGAGTTAATACTTGAAAAACTCATGAATGTTTGATAACTCAATGTTGGCAAGCTTCACATCACTTGGATAAAATTACCATGTAAGACAAAAACCATCAACATGAAGATTGTTCAGGCAAGGATAAGAGATCTCATGTATCCAACCTTTTTTTTTATTGGCATAATTTTTTCCAAAAAACGAAATGAAAACTCAAAAATCAAAAAATGAAGTGCTTTTCCAAAGTGAGAAAAAAAGAAAAAAATAGCCAGATTTCTATATTTGGTTTTCAGTATGTAGGCAGAAAGGGTGATTCAAGATTTGTGCTTCATATCAAGTGTATAGCCAGATTTGATAAGTAATCTTCCTAGATGATGATTGTCACTATTTCTACAGCTTCTTCCAATGGATGTTTTCAGAAATATAGAGAATAAGTGACAGAATATCTCCCATTTCCCTTTTTCCCAAAAATTAAACGCTGTTTATTAATTAAAACATACTATTAATTAATGCATCCAGATTTTATACATGTAAAGTAATGTCCAAGCGAATTTAGGAATACATGAAAACACAATTGAGCACACCCAAAAAAAAGAATTGTCCCATATAATAGATTTCAAAAATATCCTGGACCACACAAGAATCTATTCCTATTAATATTAATATATGACTGAACTCGATATTAATCAGGATGTTCAATATACTACCATGCCAAAGTTAAATGTAAATCTGCCACCATACAGAACTCTATTAACTTATGATCCTTGAACTACATCAAACCATACAATTACATTATTTTCATCACACATGCAAGGAGAATCTATTCAAATGATCTATGGTTAAATTACATGATCAGGATCATGTCTAAAACACCACGCCAAAGCCCAAGTTGACTGTATAAATCTGTGAGCACATGAAGCAATACCTAATTCAGTTTGTACTCTTAAAGTAGACTATTTGATGCAGAGCTTGGAATAATTTGCAGTCTACTTAACTACCCCAGAACGGAGGAACAGAGGCTTCCAGTAACTTGAGATCTGTGGCATTAGATATTCCCAGAGATGACTGCAGCACTGCAGCGGGGATGTTGCTCAACAGCAACTGGTTTGCTGCAACCAAGAATCCAGGAAATTGCGAATTCAGACTGTTGAAGCTGATTGCAGGTCCGGTACCCACGTTGATTTGGAAATGGAGAGTGCCCTTTGGGAAGATGTAGATGTCTCCCTTTTGCAAGGTTTCTGCATATAGCACACCGTCGAAGCTAACGAAGCCTGTGTAAATGGAGCCTTGCACCACGAACAATGTCTCAGTAGATAAGGGATGGGTATGGGGAGGAACAACTCCACCGATGCCGAAGTCCAGTCGGACATGGGAGATGCCGATTGTGTTGAGAGCTGGGTACTGGAACACAGTTCCAAATGATGGGTAGGCGTTTGTACCGGTGACAGAGACGTTCCCTGAAATTATACCAAATGCAGCAGGCAAAGAAAATTTAGTTCAGGAATATAAGAATCTCTGTCCTAGATCAGTGAAACTTTCCAACTCCTACAAAGGAATAACTTAACAAGGATAATTCGCTCAAGTATCAATTTGTGTACTAAAAATATATACTTTTTCTATGATGAACATAAGAAGGTACTCAGTCTATAAAGAAAGCTACGGCTGTTCCTATCCCGTTCCTGCCAACCTGGGCAGTCTGGGTTTTCAGGTTTTTCACATATTGCGTAAACAGCCTTTGAGCACTTTCAACTTATCGCCCATTCTTGAGGCAGCTTGGAGCGGTTATAGAAGTGTCGCTACTGTTCAGACGTAGAGAAGGCTAATGGATGATGGTAATTGGAAATTCCAAATGTGACTTCATACACGTTCTAGTGGTGAATCATTGAAGCACGGAGCTGGTCGAGTCAGAACCCGAGGAAACAAGTAGCCTACGAGCATGCAATTAAGATCTTTCACGATGAGACGACGTCCAATATGCGAAGTTCAAGTTTGAGGATCGAACCAGCCGTGCGGAAACCCGTGAAGAGAAAGTCTTTCGACGTAACATTCGCACGGTCCTTGCAAGGCAATCCGTTGACACGTGGAGCGCTCGGGGACAGATCTGCGACGCAGAAATCCTGCAATGGATCCGGATCCGCGGCTTGCACCATTACTGCACCAGCCACTAACGCCATGCATACAAATGCGACGATTGTCTGACAAGCCTGGCGAGATCCTACACCAGAACGAATGCTGTAAGTCATGATGGCTACTTGAGTTATGAAAGTTGCAGCTGTAGAGCTTCGGGTGGAAAATTGGAACAGTCTGGTACGACTGAGTGTACCAATGTACTGAACAGTGAACACTATGGGTGTGAAGTTTGAACTTTGATCTAACTTCTGCGTAATGTAACTGTGCCCAAACAAACTGGATGAGAATGAGAGTACTAGAGCTGCAGGCTGTTAGGATGGAATACTGGTGGTGCTTGATTGTTGAAATGACCACTAATGTAACAGTTTTATACTAAACTTCGCGTGCGTTCCAAGAATCTGACACAATTGTCACGAGTCGAGCTGAATTCAATCAGGTGCACCTGCCTTGTGGATGCAGGTAGTCACGACGTGGGCAGGTGGCAGATCGTCTGTTCTAGGGAAATTCCAATGGGCAGTGAGATCCGAGATGCTGCGAATATATTGGAACCCACCAAGGATTCCTTGATGCGAATTTCTTAGCGTGGCTCTTCGCTTGTAATTTAGTTGTGTTTGGTTGGGCTTACTGAAATCTGTCGAAGCGCGAAGAGCGGAGGCGATGAGAACGTCCAAAAGAAAAAGTTCGTTTCAGATATCAACAAAAATTCTATTTCATATTTTATAGAAGGTCCCAACTAGGTGGGTCAGGCTCCTGTCGGCCAACCAGAAAGCATTTCCAGGTTATCGTTTATGGTTCTAATCGACAGCACTGAAGATGTTTTAGTCAATTGAGGGAACTTCCGCGCATTCCCAACGCCAAAGTTCCACCATTGAAATAAAAAACCATTAGTACTTTATGCCGGCGAATGCGCTTCTCCCTTTGACCTCCTGGAAATGCTATTCTACTGCCCTTCAGGCTAATTTTGGGAGGCCCTCGGGAGCATGCCTTCACTTCGCCCTCTACTACTAAAGGTCATTTGACCACATGGTCACCTTACAAATTTTGTCGATATGTGACCCTTGTTGTCTTTGTTGTTTTTATTTTTTTTGGGTGGCATGACAATGCCAAAAAAATTCCAAATTCACTTTAAGATAGGCTTGGCCTCCCATTGATGTTCTGATGTTGAAAAATCATAGATAGAGCTTCGCCTAGTCAGAAGCTTTCATTCCTTCTCCGATTGAGAGTTTTCAGTGTGCCCAGACTTAGTCATTGGCCTCGTAACTTGTGACCATTGAGAGTTTTGTAAACCTCATAGCCGTGTGGTTGGCTACCTCTAGACTCCCACCGCTTTCTTTTCATGGATGATTACCGCTCGGACATTTTATCTGTGGTTGATAGGTGAAGGATGCCTGCTATTTCTGTTCTTGAACATGGCAATTCATCAAATTTTCCCTAGGCAAGCTAGTGAATCAGGACAACATAGAGAACCATGACATTTTTCATAAATCTTTCTTTCCCTCCTCCTTTTGTCTGCTTTCCTTGTGTTTCCCACTTTTTTTCCTTGGAATAAAGTCTTGCACCTTCACATCTTGCGAAGACAAAAATTATTCACATGTCAACAGTGTAAGTCAATCCATGGTGACTCTGCCTGCAATCAGGTTTCTAATGTCTGCTACATAACATAGTGACATAGCAGGATTCATATTAATTAGTTCATGGGTATGCTCATGCTGTTTTTTTTTGGGCGGGGGTTGGGGGGGGGGGGGGTGCTGAAGGGGCCATAGTAATTGGCCCATCACCAATTTTTTTGGAACAATAGGCAACCCAAGTTGCAGCATAAAAACAAATGTGCTCTCCTATGGCCGGCCTTTCTAGTTTGTATGCATGGGAGTAGAACTTTGGGCAAAACCATATGGGATAAAACTGAGGTGCTATTGGGAATGTCTTGAGGAACAACTTGGGAACTTGGGGAAGCTTTTGGGAACCCCATGGAACATGATGAGAACCATAGAAAAAAAACATAAAATCCTCACCCTCCAAGAAGAAAAAAACTAGACCCCTCATGAGTGCATGCTGAGCCTTCTCATTGGCTGCATGAAACTTTTGTTTCCAAAACTGTTTGGCCTGGGCTAATGGCAGGGTCACAAACTGTGGGACACGGTCTTCCCAAATGCCAAGCATTTGCAGCACTTACTTTACTTTGAAGTTGCTGCTGCAATTGGGCAGGCTGGGTCCCTTTTGGAATTTACTGCACTGTATTCAATGCCTGCCATGACTTTAGGGACACGCTTGTGGCCCTTGCTTTGTGGTTGTTCTTTTTTATATCTCTTTTCTCAGAAAGGGGTGTGTGTGTTTTCTTCTCCAATTTTGTGATCAATGAAAAAACAAATTTTTTTTGCCCAATCAACTTCTTCTTATCCCTAGGGCCTTGACTGGGGCCGATCATAGTATCCGGCAGGTCCTAAAGTAATAGGCAAAGGCAGTATGACAACTACAAGGATAATAATTTTGGTGACAAACACATACATTTGAGGATGGATGGAAACACCTCACACAGAAAAGCTCGCAAGTCTCTATTTTTCGTCTGATGAAGAATGCAATTCTGGTTTTTTCCTGGAAAAAAATGTGACCACATTGACAATCATGCATAAGAAGATTTAGTCGAATTTGTGCACAAGAAGATTTAGTTGAATTTGGCCATAAGGCACAATAATCTCAAGTGTTCAATCTACAGTGGATTTGTTTCAACATTTTATGTTGACTTTGCAAATGGTGAAGTACATAATCAAGCATTTTCTATCAATTTTCTTGCCTAATTTTTTCTAAAAACATCTTTTTTGATTTTGTTGAATATTCTTTGACAAAATTGTTCAATACTCTTGCACCATAGGAATCAACTTTACAAAAGCACCTTGGTGCACCCCTCCTGATTCATAGCTTTCGAATCATACCAAGAGCATGGAGTGGGGTGGGGGAGCCTTGGGTTTGGGAAATCTGAATGTGGCAAACAAAAGAAACAAACTACCTTCTTTAATAAATAAATTTTCTACCTTATGTAAAACATTCCACATTTTGCGGTCGTGTAATTGAAAGGCACCTTATAACACATAATTCTTTGTTGGGCATTTTGGAAAGCAAAATTCTTGTAGAGGTGAGCATTTTACTTTTTTAAGTTTTTAACCATGACACCTAATGGGTACCATCTGGTAATTATCAGGTATCTGTATTCTTTTTTAAAACTAAAAATGTGCTGCATTTTACACCATGCAATGCCCTTGGGCTAGGGCATTCCCAAAATAACATCCTTTATTGCTCTGTTAGAAAATGATTAAAAAAGCATGAGAAATAAATGTGAAGTGGGTTTTCATAAATACATACATATAATACAACCCATGGTTCATTACCCTTAATTTAACCAAGATTAACATGAAGTTTATAATTTGACCTTTCCTCATTCCTTAATTTATCTTTATGCAATATCCTTCAAGTCAACATGTTCTTCTTACAAGTGTTCAACAAGATTTTGTCTTGTCTGCACATCAATCTCAGGTGTTTGCTCAATACTGTTGTGAGTGGCATGTTAAATATCTTTGGTCTTTTTTATGTTAAATTTTTTTGTGTTTGAAATTATTTTAGTTTTCATATATAACTTGTGATGTAAGAACCCCACAACACATAAAAGCTTAATTGGGTAATTATGATCTACTTTTTTTTCAATTCAGTGTTTTTGCTATGAATACGACTTATCATCTTTTACCTTCTTCATTAAATGAGTTGAATTCATATGCAAATGTCCAAAACTTGCATTATGTTAAGACCATTTTTTCATGTTTCCAAGATGCAATATTTATTTCTAAAAATATATAAGTTCCTGGAAGTACTGGTGTGTATTCAAAATTTGAAATTTGCTTATAAGTTCCTTTTTTACATACATTTAGGAAATGTATATTTTAATGAATTTAATTCTCACCTTGCTCCAACGCCTTTAATAGACAATTTTCCAAATTATATCTTACTTAATATTTGAGTGTTTTGAACCTTGTGAATGAAAAATGCACCATTTCATCATGATGGGTCATTGCCACAATCAATCAGCAAAATATGTACTTGAACCCAATGTGAATGAGATTTATTTCTCTTTTCCAATTGTCACCTGAGTCCAAGGTCAAGAAACTTCCTTAGTGGAGGAGTGTTTCTATTCATTTTTTTGATATCAAAATTTTGGATAAATGTAAACCACAAAACAGCAAACTTCCTGGAATTTACACTTGAAAAATAAATTCCAAAATTTTCCCAATTTCTTTGTGGAAAAATGGCAAAGTCTCACTTGGAACTTCCACTTGGTCTTTCCTGGGGCAAACTAACTCTTGGGTAATGCGTGAAGATTCATGCACTTTTGGAAAGTATCATGTGAATTACACACCAGAGACAAGCGCCATAAAGTTTCTCAGCCATAACAGCTCTACAAAAACAGGACTTTGGCAAGCTGAGGGTTTTCTTGCATTCCTTAAAAATAGCAAGGCTTGATTTTGGGTAGGAAAATTCATGCCTTGGGCAGCAAGAATGAGGCCAAGCATGATGGCGATGAAGGGGAGTAGAGGCACGAAACCTATATTGAATACTGGGTCGTCTCCACCTAGGAATATGGGTAGTCCTGTAGGACCAGCAGTGGCTCCACTAGCAGGTGGTGAAGGGTTGTACCACGGCCTGTTTTAGAGCATAGCCAGTGTTTACCAACATTCACTCCCAACTAGTGTGAACCCGGTTCATAATGCACCCCGTCGATCCCCCCACCCGATCTTTCACATTTCCCACTCTGGTTCTAAATGGTGACGAACTCTTTTGGGAATAGAAATTTCATGCAGCCAATGAGAGGCCCAAGCGTGCACTCAAGGTCCCTTGCTTTTATTCTTTTTAAATTTTGGGAGGAGCGGCCGGAAGGGGGGGGGCGGGGAGGATTTCTTTTCATTTTTCTTTGGTTCCCAATGTTTCCCCCAACATAATATTACAATGTGTTCTTTCTCACTTCCACCTATTAAGACCCCTAGAACCCCACCCCCACCCCCTCATTCTTTTTCAAGTAGGGTTTTTCTTCAATATTTATAAGTTTTATTTTTTCTTATTTTTTACTCTTTATTTGGTTTCTTCACTTTTGGAAAAAAATTTCTTTTAAAATTATTTTATTGTATTTCCCTTTCATTGTTTCATTGTTTCCATTCCTTTTTTATATTTTTTGCGTTTTTACTTTATTTCTGGTTTATGTTTGTTTCATGTTTTTATTTTTTATATTCTTATTTTTTCTATCTTCATTTTTTTCTATTTTTATGTATTTATTTATTTTCTTTTTATTTTCTTTTTCGAAAAGATTTTAGTTTTACAATGAAAATAATTTTTTTTTTAAATTGTATTTTTGTTTGATTAGATGCAGGTCCCCCGGTTTTCCCCAAGGATTTCTTTAATAAAAATGGCACCTCACCCAGCCCCCCGCATCGGCTGCCCTGGCCGCCCTGCCCTTGTTATCACCTCACCTATCATATTTTGCCATCTACTATAGACCAGCTCCACAGAGAACGAGCAGTGACTGGAAGAATCTTCCAGGCACTGCCCAATTTTTTGTCCACACAGACAGACACCATTGTTGCTTTTATATATAAGATACCAAGTGAAACTGGCAGGTGGAACCAACAACCAACTCCCAGTCCCACGTAGGAAAAAACCTAAAATTGCCTGAACAGCACCCCAAAAGCCGTTGCTGTTACAACACTAATTTAACACCAACTCACTTGCTACGCCAGAAGTTAGAACCCTAATCTGCTTCCAAATTATGGGAAAAAGGAGCTCATTTTCACTTTGAGTGTGGGCTACGCAAGTTGTGCACTTGACCTAAATTTGACCTTCACTGCGCTGATGTAGTCCAATTATTTATATTTACAAAATCATGAGCACACAACATATTGTAATGTTGTAGATAAGTTCAAGTAGGCTACCTTTTTTTACCTTACCTACTTGAATTTGGAACAACATTTTTGAGATAATTACAAGAATTTTTACTAATCACTAATAAACAAGCACAAACCCATGGGAGAAATTTGTAATGGACATGTTCATTGTTGCAAAAAGTCACGGTATTTCTAGATTTTTTGTGCTATAAATTTCGTACATGTTAAGAACTTGTATCTTAGGTTGAAAAGAAAATGTAAGACATAGGACTAATTTCCTTTCAGTTCAAAATCTTAAACTCCTCAAATGCAAGCTTGGTTGAAGCCTATGTATGCACATATGATAGCAAGATGAACCTTCAACACACCAACTGACACATAGAAGGCATTGATGTACATAAATTTTGACATGGGAGATGACACTGACATGAACATCCCATGGAAATTTGGAGCCTGTATCACATCAATTTGGACAAGCCTGATCTGAATGAAAGATATTGTGCTCCTGATGGTATTCATTGTTTAAATGGATGACACAGAAATGTAGAAAAGATATTGCTATTTGGACCACTTATCATTGCCAACTAAAGGGTAAATAACTGGTTTTGGGGCCTAGGACGAACCTATAGATCTGAAAAATAATTGGAATTGTCTTGGTTCCAGTTTGGAGAATCAGTCCAGGTTCAGATCTCATTCAGAGTTCTAGCTAAGGCGGACTGGAACCAGCAGTTAACTACTGGTTTAGTTCCTTTAATTTTAGGAAAAATATTTCCTAGCTCTGGTTCCACATATGCATAAATAAACTCCGGAAATTTTGGTTCTGTGTCTGATTCTTTAAAGAGTAAAATTTGGTCCTGATTTTGGACTACTAAATCAGACCCAGTTCTTACCACCCGAATGGCAACTGATGCTTCTTATGCACCAAAGCAGGGACCTGCCCAACACTGGTAATAACAATGTTGTTTGAGTTTTAGAACACATGAAGATGGCACATGCAACACGTCTTGTCCCACCATAACTTGGAAGGGAGAATGGATCTCCATGCAATTATTTGTAAAGTACCCCTGAGGGTACTGGGCCCCAGTTTTGCCAAAATTGAGGATGACACGATGAAAACAGTAGACAGAGAAAAAAAATCGGACCAAACTAGTTTTCTCACCTAAATTGGTGCTCTTAGATCAAGCCTTGTCCAAACAAGATCCTGCAAATCTTCTCGAAAATGCATACAAGTGGACATATAATATCGAAAAGGTTCCAGTGTCCACGCAATTATTAATTATGGTCAAAGAGCAGGCATTTCTTTTTCCTAACTTGCTACACTCCCAACTCGAGCGGTTGGAAGTGATTAAAATGGTTGAGTAGCATTCTTTGTTGATTTGAAACCAAGGGTTTAAGCATGGGTTGAAAGATGGAAATAGTATTTATTTCCCTTTTCCAAAATGCCTCCCATCATTTCTTTTCCCCCAGATATTTGGTGGGTACCTGTACCCACCAGTTATTACAGAAACATAAATAACAAACTTCATTTTATGCCATGTAAAGCCCACAACCTCGAGATTTACCCCTACACATTAATAACATTGGATGACACACAGACCCAAAACAAAGAATTCCCTGTAGTTGCTATTTTATTGCAGCGGCCTCATGAAACACTTTTCTGAAAGGAGCATAGACATTGCCAAAAAAAAACCCTGCTCAACCTGCTAAAGTAGATGCATCGTCCAACATGAAATTAGGGTCAAGGATATAGGAAAAGGCAAGAAAAATTCAATGAAACTTATCTTCTCATTTGGTATCAAAGCAATTTAAACATAAATCATTCTCATAATTTTGATTCTTCATTCTTACCAACAGTGTACATGCAAACACCAGAGTGATTCTTTTTTTCAATCTTTTGATACTGAAAATATGGTGTACCATTCCAAAAGAAAATGAGCAAAATGAGTGAAGCGTAAGTAAAATTGTTAGTTAGGTCTGAATACACAAGATGACCTTAAAGGTGCAAATGAAGCATAAACCCTAAATTGTTTTCCCGATCAAAATGAAAAAGCAAATGTGCTTCCTCAACGTTAATGTGAAGAAAATAGAAAGGCTGACATGCGTGAAAGAGTAAGGAAGTATTGATTTCACAAAACCTATGAAATTTCACTGTAAAACCTATAATGATTTTTAGCTTGTTTTTCTTGCCACAAATTTTGCCCATAAAAAATTTGATAATTATGAGAAGTAACTACAAAAGGTGATAGCTGAAGTTGTAAAACATCTTGCTATAAAAACATTAGAACTTGTGAAGGATTTTGAACCATATGTTCAACATTCCATTTTTGAAAAATATCTTGGTCATGTTCTCTTGAAAATTGTGGTGCCTAAGTACAATAGTAGTCTTGCATCTTTAAATTTTAGTCAAAAGGTTTTGAATAATATGAAATCTAGGATTATAAAGCATCTAGTGGGTTCAAGTGTCATGACCTTAACCCTGAGTTCATGATCAAAGCAAGGGCATGGAAAGGTGCAAGCCAAGATTACAACTTGGGAGTCACATTCAGACTCCTGGGAGTGTGGGAGAGTGTGAGGGAATTAACCCACACACTTCCAAGTGGATTCCCAATTTGGGAATTGGAATCCCAATGGACTCCCGAATTTTCAAAGAGTGATTTGTTTCAAAGAGTGATTTGAAGGGTGAAAACTAATTGGATTGAAGATTTTTTTATAGCATTAGAAATATTTTTAAAACATAGGTGTCTAAAATGGGATTGCATCATCCATTTGAGTACTTACAACACAAGTTATGGCTAAAAGAAGGGTCGGGAATCAAAGTGTCAATTTGACTCTCGACCATTAAAAGCCAAAAATCGCCTTGAATTACATGTGTGTAAGAGTTATGCCACATATTTTTTGGAAAGCTTTAAACAAAAAATACAACTTTACTTGAGACCTCATTTCAATCGGAAGTTTACATAAAAAATTATGGGTGTCCAAAATGGCAGGAGTCCCAATTTTAGAAATTAGGGGATTCGCGATTTGGGAGTCTTGGGAAAAACGCCATTTGGATATAGCCTTCATGGCATGTCACAGAAAATATTATAAGAAGGAAGGTGGTGGCCTCCCCCAAATCCGAGTTGTGGTGAATCTTGTGAGTCCATGTATACTTGTGGATCCTTCGTGCACCAAAAGTGTTCCAACTATGCGTTAGTAAACTTGTTGTTTGGTTTGTGTAGATCAATATGAATAATTGACCAGCTTGTCACTTGTCATAATCCCCATATTGAAGCTCGAACATGAATTTCTTACCCCAAAAATGCTACATGCTAAGGAGCGTACCCCAACTCCATCTATTATTTTCACTTGGGATTAGCATTGGAGTCTTTCAAAGAGTTTGGGGGTGTGTCTTCAAGGCCCATAACTCAATGTGGTTGCCAAAGACATTGTATGTATGTTGGAAATGTTTACTGCATTGGTAGTGGGAGGGTTGTTGCAAAAGCATTAAGGGTTGATAAACGAAATGATAGGAAAACGTTGGAACAATATCTATGAAAGATATTGTAATTCAATTTTGGACCACCCAAACTATAATTTTTCCTAATCCAAAGGATGTCGTAAAACGATGGATTTCTATCAAGGTGGATGAGGAGCATGTTCCTCACTATTTACAAGTATCACAAGTAATTCTTATGCAATTTGGTTCATTTTTATGTACCATTGATTAGAAATCATTTTGTGAACTGTCCTAATTGAACTTAGTTTCTAGTGGGGATGTTTTGTGTTTTGTTCTGGTGGCTGTTGTTCATCTACAAACATGTTTAGTGGTGTTAAGTATGTTGTTAAAGTAAAATAATAATTATAAAGGATTAATTGTTAAAACAATACTTAAAAACGACTTGTATTGCTTTTGTGTTTATTGTAGATTCCTCGTTATGGTGTTGTTCTTAAATTAGTTCATGAAGAGCACCAAAGCCATATATATTGCTTGTGGTCAACCATTACCTCCTATTGTCATAGGACTACTATTGTTGGCAACAATGTCATAGGATTGTAATGGTTTGATTAAATATTTCTTTGGGCATAAGTAATGACCTTGTTTACTTAGGAGTACTTTGATTAGATAAAGAGGCCCATTGCTTTGAAGTTAGTGTCCATTGGTTCCACTAGTGACTCCTTGCAATAAGCACATGCGTTGGTTAAAAAAAGAAGCATCAAATGCTTGGAAGTTTCTTCATTTACTTATGTCTTGTCTTAAATACATATCAAAAGGAATTTGGTTTACAGAACCTATTAATAACAATTACTACTTGATTCCCCAATCATTGTTTATCCTAATATTGATGTGTAGTATGAAACCACATTAATGACATGCGTAAGTCATCACTTAGTGTTTATCAAACTTTAGTAGTGACACTTTGGAACCACATTAATGATGTATGTTTGGTTTTTGCACTATATGCCAATTTTTTATTTCTTATCTTAAAGTGATGTGATTAATACATATATGTCATTGTGGGAATGTAAGACTACCTACGTTGGTAATTGTTCATTTATTTTTCCAAGGTTTTAATTTCTCTTATTGGTCCATTATTTCTAGATTATGTTAATGATGTCAAATGACTATAGTCATTGAAAGATAAGATGCACTGTCAACATAAGATACAATACATTACCTATATTTGTAATTGGAGCTTTGCAAATAAAGCTATCTACTATTAAAAGCTTAAAATTACATGCTTTCTTGTTTGGCCCACCATTGGAGATTTTTCAAATCTATTTGTTCTTGAAGTTGTTCGTACATTCTTTTGGACAATTTTGTTATCCTTTACTATAGAGGCAGTTGATGCACATGATATAGGTTTGATTTTCCATTACTTGGAATTTCAACATCCATGTTTCTCCAATGCCCATGTGAATATGTAGCAAAACAAGGACTATATTAATTACCTTTCATATGGTGTATGTGTAGTTGGAGTTTTTTTACATCATTTAAGGTTATCCACCCTGAAGTCCCAATTATGTTCATATTGTTCTAGATGTTAAGACCATGGTTTCTACATTGGCTAACACATTGAAACACATGTTGTCATTATCAAATGGAATTGAGGGAGCTTATACTTACAATGGATGACATGCAGAGCCAAAGGAAAGGAGTTCATGATAGATGTTCTTGTATGTGTTTCAAAGTTTGCAACAACCAAGAACATGAAGGCATGCAATTAACAAACACAATTAGGTGGTCTCCAAACCTAACTATTTCTAGTGGCTTGACCCAAATGTGGACATCAATGCTTTGTCCTAAACCTACCCTCTCTCTTTGGCATTCAAAAAGTTGCTTTGAAGGTCCATTTCTAGAATGTGGAGTTGACACTATAAAGTCTACCCAAAGGAGCTTGTTTTTGACAAGTTAGTTCAATGCAAGAGCATCGGGTATGAGGTTGTTAGGAAGACAAATGATGGCAAGGATAAAAAGCTCGAAAACTATAATATCATGAGTCTTAGCCTAAAGCTTTGTTGGATTATCTCAAGCCATGATTTAAGGAGTTTGTGTTTCATAACTTTGTTGTTAAGTGGCAAGAAACACAATTTAGATAGTGTTTAACGTACTTACCTCCAAATATGGTATTGTGTTGTGTTGATTTCTCTAAGAACTACACCATAAAAATTCAAAATGAGGTTCAAAGTATGCATCAACATAATTTTCAAGTTAGTATTTTAGTGCATATTATTTACCAACACAATTTTTTAGCTAACCCTATTGATCCAAGCTCTAATATCATCAAAGAGGTTCATTATTATGTTTTTGATGACCCAAATCATGATTTTTTATATGTCCAACATGCTTTCATGATTTAGTACAATCATTTGTAGAATGAAGGGTGCACTCTAACACAACATGTTGTGTGGATAGACGAGTGTTTTGGCTAGTTTAAAAGTGCACAGGTGTGACACTTTGTATCAGGGTATCCCAACCTCACCACATCTACTGACCACCTTGGAGGATGTCAATTGATTTGGAATTTTTTTGGGATTGGGCATGGGAAAGCGGAGGTGGATGGAGCAAGGGTTTTATTCAAGTGGGAAATTAAAAAAAAAATAGATCAAACCTAGGGGCATGAAGATTCAAAATGTAGCAAAAGTCATGGCATATTTGAAATTTAAAGCAAACAAGTTCCATGTAGCCCATCCACATGTTCAACAACACATCAATAAGTATAAAAAGTGAAAATGGGAGATATTGATAGGAGTAGGACTTATGAGTGTGAGATTGTCAAGGGTAGCATATTTAAACATCAAGTACAATCTTTGTCTGCTAAAGATCCCACTTTTTGCCAATACTGTTAACCTTCTTATTTTTGTGTGGATTACTTTGACAAGAATCCTAAAGTAGAGTGTATCAACAAAGATCATGTTCCTAAATGGACATTGGCTCGTTTAAGGCCTAGGAATAATTTAAAGGTGCGAGAGATGATGTACGATTCAAACGAAGAAATTGAAACAAGTATTGGGGGTGAATGGATTGTTGACAACCTATGTCCAGGTGATAATGTTACAATTCCTACAATTGATGGACCATTTTGGTTAATGTTAGTTGAAAAGGGTCCTCATGTTGTGCCCAAGTCATTCAAACATGTTGATGCAAATGAATGGACAAAAGGTGACATGGTTATTCGAGGCTACTGGTACCAATAGTTGCAGATAGGTAGTCGATCTTACCAACTTCAAGATGATAAGCCTTTAGCTTTTGTTTTTCCCATTTGATTTTCCCATGCCACCTACAAGCCATGTTGTGAAAGGGAGTTATGCTACTTACGAGTTCACTGATGAAGTTATAGGTGTTATACTAGAAGCCTTAGAAGTTGTTAGATTGTTAAATTGAGATTCTAAACTTAAAAATATGTTCACATATCTATGTGACATTATATTGTACCACCACACACTACATGAGTTCAATATGGAAGGGTGACTTTTAGGGCCATTGAAGACCTTTACAAATGTGCTCTAGGATTTTTATTGTTTCAATAGGTTTCTCAAAGATGTTAGGTCTGCAATATGACTTGGCCTAAATATATTTAAGTACTATCTATCTCACTAAGCAATTGGGGACATTAGTATGATTTGTTGAAACCCTAGATTTTCATCAATATCAAGCCTCCAAGGTCCTTGGATTTGATTGAGAATCAACATCAAGCCTTTAAGGTCCTTGGATGTGAATGAAAATATGCAAGTCTTTAGGTCTGATAGAAAATTTGTTGCCATTTTAAAAAAACATGTAGGGGATCTAATCAAAGATGTTAGGCTTGCAACATGAGGTTCAACACCTTTTAAGGTTTTATCTATATCACTAAGCATTAGAATGTTGTCCTTGAAACCTTATATTTTCAAGAATATCAAGTCTCGAAGTCATCAGTCTCTAAGGTACCTAGATGTGAATGAACATGTGTAGGTTTTTTATGTGTGAGGGATTTGATGTCATTTTTGAAAAACATGTAAGGAATCAAGTCCAAGTTAATGACACAGTTGGGTAGTTAAGGGATCTTTCAATTAGCATAAAAAATCCTCAAGAAAAATTAGAACTA
Organism: Sphagnum contortum; assembly: GCA_963920785.1. Taxonomy (NCBI): domain Eukaryota; kingdom Viridiplantae; phylum Streptophyta; class Sphagnopsida; order Sphagnales; family Sphagnaceae; genus Sphagnum; species Sphagnum contortum. The sequence goes on along the minus strand of OY987276.1, from coordinate 8,208,826 downwards.
GGAGAGGAATTATGGTACAATTATTTCAAGTGTTCACAAGAATGGAAAAGGAATGTAGTATACATGGAAAATGGTTAAAGGTTTGGAATATTATTTTCAACCTTCTTTGTCAAATACAATAGTAGCTTAGCTAATTACGGTTTACATGATTGTAGCATGAAATTAGGAATTGTTGTTGCATTTGATTTTAGAAGAAAGTCTTAGATTGAATGACTAGGTTTCGATGAAAATCTAGTGAATGATATGATTGTTGAATGTGCTATTGATTCCTTTTCTATTTTTTTTCAAACGCACCTTGAATGAAAGACATAGAAAGAATGTACCAAGATCCACCTTGTTTTATTTTGTGCTTAGGTGTAGTGAACCATATTCATTTAAATGTGTGCTATATGCTAGCCAAAATCATGATTGAATCTACCAATTGCTTCCAAAAATGTGATAGAAATTTGGGACATAGATGTTTGTGTAGTGGTTTGCCCAAAAAAATAGCAAATTATTATACATTTTATGTAAACCTAATGTTTTTGAGAGGTGATGAAGCTAGTGGGCACACAAGACAGTATGTTGTTGCTAGGTATTTGTGATGAAGGTGATGATGGTCTTGTACTTTGTGAGTGCATTCATAAGGTTACAACTGCATTGATTCTTGTCCTATGTTTGGATTCTTGTTGTAAATGTTTTTTTACTAGAACTAACAAATACATACAAAGCATTGTTTTAGAATTTTTTATGCAAGCTCATGGATATATTAGAAGACCTTTTGTGTGCCTTGCTCATATCTACACATTCAAATCTTTGGCACCTATCTCTATTCAAAGACATAAACTATTGTTTATTTGGGTGCATCATAGAAAAGACATCAAGCCAATGTTGAAGCACAAGCATCATATCATATTTTTTGCAATGGAATAAAAGAGATTCTAACCAAAACTTTAACCTCTTTTTCAAATAACAAAAGAGGTAGTTCATGGAAGTCAAGTGCATTGAAAAAGTCAAATTTAATGGGGTCTCCAAGGCCATGTACACCCACATAAGACTATATGTGTACCATTCAAGCTCAATTAGTAGTGAAACACCAATCATAAGGATTGTTGGAACTGCAATTAGTAGACCATGAGATCTATATGGTATGGTATCTTCTTCAGAGGTATATTGGAATTCAAAAGAGAGTTTTCTCAAGATGTTAAACAAGTCTTGAACTTAACAAGCAAATTTGTGGCTAGTATAAGTGTAGATGTGCAATCCCATGGATAAATGGCAAGGATAAAAGATTTCATGTATCCAACCTTTTTTTTTAATTGGCATAATTTTGCCAAAAAACTAAATGAACACTCAAAAATGCAAAACTAAAGTGTTTTTTCAAAGTGAGAGAAAAAAGAAAAATATAGCCAGATTTCTACATTTGGTTTTCAGTATGTAGGCAAAAAAGGCGATTAAAGATTTGTGCTTCATATCAAGGGTGTAGCTAAATTTGATAAGTAATCTTCCTAGATGATGATTGTCAATTTTTCTACAGCTCCCGATGGATGTCTGCAGAAATATAGAGAATAAGTGACAGAATATCTCCCATTTCCTTTTTTCCCAAAAATTAAACACTGTTTATTAATTAAAACATCTTATATATAATTACAAACATGGTGTCTATTTGTTTGTCCGTGTGTGTGTGTCCGTCTTTACCTTTTCAAAGTTACCTTCCTTTACCTAATTTACCTAAGTTACTTTTTACTGAGCGACAGTTAGGAAGTTATAACAAAAAAATAAAATCCCAGCAGGGGGGCTAGCAGGGGTCAAGGGGGTGGGTAGCAGGGGTGGGGCGGGCCAGCAGGGGGGGGAGACGGTAGGGGAAGGGGTGGGGGGGGGGGTGCCAATTTTTTTTAAAAATTATTTTCATTATAGAACATTTTAAAAAAACTAGATTTTTTTGAAAAACAAAATAGAAACAGAATAAATAAATACATAAAAATAGAAAAAAATGAAGATAGACAAAATAAGAATAGAAAAAATAAAAACATGAAACAAACATAAACAAAAAAAAAAGTAAAAACACAAAAACTATAAAAAATGAATGGAAACAAATGAAACAAGGAAAGGGAAATATAGTAAAATAATTTAAAATTATTTTTTTTTTCCAAAAATGAAGAAACCAAATAAAGAGTAAAAAATAAGAAAAAATAAAACTTATAAATATTGGCAGGACTTCACAATAGCGGGGGGGGGGGGACGGGCGGGGAAGGACCGGGCGGGGGGGGAGCTCGACGGGTGCATTATGCACCGGGTTCACACTAGTACTATTAATTAATGCATCTAGATTTTTAAAATGTAAAGTAATGTCCAAGCAAATTTAGGAATACATGAAAACACAATTGAGCACACCAAAAAAAACAGAATTGTCCCATATAATAGATTTCAAAAATATCCTGGACCACAAAACAATCTATTCCTATTAATATTAACAAATGACTGAACTAGATATTAATCAGGATGTTTAATATAATACCACGCCAAAGTTAAATGTAAATCTGTCACCCTATGGAACTCTATTAAGTTATGATCCTTGAACTACATCAAACCATGTAATTACATTATTTTAATCACACATGCAAAAAGAATCTATTCAAATGATCTATGGTTAAATTACATGATCAGGATCATGTCTAAAACACCAAGCCAAAGCCAAAGTTGACTGTAAAAATCTGTGAGCACATGAAGTAGCACCTAATTCAGTTTGTACTCTTAAACTAGACTCTTTGATGCAGAGCTTGGAATAATTTGCAGTCTACTTAATTACCCCCAGAATGGAGGGACAGAGGCTTCAAGTAAATTAAGATCTTTGGCATTAGATATTCCCAGAGATGACTCCAGCACTGCAGCGGGGATGTTGCTCAACAGCAACTGGTTAGCTGCAACCAAGAATCCAGGAGATTGCGAATTTAAACTGTTGAAGCTGATTGCAGGTCCAGTACCCACGTTGATTTGGAAATGGAGAGTGCCCTTTGGGAAGATGTAGATGTCTCCCTGTTGCAAGGTTTCTGCGTATAGCACACCGTCAAAGCTAACGAAGCCTGTGTAAATGGAGCCTTGCACCACGAACAATGTCTCACTAGCTAAGGGATGGGTATGCGGAGGAACAACTCCACCGATTCCGAAGTCCAGTCGGACATGGGTGATGCCGAGTGTGTTGAGAGCTGGGTACTCGAACACAGTTCCAAATGATGGGTAGGCGCTTGTACCGCTAACCGAGACGTTCCCTGAAATTATACCAAATGCAGCAGGCAAAGAAAATTTAGTTCAGGAATATAAGAATCTCTGTTCTAGATCAGTGAAACTTTCCAACTCCTACAAGGAATAGCTTAACAAAGATAATTCGCTCAAGAAGAAATGATCAATTTGTGGAATAAAAATATATACTTTTTCTACCCTGAACAAAGAAGGTACTCAGTCTACAAAGAAAGCTACGTCTGTTCCTATCCCGTTCCTGCCAACCTGGGCTTTCTCGGTTTTCAGATTTTTCACACATTGCGTAACAGCCTCTGAGCACTTTCAACTTATCGCGCATTCCTGAGGCAGCTTGGAGCGGTTATACAAGTTTAGCTACTGTTCAGACGTAGAGAAGGCTAATTTATAATGGTAAATGGAACTTGCAAATGTGACTTCATACAGGTTCTAATTGTGAACCATTGAAGCACGGAGCTGTAATCAAATTGTTTTCCAATTTGACTCAGAACGCAATGAAACAAGTAGCCTACGAGCATGCAATTAAGATCTTTCACGATGAGACGGCGTCCATTATGCCAAGTTCAAGTTTGAGGATCGAACCAGCCGTGCGGAAGTCCGTGAAGAGAAAGTCTTTGGACGTAACATTCGCGCGGTCCTTGCAAGGCAATCCGTTGACACGTGGAGCGCTCGGGGACAGATCTGCGATGCAGAAATCCTGCAATGGATCCGGATCCGCGGCTTGCACCATTACTGCACCAGCCACTAACGCCATGCATACAAATGCGACGATTGTCTGTCAAGGCTGGCGAGATCCTACACCAGCACGAATGCTGTAAATCATGATGGCTGCTTGACTTATGAGAGTTGCAGCGGTATAGCTTCGGGTGGAAAATTGGAACAGTCTGGTACGACTGCACCTATGTACTGAACACCGAACACTATGGGTGTGAAGTTTGAACTTTGTTTTAACTTCTGCGTAATATAACTGTGCCCAACAAGCTGGATGAGAATGAGAGTACTAGAGCTGCAGGCTGTTAGGATGGAATACTGGTGGTGCTTGATTGTTGAAATGACCACTAATGTAACAGTTTTATACTAAACTTCGCGTGCGTTCCAAGAATCCGACACAATTGTCACGAGTGCAGCTGATTTCAATCAGGTGCACCTGCCTTGTGGATGCAGGTAGTCACGACATGGGCAGTTGGCAGATCGTCTGTTCTAGGGAAATTTCAATGGGCAGTGAGATCCGAAAAGCTGCTAATATCTTGGAACCCACCAAGGATTGATGCGAATTTCTTAGCGTGGCTCTTCACTTGTTAATTTGTTTCTGTTTGGTTGGGCTTACTGAAATGTGTCGAAGCGCGAAGAGTGGAGGCGATAAGAGCGTCGAAAACAAACTGTTAGTTTCAGATATCAACAAAAATTCCATTTTATATTTTATAGAAGGTCCCAAGTAGGTGCCTCAGGCTACTGTCGGCCAATCAGAAAGCATTCCCAAGTTTTCATTTATGTTTCTAATTGACAGCACTGAAAATGTTTTAGTCAATTGAAGGGAACTTCCGCGCATTCCCAACGCCAAAGTTCCACCATCTTATATTTAAAGTCGCTTGTCTGTGCGTCCGTCGATGCGTCTGTGACCACTGGACGCAGAGAAAAGTGACTGAAAAAAGAAAAGTGATGGTGGACGCAGAGAAAAGTGACGAGAAAAAGATAAGACGACCGTAGGATGGAGAGTTTTCGAGGTCCTGAAACTCAGGTCCTGAGAGTGAAACCCAGTGCCCGTTTATCGAGGTCCTGAAACCTAGGTCCTGAGAGCCAAATATCGAGGCACGGGCGGATTGTGTCCGACCGTCACGGGTACCCACTAGTTGAAATAAAAGACCTTTAGTAATTTATGCTAGCGAGTGCGCTGCTCGCATTGGCCCCCTGGAAATGCTATTCTACTGCCCTTCAGGCTAATTTTGGGAGGCTAGCAGGAGCACGCCTTCACTTCCCCCTCTACTACTAAAGGTGACTTGACCACATGGTCATCTTAGAAATTTAGTGAACATGTGAAACCTTGTTGTCTTTGTTGTTTTTTGTTTTTTTGGGTGGCTTGACAATGCCAAAAAAATTCCAAATTCACTTTAAGATAGGCTTGCCTGCACCCACTGATGTTCTGATGTTGAAAAATCATAGATAGCTTCGCCCGGTTAGAACCTTTAATTCATTTTCCGATCATTTCACAATATTCAGAGTGTACCCAGACTTAGTCATTGGCCTCGTAACTTGTGACCATTGAGAGTTTTGTAAACCTTATAGCTGTGGGATTGGCTACCTCTAGACTCCAACATGTCAATAGCGTAAGTAAATCCGTGGTCACTATGCCTGCAATCAGGTTTCTAATGTCTGCTAATAGCATGATTCATATTAATTAGTTCATGGGTGTGCTCATGCTGTTTTTTTATCTTTTTATGGGGAAAGGGCCATATTAATTGGCCCATTAGCAATTTTTTTGGGACATTAGGCCTCTCTTTAGACCCCAAGTTGCAACATAGAAACAAATGTGCGACATTATGGCCTGCCTTCCTAGTTTGTATGCATGGGAGTTGAACTTTGGGCAACAATAGATGGGATAAAACTGAGGTGCTATTGGAATGTCTGGAGGAACAACTTGGGAACTTGGGGAAGCCTTTGGGAACCCCATTACAACATAATGGGAACAGTAGGAAAAAAAACACAAAATCCTCACCCTACAAAAAGAAAAAAACTAGACCCCTCATGAGTGCAGGCTGAGCCTTCTCATTGGCTGCATGAAACTCTTGTTTCCAAAACTGTTTGGCCTGGGCTAATGGCAGGGTCACAAACTGTTGGACACAGTCTTCGCAAATGCGAAGCATTTGGAGGACTTACTTTACTTCAGAGTTGCTGCTGCAATTGGGCAGGCTTGGACCCTTTTGGAATTGACTGCACTGTATTCAATGCCTGCCATGACTTTAGGGACACGCTAGTGGCCCTTGCTTTGTGGTTGTTCTTTTTTATATCTCTTTTCTCATAAAGGGGTGTGGTGTTCTTTTTCTCCAACTTTGTGATCAATGTAGCCACAGGGACAATCATCCATGAGAAGATTTAGTCACATTGGCTATAAGGCACAATAATCTCAAGTGTTCAATCTACAGTGGATTTGTTTCACCATTTTATGTTGACTTCACACACCAAGTACATTAATCAAGCATTTTCTATCAATTTTCCATCCCTTATTGGTCTGTTAGAAAATGATTAAGAAAGCATGAGAAATACATGCGAAGTGGGTTTTCATAACTACATACATATAATACAACCCACGGTCCATTACCCTTATTTCAACCAAGATTAATATCAAGTTTATAATTTGACCTTTCCTCATTCCTTAATTTATCTTTATGCAATATCCTTCACGTTAACATATTCTTCATATGAGTCAATGTTCAACCAGATTTTGTCTTGTCTGCACATTAATCTCAGCTGTTTGCTCAATACTGTTGTGAGTAGCATGTTATATATCTTTGGTCTTTTTTATGTTAAACTTTTTTATGTTTGAAATTATTTTAGTTTTCATATATAACTTGTGACCTGAGAACCCCACAACACATAAAAGCTTCATTGGGTAGTTATGACCTACTTTTTTTCCAATTCAGTGTTTTTGCTATGAATATGACATATCATCTTTTACCTTCGTCATTAAATGAGTTGAATTCATATGCAAATGTCCAAAACTTGCATCATGTTAAGACCATTTTTTCATGTTTCCAAGATGCAATATTTATTTCTAAAAATATTCCTGGAAGTACTGGTGTGTATTCAAAATCTGAAATTTGCTTATAAGTTCCAATTTTGAAACATTACACATTGGGAAATGTATATTTCAATGAATTTAATTCTCACCTTGCTCCAATGCCTTTAATAGACAATTTTCCAAATTATATCTTACTTAATATTTGAGTGTCTGAACCTTTTGAATGAAAAATGCACCGTTTCATCATGATGGGTCATTGCCACAACCAATATGTACTTGAACCCAATGTGAATGAGATTTATTTCTCTTTTCCAATTGTCACCCAAGTCCAAGGTGAAGAAACTTCCTCAGTTAAGGAGTGTTTTCTTTTAATTTTTGTGATGTCAAAATTTTGGATAAATGTAAACCAAAAAAGAGCAAACTTAGTGGAATTTACACTTCAAAAATAAATTCCAAAATTTTCCCAATTTCTTTGTGGAAAAATGGCAAAGTCTCACTTGGAACTTCCACTTGGTCTTTTCTGGGGAAAACTAACTCTTGGATAATGCCTGAAGATTCATGCACTTTCCACTTTTGGAAAGTATCATGTGAATTACACACCAGCGACAAGCGTCATAAAGTTTCTCAGCCATAACAGCTCTACAAAAACAGGACTTTGGCAAGCCAAGGGTTTCTTGATATTCGGTAGGAAAATTCATGCCTTGGACAGCAAGAATGAGACCGAGCATGGCTATGAAGGGGAGTAGAGGCACAAAACCTGTATTGAATACTGGGTCATTTCCACCTAGGAATATGGGTAGCCCTGTAGGGCCAGCAGTGGCTGCACTAGTAGGTGGTAAAGGGTTGTACGACGGCCTGTTCTAGAGCATAACCAGTGTTGCCCACCATTCACTCACAATACAAGTGAAACTGGTAAGTGGAACCAACAGCCAACTGCCGGTCCCACCTAGGAAAAAACCTAAAATTGCCTGAACAGCACCCCAAAAGCGGTTGCTGTTACAATACTAATTTAACGCCAACTCACTTGCTACGTCAAAAGTTAGAACCCTAATCTGCTTCCAAATTATGGGAAATGAAACTGGAGGGAGCTCATTTTCACTTCCAGTGTGCGCTATGCAAGTTGTGCACTTGACCTAAATTTGACCTTCACTGGGCTGATGTAGTCCAATTATTTATATTTACAAAATCGTGGGCACACAACCTCTTGTAATGTTGTAGATAAGTTCAAGTATGCTACCTTTTTTTACCTTACCTACTCGAATTTGGAACAACATTTTGAGATAATTACAAGAATTTTTTACTGATCACCAATAAACAAGCACAAACCCATGGGAGAAATCTGTAATGAACATGTTCATTGTTGCAAAAAGTCGTGGTATTCTAGATTGTTTGTGCTATAAATTTCGTACATGTTAAGAACTTGTATCTTAGGTTGAAAAGAAAATGTAAGACATAGGACTAATTTCCTTTCAGCTCAAAATCTTAAAGTCCTCAAATGCAAGCTTGGTTGAAGCCTATGTATGCACATATGATAGCAAGATGAACCTTCAATACACCAACTGACACATAGAAGGCATTGATGTACATAAATTTTGACATGTGAGATGACACTGACGGGAACATCCCATGGAAATTTGGAGCCTGTATCACATCAATTTGGACAAGCCTGATCTGAATGAAAAATATTTTGCTCCTGATAATATTCATTGTTTAAATGGATGACAGAAGAATGTAGAAAAGATATTGTTACTTGGACCACTTGTCACTTGCCAACTAAAATAAAAATAAAATGACAATGGCTCCTACATAAACCACTAAAAAAATCGTAGGAAAGAAGTCAAAACCTAAGGGACAATTATCCAAACAAATAGTGTTACCAGTTTGTTGACAAATATGTAATGTGTGGAGGGGAAGAAGCACGTAAAAACTGGTGTTAGGGGCGTATGATGAACCTATGGTTCTGAAAAATAATTGGAATTGTCTTGGTTCCAGTTTGAAGAGTCAGTCAAGGTTCAGATCTCATTCTTAGTTCTTACTACTTGGACTGAACCAGCAGTTAACTACTGGTTTTAGTTCCTTTAATTTTTGGAAAAAATATTTCCTAGTTCTGGTTCCACATATGCACAAATAAATTCAGGAAATTTTGGTTCTGTGTCTGATTCTTAAAAGAATAAATTATGGTCCTGATTTTGGACTACTAAATCAGACCCAGTTCTTACCACCCGAATGGCAACTGATGCTTCTTATGCACCAAAGCAGGGACCTGCCCAACACTGGTAATAACAATGTTGTTTGAGTTTTAGAACACATTAAGATGGCACATGCAACAGGTCTTGTCCCACCATAACTTAGAAGGGAGAATGGATCTCCAGGCAATTATTTGTAAAGTACCCCTGAGGGTACTGGGCCCCAGTTTTGCCAAAATTGAGGATGAAATGAGAAGTCAATATGAAAACAGTAGACAGAGAAAAAAAATCGGACCAAACTAGTTTTCTCACCTAAATTGGTGCTCTTAGATCAAGCCTTGTCCAAACAAGATCCTGCAAATCTTCTCGAAAATGAATACAAGTTTTCCAAATAACATCGATAAGGTACCATTGTCCAAGCAATTATTAATTATGGTCAAAGAGCAGGCATTTCTTTTTCCTAACTTGCTACACTCCCAACTCATGCGGTTGGAAGTGATTAAAATGGTTGAGTAGCATTCTTTGTTGATTTGAAACCAAGGGTTTAATGAAAGATGGAAATAGTATTTATTTTATTTCGCTTCTAAAAGTTTACTACTATTTTCTGTTTCCATACATGAGAGTATAGCCCAATGTGCCAAATTTCTGAAAATAATAAAAACGTGAATTGGGTACCAAAAACCATTGTCCCACGTGATAGTTAAATTCCAGAATATTTCCTGGGATAAACAATAATTTACTCAAATATAGAATTGAACCGAAATACTTTCTCGGATAATTGAATCACTGCTTACATCATCAGGATCAGTGTTATTTTTCCTGGCGAACTGGGCCAAAATTTCGCCTTCGTCTGCGGAGGCACCACCACCACAACAGGAGTTTTTAACTCCAATTCGCCAGACACTGTTCTGTATGAGGGCAGGTTGCATCCAGTCACAAAAGAATTTTCACCAGATTTTGACTATTTAGTACAATTTTCTGCTGGTTTTCTGTGGGATTATCACCACTCAAGCTAAATCTATTGTTAGATGATCGCCACCCGTGCCACATCACAAAAATCAAAAAAAGGAAACACTGATCAAGATGTCTAAATTAAATAGTATGCCAATGTTTAGTGTTTAATACTAGACCATCACATGCAACAATTATGTTACTCTTAAACTAGATGGAATAATTTCCTGTCTAGTTTTAATTACCCCCAGAATGGCGGGACAGAGGCTTCAAGTAAGTTGAGATCTGTGGCATTAAATATTCCCAGAGACGATTCTAGCACTGCAGCCGGGATGTTGCTCTGCAGCAGCTGGTTTGCTGCAACCAAGAATCCAGGAGATTGCGAATTCAGACTGTTGAAGCTGATTGCAGGTCCAGTACCCACGTTGATTTGGAAATGAAGAGTGCCCTTTGGGAAGATGTAGATGTCTCCCTTTTGCAACGTTTCTGCATATAGCACGCCGTCGAAGCTAATGAAGCCTGTGTAAATGGAGCCTTGCACTACGAATAATGTCTCACTAGCGAAAGGATGGGTATGGGGAGGAACGACTCCCCCGATTCCGAAATCCAGTCGAACATGGGAGATGCCGAGCGTGTTGAGAGCTGAGTACTCCAAAACAGCTCCAAATGTAGGGTATGCGTTTGTACCGGTGACAGAAACATTACCTGAAATTAAACCGAATGCAGGCAAAGAAAAGATTTAACAAGTCTATCATTCAAGCTTTCCAACTCCTGACTATGAGCAATGGTATATCATCTAGGCTAGCATAGAAAAAGCATTTCATGCCACTACCCGATGTCAAGTTTGAGGATCGAACCAGGGGTGCGGAAGCCCGTGAAGAGAAAGTCTTTGGACGTAACATTTGCGCGATCCTTGCAAGGAAACCCATTGACCCGTGGAGCGCTTGGGGACAGATCTGCCACGCAGAAATCCTGCAACGGATCAGGATCTGCTGCTTGCACCATTACTGCTCCAGCGACTAACGCTGTACATACAAATGCGACAATTATCCGCCAAGCGTGGCAAGCGCCCATACCGGAACGAATGCTGTTAGTCATGATGGCTTGATCAGTACTGAAAGCTTGAGTGATGAAAGCAGCTGTAGAAATGTGTGTGGAAAATTGAAGGAGTGTGGTACGACTGAGTGTATATAGGTACTGAACACTATATTAGGGTTTGTTCTATAACTTCTAATAGGACTCCGGCGAACGAGGTGCTGGATGAGAGTGAGAGTAGAGATGCAGGCTAATATGATGGAATACTGTTGGTGCTTGAAATGACATAAATTCAGCTACACTTTATACCAAACTTCGCGTACGTTCGAAGAATTCTCACGAGTCCAACAGAATTCAATCAGGTGCTTTGTGAAGCCAGGTAGGAAATTTAGTTCTGACGACATTACTTGGAAACTTGGCAGACTGTAACTTCTTGGGATCTCTTGGATAGTGAGATCCGAGAAGCTGCATGTCTGGAGAATTCCGAGTGGATTCGAAAGTCAAAAATTGTGTACAATTTAGTTCTCATGTAAAACCACGAGTCAGTCGAAGAAGATAAGTATGATTCCGGAAACTGAAGAGAGTGAAGGCCAGCCAGCATGAGAGATTCAATCCAATACGAGCCTACCAACGAGCGTACCTCGGGCCCCTCTCTGCCCTATTAGTCAGCCTGTGTTTGCAGCTGGGTCGGTGCGCGAAGAGCGGAGGCGATAAGAGCATGTGGATCAAATATCATTAAAAGAAAGTGCAGCCTCAAATTCTGTGCGCTCAAATATTCACGTTTTACATCGTCTCCAAAAATACTCGCAAATGAGAGCATTCGGAGAAACCACTTGAACTACTGCTAAGTATAGTACTTCTGGTGGAAACTTATATGTTCATCCTTTTCTGCACTGTACTTTATGTAGCCACTGACTTTGGGGTCAGCCCACCTCACCATGATGCTTGATTTGCGCTCTGCTATTATTAACATCTCTTTTCTGAGAAAAAGGGTGTAGGTACCCCATGAGGCAAACGTGCTAGCCACAATAGCCATAGCAGCTGCTGTCCCTCCCTCAGTAACCAGAGTTATGTGAACTCTTAGGGGATGTTTCTTTCTTTTAAATAATGAATTCAGCACAGAGGAGGTCAAACTAAGGGCGGTGACTAGAAGGCAATGGCTGTCAACGTCGTGGATGCAGTGTCCTGCGTCTGTGAAAAAATATTTAATTAAGAAATGGTCCTATGGGTGTTGTGGAAGGGTGTCCTGGCTATTGGTGCACGCGCAGCAGCTGCCATGGTTATTGTGACCAGAGCATTTAATACTCATCACCCAAGCGATGTTCTCCCACGATCCCCCCCTGTACCGTGCATGCACCTGGCCTTGTCACGCTTGATTTGCAAGTTTTGTTTTATTGATTTTCTTGGGGGTTTTGCATACAAGTGGGGTCTATGTATGGTAGTTCCTTGTTCCTTCAGTCGCTACTCAGAAGGATTTCAATTCTGGTTGCTCTGGGCATACTGCTTCTACCACAACCACAGCTCCATTTCAAAACAAAACTATTCAAAGGAGTGGAGAAATTGAAAGTGATATAGATTCATATGGGGAATGAAAATACAACATATATCTTCCAAATTGCATAAAATTTTCCAAGAACTTTTCTAGTGTATTTGGAGATTACCGTTTTCCAAAATCCCTCGCATCATTTTTTTTCCCCAGATATTTGGTGGGTACCTGTACCCACCAGTTATTACAGAAACAAAAAAAACAAACTTCAGTTTATGCCATGTAAAGCCCACAACCTCGAGGTTTACCCCTACACATTAAGAACATTGGATGACACACAGAACCAAAACAAAGAATTCCCTGTAGTTGCAATTTTATTGCGGTGGCCTCAAGAAACACTTTTCTGAAAGGAGCATAGACATTGCCAAAAAAAACCCTGCTCAACCTGCTAAATTAGATGCAATCATCCATCATGAAATTAGGGTTACAGATATAGGAAAAGGCAAGAAAAATTCAATGAAACTTATGTTCTCATTTGGTATCAAAGCAATTCAAACATTAATCATTCTCATACTTTTGATTCTTCATTCCTACCAAGAGTGTACATGTGAACACCAGAGTGTTTGATTCTTTTTTTCAATCTTTTGATACTGAAAATTTGGTGTACCATTCCAAAAGAAAATAGCAAAATGAGTTGAATTTACACTACAAAACAATTCCCAAAATTCTCCCATTTTTTGTTGTCAAAGAGACAACAAATTTTGTTGAATAAAAACAATTGTGTACACAACACAAAGCGGACAGCTCCATAGACAAAAGGCCTGTTTCCTGCATGGACAAAACTTTTTATGGTCAATCAATACCCCTGCAGGCTGCACCTCAAAAGCTGGTGTGCACAGAAACACACCATTGTTGAGAGTTTTTCAATGCCTTCTTTTCTTCTTTTCTTCTTTTTGGAAACGAGAAAGGTATCTACTAGTATCAAAAAGGCCATCATGTAGGGTGCAATGCAAACCTCATCACTACCTGCCTCACATTACAGGAAGTCTCCCCTCTACACCAGTGTTGGGCGGTTCTTTGATTTTGGATCAAACACCCACTGGAGGTTTAGACATGGTATATAGGCATATATAACTGCAGAGGCCAAAATTTGAAACACTTGCTCCCTACTCTCCCCCAGCAAATAGAATTTTTGTGGTACATGCACTTGACTCCTACCCATCAAAATATTTTAAATTCAAATTACAAACTTGACAATAATTGGCTGGTTCTTTAATGAAACCTGATGGTTCTTTGAGGGTTTTGAAATACCTGGAACTGATGGTTCTTTGATTCTGATTTCCTCCAAATACCTGAAACCAGCCAGTTCTTTGATTCAGGTTTTTGAAATACCCAAAACTGGCAGTGATTAAAAAAATCACGTAAACACACCCACACTGACCTCCACCTAGACCCCTATTTGGGCCTCTACTAGTATTTAGTACATTCAACAAAGAGAATGAATTATACCCATACCCACTAACGAACATGAAAAATTGAACATACACAAACTCTGCCTCTCTCTTAACTGTACCCACACTTTCATTTTGACACAATTTTTTTCCAAAACAGTTTATAGAGTCAAAAATTCACACATTCCAAATAAGGGAATGAGGAGTTTAAGGACTCACTGGAGAACAGGTTTGTGCCAAATTGGCACAACAAAAAAATTCCTTCAAACCATTACAGTGATAAGTTTATTGTAGTGTTAATTTTAAAATATTAAATAATTTCTTTTATCAAGGATTAGAACCTAATAAAACAGCAGAAATATACTTTTACAGTTCAACCCTTTACAGCGACAAAACTGTTGATAAAAGTAGGGTCTGGCTAACGCAACACACCTCTTAACCCGATCTGCCTAGGTTGTGAGGAAAACAGGGTCCCTCAGTGTAATGGGTTAACTCTTGGGTGGGTTGTGAGAACTGTCAGTGAGAGGAAAAATCACTCAGGGTATCGCTATCACTCAGTGTAATGGGTATCCTCTTGGGTGTGTCCGTAATGGGTATCACTCAGTGTCAGGGTATCCTCTTGGGTGTGTCCGGGTTTAGGGTTTCTGCATTAAATCGTGTGTGTCCGTCTGTCTGTCCGTCCGTCCGTCCAATATCCTATTGGCTAGAAGATTGTCCGACGTGTGATTGGACGGAAGGGCGGAAGGGAGGTGAGTTCTCTCTCTCACTCATAAACACAAATGAAGAGGTGAGTTCTCTCTCACTCACACACACACACACATTCATTTACATGTGTAAATGGATTTAACATCTAGGGTATCACTCAGTGTAATGGGTATCCTCTTGGGTGTGTCCGGGTCCGTCCGTTTGTCCAATATCCTATTGGCTAAAAGATTGTCCGACGTGTGATTGGACGGAAGGGCGGAAGGGAGGTGAGTTCCCTCTCTCACTCATAAATGGGTATCACTCAGTGTTTATGAGTGAGAGAGAGAACTCGCCTCCCTTCCGCCCTTCCGTCCAATCACACGTCGAATAATCTTCTAGCCAATAGGATATTGGACGGACGGACAGACAGACAGACAGATGGACACACACGATTTAGTGCAGAAACCCTAAACCCGGACACACCCAAGAGGATACCCATTACACTGAGTGATACCCATTACGGACACACCCAAGAGGATACCCATTACATTGAGTGATACCGATACCCTGAGTGATTTTTCCTCTCACTGACAGTTCTCACAACCCACCCAAGAGTTAACCCATTACACTGAGGGACCCTGTTTTCCTCACAACCTAGGCAGATTGGGTTAAGAGGTGTGTTTTTCTATCATCGAGGTGTGTTGCGTTAGCCAGACCCTAAAAGTATCCACCTCAAAAATTCTTTCAACCAGCTTCATTTCTAGATTCAAATTCGAGAATTCAACATATGTATGATTTCTGCCAAGTACAAATCTTTTTGACAATGAGAATGTGGTTACCTGAAATTTGTCAGAATTCAATGTGGAAATTCTCCAAAGTTATTTCCATACAACAAGCAAGAGATGTGGTTGCCTATCAGGGTTGAGACCACCTCCCGCTCTCACTTCCTCCATTTCCCAATTCTGTCCTCCATTCACAAGCCATCCCAACACTCTTGCCTAAACAGTTCTCCAGCAGTCCGATGGTAAATCAACCTCTCAAAGAGGCGTAACCAAGCATCAAATACTTTGTTGCAGTTCCTGTTGACATGACACTGGCAACATCATGCATGCATCTGCTCACAAGATTGTCTTGTAGAAACAAAAGGTTTCCTATGCTTTACTATCCACATTAACTCATTCACTACCCAGAGTTAAAAAAACCCGACAGAGTGCTACATACTATCTTTCACAGCATCAAAGAACACATTACATCTCTTTTTCTCCTCAAAACCAACCCAGAAGGCCCAGAACACCTAAAAATAGGCACCCAAGAGTCCTCATTGGCTGCACAATACAAAAACTGACTGACCATGGTCATCATCAAGAGAAAATACATTTGGCTCTTCCGCTACATTTTCGCTACTCCATAAAACAAACTGACAGCAGTCATTATTTAGAGAAAATATATTTGGCCCTTCAATTCCATTTTCTGTCCTCTGCAGCACAAACCCTCTATAGACACTTCCAGAACCTTCTGTCTACCTACTGAACATACCAAAATTGGTTCCTTATGTTTGCTCAAGTGGATGAGTTTCACAATTTCACTTTTCTGGAATGGTTGGCTCCCCTAGATTTACAAATCCCTTGGCTCGAGCAAGGCGCCCTGCCACAGCCTTCCAAGTAATGAGCTTATCCAGAGATGTGTTCAAGTAATCAGGCCAACAGTTCTGGTAGATCACACCACCAAAATGTGTTACACAAAATTCTGAATGGGCATAGCAAACCACAGCACCACAGCAAGATTTTATTGCAAGTCTCTTTGCAAAATTTAGGAGAGAGACTTGCAATGTAGTAATTTGGCCTGCCAGACATTTATCAAGCTTGGACTTCCCCAGCAGAACTACAGGGAAATATGGACAAAAAATATGCAATAATTCCACTGCAACAAGGGCAGCCTTACTAACCTGAAAGTCAAGGTAATATGAATGCTGCAGCCCAACAAAGCCCAAAATCCCATTAGTTTTAAAAATGTTACTTTCAGATGACAATGATACATGAATGTATGTCAGCATTAGCAAACAAGCCTGGCTTATATATGGTGTTGCAAGACCCAATTTTTAGGGGTTCAAGACAATTGAGGTTGACATATGTTACAGAATTGCAGAGTGTGATCTTCCCTAAACCCTCTAGTCTTAATAAGTCAGTGGTAGCTTTGAAAACCCTACCTGATCAAAAGACCCGACTCTCTGCACCAATAGGCACTGCACCTCAAAACATGGAAATGTCCAAGGGAAACTGACCAAACGTCATGCTAGGATTGTGGTTTGTTTTTTTTGAGTTCTTGGCCCCCTGTACTTTGGGGGACTATAACTTTCTCATTTCTAATTCATTTTTATGATTGTCAATGTCTTAGATGCACCAAGAAGAGGGGCTCAAGTTTTGTTTAGACATCAGAAACAATGAAACCCTCCCCTTGGATCTAGCTTGCCCTATTAACATTTTTTTCTTGTAGTCCATTGGTTAAGGACTTGGTTTATCATCGGCCAAGTCAAGGTTTAATTTCTAATTATAACCTATGTACATGCTTAAAGGGCTAAGGTAGATAAAATAACTTAAATAGGATATACGAAGTTAGGTTAAGGTAGGTCAAGTATGATAGGGTAGGGTAAGGTACCTCCTATGTACTAGCCTTTTTATGACTTACCTACCTACCTACCTACTTGCTTGCCTTTTTACAACCTACTTATTTACCTACCACAATTTATTTTATTTGGGCAAAAATTTGATTAGTCAAATGGTCTAGTAAAAAAAACCACCCTAATCACAACGGACATGTCAAAATTGACACATCCAAAATGATGGAGTGATCTTCTTGACACTTGTTCAAATTGGGTATTATTTTATTAGATTTTCCAGTAAAAAACACCATTTTAATAATGAAGTGTACTACAATCATAACGAAGGACTTTACAATGGATAAAACTCCAACAAAAATCAAAGCTCAGGAATTGTAGATAGTTGGATGGATGTTAATTGAAGATTAACAATTGATGAAACTCAATCTAGGAATTGATGTAGAACCACAGTTGGTGAAGATTAATGCACAACTAGAAACATGCAAAGTGTTGGAAGTGGAGCAACTGTTGGAAGAGTTTAAAGATGTTTTGGCATGGACATATAAAGATCTGAAAGGGATTCCACCAAAGTTGGCAGAACACAAATTGAATTGGATATTATTATAGCACTGGCACATCATGCTAGGTATGGATTAAATTCAAATTATGCTACAGTAGTCAAACAAAATATTAATAAATTGTTAACAATTTGATTTATTCAATCTATAGAAGTGGTTACATGGTTTCACCTACAGTAATAATACCCAAGAAGTATAATAAATTGAAAATCTATGTAGTAAAAAAACTAAATGTAGCTACAAAAAAAAGATCCATAACCATTACCTTTTATAAATGAAGTTTTGAACACAATAATAGGGTATGAAGCATATTCTTTTTTAGATGGATATTCAAGATATCATCAAATATATATAGCTCTAGAGGATAAATACAAGACTGCATTTGTTACAAATTAGGGGGCTTTTATAAGGAAGGTGATGCTATTTGGAATAAAAATGAACTTGCAACATATTAGAAAATTATTAAGAAACATTCAGAGAATATTTGGATAATTTTATGAAAATGTTTTTGGATAACTTTACAATGTACAGTGACATGGACAATCATCTATAGAAGCTCATGTTATGTTTCAAAAATGTAAAGAATATGGCATTAGTCCAAGTGTAGACAAATATGCATTTCATGGTATTTTCAAGAATGATTTTGGGTTTTATTGTTTCCAAAGAAGGAAACTACTAAATCCAAAGAAGAGATAAGTAATAGTAAACATGCCACCACCTAAGAATCCACAACAAATTCAAGTTTTTCACGGGATGGCATAGTTTTACAAATGTTTTATTAAAAAAATTGTTGTTATTATGGCTCCTATCACTAAACCAACTAGAAAGATAAAGACTTTTCTTTGGATAAACGAATGTCAAAAGGCTTGGGAGTTGATCCAACATAAGTAGATCGAAACACCAATATTGATATCACTAAATTGGTAGGTGGAATTTTATGTTCATACAAATGCATCATTATTAGCTATTGGAACTATGTTATCCTAGAATTTGACAGGGAAGAATGATTAACCAATGGTGTATGCTTCTAGACTTTTGAATAGAATAAAACATAATTAAAACACAACAGAGAGATAAAATTTAGCAATGGTTTTTGTTTTGCATAAATTCAAACATTATTTGTTGGGTAATAAGTTTATCTTTTATGTAGGTCATATGGCATTGGTCTATTTGGTCAATAAATCACAAGTTTCAGGGCAAATAAATAGATGGTTATTATTGCTCCTAAAGTATGATTTCACAATAATGTATAAGCTAGGCAAAATTCATATCGTTGTAGATGCATTGTCAAGATTACTAAATATTATAAAAACTAATAAATGTGCTTGATCAAACCATAGATGCAAATTTATTTTACACAAAGCCTGATTAATTGAATGATGTAAATTATTTTTTGAGAGCATGCTAAATTAAAAACACATTATATGTATAATAGAATTAGAGACTAATGAAGAAAACATAAGGGTGAAAATCCTTGAAGGTGTACCACACATGATGAAAAGGGCCTAGTTTTTAATGCAGTCCTTTTTTACCCTATATTTTGATCCCCATAAAAATAATGAGTCAAAAGTTATTAATTTTTTTAGGACTATATTTTAGACCATTACAATTCTAAATTCCATTATAATCATCCATAAATGTGTCTTTACATGGTAAAAAAGGACTAGGTAGAAAAAATATAAAAAAGGTGATGTCGTGATAAGATTTTGGTACACCTTAAAAAATTTGGACCTAGAGCTTTCACATTGGAGAATGGTGAATTGTATAAAAGGGGCTAAAACAATAGATTATGAAGATGTTTGATAACTACAAAAACACAAATGATAATGAGAAAATTGCATGAAGGACCATCAGGATGTCATTTTTCAACTGAAATCACATAGAAGAATATATTATATGCAAGATATTGGTGATCAACTTTGTACAAAAATGTGCACGATTATTGGAGATCTTGTGATGCATGCCAAAAAATAAGAGGCACTACTACAAAATGTGGGTGTAGTTCATTAATCCTAATTCATTAGTTTAGTGAATTCACTACTTCTTCACTGGTCCCCATTCATTACAACCAATGAATTCACTCAAAATTCAATGAAATCACTTGGCGTGTAGGGACACATTTTGTTGTAATGAGGAGTGGCAACTCAAAATCTTACAAAGGTGGTCAAAAGTCTTTTAGAGGAACTATTTATGAAATGGGGACTTGATTTTGTGGGACCAATTAAGTTAACAGAGATATATATAAGAAAAAAATGCATTCTTATAGCCACATATTATGCTACCAAGTGTGTGGAAGCAAGAGCATTGAGAACCAATATTGTAGGAATAATAGCAAAAATTCTTTATGAATGCATATTAACCAGGTTTGGATGTCCTTTGACTATAATCACAGATCAAAGAATTCATTTCATTAATGATGCCATTAAGTATTTGATAGATCATTTTTTGTTGAAACATGTGAGTTTTACAACCTATTATCCTCAAGGGAATGGGCAGGCTAAGTCTACTAATAAGGTATTTGGGACACTCTTGACCAAGTTAATGAAAATAGAACAAATTGGGATGAACATCTATCCATACTGTTACTTTCATACATATGTACATACAAAGTAACAACATGGTATACACCATATCAGTTGTGTATGGATTACATCCATTGATGCCCACAAAGTATATAATGTTAGTTGTTGGCGCAAATTAAATAGATAGTACTTTAGTAAGAGTTTTAACTAATAGAGTTTTGAAACAAGAAAAGTTGCAAGAGGCTAGGATGTAAGTTGCAGAAACTAATGGTATTTAGTATCAAAATAAAACAATCATGGAATTAGCAAAAGAATCCAAAAAAATAGTTCAATTTTGGTGATAATGTTTTATGGTTTCCAAAAGGAAATAAATCACACTTAAGGATGTTTATTAGAAAATGGTTTGGACCATACAAAATACAATATGTGTTGCCAAATAACATTATGTTATTAGTGACAATTGAAAAGCTTGAAACTAATCTTGTGCTATTCAATGTGAATAAACATACACCAAACAAATATATGGAATTTAAAATTATGAAAAAAGATTAATAAATGCCAGTATACTGGGAACAAAATACACATGGACTTCGAGAGGAGGATTTTGATATGAAGATTATGTAACACAAAAACCACAGATATGGTGATGCGCCCCCAAATTCCTTGTTAGACCCAAAAAGGGTCCAACTATGTTAAAGAACGGGAGTAGTTGGAACTTGGTGCCACTCCCAACTTCCAGCATTAAAGGGGGTAAGAAGGGCCTGCTAAAAGCTTCGGGATTAAACTAGGACAAGGGACAAACTTATTTAGTTATTCGATCCTGCAACAAAACCAACCAACAAGTTGGTTAGTTTACATTCGGAACATTCTTGGTGTTGAGACAAGTCACAAGCAACCCTTGACTCACTTGACTCACCATGGCCCAGACTCTGGGAAGCCACCACCTTCCCCCATATAGTATTCTTTGCATTACTCCGCCGCACTTGCATCCGAATGGCACTTTTTCCCGAAACTCCCAAAGTGGAGTCCCGAAATTGTCCCGGTTTGGACTCTTGGGACTTTGGGTATTCATAATTTCTTGCTCCGACCTCCGATTGGGATGAGGTCTAAAGCAAACTTGTAGCTCTCCTTGAGATCTTTTCAATGGTGTGTCGCACTCCACTTGCACACACTGGGGTCGAGTCGATTCCCAACTTTTAATGGTTGGGAGTCAAACTGCCAGTTTGACTCCCGGCCCTTCTTTCATAACTTATGCTGCAAATGTCCAAATTGCTCATGCTAGGCCATTTTGGACATCTACACTTTAAGAACTTTCCAAAGGCATAAAGAACACCTCAATGCGAGATTTTTTGACCTTTGCAATCGAGTTCTGAATTTTTTGGGAGTCCCAAAGGACTCCCAAGTCCCATTTTCGATAGTGTAAATGGCGACCTCACATTTCCCTCAAAGTGGGGTTGCGACATATGGGTAATGAAGAAGAAAAAATGAAAGATCTTGAGGTTAAAACAATATTAATTTCAAATTTTCAAATTATGAACTAATCATTGAGTGATAATTGTAGAGGAGAAAAAACTAGGATACAAATATTTAAGGTTGGTGTATGAAGAGCATCAACTAAACCAATAGATGTATTTGCATAGTCATCAAATGTATGGCCATAGTTAGTAAAAGTATAGGTATAGTCAACATATGTATTGACATAGTCAGCGGATGTATTAGCATAGTTAGCAAAAGGAGTATAGGGAGAACCACATGGAGCTAGTACAACTAATTTAAAATAATTATGGATGCAAAAAAGTGCAAAGATGAAATTTGAAGTGTTCATTCACAATGATGATGTGATGTGCTTCTGCGTGGCTGTATAAGGAACATAAAAAGTGGTGGTGATAGGTTGTCATAATTTTGAGGATCAAGCGTTAATTATAAGGTGGTGGGCAAACCAAAAAAGGAATGGAACAGGCATGAAGTTCAAGGATGAAAATAAATGGAATAATCATTGAAAGTTGTTTTTGTTTATTATTGGTAACTATGTCTATTTTTGAAGTTTTTGAATTCATAATAACATGAATGCCCAAAGCGTGATTGAAAAATTGAAGAAAGTAGGGATGGAAAATTGGAAGGACATTAATGAAGAAGAAGAATGGATTTCTAAAGTAGGACTTGTTACTCTATTTTTGATGAACTAGGAAGCATTGATGCTAGATATTATGTTGGAATTTTTTAACACATTTGTTATCAAGGGCACATATATTTATTTTGGTTAGTAAAACAAGGCATATGTGATCAACAAACAAGTGATTGCAAATGTCTTTAAAGTTTATGCATAAGGGTATATTGAAAACTTGAAAGGGTAGGTTAGTAAGGCCATAACATTGTAAGCATTACAGAATTATAGAATTACATTCACAAATATTGTAAGAGATTAGTGGATTGTAAAAAGTTTGGGTTTACCATACTTTGTCAAATATCATGTAATCATATCTATGAATTATAAAAAAGAGAAAGTGACATATTTTAACATTAAGAATGCCATCACATTAATGAAAGTAAAAGAAGGGAAGACGGTGGATTGGACATAAATTATATACAATAGTTTGTGTAGTGAAGTAGATTGGTGGTATAAGTATGTTAAGGAGAATAAGGGGGACAAGAAGGACACTTGTTAATCAGCCTTGATACTAGCAAAGATTTTTAAGTACTGGATTTTTAAGTCTTTGCGGTGATGAGTTTGCTGCAAATAGTTTCCGATGTCATGTGTATCGCAAACGGGTAGTGGCATTTTGAAAAGCGAAAAATGTTTACGTTAGATTTTATATCGAAAACCAATAGAGTATTGAGTCAATTCGGTAAGTCGTTGCGGTGATGGGTTTGTTGCAAATAATTTCCGATGTACTGGGAATCACAAATGGTGTATAGAAGAAATTATAATCGGAAAAGTTTTGTGATTGTATCAATTTCGGGAGTTGCGAAGAACTTGCGATTGTACGGGTGCGAATGTTATGGTTTCGTAAGAGCTTAAGAGTTTGCGAGAAATTGTGGTTCGCAACTGCGGGTTTTCGGAAACTTTTTTCTTTGTTGTTTGCGATGATATTTGGATCGCAATATACCCCTCTTTTGTTGTAGTGCTTGTGCACTGAAAGGAAAATCCATAGAAACTACAGACCAAGGTCAAAAAAACTAAAGAGGAGATGTAAGCAACATTGGAAAATAGAAGGAAAGTTGCAATAGAATCTCAAAGAAATGCTCTCAAGAAGAAGAACACTGCTAAGGAAGGTGGAGCCTCATGATTATGAGTTAAGAAAGAACATGAGGGCGCATAAGCACAAGCTTAGAAGATGATGAAGGGGAGAGTGGCACCATATGTAATGCTAGTAATGGTATAGGCAAGGAGGCAAAATGTAGAAGTACCATAGATGTCATTTCCATACGAGAGACAAATGAAGAAACAAAAGCAGAAGTTTAAGAAAAAGCATGATATTAAAATTCTGAAGGTCGAGGAAAATCCAAAGATGGGGGGGGGTGGGGACATCTTTGAAGACTAGACAACCATGAAAGTCCATAGCATTTCCAACATTTACAACTACATTTGTAGTAATAACAACGAGAATAACAACAATAATAGCAGTTGAGAAAAACAAATTTACATGCTATTGGAATACAGATTGAGAGAATGGGAACACAAACTCTTGTAGCACTATTCAAACCACCAAAACTTGATACCATTTAGTAGGTTAGGGTCTATAGAAAGGTAATCATTTGAGTTTAGGTTAGGGAGTAGATTAGTATAGGAGCTAGGATCTTTTGTAGAAGGATTTATAAATCCTACGACATAAACAAGTACACCAAAGTCTATGGAACAAGTGGTTGTAGAAGTAATGCAAGTGCATAAGGTAATAAAATTGTTTCAAACCATGGCAATTGTGAGTATGAATATGGGGAATTTGAATTTGGAGGTGAGCAATTTAAAGAATATATTAGCCACAAAGGAAAAGGAAAAGGAAAAGGCAGTATTGTAGGTGGAATTGGACAAGGAAAAGGTCTTCTAGAGGGAGTAGAAACATAACATAGAAATTTGGAGGTTGAACATGACAAAAAATGAGCAGAAGATTAAAACATTCATATTAAAATTACAAGAGGAGAATCATGAGTTCAAGACTAAGACTACTCTAATGAAATCATAGGATGAAGACTTAAAGGAGTTATAAAATATGGCTAAAGATTGGGAAATTTTACAAAGAAAATAGGTAGAAACATTGCTTCATTACAAACAACAATAAGAGGCTTTGGGAAGTTGGGTGGAAACACTAATTAAAGAAAAGAAGGAAAAGGATAATGTTTTGACAAATTTGGAATTGGTGAATATGAAGATAGTTTCTTTATTGAATTTTGACAAACTCAAAAGGACAATAAAGGCTGAAAAGGAGAAGTTTTGGAGGCCAATAAGGAGTATCAAAGGAATTTGAAGTAGCCACAAGCATAGTTAGAGACTACAAACAAGTAGAAGAAGAGTCTAAATCGAATTGATGTTAAGAAATAGTTGGAAAACTATGAACAAATGTTGTAGTATTATACTTTGATGAACTTCCAAGAATAAAATGAAAGATTTTGATGTTGAATCTAAGGAATGGTGGGAGCTTGCAAAAGAGTGTTTTGTTAAGGAGTTGGAGAAGAATATGGTTCAACATAGAGTTGATGAAAGGAACCTTAGGTACAAGTTGGAGATAAAATATAAAAAAATTCCAAAATTTATCTATGGAAGTCCAATAAGTAGAAAAACATCAGGCCGAGATGAGGAGGTTGAATTAAAGCATAGTGGCATAGTTTAGGAGGAGGAATTCTATAGGAATTAAGAGGAGGGGGCCACGAATAAAGAGAACACAGATAGCTAAAGTCCAAAAACAGGTGGAGACTATTCCAAAACTAGAAATAGAACAATCAAAGATGTAGTCCTTGGATGTTGAACCACATATTGAGTTAGTGGAAGAGGAATTTAAAACCATAGGTTAAGAAGTAGGTACATAACCAATGGTTGTTGTATAAGTTGAAATTGCAAATATTGTAGTTGAGTAACAAGAAGTTTAGAAGGTTGCACAATGCTTTCATTTCTTTTTTTGTCATTTCACAAGGATTTCAAAGATGGAATCCAAAGTATAGAGGGGGCAATGTTAAGGGGGTAGATTGATTAATTGTTTTGAATGAACAAGGCATTAAGGATAGGGATTGATCATTAGACGCTAGAGGTTTAAATTTTGAATTCTTGTTTAGTTTTGAATCATATTGATGGTGACTTGAAGACTGCTTAAAGGTGGGAGTTTTGGAAAAAAGATTTCATTCTTAGACACACAATTTTGAAGTAAGGTAAAAAGGTACTTTGTAACATAAAACTACAAATTTTGTTTTTTGATAGCATAAATGTAATATTATTGTTTGATTTCATTTTCACAAAATATCAAATTTTTGTTGTATTTTGATTGAATTTTTTAATAAACAAGAGAAGCACAAAGTTCTGTAGTGATTTTCCTAATCATATTGTCATGTGACTTTATAATATAAAAATATAAAGAAATGAAGTGTAATTTAATTTCTCGATTTTATACCTTTTAGCTTGAAACACATATTTTGATTATATGAAATAACCATGAATTTGATGTGTTAATTAATTGTAAAGGCAAGTGTGTTAAAATCATGTAGGAATTGTGAATATGTGAATAAATATTATAGTGCAAATCTATTGTTACAATAAGTGTGGAATAGGTTTGTAGAAATTTAATCCACATCTATCAAAAAACCACAAGGTTGATGCCAAGATGGAATTGACGATTATGACCTAACCCACTATTGGTAATTGGAGCGTGTTCTAGACATGTCGATCATTGTGGAAGCTTGTTTGCAACATCAGTTGCATTGCCATGCTTTGTCATCCGATCACTATTTATGTGAATGTTTTTTAGTGTTCTTGGTGGGTCCCACCAGCTCACTTGTCACAATACTTGGTGACCCAATAGATAATTGTGAATTAAAAGTTGTTTTTGCCTGCAATTTAAAGAGGCTGACCATATTAACTGTCCACATTGGCTGAATTAACTACCATATGACAATTTAGGTGAAATGCATGAAAAGCACTCTCACAATAATCGATCAAAATAAGTGTGATCAGAATAGTGACTGGGTAACTTTCATGGAAATGCAGTCTTAAGCCATCATCAGGCTATTGCAACATACTATGCACTGAAGTTGGACATCTCCCTCTTACTGCACTTAGTGAAGTATATCTCATCTGTACATGAAGGTCATAATTCTTTGCCAGTGGGAATTTTATGCTTTCTTTAATAGATGCCTATGCAAGATAAGTTGGCATGTAGTATAAGACTTCCAAGTTCCAACTAAAACAAAGGTTAGTCAATATTGTGTTGATGCCCTCCAGGAGATGAAAAAGGCTGCTGTTTTACTTAAGGCTTAAATAGGAAGACATTCAATCTTGAGAATTAAATCTCTGAATGCTTCTAAAAATGCTCTAAATGTCGATACCTTCTGGATGTATTCATATGTGTCATGGTTAAGTCTGTTTGGTGCATCCTAGATTTCACTTTGTCCCATTTTTCCATGGTGGTGGGTATGCTTAAATTGACTTTAGATTTTGAGGAATGCTGTATGATGCATCAGCTATATGTGAGACCTTCCTTGCCTAACAAAAAATTTCTGCCTACACTGTACAGTAGGTATTGAAGTTGAGAAATGATTTTGTTCAAAATCGAAAGTTGGCATATTGAAAGAGTTGCACTGCCTGTCATCTCAAATTATCCCTGGACAATCTTGTAGAAGGTGGGCTGGTATGACGATTGCCTTTTCTCCAGTACCCAAGTTCTCTGTCACTGAGGGAAGAGGAAATAAAATATGCCATAGTGTCACAAATGAACTGCTAAATGTATTTTCTTTGTCTCTTATGATAGCTGCTTTAACAAACTCAGTGATTTCTAAATAACAAACAGAAACCATTTGTCTCCTTTGATAGCTCGTTGCACAAACTCAGAGATTTCTAATAACAAACTGCAACCCATCATGCTTGCCAAAAAGAAATTTCAACAGTTTCATTCATTCTGTCAATTGATGAGAAGAATATGGAAGTGGAAACATATGAATGGGAGCCATTGGAATTGATGGCATGCAGGGGTTGACGAGAGCTAGGCAATGGAGAATTAAACCTAATTCAGTCCTGAATTCAACCAATTTGCCTGCAGAGTATTTGATGTGGCCTATAATGCCACAGGCCACTAACGTGCACTGTGATATAGTCCACACAACCAGGTTTATGCAAAAAAAATCTCATATTTTCATTTAGGGTTCATGCACCGGATAGCTCCTGATAACTAAACTTGCAATCTTGAAATGACTATGGGATCCAAACTATAAAATGCAACAATTTGCGAAAAAAGTTGTAACATGTAAACTGATGGCAAAACAAGACACTCAAGGATCATTCTTGTCAAATTGAGCCATGGATGATGGGCTCAGAAATCGCCAATGCAAAATTTATTAGAGAGGAAAATGTCACCACACTTCTATGTCCTTCCATAGAAGAGAAGGCAAGGAAGGAAGGAAGTTTCACCTGTTGAGAAGATCACCTACCAAACCTGCAATATTCTCAAGCCACAAAAACTGGACAGCGTTGAAGCATATGATTCAATAGAAACTGTCTCGGAAAATTGAGACAACATTGCATATTACACATGTCGACTATGAGCTCAATCTGGAAATCCGAATCCCTAAACCCTCCTGTTTCCTACTTTCGTGCTCCATTCTGCAGCGTCATGAGTTTCCATCGGGTCAGGCTTTCTCCAGAAACTTTGCATTGAGTAATTCGAGGGGCTTTTGTCAAGCAGCACGACTTCGTGATGAGCCCGGCGTCAAAAAACCTGCAAATAAGTCTTTAGATGGGGAAGCAGGATGCGACACGGGGGTACACAACTGCGGCGGGATGGGCCATAATGCGCCTGCCCTTGAGATGTCGGAAGCAGTACACGAGTGCGCCCACGGGCCACTCAACCACAGCCGCCAATGCGAAAGCCACGAAGCCAAGCGTCGGCCCCAAAACTCTACAATGGCACGGATTCCGCCGCGTCCCGCATTCGAAGCACAGCGGCACAAACGGACAGCAGGGTGGATTTGACGCTCCAGCTGCTTGCGCTGTAAGTGTATCCATCAAAAAATAATCAGAGGATCTCGCGCGATGGAAGCAAAAATCCCAGAAGTCTAGATCAAGCTCAGCTACAGCGCGGAAATGTTCACAAGAGATTTCTGTTGCGATTCCTCCAAGATCAAGAGAACGATTCCTCCAAAAACAAAACAGTCCGCGCCGAGACGTGACAACGATCGATAAAAGATGGGCTTCCTCTTTTACGAGTGGCAAGGGAAGTTATAAAAGAACTCAACATTTGTGGGAAAGACAAATTAAGCAGCTTCAGTCTGCCGTATGAGCTCAGATTTCGCCACGTGTCGACTGACATGGTCGGAACTTTTATTGCTCATTTGTTTCGGCCAATGCCATTGCGCCAGCGTCCATGTAGTTAACCAGGTCAGTGACTAATTGACCCTGGGGGAGATCGTTTATTCAGGACTGGACTTTATACGTGTCGAAATCTGTGGCACTCTTGGATTGGCCGGATTTTCTGAGTAGGGCATGAGACCAGTGTCCTTTTGCCAATTTTGTGATGTACTCAAAGTGGCGATGATCCACAGGGATTTAGCCAAATTTGGCTACAAGCTAAATATGAAAGTAAACATTTTAAAACATTCTTCATTTCTTTGGCTACCTACTTGAACCATGTGTAGAAATCTGCTGATTTTTGTTAAATTTTGACTAGTTCTGGCTAATACAAATCTCCAAAAAAATCTACTTTAACATTAATAAGTTTTAATATAGATTTTTGGTTATATAGCTATAGCCAGTGAAAAAGGCTGATGAGACCCAAGTTTTTTTTTGTTTTCTACCCAGTTGGGGCAGGGGTGCCCATCCCAAGGGAATACTGCAATTTGCTCCAGAGGCCAACAAGAAGACAGCATCATAAGTCATTACTAGCTCTGTGTGTGTGTGTTATTTTAGAGAATATCTTCAATGCACATTTTGGAGTGCATTTTGTCTCACCTCATTGCTTGAGTAGAATTTTTATTCCTAACTTTGTTCATCATCATTTTTGGTTTAAGATTTTACAAAAGCTTGGGTACTTACTATGATTTATATTAATTAGTTTAATTATGAATCCCAAGACACAAATGTTTTCAAGGCTGTTTTTTGTTCTTTGTTTTTTGCAATGAGCCACTTTAATTGGCCTATCACCAAAAACATTCTAAACCCAAACATTCCCCACCCCCAACAATAAATAAATAAAAATGACATTTTTACACTATTTTACATAAACATGTAAAATATATAAATGAAAATTTTTACAAATTTCCACCAAATAGGTTTACATGGTTTTACATTTACACATATTGTGTTCTACATTTACACTTACAAATAGTGTAAATAAAATTATAACATTTATGCTTATTTGAATTGTAAATCCTAAACCATATACAAGCAAAACATTAGTCATTACCACCGAGCCAAGCTGTTGACAATTTGTGTTATCACTCAGCTTGGTGGTGGTAGTGAAACTACTTTACTTGGTGAATTGTTGCATCCCCTTGGGACATAGCACCAAGGGCTGCTGCTTGTGCGCTAGGGGAAGGGATTGGGAAACAAGGGTGCATAATGTTTACCATTGGTTGTTTTTGAATGGGTGGTAAATTTATCATTATTTTAGAATGGGTGTTATAAGTTATGGTTTGTGAATAACTAGTGTGGCATGTGCCATTGGCCCAAGTGTGAACATGATTATGTGTGAATAAGATGTTGACAATATATTAACCCACTCATGAAATTTTGATTTTAAATGTATTTTCATTAACAAATATTATCCAAAATGCAATATCTCCCACATCTTAGGTCTATAAATCATAAAGTTGTCTTAATAAAATCCTATTAATCAAAGGTTTTCCAAAAATACAAAATCTCACCCAATTTAAAATTTTAAAAAAACATTTCTTGAATTTTCATTGCAAAATTGTTCAATATTTAATAATTCTCACCCAAACTCATCAAAATTATTGTAAGAAATAAAGAAATTTTGATATTATTATTCATAAATTATAAATAACTACAAATGATTTTATGGCCAAAAGTGCATTAAACCAACCTTTTTTTCGTTAAAAATTTCATACTTGCTTTCGATAAGGAAAAAGGGGTTGTACAAGGTCCTTCATGATATTTTAATTTTTTAGTTGTCCCAAACCCCTTTGATCCTACATGTGGTAATTAGATCTTTTCCTTAGCTAGAAACCTTGTTGCCTTTAGTTGCCCCATTTCCTTTAGCCACCTCATTAAAAATACAGAACTATAAATGTTGTGTTACCATCAATCAACAAAAGAGAATTCATTTTTGCAAACCACACATTACAAACATAAAGGATCACCTCCATTGCAATCTTATGGTCATTAGTAAAGGACTCTTACATACTTTAAAAGCTTAAAAATTAAATTTAAGGATTTTTTTAATATGAATTCCTCATCATTTATATTAGTGATTTAGCGCAACTTGGAATGATTAATATAACTTCAAAATGTAAAGAAAAAACATATGTAAAAAAGTTACTAGTTTTCATCACTACTTGACATGGTTTTTGGTTCTTAAATGCGTATTTGCATTCATTTCATATGGTATAATATTTCAATGAGGTGTGTCATTTGTTCTACAATTGAGAAAAAAAAGATGTTATTGTCACCTAAGGTGGATATTCTCCAAAAACATGTTGGTTGTTGCACGACAATTGTTGCCACAACTAATGTTGTCATTGGAGATTGGTTTTATAGTAAGGATGCATTTCATAATGAAAATGAAAGGATCTATACAAATAGAGGCAATGAATTAGTCCTTAACTTGGTTCAACCTAAAACTAATGGAAGTTCCAAAAACAATTGATTCAGTTTATAAACATTTTTCATTTGTTAAGCCATGATTAACTGTAAGTGACAAAATTTGAAGTTTTTAATGATATGTACTTGTTAAATGTAAAGAACAACCTCAGGAAACATTGGATCAAAATAATAATGTATGGGAAATGGCAAAAAACATTAAAATTATTATGCAAGAATGTGCTTTCTTTATTTTGAGTGCAAATGAGGTGACAATGATTAACAACCAATAGTGGAAAGTGTGTATATTTATATGATGAAAAATTGGGTTCACATTCCAATTTTATTAGTGCTTGAATTGAAATGGGTGCAATAATTGGGAACATTATGGTTATAATTTTGTATAATGTGGTTAAATTTGGTGGTTTAGTTGAAGAGCAACTCACTTTTCTATGGGTATGTCTTGGTTGTGACATTTATTTTGTGTTTCAAGGCCATTATATAGGTGTTATTTCTCAAATTTTTTAAAAAAAAGTTTTTTAGTTCATTGATGTGCACTATGTGGCACACTAAACTAATTTGGATGCCATTTTTTTATTTAAGTTACTTATAGTATTTCACATTGGAATAATGTTGTAGGCATTATATGCATTTTTTGCTCACAATCCCAAAATTATTATTGAATATGAACATGTTGTTAAGCTTGTAAAATCTAAGTTATTCGACGTGAAAGCACATTATGGTGGCCAAAAAATGTTGTCACATCATTAATAGAAATTTTGTCCTTTGCAACCAAGGAAATAATGACTAGTTGTTCTAAATGACTCTATTAATGACCATAGTCATATATTATAACTTCATTATCTATGTGGAATAAGTATGAATAATAGATTAATCATTTATATGATTGATGGATGAAAACATACAAAATAAACATATTTCATCCATTTTCCATCAACCATATTTCATTTGTTATTGTTTTCGAATCTATGTTAGAGAATAAGACTTCAACATGGATTATCCAACTTTCATTTTTTCAAGTAATGAAATATGCAGATCTAGTTTATAATTCAATTTAGATTAGTTCAAATGACATGGCAAATATTGTCATGATGTCATGGAATCTTTTGTATTTAATTAATTAAATAATATCAAGTGTCATTAGAAATGGGTCCCATTGTATGTTCTAAATTTTGGAGACTTATAAAATGACTTATATATGACTAAGTAATTATTGCTACATAGAGAGTGTGGCACCTTGTATAACTATAAA
Organism: Sphagnum contortum; assembly: GCA_963920785.1. NCBI lineage: Eukaryota > Viridiplantae > Streptophyta > Sphagnopsida > Sphagnales > Sphagnaceae > Sphagnum > Sphagnum contortum. The sequence goes on along the minus strand of OY987276.1, from coordinate 8,176,143 downwards.
ATCACTAACCTTAGACTATGTAGTATTTTAGGTGGTCATACAATTATTTTACAATGATTCGAAAATGAATATTAATAATTTATTGTGGGTACAAACAAACATAATAAACTACAACATGTAAGGAACTTATTTTGATTGATATTATACATATGGGTAATATATAAACCTTTAATATATTTTTCTTAAATATACTTGATATATAATCCGTTTAATATTCAATGTGATTAAATTAAATATTATACATTGAAATAAATTTTAATGGTAAAAGTATGATATATTATATGTAATTTTTTATATTCAATTAAAAAATAAAATAGAAGTGTAAGATGTGGGAAATATAATTCTTTGTACATTAAATTTTTATCATAAATTTAAATGAAACTTTATATAATATATGTATTACAATAAAAATATATGTTTTACATGTGTAAAACTATATTAATACACAATTATATTAGAGTATATGTGTAATATATATATAATTTCAGAAAATTAGTTAAGATTAAAAAAATATTAATTTATATTATTCAAATAAAATTAAATTATTGAGATTGAATTATACCTCATATTTAATTTGACTAATATAAAAAAAATTAAATATATATACAAATATAATTGATTTATGATTCATTAATAATATTTTATGTGGATAAACTACATGGATTCATACGTGTAAATTAAAACTTATTAGTAAAATTATGGTATATTGGAAGAAAAATTGTAATAACCAAATGAAGGTTTAAAATATGAAATTTTTATTTTATCTCTTCATGTGTTAGCCATAAAGGTCATTTCATTTACAAATTATGTGTTTGAATTAAATGTTTCCAAAGTATGGTCATTCAAATGTTATTTATAAAAAAATTCAAATATATATATAATTGAATTTACATTTTTAAAAACCAATTTACATAGTTGTATACATTATTGAAAGAAAATTATGAATGAGTTTTCAATTTTTTCATTTGGACAAATTATCAATAAAATACAATTTATTATATTTAAAGTTTTGTGTAATGTTTAAATGAAGTATGGTTTAAATAGAATAAAATTTAAATTATTTACACAACATGTGGGGTGGCTTGGTGGTAAATGAGTTAAACTCCATCCTTGGGGTCCAAGGATCAAATTTCACAAATGACATGCATTATGGTGAACATTGGAATATTGACTGAATATTTTGTACCTACTTAGACCACCTAGGTTAGGTGATTATTTAAACAAGCCTAAATAGGTAGATTATGTGGTCTACTTACCAACTTAAATTAAGTTTTTAACTTAGTTTAGATGGTGACACGTGTTAACAATTGATATGATGAAAAATAATGAGATTAAAAACAATTGAAGTAAGAATACATTTTAATATTTACATAAAATATAATAAATCTATAATAATAAATGTTATAAATTTAAAAAATAATGTTTGCCAAGTTTTGGGGTCCAATTGGTAATAATAAAAAATAATTAAACAATGATTAAACTATCACTAATGACTTCACATATGTCCTTTATGACTAATAGATGAAATTTGTCACATCATTGTGCCACATGATGTTTTAAATGACTATTGTCTTAAACAACTTGTCCGTAATGATTTTAGGGTTATAGGTCATTTTTGTTTTTTATCATTATAATATTAATCATAAATTCAATCATATATTTGAAGATTTTTACTAGTGAAATATTATTTTTTAAAATCATGTAACTTTTAATTTCCACCAAGCAAATATTAAAAAAAGGTTTTCATAATTTATGTTAATAAAACTAAAGTAGTTCAATTGTTAAATGATGCAATTGTTAAAAGAAACTACATTTTTTGATTGATATTAAAATCAATGTTTAAATAGTACATTTGTGAAAAATTAATACATGTACCAAGGTCCAATATACTACAAAGTGCAAATATATTTTTTAAATGAATAAAAAATCACAACATTTGATGAATTATTTAATCATATATTAAATATAAATTGATTGTACCATTTCAATTCCACATGAAAAGTTCCACTCATATGATTTCACAAAAGACATTAAGATGAGGTTTTTCATTCAAACAACCATAATTATGCTAAAAATGTTTTTTGAAAGATTATTTCCATTGGAAAGATAATAAGAACTATGTTGGAGGCCTTTATATGAAAATCCATTTATATGTTATCAAAATATTATATGAAATCAATGAAAAACTATTCCCAAAACGATACAAATGTATTAAAAAAATACATATTTTTGACTAAATTGGCACCCCCGTAGTGTGCTTTCACCTTTTAGGTTGTACATTAATCCACATTTATGTTTTGAAGATTTAGCTTTTGATGCTTTCAATTCTTTGATCAACCATTTTATTAAGCATTTACCTTTAGGTGATGGTTTGATTGTACACATCTACAAGAGATCTTAAGTTTGAAGATTAGTGAAAAAAGTTTTGGTGTGCATGCAATGTCTATTAATGGATTATGCCATTTAGTTCATTTTAAAAATGTAATTGTAATGGCATCAAAGGTCAAAGGTGCACATAAAGAGGTATATTTTAACAATACAATGTAGATTTTAACTCATGAATGTGATGGGAATGACTTATCCTTGTAATTGGCTAAACAAGAAAATTTGATGTCACATTTTTAGTCCTTGTGGCATTGATTAAGGCTACCTTTTGCATTGGAAATTAAGAAATTGAAGTTTTTTCCCCCATTGTTGAATTCGTAGTAGTTTGATGTGCAATCTTAAGTTTTTTTAACTCACCATGACTCATAATGCAAAGTTAGTAATAACTGAAAACTTTGATGATAACCCAATTTCCAAGTTGTGCATGAATATCAATAATTCCCCATTTTGGCACATAAGGTGAATGAGTATGGCAAGCTCGTTGAAATAACTTTGGTTTAATCTTGGGTTTTGTGGAAGATGAAAGGACATTCAACAATTTGACTTTCATGAAAAACAAGTTGCAAAATAGTTTGACAACATAAATTGATGTTTGTGTTCACATGTTTAGCCAGAATATTTTTTTCACCTATGAATTATGTTCCACACCAAGATGTTATCTGACATTAGACAAAGGAGAAGGTGAGATATTAGGGAGATTGGTAGAGCTCACTTCTAATGTTTTAGGGCAAATATTTTTAGCACATAATTACTATTAGTTTTGACTTGAACTTTGAAGCACCTTTTTAACTTTTTTTTTGGTGCATTTTTTTAGCTACCAACAATCAAAACATGTTTTTTTTTCCTTTTCTACTAGTCCATAATCATGTAAACAAATTGGGTGAAAGCATAATTAGGAAGACTAAATGGGCTATCATAGTTGTAGTTTTTGTGGATTGCATCATGAAAGTACCATGTAAAATCATTTTTAATATCAATATTTTTAAACTTTAAGTTATTCATGTTATAATAAACTTCAAAATGAATCATCTAGAGAAAGATGGATGACTTTTATGAAAAGGGAACCCCATAGTGGACTTTTGAAGTTATAACAATGCTTTCATCATATAAGCATTTTTGAAATGTGAATTCCAAAAGTGGGAGAAAGAAGTACCAATTTAAAAAAAAGAAAATTGAACAATTTCAATAAATGTTTTTTTGAACAATTTCAATTCAAGTATTTAAAAGGGTGGTGCATTGGAATTTTTTCAATAATATAAATTTTCAATTTTTAAGATCAACTATTGAGTTTTTTAAAATCCAGATCTCCCTTAAAACTCCATTTTTTTAGTGGTTTAAAATAATATATATATGACCAAACATGGGTATAGTTGGCCTATCGTTACTTTTGGATGAAAAATTGCTAGAATGTTTGTTGGATAACTTTTGATAGTTTCCCAAGTCCATCCAAAGAGTTGGTGCTTACCTGAATGATTCAACTATGTGATGATAGCATCGCCTCGACAATGTCATCTAGGTGCCATGATTTGAATTAGCTAGTATAGTAGGGTTTTGTGCCCAACTGCTTTAGGGTTTGGCGCTTGAATGTATCCCTTTGTTGGAAAACATTTCTTGTTTTGCCCTATGTGTTTTCTTATTCTCTTATTCTATCAACAATCCTTTGCAACGGATGACATTGTTCACTTTCTATTCACATTTTTGTGCAATTTATCTCAAATGTGCAAGTATTTTTGATAAGGTTTCTTTCATCTTTAGATCAAAAAATACAATCTTCCAAGATTATGGGTTTGAAGAAGAACAAGGATTGAAAAAGGGGGATCATTTGGCCATGTCTTGTTACTAGAGCAAGTTTTTGTTGCAACTTGAAACTTATGCACTAGAACCCAAAATTGTTATTAACTTGCAAGTTAAAGCTAACATTGCAAATGCAACAAGGAAAGTTGTCTAGAATGCAAGGCAAGCAAAATGTTGTGCAAAAAAAAAACAAAGGAATTGCATAGGCAATTTATGTTAAATGCACTAGGTAATTTCAAACACATGATGTTGAATCGAGAGGTGTAAAGGATTGCTCTTCAAATTCCTAATTACATTTTCAAAACTTTACATCCTTTCCATCACCAAAATCTATGAAAGAAGTAATGGAAAAGGTATTGTCACAGCCAAGGTTAAACTGTTAATGCCTTCTTGATAATGTTTTGCTTACACATCTTTTCGTAGCACAACATGAAGTCTTGGCAAGTCTGAATATGTCAATAGATGCAAACAAGATGGTGCAATTTAATCTATCATTGGTGAACAAAAGCGCCTTGACAGCAACTACATTTCATGTCAATGAAAAAACCACTTAAAATAATGCTAAGGTCCTTGGAGTACATCCAAGAATGATATGAACTACCAAGCTTCGATGATAGCTAGCTAATGGAAAGGGAAGGAATTGTGGACATTAAGGGTATGAAAGGTGCAAGTTGATGTGGTATCCATAGATGAACTCACAATGTTGTTGTTTCTTGGTGGATAATTCAAACCCACGTCAACCCAAATAAGAAGGATGTGATACGACTTCAAGTTGGCCTTGATCAATACAAAATGAAGCCAACATATTATTTGATGGAAACCCAGGTATAAGGAAGATTTTCCTTGCTGAAAGTTTTTAGTTTAATTTACTTAGATCAAAATTTGGAAAAATTGTTGAACATTCTTGAGATTTGAAATTGCATTTGATGAAAGACTAAAATGAATGGATTTTTTAAATTTTATGTTTAATGATGTGGTAATTGAATGATCCAACAACTATAAAGGTGAACTTTCAAATATGAACTCATAGAGTTTTTTGTAGAATCATAGCTTTTAGGTTGAATCATGATCATAGTTTTCAAATTTTGAATTTGGAATTCTAATGGTTATTGCATGTCTTTTCAAAAATGTTGTGTGCTTGAAGATATAATTTGAATTATAGGTTGGACTTTTGTGTGTGCCTTGAGGGTATAATGTAAATTCATGTTGGACTGATGAGTTGTCAATATGACATCTAAACTACTGGTGGAGTAATATGTGTTGCAGGTAACAAGAATATGCATTATGTGTGTGCCTAATGGATTTTATGCTTGTTCATGGTGGGTGCATTATGAGCATTATGTATGGTTTAAAGATGATTAATAGATTTATATGTGCCATGAGGATGTTTTGTGAATTGTGTTAGATTCATGTGTGTTTCAAAACATTGTGTGGACATTACATGGACACTAAATGGACTTTTGGGTGATTGAAGAATGTTTTACGGATTGTATGGTGGATTTTTGTTTCACAAGGATATCTTAAGAACTTTCGTGTATTTCAAAGATGTTTTGTGGATTGTATGTTGGACTAATTTGTGTTTAAGGGTACTATGTGCATATTGATGTACTTGAAGGATGTCATGTTGGTATTTTGGATGTTTTGTGAACTACATTTTAAACTACACTATAGTTTGAAAATGCCTTGTACATTTGTACATGATTTACGTCTATGCATTTCATGTTGGACCATTATTGAAGTCGTGTAAAATATTCTAAATTAATTTGTTGTTCTTTTCAAGATGGGAATATCATGACATGTTTAGGTACAAATTGTAATAAAAAAATTCAAATTAAGTTGAAGAGATTGTTGTCAAAAAGTTGGGGTAAATATTGGAGTAATTTCTATAGTCAAAAAGCTCAAATTGAGTTGAACAAATTGTTATAAAAAAGTTGTGGTATATATTTGAGTAAGTTCCATGAAGTCTTTAAAGAAATTTTGCGATGTAAATTTCAACAAGTCAATGAATTTGAATAATAATGGAAATAAATCAAGAGAATATTACAATTATTTCATTTTAATGTGTAGACTAGATTTTTTTGAGATTCCATGCTACTCACCCATGTGTCAATATTGGGTAGCGTATGTTTGAAGGACTCCAAGCCATTATTTGTGCAAAGGATGAGAGATCGGAACACTTGTTTGATATATCTTGTTAAGATTGATGAATTATAGACAATTTTTAACAATATGCAAAAAGTTATCAATGGCTCTAATTGTACATGTAATTGCCAAATTTGTGTTTCTACTTCTAATGCTTATTATAAGATTAACAATGAAGTGTTTTTTGGAATCCCCTAGATATGGGAGAACATTGTGTGTAACAAAGATGAGTTTATGCAATGGCATAAACAAGATTATTTATTTAGTGAATGTGATAAATGTGGTGTCAATCTATTGCCATTGTGTCCCAAAGAAACTAAGGGATTTGATGACTATGTGGTCATTTAGAGGCCATTTGTTCTTGGACAAAAAAAATTGAACCTTATACACAAGGTTATTCTTGTTGATGAGCTTATTGCATATTTGAAGCTTAAGCTTCAATATTTTGTGCACCATAACTTTGTTGCTTATTGACAAGACATGCAATTCAAATTGTGTTTGAGATTTGTGTAGTTGGGGTTTGTTGTATCTATGATTAACATTGCAGAAAATTATTCTTCTGTAATTTATAATGAGGTACAATAGATGCATTAGCACTTTTATCAAATTTCAATTTTGATCCACATTACCTATTGTCCTAACCCTAATTGGGACCCAAATGATGCAAATTTTTATTTGATAACCAAGTATCACTTTTATATAAGTGACGACCGCAAGCACAATTCATACTTTGTGTAACATTGTTTGCAAAAATATTGGATTTACATGGTTGATAGAGGATATGCTCCTTCTAGTCATTTTATTTGGTCAGACTATTATGCAGCCCAAATTTAATCCCATAAGCCTTCGTATTTTATGTGATGTTATCATAATGTGACAAGTGGGTGTGCAATGATTTGGTCATTTTTTGGGATTAGTCATGGGAAAAAAACCATGATGGAGTTAGGGTTGTCATCAAGTGGTTCTTACGACAAGAACAACTAAATGCTCGTGGTATGCCCTTAAGAAATACAGCAGACGTGATAAGCTTCTTGTGTGATAGGTTGTTTAAGAGGCCAGAAACTTTTTACATACATTGGCCACCATAAGCTAATGAAAAAGGTGTTTTAGCTCATAAGTTTTGATGATGTTGATCAAAACAATGGTTATACTTGTGACTTAATTCGTGGCACCCAAAAGTTACATTTTATATGTGCCTTGAGGGTCCAACCACGTTATTAGGAGCCACACATGCCCCCTTAGACCATTGCTTTATTTTTAAAAAATTCTTAGAATCTTTTTGATAAATCTTTTAAAAAAACATTAATTTTTAAAAAAAATTCTTAATTCTATTATGTAAAGGTCACTACTAGAAATCTTGTCACTTGCAACTAATCACTATGCAAGCATGCAACTAGTTGTCATTTGTAACTATCTTGGTCATGTTTGCAACTATAAATTTGGTATTGTATAATTTTTGGGCCATACGGTTGTATGTGCAACTAACATGCAACTAAATGTGTATAACATGGACACGTGTCATAAAATAATGGCCTAAACTTATACATACTTAAATATTATACTTAATATATTTACATAGGCTATATATAATAATATTATGTACCTCTAGTACTAAGGTTAACCCCATGCTAACTTAGGCTAGTCTAAACTAACCTAGGTTAAATAAACAAAAAAGTTAAACTAACCATGGCTAAATTTATTAGATTAAATTGATTATGGCTAAATTAAATTAATTTAAATTAACTAGGGCTAAATTAAGTTAGGCCAAACAAATTATGGCTAAATCAAGTTACGCTAAATTAAATTAAGCTAAATCAAACTAGCTAGGCTAAAATAAACATGGCTAAATTAAGTTAGGCCAAACTAATTATGGCTAAATTAAATTAGGTTATAATAGTTATGGTTAAACTAAATTAAACTATATTTATTGTGGCTAAATTAAATTAAACTAAATTAAATTAGGATAAAATAAATATGGCTAAATTAAATTAGGCTAAAATTGACAATGGTTAAATTAAGTTAGGTTAAACTAATTATTGCTCAATTAAATTATGTTAAAATAAGTTAAATTAAACCATGGTTTAAATATGTTTGACATTATTTTATTTTGGAATATTTTTTCAAAAAATTTACATTTGATTAAACAAAAAATTGTTCAAAATCAATTAATATGATAATATTAAAAAAATTATTATAAATAATCATAATTATTAATTAAATGTTTATTATAATTATAGTGATAATCAAATATATATAATTAATCAATAGGTATTATATATTTAAATTTTATTATTTATGTTAAAATATTAATGTAAATAGGCTACACTAATTAACTTAGAAGTATATAAACATCCTAAGCAATTATTAATTTAAACTAGTAATAATATTAAAATCATATTTTCATTAAGTATTCATAATTATCAAATATCCTATAATCACCTTTGAAGTGTAAAAGAAAAGAGTAATGAAAAACTAATAAGAACAAAATAAAAAATAAATAAACTTTCCAAGTTATAAAACGTTTTGTTTTTTGTTTTTTTTCTTAGGACCTTTCCTACTTTCAAAGCTCATAACTTTCTTATTTCTTATTCATTTAAAACGATTTAAAGTGTTGTAGGAGCGCCATCTGAAATCCTACAAATCACATTTAAACTCTAATAGCAAAAAAACAACATAAAATGAACTTTCTAGGTGTTTAAGAACTGGCTTCAATAGTTTTTTTTGGAGTTTTTTGACCCCCTTTACTTTGAGGGGACATAATTTTCTCATTTCTAATCTATTTTCAACGATGTTTAGTGTGTTAGATGCGCTAAGAGGAGGGATTCAAGTTTTGTTTGGACACCAAAAGCAACAGAGCCCTCCCTTGGTTATTATACTTTAATACAGTAGTTGCATCTAATGTGCAACTAGGCTGGTCCATGAGGTTTGCAATGGAATGTTTTAACCCATATCTTTTGGTTTCTAATTTTATTTGGTTCAGTATATAAGTAGGATCATTAGTTATGTTGAAACCAAATATCAAGTGCCATTAGGGATGAGTAAATGAAAAAAGCTTGACCTTTATGAAATGGTCAAACCTAAAAATAAAATCAGATTATTTTAAACCTATTTATATAACCTAAACCTAGCTATTTTTTAACTTACTTACATACCTAAATAAATTTACTTACTTAATAAGGTTTAATTAATATCTACCTACCTAAGCACCACATGTCAACATGTTATTAACCATAGATTTCATTAATTAATGTTTTAAAAATTAAAAATAGGTGGGCTTTGATTCCCATGTGTCACCATATAATTGGTGTTAAAAATATTGAACATGTGTCAAATAGTCAATGAACGTTCCATGGTGTGCCACGTGTCATCATCCTAATGGCAAAAACTTTAATGATTAAGATTAGTCCAATGAATTTTTAATGTTTAAAATAAAAAAAGCTAAATAATGACACGTGTCCACAAGCTAGTTGTTTAATTTTTAAACATGTGTCATGTTGTGATTAGTTGCATTTAGTTGCAAAGAAAGTTGCACATAAGGTGCAACTATATTGGATTGGTATGTATGTATGAACATGTATACTAACACCGTATATACATGTTGCATACGTAGTGTCGCATGCAACTGCATGTCATGTGCAACTTGTCTTAGGCAACTGCACAAATTTGCAGTTGCATGCGACACATGCAACTAAATTTCAATTGCAAACGACAGTTGCAAAACCCAAAATTTCTAGAAGTGGGTGTATATTTAAAAAAATCCCTAAATATGTCATCAAAAAATATTTTCGGATTATGCTTTTAGTGTCAAAATTGTTTTTAATTTGTTTTTATGTAGCTTTCTAGCAATGGTTACAATGGGTTCTTTAAAGTTTATTTGATTTAAACATTTAAGTCTAATTCCAAATCTTGTTCTTCACACTCCTAGAATACCAATTGCAAATTTTCTAAAAACTCAAAATCAAAATGAATTGGGTGAAAACATGAAAAATGAGCTAATCATGCCAAGGATAAAGTCCTTTCTAAGGATTGCATTTTCCACTTGGTAGTTTTTTATTGGTTTATATTGCATTTTCACATAATTTTTAAAACTGAATGTAAAATTTAAGGCCAAATATGAGATATAACATGGTAAAAACCTAATTTGTTTTGCATCAAGCTTTACATTATAATCAAATCTATAATTTTTCTTTGAACCATGATTACAAATTCAAAACTATAATAGTGTAAAAGGACATTTGAATATAAAAATATAAAAATATATATGTATGTTTATTTTTTGAATTCATTGAACACATGGATCCCTTCTTGTGGAATATATTAAAGTTCCTAAAAAAAATGAATTGCTTTGGTGAATTTTTGGTAAGGGAAAAAGTTTTTTGATACAAAAAAACCACTTGTCCACATGTTTTTTTCGAATGCTTAAAAAATATAAAAGATTCTTAAAACATGGTGGATTTTCATGAAATTATTTTTGCTACAACTTTGAAAGTACAAGAACTTATTTCAAAAATAATTTGTTATTTTTTATATATAATGTTCCCATGGTGATTTTTTAGATTTTCAAAAAACAATTTTTAAGGACTGTCGACACATTGCTTGGTTCTTTTTTTCCCACTTTCACCTAATTTGGTTTCAAATAAGGCGAACCCATCCTTGGGTGGTACCACTAGGAACCACCTCAAGGAATGGTTAACAAACCAAAAATAGGCAATTCATTTTTCTAAACCCTTTTTGTTGAATGTTTTCATACTTATATATATTTTTTAATTCATAAATTGTATGCACTAATATATCGCTTGAAGTTTATTTGAAAATTTGAAAAAAATATATTCCAAAATTAAAATGGCCCTTTAAAATTTTGATAACATGAAATTTGGAAATTCATAATTAAATGATATTTAATCAATTAATTATCGTAGGAAAAAAATTCATAAATCATGTTCCAAATTTGTGTTCCTTACCAAAAAGTTCAAGGAAAAAACAAGCGTTACAATTCTTGAAACTTTAAAAAAATGCAATGATTAAAAAAATGAAAATACATAGTATATTTGATATTATTGAAATTTCAAAATATATGGAACCTAATAAATGTATTGAAAAAATTTATGAAAATGTTCACTTAAATGTTTCTTATGATTTTTCAAAGTTCGATGGGTCCAAGAAAACTAAGGTGATGATTATATTGGGTAACGAAGGGGATCCAAGCATGGTTAAGTGAACCAAAAAGTACATATGCCCAAATCCAACTTTTAAATATGGCAATTCTTTTATCATAAACATAACAAAGTAAGTTTAATTTTTGAAAAAATAATCATTATGGAAGCCTCCATGTTTCCATTGAGTTTTTATGACTTGAATACAAAATTTGAAAACCTTTGTATGATAAAAGTAGGTAACAAATAGGAATGAAACTAACAAATTAATATTGCACTTCATTCTTACTTCTACAATAAACATTAAATATATTTTGAGTCTATTATAAAATTTCAAAGTGCATTGATATATTTAGCATGCCATTGACTAAATTTAAAATAGATCCAATATTTAATCTACTTTGTAGCTTGTGACATCTATTTGATTTTGATTGACATATACAAACTTACTTTAAACATCTAGTTTTTAAATATAGTTGTAACAAAGTCAAAGAACTTCATATAATTAAACATTAAAATAATTTTTTTAAAAATTCAATATACAAAGCTTTACTTAAAGATCACTTTCCATTTATGTTGCAACGTAATTCTTTGGTCTACTTTATCATGCTTTTGCCCAAGGACAAGATTGCCCAGCATGAAATACAATGGAGTCAAAAGTGGAGAATTGTTAGTTAATAACACTAGATATATATGCATGTAAATTGTAATCCACCAAATATTATGTACTCTATTAACAGATGAACCTATTTAACTAAATTCCTAAGATGACAATATACTTGGAAATTTTGAATTACAATTCATGAATGTGAAAAGTCAATACTTTTTATTCATGTAAATACTAAGTGTGGATTTGTGAAGCATGTTAAAAATATTTTTTGAAAAAGATTAATACATTAAACTTTTTGAAAACATGTTAATGTCACATTTGACACATTCAGATAGTTCTAATTTATTCAATGTTAAAAAATTTCACATACTTTCAAGCTTACAAAATTGAAATTTTCAATTTTTTGCATTGATGACATTACTTTTTGTAGAATACTTTCCATGTTTGGGCTTAATAAGTACTTGTTATCTTAAGTTGAGCAATTGTGAATAAGCCCCTCAACCAAGTTGTTTTCTAGATTTATCACATCTGTAGACGGTTTTATATATGGTGCCAAGGTCCCAAGGTTCAACATTAAATTAGTACCGAGCCTCTGAGTCTAGCACAATCGAAAAATTGCCTAATATATTATTCAAAATCAATAGAGCTAGTACTTGAAAAGCTCACGAATATTTGATAACTCAATGTTGGCACGCTTCACATCAAGGATAAAATTACCATGCCAAAGTTAAATGTAAATCTGTTACCATATCGAACTCTACTAAGTTATGATCCTGGAACTACATCAAACCATGTAATTATGTTATTTTAATCACACATGCAAGGAGAATCTATTCAAATGATCTAGATGGGTAAATTACATGATCAGGATCATGTCTAAAACACCACGCCAAAGCCAAAGTTGACTGTAAAAATCTGTGAGTACATGAAGCAAGACCTAATTTCAGTTTGTACTCTTAAACTAGACACTTTGATGCAGAGCTTGGAATAATTTGCAGTCTAGTTAATGACCCCAGAATGGAGGGACTGAGGCTTCAAGTAAGTTGAGATCTGTGGCATTAGATATTCCCAGAGATGACTCCAGCACTGCAGCGGAGATGTTGCTCAACAGCAACTGGTTTGCTGCAACCAAGAATCCAGGAGATTGCGAATTCAGACTGTTGAAGCTGATTGCAGGTCCAGTACCCACGTTGATTTGGAAATGGAGAGTGCCCCTTGGGAAGATGTAGATGTCTCCCTTTTGCAAGGTTTCCGCGTATAGCACACCGTAGAAGCTAATGAAGCCTGTGTAAATGGAGCCTTGCACTACGAATAATGTCTCACTAGCGAAAGGATGGGTATGGGGAGGAACGACTCCCCCGATTCCGAAATCCAGTCGAACATGGCAGATGCCGAGCGTGTTGAGAGCTGGGTACTCGAACACAGTTCCAAATGATGGGTAGGCGTTTGTACCGGTGACAGAGACGTTCCCTGAAATTATACCAAATGCAGCAGGCAAAGAAAATTTAGTTCAGGAATATAAGGATCTTTGTTCTAGATCAGCGAAACTTTCCTACTCCTACAAAGGAATAACTTAACAAGGATAATTCGCTCAAGAAGAAGGTATTAATTTGTGGAATAAAAATATATACTTTTTCTACGATGAACATAAAAAGGTACTCAGTCTATAAAGAAAGCTATGGCTGTTCCTATCCCGTTCCTGCCAACCTGGGCTTTCTGGGTTTCACATATTGCGGAACAGCCTTTGACCGCTTTCAACTTATCGCGCATTCCTGAGGCAGGTTATACAAGTTTCGCTACTGTTCAGATGTAGAGAAGGCTAATTGATGATGGTAAATGGAAATTCCAAGTGTGACTTGATACACGTTCTAGTGGTGAATCATTGAAGCATGGAGCAGTAAGCAGAGTGTTTTCCCAGTCGAGTCAGAACGCGATGAAACAAGTAGCCTACGAGCATGCAATTAAGATCTTTGACGATGAGACGACGTCCATTATTCCAAGTTCAAGTTTGAGGATCGAACCAGCCGTGCGGAAGCCAGTGAAGAGAAAGTCTTTGGACGTAACATTCGTGCGGTCCTTGCAAGGAAATCCGTTGACACGTGGAGCGCTCGGCGAAAGATCTGCGACGCAGAAATCCTGCAATGGATCCGGATCCCCGGCTTGCACCATTACTCCACCAGTCACTAACGCCGTGCACACAAATGCGACGATTGTCTGCCAAGCCTGGCGAGATCCTACACCAGAACGAATGCTGTAAGTCATGATGGCTGCTTGAGTTATGAAAGTTGCAGTTGTAGAGCTTCGGGTGGAAAATTGGAACAGTCTGGTACGACTGAGTGTAGCTATGTATTGAAAAGTGAACACTTTGGGTGTGAAGTTTGAACTTTGTTCTAACTTCTGCGTAATATAACTGTGCCCAAGCAAGCTGGATGAGCATGAGAGTACTAGAGCTGCAGGCTGTTAGGATGGAATACTGGTGGTGCTTGACTGTTGAAATGACCACTAATGTAACAGTTTTATACCAAAAGTTAGAACCCTAATCTGCTTCCAAATTATGGGAAATGAAACTGGAAGGAGCTCATTTTCACTTCAAGTGTGGCCTAGGCAAGTTGTCCACTTGACCTCAATTTGACCTTCATTGGGTTGATGTAGTCCAATTCTTTATATTTAAAAAATAGTGTGCACACAACATATTGTAATGTTGTAGATAAGTTCAAGTACGCTACCATTTTTTGAGGAAAATAATTCGCCAAACAGCGACTGAAAACTGGTATTTTGGCGATGGTGTCGTTACATTTATGGCTACTGGCTACAGTTTTCAGAGTTTCTTGAAATAAAATTTTCAGTTAAGTCGAAACCTGCCTAGGGATGCTCGCCACCCTGGCTATATCAGGAAATTGAAAAAAAAAAACTGAAGCGGAAGCGATAAGAGCATGTGGAAGGGGAACCGAGTACCCGAGAACCAAAATACAATCCGCAAATGTAATTTCTGCACTGTACTGTATGTAGCCACTTACTTTGGGGTCATCCCACCTCATCATGACGCTTGCTTTGCGCTTTGCTTTAATTAACATCTCTTTTCTGAGGGAAAAAGCGTGTGGGTACCCGAGGAGGCAAAGGTGCTAGCCAAAATAGCCACAGCAGCTGCTTTCCCTCCCTCAATAGCCAGGGTTATGTGAACTCTTAGGGGATTTTTCTTTCTTTTAAATAATGAATTCACCACAGAGGAGGTCAAACTAAGGGCGGTGATCAGACAATGGTTTTCAACGTCATGGATGCACTGGCCTGCGGCTGTAGAAAAATATTTAATTAAGAAATGGTCCTATGGGTGTTGTGGAAGGGTGTCCTGGCTATTGGTGCACGGGCAGCACTGACATGGTTATTGTGACGAGAGCATTTAATACTCATCACCCAAGCGATGTTCTCCCACGATCCCCTCTGTACGGTGCATGCATCTGGCGTTGTCACGCTTGATTTGCAAGTCTTGTTTTATTGAACATCTCTTTTCTCAGAAATTAGGGATTTGCACACAAGTGGGTTTTATGTACCCCTCCAAGTCCTTTTTTTGGGCTATGACCCAGGTAGACCTTAAATGCCTCTTTAAGTAGCCCGATTAAGTAATCTCTTAGTATCCCATAAATTAGGTAGGTCTTAGATGTCTTCTTCGATAGCCCCTTAGGTACATTTTGTGTAACCTTTTAAAGAGTTTTTGTTTTTCTCATAATCTAGATAGGTGTGTCCTTGAATTATTTAAGCAGTCTGTTAACTGTCAATCCTTAAATTATTATTAAGTATCTCAAGGCTCAATTACGATTGGGTTTCAAATAAGAGTGTTTTACTGAAAAAGGATTACAGAGGACAATTTTAAATTTTCATAGTGTTTCATATATATTACAGATATATGGTGTATATATTGTATTTTGGTGTTTTAAGAAAATTTCTTTTAAAACATTCTATAATTATTGGATTTTGTATAAAAATATTTTTGAGTCTTTGATCAATTTATGTTCAATTGTCCATATTACAATTTTTTTTAAGTGAATGCAAAAGCAATACATAAAATGATGCAATTGATTTTTAAAAAATTTAACAAGAAAACAATGCTTTCTTTTATGTAATTATATATTCATTAGATCAATTTGATGAAAAAATAAATCACCAAAAACTACAAAGAAATACAAAGAAATTATTTTTCTAATTAAACTATTTGACTATTTTCTTAATTCATTCAGTTCAAAATTTCTAACACTAAATGCAAATCACATGTATAAAAAATAATCATGCAAAAACAAATGTTTAATTCATTTTGATATTTTTTGCATGTTTTTTAATAAACCAAAATATTCATGCACAATTATGTACATACATAAAAAAACCATCAACACATGAGTTATATATTATTTTAAATTATTCAAATTTTCTTACTTAAGTTTATTTCATTATTTGTAAAATATATAGGCAATATGATAAGTAGGACAATAGGATAGTCCTAGAAATAATTAGAATCCTACTCTCCTATTGTTAGAGCCTATTGTCGTGTTTAGGATTGGGTGAAATCTTAAGTTCTTTTTAAATATCCCATAACATAATAGATCTCTAGGTAGACAAGTAGTAAACATGAGGAAACTTAAACCATCCTAGATCAAAGATGAAATTTCAGTTTTTTTTCTAAGTTATTAATTTTTTCCTTTGGCACAATCTCATTTGTATTTTGACTGTTGCCCTCATTTTCAAGGAAACCTAGGGTTTTATTTTTAAATTTTATTATTATGAATAACTTTAATGCCTGACTCTTTACACAAAAATTCTTTACCAAATATCAACACAAAGTTAGAAGAAAAATGACTTCGGGAATTGCAACATTTTGAAAAAATAGCTAACTCATGATTGGGAGGATAGTAAAATGACAATTGAAATGTAGTTTTGCAAACATGTCACCAATTTATGCTGAATGTGTTTAGAGATGTTTGATAATGGCACTGTATCCAAAAACTTAAAAGAAAAAAACACTAGTGTTCAAGGAAAAGTTAAGAAGGTTTAATGCAACTATTGATTTTAATGCAATTATAAATTTTGTCAAAAAGAGAAATTCAAAAATAAAAAATAATAGGGTCTCCCCAAGCTTGGTGGGCAATCCAATTGCAAGAATCATTTTTGGTCACCATATTCCAACAAGGGAGACCATTTTCAAGAACATCATACAAGGACTTCAACTATGTCAGGAGGGTTATGAGACACTATCCAATGACAAGGTTGAAGGACCATGTTCTTGGTTGCCATCCAACCCACAAGGATCATTTTCAAACATCACTTGATTATATATCAATTGTGTCATGCGTGAAATTTATTATCATTGCATGAACATGACTTTCTGCCAAAACGACATAACATTTTTCCTAAACCATATTCATAAAAAAGAAAAAAATAATCATATTGAATTATCACCATTTACTTGAGAAAAATGTGAATAAAATACACACCTTAAATGTAATTCATAAAGTAGATGGTGCAATCTCATGGTCATTTGTTAAGTTTTGCCAAAATGAGAAATAAAAAATTAATTAATTCAATTTATAATGTGCAAAGATGAAATCTTCTTTCAAATACCATCATATATTTAAGATGATTTCCTATCTACCACCTATTATATTTGACAAATCTAATCTTTGAAACATTTAAATTTTAAATCACACATTCTATAAGGAGAAGATATTCAAATAATGTAGGATTGAACTACATGATGAAAATCAAGTCTAAAGCACCATGATGCCAAATTTGACTATATCAAATCTATGACCACATTGCAAATGTTAAGTTTCAACTCTTAAACTAGACTCTTTCATGCACAGCTTGGAATAATTTGCTATCAGATTAATTACCCCTATAATCTAAGGAGAAAGGTTTCAAGTAAATTGAGATCTGTGGCATTAAATATTCTAAGAAATGACTTCAACATTGCAACAGGGGTATTGGTCTCTAACAACTAGTTTACTGCAATCAAGAATCTAGGCAATTGCAAATTGAAGGTATTGAAGGTGATTATAGGTCCAATACCCACATTGATTTGCAAATGGAGATTGCCCTTGGGGAAGATGTCACAAATACAAAAAGGGTGTTCATTCGACATTCACATGTGCAATTTGACATAAACTTGTCAAATAAGCTTTCGAGTGTCAAATCACAATTCAGTCATTCAAGATTCACATGTGCAATTTGACATAAACTTGTCAAATAAGTTTCCAAGTGTCAAATCACAATTTGATCATTCAACATTCACATGTGCAATTTGATATAAACTTGTCAAATAAGCTTCCAAATGTCAAATCACAATTTGTTTGTTTGACATTTACATGTTCAAATTGGCACAAAAAATATGTCGAATAAGCTTCCAAATGTCAAATCCAGATATTATTTGCATTTTTGATGTCAAAATGTTGAATGAATATACAAATAAAATTCATGTTAAGTGTACAAATTGTTCATTTGATAAATGCATGTGCAGTCAACATAGGCATGTCAAATTCATGATTCATGACCAATGAACATTGAATGTGTATGTTCATTTAATTACATCATGTGCCATTGGCATGACAAAGTGATAGAGGTGAATATGAAAATTTTACTATAAGTTAATTTTAAATGTTAAAGCCTATCCCTCTTCCAAAAGCCCCCAACCATTAAAAACCTAAACCTTAAAACCCCAACCATTGAGACTCCTAAAACCCCAAACCTTGAACATCAAAACTTAAACTTAGAATTATTAAACCTTAAAATTGAACCCTTTAAACCTTTACAAAACCATAAAATCTTAAATTCAAAAAACATAAATTTAACCCTAAACCCTTGAAAGCCATTGACTTTTTATTTTTTAGCATAAAATCTTTACCATTTAATCCTAGCTTTAGACCATAAAATCCTAAAGTTTAAACCTTAATTGGGTTATACATTCAAAGGTTAATTGGGTAATACATTCATGTGTTAATCAAGTTATACATTTCAACATATAGAAAGTGGTTAGATATTTAGTAGTTAGTTCTTATTTTATGTTTCTTAACTTCAAAAATGTGTACAAGTTTTCAAGGCTTGCTTGTATCATCTATGCACAATGATAACAATTATAATGTCACAAAAACATAAACTATGAATTGAATTGAAATTTTTGAAGGACAAAACAAATAACCCAACCATGGGTGTACCATTTTGTATGCATTTAATTTGGAAATTTCAAAACATCAGGTTTAATAATGTGATCATTGTGATCAAATTTATAAATAAAAATAATAATAAACTACAAGATAAGAGGCCATATACCTCCTTGGTAAGGGAACCATATATCCATAGAGACCAAAACTTGTATGTTTGATTTTACTTTTTTAATGTGGCAAAAGGGACTCAAAGTTCATAAAATGAATTTTGCATTTCCAACGTATCTTTCTAAAATTGCCCCTAAACTCAAAATTTAAAATGGTAAATCTCAATTAGGTCATACACTACCAAGTTACCAAGGTTATACATTTCAAGGTTAAACATGTACACAAATCTTATACCAATTTGAAATTTTACAAAAATATTTCATAATTTTTTTTTTCAATTTTTATTTTGCAATCAAAAAAATTGAAATTTCAAATCTTGGGGAGGTCACTTCCATTTTATTCCAAACGACATGCAAAAAAATATAGGGGCAACTTATTGAGAAAAAAAATGTAACTAAGGTATCTATAATTCATTTTGAGAATGTATTTGAAATATTCTACCATATATTTAAAATATATTTAAAACATGTCATTAGTTCATAGCATTTTTCAAAATACCCTTGTATCTCAAGTGCTTTGTAAAGTATACAAAGAGTGATCTCCCCAAGTTTAATTTTAAAAACTACATTGTTACAACCCCATTAACAATTCATTATTTATTGTTCAAAAATTTTAAATAATGGATCACCAACAATCATCCCAAATAAGATTTAACATGAATTGGTGGCACATTTGGGCCATAGTGAACCAACACTTATTAGTGCACCATGAAAGATGAATGGTAAAAGATCAAGAAATAGTTTTTTTGTTGGGTTCCAATTCCCTAGTTAACTGTGGTGGTTAGCTTAATTGCTATTCTTTCTACCTACATGTATTAACAACCCACAAGTAGGTTGTTAGTAGATATAGATAGTAAAATCAAATTACAACATTTACTTACGTATAGACTATTCATTTACCCAATAGTTACCTATTTCCTTCCTATCTACCTATATATGAGACTAATTTCCTATAGAATTGGTTACCAAGGTGGAATCAAATATTATCTTAATTGAAGTTCATCCATATTGAATAATAATGGGCATCTAGTGGATTGTGCACTAGTGGGTGTTGGTTCATTGTAGCTTTGCATTTGTAAAAAATGTTCAAATGGTAGAACATTGGCCAATTTACCCATTTAACATTGTCAAAGGTTTCCACCCAAAAAATGTGTTTTCAGAAATTTTGGCAAATTAATGTTAGGGAATTTATCTTTGATAATTTTTTTATGTAAACATCAAAATAAGAAATGAAAACACCACCCCAATGGTTTTTTTTATGACTTTAATTTCACCCTTTGACCATGATGCCAATGCAATGAGATTCAACATCAAATATATTAATGATTGTTCTTTTTATAAGTGACTTGTAATGAATCATAAAGATGATCTAAATTTTGTTCCACCCAATTTGAAGTTTTATTTGCATTTTGACTATCAAATAATGACATCGTCATTAAGGATAAACAATCATATTTTCAAAATGAAAAATGATTGCTCCAAGAGATTTTTTGGAAGGAAAGAATATTTCTTTAAATGTTTATTTTTGCATTGAAATCTTATGCTATGTAGAATGTTGGAAACATCAAAACCATCAATTTTTTAAATTATTTCCATTTGAGTACCTATTTGAATCTTTTTTTTTTTTTTTTAAATTTTTTAATCATTTGAAAATTTCATTATTTTAAAACTTAATCAAATTGAAATCATTTGAATGCCAAAGGTTAGAACAATTATCAAAAATTTCAAAATGTTACCACTAAATTTCAAATCCTCAAAATTTTCAAAATTTGTTCAACTCTATTAATAATTTTCAGATTTTTTTCAAATTTATTTATTTTAAATGTAAGCTTTGATGTGCCCAATTCGAATATTTTAATAGTAAAAATAATGATGCTAGTTTCTTATAATTTTTTAAATAATTCTTTCAAAAAACTTTGTCAATTGTGTTCCTTGGTTCCCACCTATTATTTTCATAATCGTTTGTTCATTTAAGTATGTTTAAATGTTTTACATTTGCACATTAGAATTATTCATAGTGTTTCCATTGAAATCAATGTTTTTAATTTAAGATGTAGAAGGGTGAAAACATGGTGAAATGTTTAATTTGAAATGTCACAATTGCAACTTTTTTGGATTATAGATGACCTTAAAATGTAATTTGATATCGAACATTAGCATTATCAATTTTTTAATTATCTATGTTGCAATAGACTTTAGTACAACTCATATTAAAAATTATGAGCGATTTTTAATGAAAGAATGGAATCATAATGGACTTTTGAAATGATGGCACTACATTCGTCATGCATAGTTCAAAGTGGAAAATGTGTACTCCAAAAAAAAATGTTATAGTATTGCCAAAGTAAAAATTTAAGAAGAGGCCACCATCAAATGAGGAATCTAAGAATAAAATGCATTGAAACTTTCCCAATGTAATAAATCTTCATTTTAAAAATAAATAAATGACATTTTTTTCATCATTTTTTTCCTTTTCACATTAGAATCTTCATGATTTCACATGAAGTTTTTGACCAATCACATGTTTAAAAGTAACTATAAGGCGACGTATGAATATTTGCAACAAAAAAAATGATTATAAGATTTATTGCTTGATGAATATTACAATCGAAAAAATTGGCCTTAATGTGAGATGTGAATCTCTAAAGTCTCAAAAATATGTCACCTAACCATATTTTTACCCAAAATTTATGTATTAAAAATGTGTTGTTTCTTAAATAGCTTTCCAATTTTGTATTTTTTGTTTTTAGGACAAACTTTTATGGTTGTGCACATTGGAGGGTGATAAATTAAAGCTTAAATCATTATATCTTACTTTCTATATGCTTTTGGATCCAAAATCAACATTAAATTTTCAATGTTTGAATTTGAAATTCTTTGATTCAAATAGTGTATGTGTGACAAATGTGAACATTAGACACCATCTTTAAATAAATGGAATTCATGCATAATGTTCATCCATAATTGTTAACTAAGTTTTAGTTCACTTTCAATTACATTCCAATTAACTCTGAATTAAATCTTAATTAACTCCTAGTTAACTCCTAATAAAGTTCTAGTTAACTCCTAGTTAAGTCTTAATTAACCTTTAGTTAACTTTTAGTTAAATCCTAATTAGCTCTAATTATGTCCTAATTAACTTTAAATACCTTTTAATCAATTCCTAATTAAATTTGAATTAACTTTCAGTTAATTTTTAATTGATTCTCAATTAATAAGGTTCCTTATTCGATGCACACATAGAAACCTCCTTGAAAGTTTCCTTGAACTAGGTCCCCAAAGGGAAATAAATAGGAATAGGACCCCTCATTTCCTTTAATATGTTCAACATCAATCTTAGGCACGATCTTGCACTATAGTCTTGTCATGTTATTTTCATGTTCATGTTTGCATATGTTAGCATAATAACAATTCATTTACACATTTGTTTTGCACATCTCATGTTCTTGTTTTTGGTTTTTGTGTTCTTGTTTTTGAATCACGTAATCTTGTTTTGTTCCTTGTTTGAAAATTAGAGTTAGACCTTTCCTATAGCCTTTGTTCTTGGGATTTACATGTCCTTAATAGTATGTAGGACTTAACAATGTGATTTTGGAAGTTAAATCCTTTGATTAAAGAACCTTGCAATGTGAGAATCTAACTTCATAACTTTTTAAATATGTCAAGATGCTTAAAGCTCAACCTTTCCAAGATTTGTCCACAATTGATATGTACATCAGTTGAAAGTGATTGCTCATTAGATTTGTCACATTATCTTGAGAAACAAAAGTTGAGATATCAAAATCAACAAGGTCTTGAAAAATACAAGAAAGAAAAAAAGATGGTGGACACCATGCTTTGTTATTCCAATTAAAAAAATTAATCACTGTGGTGATACACATTCCATAACTTATGTCCTTTTGGTTCTATAGTTAAAGATGAATAGAGTTACGTAATATTTAAGGAAAAGATAAGCTGAGGATTTTTTGGCATGTTTCCCTTATGTTTTTTGAAAAAAAACTTAATGTTTATTACTTGCATCAAACCCAAATGAAACAAACTCAATGGTTGCACAATGAATAGTTGAAGAAATGACATGTTTGGGAAGTGCATTACATTCAAAGATGCCTAGAGTTCCTATCATTATGAATGCATAGAGAAACAAACATGGCAGACTCCAAATTGATCTTTGTCTACTTATTTAGGGGTTACATGGTAATCATGTTTTGCAAAAAGGAAGGTTGTGGCATAGAAGATGAATACCATGCTTGTATATGGGATTATGGGTACCTATTTCTTAACCCCTCCCATCATTGTTGGAGTTATTAAAATAATTTCTTTGAATCCATAAACATTAATTCATAACTTTGTTTTAAAAAACTATGATTTAATCTTATATTTAGGAAAAAAACAATCTTTAACCCTTGCAAACCATGAATTTTCACTTTTTTATTCTAAAATGTTTAACCTTTAATTGTTGATCTCAACCTTGAACCAACTTGGTTGGTTATTCACAAAAGTTATCAATCATATTATCCAAACCTAAATTGATAGTGGAAGGTATTGAATCTTTAATGACCTACCTTGAAGATTGCAATTTCAACTAATTAAATTATCACTTTGGATTTATCTTTTTAATTTTTTAAATAGAAAAAACAAAATATTTTTTTAAATTAAAAAATTAAAAATACTAGTGGGGTGAAGTCACAATAACATGTAACATAACAAGTGTTATGCTTGCTTGATTTTTTCATGTTTTAAAGTCGTAATTTAATTTGATGTTGAAAATGTAATTTTTTTTATATAATTGTATTTTTAATATATCATAAGAACATGTGAAATAATTTGAAATTAATCCAATGAATGAAAAATTAACAAAAACATTCATTAAACAATATAACGCTTGCTTTTAAACCTTCAAACTCAACATTTTTTGTTTTGACTTTGCTTCATAATTCTTTGGTAACTCCTTATGACCAAATTCTTTTCTCATAAGCTTTGAGTATCCCACTCATTGCTATATTTGTGATGTCATGAGTGATTTGCCATTTCAAAAGCAAAAAAATGAAAGAAAATACATTTGTTTCACATCCTTCATGTATAGGAATTTCCATGTCTTCTTGCCATGCCTGAAATTTTCATCATCAAAGTTGAGCCCTCTATTAGCTTCAATCAGAGTTTCAACATCAGTTCCCCCACTGCCATGGTCCTCCAATATTAAATTTTTTTGTCCATGGTCACTATTTGATCCATCACGGTCCCCATTTGATGATTCACTCCATTGTCCATGTTGGAATTCATTTGAATCACTTGTATTAGCCAGAAGTTGCACTTGGAATAAATTGTGTTTGAGTTCATGTGCTTCACAATTCCTTACTAGTCAACGAATAAGTCCTTTGTAGTCCACACACTAACAAAGCCTTTAACCATTTGATTGTTCATCATTGTCTATGCTTTCTTGGTTTTTTTGTACACGTGTACAAATACAATGCAATTCACATTAGAAACATTATAATCCAAAAAATGCATACATTCACATAACAACCTTGTATCACCAACAACCCAGACCTAAAATCACTTGACTCAAGAAGAAAGGAAAACAAAAATACTTTGTCTTGAAACTTATCTCATCTTACACAAATTAACAAATAATTTCACTACTAGTTGTTTCAAGCCTTGTAGGGACCCTCTTGTATTTGTAAATCTCATGGGCAATGCCACTTTTTGATGGTGGGCCCATTAAAGAAGCTTGTCCAACTTTTGAAATTTTGAAGCTTTTCAAAAAACTTGTTTTGGCTACTAGAAACTATATATATGTTGCCAAGTAACTTGCAGCTAATAACCCCAACTCAATGGTTACATTGCTATTATCTTAAGTCATTATGTGCCTTTGTCTTTTGAATTTTTAGTGCAATGATTTTCATTGTACTGGTTTACTATTGTAATAACTTTAGATGCACAAGGAAGAGCTTGAATACAATAAGAAAAACAATTGTAACACTTTTTACGCCAAAAGCTATCTTTATGATTGGTAGACACAAAATATTTTTTAATAGGTAAGTAGGTAATAGGTAATAGGTTTAGGTAGGTTAAAAAAGGTAGGTAGGTAGGTAATAACTTAACTTATTTAACTTGACTTACATAACCTATGTAACCTACTTATGTAATTACTTTAGTCTAGCCTACTTACCTTAGCCCCTTAAAAATGCACATAGGTTGCAAGTATTAGGAAATTGAACCCTTCACCTTCATAATGATAAACAAATCCTTACCAATGGACTACAACATCAAAAGGTGTCTAAATTTGGTTAGATTTATTATTTCACATGTTTATTTCATATCATGACAAGACTATGAAGTAGGTATCAAGTGGTAGGATGATAGGTAGGAAGTGGGTAGGTTATAGAAAATAAGAAATAAAAGGTAGGTAAGTAAGTAAGTAGGTTGATGAAATAGGTAGGTGGGTGAGTGGGTAAGTAAGTAAACAGATGAGTGGGTGGGTGACTAGGTAGGTAGGTAAGTAGGTGGGTCATGTGTGGGTGGGTTGGTGGGTATGTAAATGGGTAGAAGGTAAGTAGGTGATAGGTACTTGGTTTGCTGGGTAAACAAGTAGGTAGGTTGATAGATGGGTAGGTAGGTACATAGGTAGGTGGGGGGTAGGGGTAGGGTTAAAGTTGTCTATGTTCATATCAAATGATTTATAATCATTTTGAATTCATTGTAATGACTATTGGACATCCATATCACTTGTCATCAATCATGGATGCCATATGGGTGAAAATCTTTTAATGTGTACCACATAGGACAAAAAAAGCCTAGTCCTTACTACAGTATTTTTTTACCTTATATTTTAATTCCCATAAAAAATAATGAATCAAAAGTTGTCAAAATTTTCAAAAGGACTATATGTTAGACCATTACAATTTTAAATTTCATTATAATCATGCATAAATGTCTCTTTACATGGTAAAAAAGGATTAAGTAAAAAATACTAAAAAAGGTGACATTGTGATAAGATTTTGGTACACCTTAAAAGATTTGGACCCATATAGATGAAATAAAAGTGATGAAAATGAACATCCCCCATTTTGTTGCCACTTCATCATCTATTAGTCACATGGCCCATTAGTTGTATGATTATAACTTTTTTTTACACATAAGATCCGAAGTAATAGTTTATGACTAAAGTCATACATATAGTTATTTAGAACTTCAAGTCATAGATTTCGGTTGCAAAGGACAAAATTTCGTTTAGTGACACCTATGTACCTGCACAACTTGAATGTGAAGCTAAAGTCATTCTGCAATTGCTTTATAAGACTGTTGAATGTGTTAGTAGTTTCAGAATATTATAAAAGAAATTTTTCAAATGCCAAAACCTAGGCATCAATATTGAACTTGGTTCATAAAAGGCTTGAAAACACCAATTTACACTACAACACAATAATATCATACTCAATGGAAAGTTGTTCAATTCATTAAGGGGGAAATGAAATAGACCTAGAAGAACCTTAGAACTTCAAGGAATCCAGGGCTTTTATAAAGATAGTGTGCCTATAAGATAGTTGGGATTATTCAACAACATGAAAACTAGTGAACTTTAGAAAGGAGGGACATGATAAAATGGGGGTAGAAATTAAGTCAATGAGTTGGTCACAACAAAAGGAGTGGATCAAGAGTTTACGACCTCTATTTTCAGAATTGAATAAGCTTCAATTCTAGTGGAGTCCATGTAGTGAGAAAAGGCCACAAAGTCTCTAATTCGAACACCAAAGGAATAACACTATAATTTTCAAGAAATTAGCATCATTCTTGCTACTCCTAAAATTATGTTAATGAACTTAATCAAGAAGGTACGTTGTTGGATTCAAGCAACTGGTGTTTGTTCTTATGGAGCAATGAAAAACACACTACATAGGGCCAAAAATGTTGTCACATTGTACGATTTTCCAAGGGTGTTCGTGTTTGAACTTCAACCATGGTAATATTGGACCATATTTCTCCAAATTTTTTGCATAACATGGTAGATTATAACAAAAAGAATTTATTTTTTTCCACTTATATTGTGCAATTTCAAAGTATATTTGTGACAAAAAATTGCACATCACTATATCTAAAAAAGACAAATATATTCAAAAAATGATTGAAATGATTTTTATTTTTTATGAAATTTGTAATATCTATTAAACATTGTCATATGTAGAATAAATTTGTGAGCCATGTGAAGAGTTTGATGATTATCATATCACAAATGGGCGTTTTCGGGGGCAATGACCATAAGTATGTGATAAATTAACATTTTGACAAACTATCACTTTCAAATAGAAGATGACAAGATATGTGAGATGGATTAATTTTTTAAATTTCATTTCAAACATTTTTTGGCTAACTAATTCAAACCCAATCCTAATGTAGTCCAAAAACATAAACAAATTGTATTATATTATTTATACCATAAATATACTCATTATTCTTTGAATTTAAGTTTTAAGTTTTATTTTATTTTTAAAATAATATTAAATATCATTAACTTTGTGAAAATCAAAATATTAAGCCCAAACACCAAAGTAAAACCCAAAATTAAATAAAATATATCTTGTAAAAATATACTTTACATCCATGACGTGAAAGTGCGCAAACTGACCCTCTAAGTTTCGCATACATTCAAAAGCTAAGCTTCAAGCTCTAGCAACACAATATGCACGTGAGAATGAGTTCTCAAAAAGGCTTAATACATAGTAGTGACATATGAAATACGCGTATTTTTCGAAGGTGCTCAAAAAGAAGTATTTTCAAGTATTTTAAAATTTGAAAATGTGAATACGTGAAATACGTGAATACGATGAGCAAAACGTTAAACAAGCTGAGCTTAAGTTGTGCCCAAACCCTTCTTAACTAGCTTGAGCATAGGCATACCTTGAATAAAACTGCACACTAGTTTTAGGGTCTGGTCCTTGTCGAGCTTGCAATTGGTTTCAAAGATGATCGAAAACATTTGACACAATTTTACACCTACTTCCAAAACAATGAACAAAGACAACGATGATCAAGTATTTTCAAGTATTTTTTAAAAAGCCAGAAAAAACGTATAATACACGTATGTTTGAATCGAATTGAGAGTATGTCACTACTATGGTTTAATATGCACAGTTGCAAATTCAGAGATACTTGAGGAGGGTGCATCTAATAATGCTGCAGCAGTGTAGTCGTATCACTATTGAATCCAAATGTTCTCTTAGTAGCACCAAATGCAAAGCAATCCCCACTTGAAACTCATGCTCTAGATAATCATCACATTATTGTTGGTGGAGTCTGGAATTTGATTTCTTCACCCACTTTTTAGTCATGTGAATACAAAGTGTGGATTTGTAAAGCATGTTGAAATATTTTTAAAAGAACATTAATACAAGATCTTATTAAACTTTTAAAAAACATGTTAATGTCAGGTTTGACACATTCAAATATTTCTAAAATTCAATGTTAAAATGTTTCACACCCCTTCTACCTTACAAAGTTGACATTTTCAGTTTTTTGCCTTGTTGAGATTACTTTTTGTAGAATACTTTTCCATGTTTGGGCTTAATGGGTACTTTTTGTCTTAGGTTGAGCAACTTGAATAAGCCCCTCAACTAAGTTGTTTTCTAGATTTATCACATGTGTACATAGTTTTATATATGGTGTAAACCTGTGCCAATGTCCCAAGGTTCAACATTAAAATTAGTACCAAGCCTATGAGTCTAGCACAATTGAAAACTTGCCTAATATCAACAGAGTTAATACTTGAAAAACTCACAAATGTTTGATAACTCAATGTTGGCAAGCTTCACATCACTTGGATAAAATTACCATGTAAGACAAAAACCATCAACATGAAGATTGTTCAGGCAAGGATAAGAGATCTCATGTATCCAACCTTTTCTTTTTTTATGGGCATAATTTTTCCAAAATACGAAGTGAAAACTCAAAAATTCAAAAATGAAGTGCTTTTCCGAAGTGAGAGAAAAAAAGAAAAAAATAGCCAGATTTCTACATTTGGTTTTCAGTATGTAGGCAGAAAGGGTGATTCAAGATTTGTGCTTCATATCAAGTGTATAGCCAGATTTGATAAGTAATCTTCCAAGATGATGATTGTCACTATTTCTACAGCTTCTTCCAATGGATGTTTTCAGAAATATAGAGAATAAGGGACAGAATATCTCCCATTTCCTTTTTCGAAAACCCAAATTTGCCAAAAAATAAACGCTGTTTATTAATTTAAAAATACTATAAATTTATGCATCCAGATTTTAAACATGTAAAGTAATGTCCAAGAAAATTTAGGAATACATGAAAACACAATTGAGCACACCCAAAAAAAAAGAATTGTCCCATATAATAGATTTCAAAAATATCCTGGACCACACAAGAATCTATTCCTATTAATATTAATATATGACTGAACTCGATATTAATCAGGATGTTCAATATACTACCATGCCAAAGTTAAATGTAAATCTGCCACCATACAGAACTCTATTAACTTATGATCCTTGAACTACATCAAACCATACAATTACATTATTTTCATCACACATGCAAGGAGAATCTATTCAAATGATCTATGGTTAAATTACATGATCAGGATCATGTCTAAAACACCACGCCAAAGCCCAAGTTGACTGTATAAATCTGTGAGCACATGAAGCAATACCTAATTCAGTTTGTACTCTTAAAGTAGACTATTTGATGCAGAGCTTGGAATAATTTGCAGTCTACTTAACTACCCCAGAACGGAGGAACAGAGGCTTCCAGTAACTTGAGATCTGTGGCATTAGATATTCCCAGAGATGACTGCAGCACTGCAGCGGGGATGTTGCTCAACAGCAACTGGTTTGCTGCAACCAAGAATCCAGGAAATTGCGAATTCAGACTGTTGAAGCTGATTGCAGGTCCGGTACCCACGTTGATTTGGAAATGGAGAGTGCCCTTTGGGAAGATGTAGATGTCTCCCTTTTGCAAGGTTTCTGCGTATAGCACACCGTCGAAGCTAACGAAGCCTGTGTAAATGGAGCCTTGCACCACGAACAATGTCTCAGTAGATAAGGGATGGGTATGGGGAGGAACAACTCCACCGATGCCGAAGTCCAGTCGGACATGGGAGATGCCGAGTGTGTTGAGAGCTGGGTACTGGAACACAGTTCCAAATGATGGGTAGGCGTTTGTACCGGTGACAGAGACGTTCCCTGAAATTATACCAAATGCAGCAGGCAAAGAAAATTTAGTTCAGGAATATAAGAATCTCTGTTCTAGATCAGTGAAACTTTCCAACTCCTACAAAGGAATAACTTAACAAGGATAATTCGCTCAAGTATCAATTTGTGGAATGAAAATATATACTTTTTCTATGATGAACATAAGAAGGTACTCAGTCTATAAAGAAAGCTACGGCTGTTCCTATCCCGTTCCTGCCAACCTGGGCTTTCTGGGTTTTCAGGTTTTTCACACATTGCGTAAACAGCCTTTGAGCACTTTCAACTTATCGCCCATTCTTGAGGCAGCTTGGAGCGGTTATAGAAGTGTCGCTACTGTTCAGACGTAGAGAAGGCTAATGGATGATGGTAATTGGAAATTCCAAATGTGACTTCATACACGTTCTAGTGGTGAATCATTGAAGCACGGAGCTGGTCGAGTCAGAACCCGAGGAAACAAGTAGCCTACGAGCATGCAATTAAGATCTTTCACGATGAGACGACGTCCAATATGCGAAGTTCAAGTTTGAGGATCGAACCAGCCGTGCGGAAACCCGTGAAGAGAAAGTCTTTCGACGTAACATTCGCACGGTCCTTGCAAGGCAATCCGTTGACACGTGGAGCGCTCGGGGACAGATCTGCGACGCAGAAATCCTGCAATGGATCCGGATCCGCGGCTTGCACCATTACTGCACCAGCCACTAACGCCATGCATACAAATGCGACGATTGTCTGACAAGCCTGGCGAGATCCTACACCAGAACGAATGCTGTAAGTCATGATGGCTGCTTGAGTTATGAAAGTTGCAGCTGTAAAGCTTCGGGTGGAAAATTGGAACAGTCTGGTACGACTGAGTGTACCAATGTACTGAACAGTGAACACTATGGGTGTGAAGTTTGAACTTTGATCTAACTTCTGCGTAATGTAACTGTGCCCAAACAAACTGGATGAGAATGAGAGTACTAGAGCTGCAGGCTGTTAGGATGGAATACTGGTGGTGCTTGATTGTTCAAATGACCACTAATGTAACAGTTTTATACTAAACTTCGCGTGCGTTCCAAGAATCTGACAGAATTGTCACGAGTCGAGCTGAATTCAATCAGGTGCACCTGCCTTGTGGATGCAGGTAGTCACGACGTGGGCAGGTGGCAGATCGTCTGTTCTAGGGAAATTCCAATGGGCAGTGAGATCCGAGATGCTGCGAATATATTGGAACCCACCAAGGATTCCTTGATGCGAATTTCTTAGCGTGGCTCTTCGCTTGTAATTTAGTTGTGTTTGGTTGGGCTTACTGAAATCTGTCGAAGCGCGAAGAGCGGAGGCGATAAAAACGTCCAAAAGAAAAAGTTCGTTTCAGATATCAACAAAAATTCTATTTCATATTTTATAGAAGGTCCCAACTAGGTGGGTCAGGCTCCTGTCGGCCAACCAGAAAGCATTTCCAGGTTATCGTTTATGGTTCTAATTGACAGCACTGAAGATGTTTTAGTCAATTGAGGGAACTTCCGCGCATTCCCAACGCCAAAGTTCCACCATTGAAATAAAAGACCATTAGTACTTTATGCCGGCGAATGCGCTTCTCCCGTTGACCTCCTGGAAATGCTATTCTACTGCCCTTCAGGCTAATTTTGGGAGGCCCTCGGGAGCATGCCTTCACTTCGCCCTCTACTACTAAAGGTCATTTGACCACATGGTCACCTTACAAATTTTGTCGATATGTGACCCTTGTTGTCTTTGTTGTTTTTATTTTTTTTGGGTGGCATGACAATGCCAAAAAAATTCCAAATTCACTTTAAGATAGGCTTGGCCTCCCCCACTGTGGTTCTGATGTTGAAAAATCATAGATAGAGTTTCGCCTAGTCAGAAGCTTTCATTCCTTCTCCGATTGAGAGTTTTCAGTGTGCCCAGACTTAGTCATTGGCCTCCTAACTTGTGACCATTGAGAGTTTTGTAAACCTCATAGCCGTGTGGTTGGCTACCTCTAGACTCCCACCGCTTTCTTTTCATGGATGATTACCGCTCGGACATTTTACCTGTGGTTGATAGGTGAAGGATGCCTGCTATTTCTGTTCTTGAACATGGCAATTCATCAAATTTTCCCTAGGCAAGCTAGTGAATCAGGACAACATAGAGAACCATGACATTTTTCTTAAATCTTTCTTTCCCTCCTCCTTTTGTCTGCTTTCCTTGTGTTCCCCACTTTTTTTCCTTGGAACAAAGTCTTGCACCTTCACATCTTGCGAAGACAAAAATTATTCACATGTCAACAGTGGAAGTAAATCCATGGTGATTGTGCCTGCAATCAGGTTTCTAATGTCTGCTACGCTGCCTCCCTCCCCTGCTGGGGTCTTTTCTAATGTCTGCTACATAACATAGTGACATAGCAGGATTCATATTAATTAGTTCATGGGTGTGCTCATGCTGTTTGTTTTTGGGCGGGGGTTGGGGGGGGGGTGCTGAAGGGGCCATAGTAATTGGCCCAGCACCAATTTTTTGGGAACATTAGGCAACCCAAGTTGCAACATAAAAACAAATGTGCTCTCCTCTGGCCAGCCTTTCTAGTTTGCATGCATGGGAGTTGAACTTTTTGGGCAAAACCATATGGGATAAAACTGTGGAACATGATGAGAACCATAGAAAAAAAACATAAAATCCTCACCCTCCAAAAAGAAAAAAACTAGACCCCCCATGAGTGCATGCTGAGCCTTCTCATTGGCTGCATGAAACTTTTGTTTCCAAAACTGTTTGGCCTGGGCTAATGGCAGGGTCACAAACTGTGGGACACGGTCTTCCCAAATGCCGAGCATTTGCAGCACTTACTTTACTTTGAAGTTGCTGCTGCAATTGGGCAGGCTGGGACCCTTTTGGAATTTACTGTACTGTATTCAATGCCTGCCATGACTTTAGGGACACGCTTGTGGCCCTTGCTTTGTGGTTGTTCTTGTTTTATATCTCTTTTCCCAGAAAGGGGTGTGTGTGTTTTTTTGCTCCAGTTTTGTGATGAATGAAAAAACAATTTTTTTTTGCCCAATCAACTTCTTCTTATCCCTTGGGCCTTGACTGGGGCCGATCATAGTAGCAGGCAGGTCCTAAAGTAATAGGCAAAGGCAGGATGACAACTACAAGGATAATAATTTTGATGACAAAGACATACATTTGAGGATGGATGGAAACACCTCACACAGAAAAGCCCGCAAGTCTCTATTTTTCCTCTGATGAAGAATGCAGTTCTGACTTTTTGCTGGAAAAAAATGTGACCACATTGACAATCATGCATGAGAAGATTTAGTCGAATTTGTGCACAAGAAGATTTAGTTGAATTTGGCCATAAGGCACAATAATCTCAAGTGTTCAATCTACAGTGGATTTGTTTCAACATTTTATGTTGACTTCGCAAACGGTGAAGTACATAATCAAGCATTTTCTATCAATTTTCTTGCCTAAATTTTTCTAAAAACATTTTTTTTGATTTTGTTGAATATTCTTTGACAAAATTGTTCAATACTCTTGCACCATAGGAATCAACCTTATAAAAGCACCTTGGTGCACCCCTCCTGATTCATAGCTTTCCAATCGTACCAAGAGCATGGAGTGGGGTGGGGGAGACTTGGATTTGGGAAATCTCAATGTGGCAAACAAAAGAAACAAACTACCTTCTTTAATAAATAAATTTTCTACCTTATGTAAAACATTCCACATTTTGCGGTAGTGTAATTGAAAGGCACCTTATAACACATAATTCTTTGTTGGGCATTTTGGAAAGCAAAATTCTTGTAGAGGTGAGCATTTTACTTTTTAAAGTTTTTAACCATGACACCTAATGGGTACCATCTGGTAATTATCAGGTATCTCTATTCTTTTTAAAAAGTAAAAATGTGCTGCATTTTACACCATGCAATGCCCTTGGGCTAGGGCATTCCCAAAATAACATCCTTTATTGCTCTGTTAGAAAATGATTAAAAAAACATGAGAAATACATGTGAAGTGGGTTTTCATAATACATACATATAATAGAACCCATGGTTCATTACCCTTAATTTAACCAAGATTAATATGAAGTTTATAATTTGACCTTTCCTCATTCCTTAATTTATCTTTATGCAATATCCTTCAAGTCAACATGTTCTTCTTACAAGTGTTCAACAAGATTTTGTCTTGTCTGCACATTAATCTCAGCTGTTTGCTCAATACTGTTGTGAGTGGCATGTTATATATCTTTGGTCTTTTTTATGTTAAATTTTTTTGTGTTTGAAATTATTTTAATTTTCATATATAACTTGTGATGTAAGAACCCCACAACACATTTTAAGCTTCATTGGGTAATTATGATCTACTTTTTTTTTCAATTCAGTGTTTTTGCTATGAATACAAGTTATCATCTTTTACCTTCTTCACTAAATGAGTTGAATTCATATGCAAATGTCCAAAACTTGCACCATGTTAAGACCATTTTTTCATGTTTCCAAGATGCAATATTAATTTCTAAAAATATATAAGTTCCTGGAAGTACTGGTGTGTATTGAAAATTTGAAATTTGCTTATAAGTTCCAATTTTACATACAATGAGAGTACTAGAACTGCAGGCTGTTAGGATGGAATACTGGTGGTGCTTGATTGTTGAAATGACCACTAATGTAATAGTTTTATACTAAACTTCGCGTGCGTTCCAAGACTCCGACACAATTGTCACGAGTCCAGCTGATTTCAATCAGATGCACCTGCCTTTTGGATGCAGGTAGTCACGACATGGGCAGTTGGCAGATCGTCTGTTCTAGGGAGATTCCAATGGGCAGTGAGATCCGAGAAGCTGCGAATATCTTGGAACCCACCAAGGATTCCTCGATGCGAATTTCTTAGCGTGGCTCTTCACTTGTGAATTTGTTTCTGTTTGGTTGGGCTTAGTGAAATCTGTCGAAGCGCGAAGAGCGGAGGTGATAAGAGCGTCTAAAAGAGAGAAGTCCATTTCAGATATCAACAAAAATTCCATTTCATACTTTACAGAAGGTCCCAAGTACGTGCGTCAGGGTACTGTCGGCAAATAAGAAAGCATTCCCAGGTCATCATTTATGTTTCTAATTGACAGCACTGAAGATGTTTTAGTCAATTGAAGGGAACTTCCGCGCATTCCCAACGCCAAAGTTCCACCATTGCAATAAAAAACCTTTAGTAGTTTATGCTGGCGAATGCGCTGCTCCCATTCACCTCCTCGAAATGCTATTCTACTGCCCTTCAGGCTAATTTTGGGAGGCCCTCAGGAGCACGCCTTCACTTCCCCCTCTACTACTAAAGGTAACTTGACCACATGGTCACCTTAGAAATTTCGTGGACATGTGAAATCTTGTTGTCTTTGTTGTGTTTTATTTTTTGGGTGGCTTGACAATGCCAAGAAAATTCGAAATTGACATTAAGATGGGTTTGTCCGCACCCACTGATGTTCTGATGTTTAAAAATCAGAGATAGAGCTTCGCCTAGTCAGAAGCTTTAATTCCTTTTCGGATTACTTCAGAATATTCAGAGTGTGCCCAGACTTAGCCATTGGCCTCATAACTTGTGACCATTGAGAGTTTTGTAAACCTCATTGCTGTGGGCTTGGCTACCTCGAGTCTCCCACCGCTTTCCTTTCATGGATGATTACCGCTCAGACATTTGATCTGTGGTTGATAGGTGAAGGATGCCTTCTATTTCTGTTCTTGAACATGGCAATTCATAAAATTTTGCCTCCGCAAGCTAGTGAATCATGACAACATAGAGAACCATGACGTTTTTCTTTAAATCTTTCTTCCCGCCTCTTTTTGTCTCCTTTCCTTGTGTTTCCCACTCTTTTTCCTTCGAATAAAGTCTTGCACCTTAGCATCCTACCAAGACAAAAATTATTCATATGTCAATTGACTGTGCCTGCAATCAGGTTTCTAATGTCTGCTACATAACATAGTGACGTAGCATTCATATTAATTAGTTCATGGGTGTGCTTATCCTGTTTTTTTTTGGGGGGCGGGAGGGGGGGAGAAGGGGCCATATTAATTGGCCCACCAGCAATTTTTTTGGAACATTAGGCATCTCTTTAGATGCAACATAAAACCAAATGTGCCCCATTATGGCCTGCCTTTCGAGTTTGTATGCATGGGAGTTGAACTTTGGGCAAAACCATATGGGATAAAACTGAGGTTCTATTGGGAATGTCTTGAGGAACAACTTGGGGGAGCCTTTGGGAACCCCATGGGAACACGACGAGAACAATAGAAAGCAAACATAAAATCCTCGCCCTCCAAAAAGAAAAAAACTAGAGCTGAGCCTTCTCATTGGCTTCATGAAACTTTTGTTTCCAAAACTGTTTGGCCCGGGGCTAGTGGCAGGGTCACAAACTGTGGGACACAGTCTTCCCAAATCCCACGCATTTGGAGCACTTACTTTACTTCGGAGTTGCTGCTGCAATTGGACAGGCTTGGACCCTTTTGGAGTTTACTGCACTGTATTCAATGCAAGCCGTGACTTTAGGGACACGCTTGTGGCCCTTGCTTGGCGGTTGCTCTTTTTGATATCTCTTTTCTCAGAAAGGGGTGTGGTGTTCTTTTTCTCCAACTTTGTGATCAATGTAGCCACAGGGACAATCATCCACGAAAAGATTTAGTCACGTTGCCTATTAGGCACGATAATCTCAAGTGTTCATTCTACAGTGGATTTGTTTCACCATTTTATGTTGACTTCACACACCCTGAAGTAAATTAATCAAGCATTTTCTATCAATTTTCCATCCCTTATTGGTCTGTTAGAAAATGATTAAAAAAGCATGAGAAATACATGTGAGGTGGGTTTTCATAAATACATACATATAATACAACCCATGGTTCATTACGCTTCATTTAACCAAGATTCATATGAAGTTTATAATTTGACCTTTCCTCATTCCTTAATTTATCTTTATGCAATATCCTTCAAGTCAACATGTTCTTCTTACAAGTGTTCAACAAGATTTTGTCTTGTCTGCACATTAATCTCAGCTGTTTGCTCAATACTGTTGTGAGTAGCATGTTATATATCTTTGGTCTTTTTTATTTTAAACTTTTTGTGTGTGAAATTATTTTAGTTTTCATATATAACTTGTGACATAAGAACCCCACAACACATAAAAGCTTCATTGGGTAATTATGACCTACTTTTTTCCAATTCAGTGTTTTTGCTATGAATATGAAATATCTTATTTTACCTTCTTCATTAAATGAGTTGAATTCATATGCAAATGTCCAAAACATGCACCATGTTAAGACCATTTTTTCATGTTTCCAAGATGCAATATTTATTTCTAAAAGATATAAGTTCCTAGAAGTACTGGTGTGTATGGAAAATTTGAAATTTGCTTATAAGTTCCATTTTTGAAACATTACACATTGGGAAATGATTATTTTAATGAATTTAATTCTCACCTTGCTCCAAGGCGTTTAATAGACAATTTTCCAAATTATATCTTACTTAACATTTGAGTGTCTGAAACCTTGTGAATGAAAAATGCACCATTTCATCATGATGGGTCATTGCCACAATCAATATGTACTTGTTGAACCCAATGTGAATGAGATTTATTTGTCTTTTCCAATTGTCACCCAAGTCCAAGGTGAAGAAACTTCCTGAGTGGAGGAATGTTTCTTTTCATACTTTTGATATCAAAATTTTGGATGAATGTAAACCACAAAATAGCAAACTTCCTGGAATTTCCACTTGAATAATAAATTCCAAAATTTTCCCAATTTTTTTGTGGAAAAATGGCAAAGTCTCACTTGGAACTTCCACTTGGTCTTTCCTGGGGCAAACTAACTCTTGGGTAATGCGTGAAGATTCATGCACTTTTGGAAAGTATCATGTGAACTACACACCAGAGACAAGCGTCATAAAGTTTCTCAGCAATAACAGCTCTACAAAAACAGGACTTTGGCAAGCTGAGGGTTTTCTTGCATTTCTTAAAAATAGCAAGGCTTGATTTTCGGTAGGAAAATTCATGCCTTGGGCAGCAAGAATGAGGCCAAGCATGCCGATGAAGGGGAGTAGAGGCACGAAACCTATATTGAATACTGGGTCATTTCGACCTAGGAATATGGGTAGCCCTGTAGGGCTAGCAGTGGCTGCACTAGTAGGTGGTAAAGGGTTGTACCACAGCCTGTTGTAGAAGATAACCAGTGTTTCCCAACATTCACTCATAATGCAAGTGAAACTGGCAGGTGGAACCAACAGCCAACTGCCGGTCCACCTAGGAAAAAACCTAAAATTGCCTGAACACGACCTCGAAAGCGGTTGCTGTTACAACACTAATTTAACACCAACTCACTTGTTATGTCAAAAGTTAGAACCCTAATCTGCTTCCAAATTATGGGAAAAAGGAGCTCATTTTCACTTTGGCTGTGGGCTACGCAAGTTGTGCACTTGACCTAAATTTGACCTTCACTGGGCTGATGTAGTCCAATTATTTATACTAGTGTACCCGTGACCTTCGGACACCCATGGCTATGTCACTCCAACCACCCCGAACACTCTGTTTGGTTGCCATAATCCAAAATTTTCCCAAAATAACACTCGTGAGTCCCATCCTAAGGCATTTATATCCCCACAAATAAAAACAATATTGTGACTTAGCCAGGTGGTCCCGACCGATGTTGTGCAGGTATCAGAACCAGCTGTGTGTACCTTTAGGTTATCAGTCCGAGTATTTACTCCCTTACCCAACGAAGGTGAGAAAACTCAAATCCCCAGTTCTGACATTTTGAACCTTGGTTCCCGAAAGTTTTGAAAATTTTCGAAAACACATTCTTCTAAATAACCGCCGGTTCTTTCGGTAGTAGGGGGGAGGGGGGAAGGTTTTTATATCTGCCTCTGGTGCGGTGGGAGAGGGATCTGATCCAACCGTCATTCCTTCCCTTCGGACGACTGCGATGCTTTGTGAAGATCAGGTCCTGGTTTGTACACCTGGCCGGTGCAAAAATCGTGGTGGTCGCTCGTTGCTTCACCGGCCTCTCCCTCCCCCACCCCTCAAAACCCCCATCACAAACAGACAGACAAATGAATAGACAGATGAACAACAACCCGCACCCCGTCACAGATAGATGGACAGGGGGTCACAAATAGACGGAGAGACGGACGGACAAGTGAATTAATATATTAGATTTACAAAATTGTGAGCACACAACATATTGTAATGTTGTAGATAAGTTCAAGTACGCTACCTTTTTTTACTACTCCAATTTGGAACAATATTTTTGAGATAATTATGAGATTTTTTCACTGATTATCAATAAATAAGCACAAAATCATGGGAGAAATCTGTAATGGACATGTTTTTGTTGCAAAAGTCATGATATTCTTGATTTTTTGTGCTATAAATTTTGTACATGTTAAGAACTTGTATCTTAGGTTGAAAAGAAAATGTAACATATAGGACTAATTTCGTTTCAGTTCAAAATCTTAAAGTCCTCAAATGCAAGCTTGGTTGAAGCCTCAGCATGCACATATGATAACATATGAACCTTCAACACACCAACTGACACATAGAAGGCATTGATGTACATAACTTTTGACATGGGGAGATGACACTGACATGAACATCCCATGGAAATTTGGAGCCTGTATCACATCAATTTGGACAAGCCTGATCTGAATGTATTTTGCTCCTGACGGTATTCCTTGTTTAAATGGATGACACAGGAATGTAGAAAAGATATTGTTATTTGGACCCCTTGTCACTTGCCAACTAAAGTGACAATTATCCAAACAAACACTGTTACCAGTTTGTTGACAAATATGTAATGTGTGGAGGAGAAGAAGCATGTAATAACTGGTGTTGGGGGGCCAAGGACGAACCTATGGATCTGAAAAATAATTGGAATTGTCTTGGTTCCAGTTTGGAGAATCAGTCCAGGTTCAGATCTCATTCAGAGTTCTAACTCACTGGGACTGGAACCAGCAGTTACCCACTGGTTTAGTTCCTTTAATTTTAGGAAAAATATTTCCTAGGTCTGGTTCCACATATGCATAAATAAATTCCGGAAATTTTGGTTCTGTGTCTATTTCTTAAAAGAAAAAAATTTGGTTCTGATTTTGGACTACTAAATTAGACCCCCTTCTTACCAACCGGAATGGCAACTGATGCTTCTTATGCACCAAAGCAGGTACCTGCCCAATACTTGTAGTAACAATGTTGTGTGAGTTTTAGAACACATGAAGATGGCACATGCAACACGTCTTGTCCCACCATAACTTGGAAGGGAGAATGGATCTCCATGCAATTCTTTGTAAAGTACCCCTGAGGATACTGGGCCCCAGTTTTGCCAAAATTGAGGATGACACGATGAAAGCAGTAGACAGAGAAAACAAAATGGGACCAAGCCAGTTTTCTCACCTAAATTGGTGCTCTTAGATAAAGCCTTGTCCAAACAAGATCCTGCAAATCTTCTGGAAAATGAACACAACTGAACAAATAATATCGAAAAGGTACCATTGTCCAGGCAATTATTAATTATGGTCAAAGAGCAGGCATTTCTTTTTCCTAATTTGCTACACTCCCAACTCGTGCGGTTGGAAGTGATTAGAATGGTTGAGTTGCATTCTTTGTTGATTTGAAACCAAGGGTTTAAGCATGGGTTGAAAGATGGAAATAGTATTTATTTCCCTTTACCAAAATGCCCTGCATCATTTTTTTTCCCCCAGATATTTGGTGGGTACCTGTACCCACCAGTTATTACAGAAACATAAATAACAAACTTCATTTTATGCCATGTAAAGCCCACAACCTCGAGCTTTACACCTACACATTAATAACATTGGATGACACACAGACCCAAACAAAGAATTCCCTGTAGTTGCTATTTTATTGCAGCGGTCTGATGAAACACTTTTCTGAAAGGAGCATAGACATTGCCAAAAAAGAAACCCTGCTCAACCTGCTAAATTAGATGCAATCGTCCAACATGAAATTAGGGTTAAGGATATAGGAGAAGGCAAGAAAAATTCAATGAAACTTATGTTCTCATTTGGTATCAAAGCAATTCAAACATAAATCATTTTCATACTTTTGATTCTTCATTCTTACCAAGAGTGTACATGTGAACACCAGAGTGTTTGATTCTTTTTTTCAATCTTTTGATACTGAAAATTTGGTGTACCATTCCAAAA
This sequence comes from Sphagnum contortum, assembly GCA_963920785.1. NCBI lineage: Eukaryota > Viridiplantae > Streptophyta > Sphagnopsida > Sphagnales > Sphagnaceae > Sphagnum > Sphagnum contortum. The sequence goes on along the minus strand of OY987276.1, from coordinate 8,134,386 downwards.
GAAAATAGCAAAATGAGTTGAATTTACACTACAAAAAAATTCTCAAATTTTTCCCAATTTTTGTTGTCAAAGAGACAACAAATTTTGTGAATAAAAACAATTGTGACAGCTCCGTAGACAAAAAGCCTGTTTCCTGCATGGACAAAACTTTTTATGGTCAATGAACACCCCTGCAGGCTGCACCTCAAAAGCTGGTGTGCACAGGAACACACCATTGTTGAGAGTTTTTGAATGCCTTCTTTTCTTCTTTTCTTCTTTTTGGAAAGGAGAAAGATATCTACTAGCATCAAAAAGGGCAACATGTAGGGTGCAATGCAAACCCCATCACTAACCTGCCTAACATTACAGGAAGTCTCCACTCTCCACCAGTGTTGGGTGGTTCTTTGATTTTGGATCAAACACCCACTGGAGGTTTAGACATGGTATATAGGCATATATAATTGCAGAGGCCAAAATTTGAAACACTTGCCCCCTACTCTGCCCCCAGCAAATAGAATTTTTGTGGTACTTGCACTTGACTCCTACCCAGCAAAATATTTAAATCCAAATTAAAAACTTGACAATAATTTGCTGGTTCTTTCATGAAACCTGATGGTTCTTTGAGGGTTTTGAAATACCTGGAACTGATGGTTCTTTGATTCTGATTTCCTCCAAATACCTGAAACCAGCCAGTTCTTTGATTCAGGTTTTTGAAATACCCAAAACTGGCTGTTATTAAAAAAATCACATAAACATACCCACACTGACATCCACCTACACCCCTATTTGGGCCTCTACTAGTATTTACTACATTCCAGGAAGAGTATAAATTATACCCATACCCACAAATGAACATGAAAAATTGAACATACACAAACTCTGCTCTCTGTTAACTGTACCCACACTTTCATTCTGACACAAAAAATTTCCAAAAAAGTTTATAGAGTCAGAAATTCACACTTTCAAAATAAGGAAATGAGGAGTTTAAGGACCCACTGGAGAACAGGTTTCTGCCAAATTGGCACAACAAAAAGATTCCATTACAGTGATAAGTTCATTGTCGTGTTAATTTTAAAATATAAATAATTTCTTTTATCAAGGATTAGAACCTAATAAAACAGCAGAAATACAGTTGAACCCTTCACAGCGACAAAACTGTTGACAAAAATATCCACCTCAAAAATTCTTTCAACCAGCTTCATTTCTAGATTCAAATTTGAGAATTCAACATATATATAATTTCTGCCAAGTGCAAATCTTTTTGACAATGAGAATGTGGTTACCTGAAATTTGTCAGAATTCAATGTGGAAAATCTCTAAAGCTATTTTCCATACAACAAGCAAGAGATGTGGTTGCCTATAAAGCTTGAGACCACCTCCCTCTCTCGCATCGTCCATTTCCTAAGCATGATATACTTTGTTGCAGTTCCTGTTGACATGACACTAGCAACATCATGCATGCATCTGCTCACAAGATTGTCTCGTAGAAACAAAAGGTTTCCTATGCTTTACTACCCACATTAACTCATTCACTACCCAGAGTTCTTAAACCCGACAGAGTGCTACATACTATCTTTCACAGCATCAAAGAACACATTACATCACTTTTCTCCTCAAAACCAACCCAGAAGGCCCAGAACACGTATAAATAGGCACCCAAGAGTCCTCATTGGCTGCACAATACAAAAACTGCCTGACCATGTATTTTCATCTAGAGAAAATACATTTGGCTCTTCAGCTACATTTTCGCTACTCCATAAAAATGAAGTGAGCAATCATTATTTAGAGAAAATATATCTGGCCCTTCAATTCCATTTTCTGTCCTCCACAGCGCAAACCCTCTATAGACACTTCCAGAACCTTGTGTCTACCTACTGAACATACCAAAATTGATTCCTTGTGTTTGCTCAAGTGGATGAGTTTCAAAATTTCACTTTTCCGGAATGGTTGGCTCTCCTAGATTTACAAATCCCTTGGCTTGAGCAAGGCACCCTGCCACAGCCTCCCAAGTAATGAGCTTATCCAGAGATGTGTTCAAGTAATCAGGCCGACAGTTCTGGTAGATCACACCAGCCAAAAGTGTTATGCAAAATTCTGGTTGGGCATAGCAATCCACAGCACCACGGCAAGATTTTATAGCAAGTCTCTCTCCTTGCAAAATTTTAGGAGAGAATTGCAATGTAGTAATTCGGCCTGCCAGACATTTATCAAGCTTGGACTTCCCCAGCAGAACTACAGGGAAAATATGGACAAAAAATATGCAATAATTCCACTGCAACAAGGGCAGCCTTACTAACCTGAAAGTCAAGGTAATATGCATGCCACAACCCAACAAACCCCAAAATCCCACTAGTTTTAAAAACTGTCACTTTCAGATGACAATGATACATGAATGTATGTCAGCATTAGGAAACAAGTCTGGTTTATTTATGGTGTTGCAAGACCTACCCAATTCTTAGGGGTTCAAGACAATTGAGGTTGACATATGTTACAAATTGAAGAGTGTGATCTTCCCTAAACCCTCTAGTCTTAATAAGCCATTGGAAGCTTTGAAAACCCTACCTGATCAAAAGACCCAACTCTCTGGACCAATAGGCACTGCACCTCAAAACATGGAAATGTCCAAGGGAAACTGACCAAATGTACATGCTACGATTGCAACCAAAAATATATATATACATACCTCCCAGACATCCACAACTGTCAATGGCTGCAACATGTCAAGCAACACAAGTTAAAATTGTATTTTGTTCACAACACAAGAAACCAAGGTAACTTTGACCTTCACTTGTCACAAAGCAGAAGTTGCAACAAACAAAAAACAACTTCCTTACAATGTATCCCCAGATGAGAGGGTTGAGAGCATTCGAAGTCTTCAAACTTGAAAGCTTTGCACTCTTCACTGCACTCTCACAGAAGACTTCAATGTTAGTCTAAAACCCATCTGCAGGAGAGCATAACAGGTTCTTCTTGACTGTATCCACTTAGGATCAAAACTGCTAAGGAGAACATTGGCAACAAGCATTTGAGTCAACAACACAAATGGTCGTGCACTTAAATATCAGCCACACCCAGCCAGAGACAAACTGACTCACACCCGCAGCCTTGAACTCCTTTGCAAACTCCTCAAACGACCCAAAATCTCTCTCAATCAACTCCAGCACCTCACCATCAGGTTGTCCACCACCACCCAGATATATTGATGACCAGAAGAAGTCATGATTCCATGCCTGAAGGAAGTTGGACCATCCATCCAATCAACGAACCACCAATGTAGTACAAAAACTGCCACAGTAGTATTCATAATTCATGGATTTGAAGGTTTCTGTGAATTCCAAGTAGCTAAAAAAAATTCTAACTTCCACTTTTACATCAAGTAAAGCGGTGGGAAGTTGAACGAGGCCAGCATTATTGAAGCAAGCTTGTGGATTCCCATTGTTGTAGGAGAACTTCACAAGCTCTTCAAGGTTTTTCCTTTCTAAATCTGTGCCATCAATTTGCTTACTGAGGTTATCAATGTATGCCCTATATGATGTTTGCCCCAATGAATTTCCAGTGTCTGCTTGCTCATGTGTGGCTCCAATGCATCCTGCCCTTACACACAAAACCCAGTCCAGAAAATCCCCAAGTGTTTCAGCTCCTTATCACATTACCAGAAAGGCTTCTTCACAAATTTGAAGCATGCTTTTTTTTGAACAAAAGGGCTCACAATGCCAGCAGGACTCACAAGGGCATAGGGAGGTGTTTGCAGTTCAAATTTTGCCATAGGAAGAACCACTTGCTGTGGCCTCCATGCTGCCCTTCTCCGCAGAGATTCAAATCATGTAGGTTGTCAGAACCTCTAGCACAATTGCTGCACATGTTACACAGATGAGTGCTGTTTGTCAATGTAAAAGAAAGGCACTCCAATCAAGACAAATCAGATCATGGTTCTGCAGCATAGGTATGGTTTGGGGAAGGGTTTAAGGTTTAGGGTTTTAGGGTGCACTCCTACTACTTCTATGCACCAAGATGTCTCCGGGCAACACCAGAAACATCTTCGACGGGCAATAGGGCTGTCAGGGAAACAATAGGAAGCAGGCAGTACATGCACTGCACTGTACTTTTGTACTGCCTGCAGTACCAAACATGTGTACATATAATGTTCAGGAGAGGACCTCGTTTAAGACGTCGTTTAGCATCTGATTTAGGCCCTCGCTTAGGAACTTGTTTAGAATCTGGTTTAGGACCTCTTTTAAGACCTCATTTAGGAGCTGGTTTACAAACTGGTTTAGGACCTCATTTATTAAGCTAATGTCTTGTAATAAGTTTACCCTTCATTTTTAGGTTACTTTTCCTTTTGAAGTGTAAATTGGAAGTTATTATAAAACCCCCAATAATTGTGACCAAAACAAGTTTATTTGTAAAAATCACTATAATTATTTCTTATGTAATATTATCTTGAAATATTACAATACATTCTCTACCATTGTAGATGTTTAAGAATGATAATTTATCTAATTTATTCCTTTAGTTATTTCCAATGTGTGAATCATAGATATAATGAAAGTAAGAGCTAATGCAAGTGGCATCATAATATTTGGATTTTTTAATATGAATTATACTAGGTTATGGAATTTTTGAATTGACACTATTATATAACCTTGGATTACTCTAAAGCATTTTCCCTATCTACAAGATTTTAATATTTAGATGTTATTGTTATGTTGTAATGTTTAATGTAGTTTTATATTTATAATTGTGAATTATATTATTAGCAAATGGTTGGAAATGTAACATAATGATGTCAAGATTGTAAGTTTAGGTGGGAAGATTTATTATGGATTTTAGATTGTCATATTTTTTTACCAATGACCATTGAGATGTGAAATTTGTAAAGTTTTATTTATAATTATTTATTAAAGTATTCACCATGGTCTTTGTGTTGGGCCCAGAACTATTTATGGTTATTACAAAGCAAGTATATACATACCTAATATTGAAATAGGTATAAAATTATTACATAATTGGTATTAAGTCCCTACCAAATTAGTATTACTACAAGGTTGGTATTATCTTGTGTCATATTAGCTTGATGGGGTTTTTGATGCTAATGTTGATACCAAACAAAGGCCTATGTACTATACCATCACTTGTATTCACCTTGGAGTGAATATAAATGTTGGATGAGTTATTCCAAGAATTTTTATGAGTCAAAATTTTAAAACTAAATACTCACAATCATATATGTTGTGGAAATCCTGACTTAATTTTTTGAAAGGTTTGATTTTTCTATCAAATTTATAATTTTAATCATTTATATGTTCCCCCAAAAAATTAAATATCTTCATTGACTAGCATTACTTGTAAGATGGTTATGAAAATGAATAATTAAAAGTTATCCAATCCACCAACCAAAAAATGTACACAATATCTTAGGTTTATTAAATTAAATATGTGACAACTAGACAACCTCAAATGTCATATGGGTTATCCAAGTTCATAATAACCAACTAAATTTTCATAAAATTTCAAATCAAAAGAATGAAATAAAATTATTTGGCTAAAATGAGTCGATAAAATAAAAGATCTACAACAAGAGTTAGGTTTAATGGAAGAATAAGTGCAAAGTGAAGTTTATCAAATAATCATGAATGATGTTATAACACAAATTATAAACTTGTGCTTAAGTTTTGAAATGGAATAATTCCAACACATTTGATCTGCTAGTATGACATAATCATGGTGTATAAATCTACTTCAACAATTTTTTAAATATCCATCATAAATAAAAATGGAATGTTGATGGATGAACTTCATGACTACAACAAAAACATGAATCTATGACTACATTCATGCCTACATAATCAAATAGGACATATCGTTTATATGCCATTTGTAATCATTTTAACATAAATGACATGTCCTATTCAACTATATAGTCTTTCTTTATTTATTTTTTCATTTATCATAAATGAATCATATGAGTGCAACCATAGAATTGTGCTTTCGGCATAACTTTGAACTAAATTTATCCATGATCCTTGAATTATATTTAATGAATTATTAATTAAGTGTTTTATAATTCAATAATCATTATTGTCATTGCTTGATTCATGCGAAATACTGGGAAATGAATTATTATAAAAAGTCTTGCACATTTATCATCCACAAGGAATTCTTGTTTGTCAATTGACAACATGTGTGTTGATTTTATTAAAAATAATTGGACACAACGAACCAGCACCCACCAATGCATTATCCACCAAATGCTTGTTACGATTTAGTTATTGATGATCTTCAACTAAGTTAATACCCGATTTCATCTTGGTACACCAACTATTTTTTCCTTATTTTAATGTGCCCATATGGCTTTCAATTGTTCATCATTATTTATGTCAATCTCAAATTTAGTTTAATATAAATATCATGGACATGAAAAAGGCACATGTTAATTACATTTTCATATATTTCATATTGGTGGGTAGGGGGAAGGAGTGAAGTAGGTATTAAGATAAAAAGTAATTATGAAAAAAGTTAGTAGGAAAAGAAATAGTTATTAGGAAAGGAGTGCGGTAATTAATTTTGAAAATGAAATAGGTGTGAATTGTCTTTAGAATTGTTTCTAGAATTGCCCAAGGATAAATTTTGAAAAATCACCCATATGTATGAGTTTTTCATTCCTCTCATCACCAAAATTAGTAACAATTAAATCTATGTGACAACATAGATAAGCCTTTTTATTTAAGTGGCTATTGACAAATGGGGCCCACTAATATAATTAAATATCTATCAACAAAAAATTTGAATTGATAAATGCATATCCTCTATTGCAAATTTGGCCATTTTATTCATGTGTTATAAATGATAATTGTGTCTTCTATAGGCATAAAATATAAGCATTTTTCGTAATTGATTCTTCACAATTCAAAATATTGTAAATTCCACATTTAATTTGCAAGTCTATTTTATTTAAAGAAGCGCATAGAAACTCCTTAAGGGCTTATTACCTTCATTACAACAAACTTATGGTAAATAATATGTACACATCATACACGAACCCACATTACAAAAAAATTCAAGACATTAAATTTCTTTCCATCTATTCTCATCACCTAATTTCAAGGACCACAATTGTTTGTGGCATAGACATGCAACACTAACTAGTGGAACTCAAGGATTTTTATGAAGCAATACCTTGGACCACTTTACCTATGTTTGACAACCATACACTCATGATAGTTACAATAGAAGACCGATACATCTTCATGTAGACTACACTTCAATTACCCCACTTGAAAAAGCATCAATTTCATTAAAAACTCTAAAAGAAAAGGTTTGCTAGCAACACTTGATTGTGAACCCTAAGTTCTATGACCCAAAATGATTCAAATTTTAAAAAAAATCACCGCACCATAGATCAAATATGATCATATCACCAACAAATGCATTTTATATAAAGAAGTGAAAAGCAAATAACACTTCCAAACAAGGAAACCAGTAAAAAAATTCAAAGCAAAGTGTGTGTGATGACACAAGGTCAATGGTCCAAATAGTACCTCACCTCCAAGGATTCATACTTAGTGGTCCAAAGTGGTCCAAACTACTTCTGTTTTCTCCAAGCGTAGTTGTAACTTGTTATAGAAAATCAGTGATATCCCAAAATGGCAGTAGTTACAAACATCCCATTTGCCACCTATAATGTACTAAAAGTCTTAAGCTATTACAACTAAGCCACAAAAAAAAAGGAATTGAGGTTTTGCAGTTGCTTATGACCCTAAAAACTTTAGGGCATGACCAAGGAAACAATGGTCCATTCAAAATACACAAAAGACAAATGACCAATCCAACATACAAAAGGTATCAAAAATCAAAATGTTAGCTTGCTTAAGATATGCATAAAAAAAACAACCAACCAAACACACAAAAGACAACCAATGAAGCAAAAAAGAAAAAAAAAGAAAGTTTTTATTTATTTCATGGCATATAAAAAAATTCACAACATGTATTACAATATGTTGGACAACAATTATATTACTTTAAAAGTAGCAACAAGAACATACTTTGATGCCCTAACCTACTCTGAACATGTCCAAGGCAACTAATTACCTTACCTTAAGGTAAGTTTCATCATTAAATAATCCTCAAAATAATGAAATGAATTTTTGTGAAAATATGAAGCTAACATGTTGGAAATCATCATAATTATCATAGGCTACATTCTAAATAATTTCATGATTCGTGTGACAATATCATAATAGATCATGGAAGATTCAATAATTTCAAATTTAAAAAATGATTTAAATTTTTTTAATTTGAAAATAAATTGTTGTGTGAATGTGGAAATTGACCTTAGGTTACCATACTACAAACACTTCTAGGTAGCAAGTATCATCATAAGAACTAGAACTTGTGTTGTGTCCAACTCATGTTTTGTCCACTATTACATTTCTATCAATCTTGAAATATCATAAATCAACCAATGCACCTATTCATGATGTTCGATTCTAGAAAACTATCAATGCCATATTCTTGACATTCAAAATTGTTGAACTAGGACATATATTGATAACAATGGACATCCAAAGCATGCAAAACATCCTAAAATAGAACAATAAAAATCCATGATTTCCTCGCCATTGTTTGCAAGTTCACAACTAACAAGGGATGGAAAATTAAAAGAACACATTGCTTTAGAAAATGCTAAGTGCATAAACATAGTCTTGGAGCATATTATTATGTTTGCAAAGTCCACGTTAGTAATAGTTGGTCCTCCTCCATAATAAACATCACTGTAAAATACTTTACAACATGACATATATGCTTTATTGTTAGATGTTAGATAAGCGATGGCAAGAAGAATTTGACTCAAAATTGCAAAATAGACAAAAGAGTTGGAAATAGGACTCGGGATGAAAGAATTTTTCTTACTACCATGCCAAAAAGTAGGTTTGATGCCTTTGTCCTTGTCCTTGAAATAGAAGGCTACAATATAGAACAACATTGTGACTATGAGATAACCAAAGAGTTAATTGTTAGCCTTTTGAGTGAGGTATAATCTACCTGCAACAACAAACCTTGTGTTCATTCATGACAATATTTATTCCTTCGGTTTTTTAATCACTAATTGGCATTGATAGGTATATCACCATTCCAAATGATTGATGTCCAAGCAAGAGAAATATTCTAAGTTAATACAAAACACAAATACTACCAACTAGTTTATGGGTCACAAATTTAAGAATTTGATAGACACACATACAAAACCACATTAATTGAAAATACCATGATTACATCAGCCAACATAATTGTATGCATCAATTTCCAACCCTCTTGTTGGGAAACTTCCTATGATAATTTTTGCAGTGGGTATGTTTTTGGTACTACATCATCTTGCAAGTGTGAAGTTAGTGCCCGCATCCAACCCAACCTATATATTAATTAAATAGAAGATGGAAGCAAAGATTTTCAAAATGCGGTTAATACATTTTTGTTTCGATTTGTGATGAAAATATATACGAAATTGTAGAAGAATCTCTACAACAACAATTCAAAGGTAACATGACAATGATTATGTAGTCATGATTTTATGATAATCACTCCGAGAAACAAACCATCACCTTCAACATGAATAGTAGTGATGATCTACCATTCCTAAATATAATAAATTTGCATTAAAATGTTCAGAACATTAGCTTTGGAGGACGATTTTTCTTGGATTTTATGTGAAAACTTAAATTTAGAACTATTGGAGATATTACCTTCCAACTGCTGAAACAAACAAAGTTTATAGTAGCCATTAAATCCTTGTTAGTGGCCAATAGTACTTCATCACTTTCATCATGCAAATATTGCATTTCCTAGAAACCCATCTTCTTCATAAGGTTTCAAGTTTTTGTATTACATATTTGAAAAAAAAGCCAAAAGAAGCACAATTCCAAAGGTTAAGCAATCAAGTGTTCAATTAGCAACATAAGGCACATGGCAATGCACAACTAACCATGATACAAAGAGGTTCATTGTGGAAAGTGCCATCACCAATTCGTTGTGCTATTGTAGAAACAAGCTTAGTCAGGCTTTTTGGGCTTACAAACTTGCAATTGTGCACATTTTTGTCAAGTGCCACAAGATTCATTCAACTCAACTTCTTAAATCTCTCCCAAGAAACATGCATGTGAATTTTGTCCACCTACAAGGTGCATGTACGGTGAAAAGAAAAAGTCATGAACATTACCACAATTGAATTGATGGTTATTATTTCTTCCTCACGGCCCAATGAACTTAAGCTTGAAGTAGTAAAAATTTCCTAGCTTTAAAGATGGACATTGCCTTTTTGCTTACAAACCATAAGCCTCCAATGTAAGTCGTACAAATATATCACTATATCAAACTTCTTGATTTTACATTCAACACACACATTCTATATAAAACACAAAAACACACATTTTAATAAGTAAGAAACAATAACAAAGTGAGATGCAAATGCCTAGAGCTCAACATATTTGTCTATGGGATATTATTCTATACATCATGGTGAACCACATTTGGCAAGAAGGCAAAAGATTTAAAACTTGACAATGAAAGAGATTGCATGTGACAAGATGTAGAGGGCAACTCTTAGCCATGTGTTAAGACAAAAGGTGCATGATCCCAATTTTGGAGTGGTTGGTTCAAGTCGACTCTAATCCATACTTTAACCACACATAATAATTAGTAATGCATTCATTGAAACAATGAATTTCAAAGTCAAAAAAACCTTTGAATCATTAATCCCAATTGAAAATTTACAAAAAATTCCTCCATTATAGCTAGTTATATCAAAGAGTTTTAACATCTTTTCTTTTACTTGTGAAGTTGAATTCCAAACTTTTGCATCATTCTAGATGCCATGTTAGCTCCAAATATGAACATGACCAGCTATTCACATTATTGGGAACCAAAGTTGAAAATGTAATACTTTTAGCCTCTAAACCTCAAAAGGTGACCAAAGGAGACATAAAAGCTTTGCTTCATCTACTGAATTTTGACAAAATTCGAGTATGGGCAGCAACTTGTAGATTGGTTCAACTTGCAAAGCACTTCTACGAAAATGACATTTTTCAATATAGAAGCATCCAAGGTTTTATTCAAAGTCTGAAATAGCAATGGAAAAGAAAAACTAATGATAATCATCATCATCATGGTGAATTCAAAAGTTCCTATCATTGCACTATAGCCTTCAAGTTGGTAAAGTGTAGAACATTTGCAGAGCAATTTGCAATTGATGAAGATTTTATGGAGATTATGACAAATATAATCATACAAGATTGTGATATACTCAACTTTGACGCCTTTTTGTTGTTGTTCACATTGAGACAACATAAGAATGTTAGAAATATTTTCTACCAAAAATACACCAAAATCTCCATGAAAAATATTCTTAAGCGAATTTCTTCAAAGGTGATCCATAACACAAAGTTGGTCCAACTTAAAGTTGAATGGTGTTTACACATCATACTTAACATGTTGGACTTATCATTACAATATGAAGACATGTTGGCAATGCAAATTATTGACAAAGGTGGTGATGAAATTGTCTTGGGAATCTTTGATTATTTCTTTACAAATGAGTCAATACACTATACGATTACAAAACAATTATTTTCAATTTTGGAAGGATTCGCAAAACAAAAGGAAGGTGAAGCTATTATTATTAAACATGTACATTTGCTTCTACAATCATTCATTGGTGTTAGCAAACATGACTCCCACATACATGACGGTGTTAGCAAACTAGTTCAACACAAGGGGATTGCCCAAGCTTTAGTTGCACAAGAAGGGGTTGAGCTATTGGTTCGTGCATTGGAACGAAGGAAGGTAGGGATTATTCCTCTTGTTTTCCAATGTTTGTTTTTCGAAAATGAAAAATTTGCTTACAAAGTAATTGCAAGAGGGGGATGGAGAATGATGACAATAGCATTGCAATTAATGTGCCCACATGACATATCTTGATTTCCATTTATGCATATTGCAAGAGAAATGACATCAAAAGGTGAAACCCAAGAGTTGGTAATGGAAATTATAAACGAAGATACTAGTGAATATTGCCTACAATTATTATGTAACCTAGTAACGTATCATATAGACATCATGAGAAAGGAGTTAATTTCTAAGGGTGGAATATGATTTCTTCTAGCTTGTTTGGCTTCTTTTGATCATTACAAGAAATTTGAAATAATTAATAGTGGTCTATTTCAAACAATGGCACTTGACATCAAGGGAGTTGAGGAAATGATGGCTGACAATGGAATCCAAGTTTTCATGCAACTACTAGTTGTTGGGCTTAATGATAATAATGGGAACCATTTGTATTTTGTAAGTATTGTTGACATCATCAAACTATTGGTCAAAGGCTTGGAGGATCCCATGAAGCTCCTAATGCCATTAATAGATGACATTGATGTTTTAGAAATTCATAAAACCTTATTGCATCGATATTATTGTTCATTTCTTCTAGAAACATTAGATGTTAACATCGACATTGCCAAGGAATGGTTAAATTCTCTTGGACCACCCTTTAGTGCTTTTAAAATTGGCTCTTATTTACATGAGAATGATGTAATCTACGCTTTTATTCAACTATTTGAACACAAAGATATTGCAAGCATGATCATGGCCAATGAGGGAATCCTAGAAAAATTTCTAATTCAATTGTCTATGGGCAATTTGGATCTATATGCTTTTAAACTTCTTGGATGTGTTGCAACATGAAAGAGTGGCTACCTAAGTTCTAGATCAACGACCTTCCTTTTATCAAAGAGTTGCTTCAGCTTTTTCCCATGGAAAGAACAACATTTTATCAAGATCCAAAGGAACATAGTGTTGCATCACTTTTGTTCATATTAGCAAAACATCGAGGTGTATTTATCAAGCTTATTGTGAATAGTGGTGGAATTATAATTTTCTTAAAAGAAGCTATGTTGCAAAATTGGATTGGCCATTGCGATGTCATAGAAGTTTTCAGTATCATGGCCAAAGATGAAGATCATGCTTTACAAATTGAAAAAGTCGGGGGGAACAATGAACAACTTTGGACCCTAGCTTACTCATGAGCTCTCCTTGAAGGTCTTTTTTTAGTCTAGACCGATTGGTTTTCCCTTTAAAATGATGCCATGTAGACAAAGTCACAATTTGATTTGTCTTGGTCTTGGACCTCATCTAAAGGCCTTGAGACCAATTTCAAACTCTTGGTCAATAGGAATGCTCAATTTCATTGGACCCTGCTCTTTGAACCCTTTTCTAAAGTGATGTTCTTAGACTCTCCTTACTCCTTGCCGAACTTTTCCATGAAAGGGTCCATTCCAATGTGTGCCAAGGTTAAATTCTCGCAAGTTGGCGAATATTTTTCAAAAAATGACAAAATTGTAATTTTCAGGGATTTTTTCGCCATTTTTCGAAATAAAAATGTTAAATTAGCCACATCTAGACATAGTCACTTGCTAAGTCATCGCTTGTAACAGCACTTTTGGAAAAATGCTACAGCCGACCTAGGACAGTTGCCATTTCATGCTAATTAATGCTGAGGATCCTCTGCAGTGGACTTACGTCAGTAGTGTGGAAAAAAGAACCCTGCTTTCTTCTAGTTCTCTTCCACTAGACCTTGTAGGGTGTTGATTTTGTAGTCTCGTAGGTGGTTCAGTCTGAACCATGTTGTAGGTGCTTGACTTTGAAGAATAGATGACTTAGGATTCAGGACATTGATAGGAGGGTGTGGCTAATCTTCTGGACGAAATTTTAAAAGTACAATAATGCATCTGATGTTGTAAAGGGTTGCAGGAGGGAGGCTCCGGTAGAGAGTTTCTCTTCCACTAGACCTTGTAGGGTGTTGATTTTGTAGTCTCGTAGGTGGTTCAGTCTGTACAATGTTGTAGGTGCTTGACTTTGAAGAATAGATGACTTAGGATTCAGGACATTGACAGGAGGGTGTGGCTAATCTTCTGGACGAAATTTTAAAAGTACCATAATGCATCTGATGTTGTAAAGGTTGCAGGAGGGAGGCTCTGGTGGAGAGTTGGTACTAGTCCTGGGTTCAAACCAGTGACGTGCAGTTATTAGATTTTGTAAATGACCGACTGTTTTCATTTATTTTATATTTCAGAATCAAAGAACAGTGGATTTGTTGTTGAGAAAAAAATCAAAATTAGAGAACTGTCGGTTTGGTTAGTCGGATACATCAAAGAACCAGCAGTTTCCATGAAAGAACTGGCAAAGAACCAACAGTTAGAAAAGCTTTTTTTTTAATTTCAAAAAAACTGAGAACCAAGGTTCTATACCAAAACCCAATTTTAGATCCTTTTTCACCCCAGTGTGTATATGCCCAGGATATAATCAGTAAGTATCTGTAGCAGATTCTAATACCCATGTAACATTGGTTCAAACTGGTGTCGTTTGGTTCTTGTTTCTGGGTTGATTCCCCAGATTGCTGATTCTTTAAGATTTTTGAAATAATCATGATCACAATTCTTTGATTATGATGATTTGTAAAAAATCAAAATAAATCATCATGATTAAGACCTCATTGAATAGTTCCTCCTTTTAGCAATTGGGGTATTTGGGTGTCTATACAAACAAGCCAATATGTCCCCTCACATCCAATTTGAACTAACAACATTCTGTAAATTCTCCCTTTTTCTTTTTCTTATTCATTTGTACATTTTCCAAATCTATTAAGAGGTCATCTATTTGCTTTGGCCCATTATTGAACTCTTTTAAAAATCATCTCATGAGCCCTTAGCTATGTCTTTCCATCCCTAACAGATAATATTCACATCATGGGGCCTATGATTGAACTTTATTACACCTTTGATCACCTTTTGACTCAATTAGCTTAACTTGGGCTTAGGGTCAAAATGTCAAAGTGCAAGTGTTGTAATTTTTCAAGGATTTTTTCAAGCATAGAGATTCCTTATAACTACATTCTGGTCACAAATGGTTTTCACATTTTGGGTGTGCTAATGGGTTATTAGGATTTTGTCACACATTTTTTGGATAAGGCTTTATTTTAGGACATGGTGCATATTGATAATATTTCTCTCCTAAAAGGCGCCTAAGTTGTTTTGGGCATTTTGTCCTCATGTGTAGCTCATCGATTTTCTTATCTCACATGAACAATACTTCCTTTTTCTTCTTTTTTGTCTTTCTTGGCAAATTTTGACAAAAGAATTATACAAATATGTGCGGACATTATGGGTCCAACATTGTGAAAGTTTTTTCAAGGCCCCTTAGTAAGGCATCAAATTCAACTACCAATATCTTTTAGTGGTATAGGCCTTCTTTCTATGGAGGATTATGCCCCATTTGTTTTTTCTAATGAATTAGGCTCTTGTAGCTCCATATTAGTGTTCTAGGTTTGGTATTTTCAATAGGCTTATTTTGGAAAAATATGTTTCTTAGGTTGAAGGGGGGCCCACACCTGCTTCAATTGTACTTACATGTAGCACAAGATGGCTTGCTTCTTGGAACTAGGGTGATGTTCCTTTTTTTAAAACGTCTGGATGTTATTAATGCCCCAAATCTACATTTTTTTTTATGGACAACCACAATGACACATCATTTAGGTCTATCTTGGAGGATGACTATGTTTCCTCAACATCCAAAGCTTGCATTTGTTCTTGTTTAAGCAAGGGGGCAAGGTTATGGTTGATTGCTAAACCATTTATCTATTCATTTTGTATTGCACATTCTACTTTCACCTTAATGTTGTGTTTTCGCCTCAATTTAGCCTTCGACATCTAGTCTTCTCACATGTGAATGTTGATAAGAATTGGACACATGTAACATGCATTTAGATCATTGTCCATTTGGAGGTCAAAAAATAGCCGCACATAATGCATCTAAGACATCATGTATGCCCTCATTCAAGAGAATGGGCATGATGTATGGAGAGAGCAGTGGTACATTTTTATGTCAGGAGTTTCATTACGAACCGATCTTTACATGACCTAAGAAAACCAAGTCTTCATACCAATATGGTGGTTATTGACTTTGCACAAAAGACAATGTTTTCGAATGTCATTAATCAACCAACAAATGTAATTGCAAAATTTAACACCATTGCTAAGATCTGTAAATATAAAAGGCTTCATGAAGGGCACCATTTTATTTCGATGACCATGGAGGCACACGACGCACCTAGGCGTGATATGGATCATTTCATCAGGGAGGAATGCTCGTCTTTTCCACGATAGACGATCAAGAGATCATGTATCTTTGTCTTTTTGCATTTAATCTTCAAGTAACATGTTAATATTGCTCTCCAATGTGCTTTAACCTTTGCTGTAAACAAGAAGATTCCATTGGCAAATGATGCTTGTTTTAGACCTCCCACTATTATTAAATCTCACGATTTGCATGTAAGTGACATTAGAAAGGTCATGGGTGAAATAGCTTCCTACTACAAGAGAGATTGACTCTCTCCCTCTCTTTGGGCTGTGTGTCTTTTGGCCTTTCCTTGGCCTCCTCCTTTTTGTCTCCCTTTGGATGGTTCTAGCCATCATTATTTTTAAAAATAAAATAACACTCACATTCCTGAGACCCTGAATTTGTGCCAATGGTTGGTAGCATGTTCTATACCAAGAAAGTTTAGGATTTCAAATTTGGTGAGCTACTGCTGAACATAAATTATTAAAAAATTATAAGAACAATATTAAGTTCTTTTGCAGAATAAAAAGTACATGTAGAACCATGCTGCATAGTTTTATGCCTTGCAGGGGCCGAAAAACATGTGGAAGAAGACAAGAAAAATTGGGGTGAGGTAGTGCTCGATGGGGGTATTTAGCATCTAGTGAAAGGAACAGGGCAAACTCAATTAAGCACCAAATTTGCTGCTAAACTGAGTTTCATGCCACAAAAAAAACTGATTGTAAGAAAGGAAACATGAAAAACCCCCCAAAAAATATGTTAAATGTATATAACTAAAAACCATGATATGTGAGGACTTGGGAAAACAGTACCTGAAAACCAACAGTTCAAAATTTTGTGAGAACTGTTAATGCTGAAGACCGCTTAACCAGATTTTTTCTGAAATTCGGAAAACCGAGTCAGTTCTCAGAATGAGAAAAGCAATTAAAAGAACTGGGGCGGTTCTTAGGACCTGCCCCAAAAACCGGAACCAATGGTCCTTACAAAAAGGAGAACCGCCCAACAGTGGTTTAAACAACTACCCAATTTCACTTGTCTAATCCATGCAATATGATGGGATTTCTTTATCGAATTCGTAAAGTCTTTGAGAAGGGAAATTGCTCAGTTCTTTCCCGTTACAAACCTTGTAGGGTGTTTTAGGTGCTTGACTTTGTAGCATAGATGAATTAGAAAATCGACAGCCCCTTTGCAAAGGTACATTGTAAATTCAGCTTAGAGGGCTTTGTTTCTGGCATATGGAGGCCCCTCCTTTCACTAGACTACAAAATAGGCACTGACAGACCTATTACACAAATAAGAGCTTGTGGACGTACGATGTTATTTGTCAAGTTACTAGGGTAATAGCAGCTATTCTACAGGGAACAATTCAGTGACAATTTTTCAACCTGCTTGTGAATAGCCAATAGATAGATCCCAGCAGCAATATTCACAAATTCTTAAAATCTCCCCAAGAAGATACTGCTATATCTTTTACATAAATTTGAAATTTTTCTGCATGTGAATTTCAGCTCCTAGACCTAAATTCTTGCAACTGAAAAAAGAAAATTAGGAACAAGCAATTGATAGGACAATCCATACTTACGTGAAATCGATCTGAATCAGGACTGCAGGAGAAGGTATTATGCCTGACTCGGATGTGCACTGTGTCATCATAAATTTGCACTTTTGCACCACTTCTTTGTCTCTTGCTACACTGATCTGTTGTCCCTGAAGACGAACCCTTATTACAATGCTTTGGAGTTCCTGTTATAGTTACCATCTACCATAGTTTCATCATCTGTTTCAAACCCTTATTGCCATTAGCTGCCTATTCCGATCTTGCAGATCAGCAATTATTCTATTCAGCAATTTATATTAAGGATCTGGGCTCCGACATTTGTCTTTCCCTTCCTTTCTACATGTGATCTGCAGTTACCACTTGAAGGACATGATGATTCAAGGTTTTTCCATTTCAACAAAGGCAATCCAGCAAGAGCTGCAGCATCCTTTGGTATGATCCGGATATATTCATGATCATTACAGTTGTAGTAGCTTCTTCTTCTTCTTCTTCTTCTTCTTCTTCTTCTGCTGCAGTAACAGATCAGGAACCTAGTTCTTCTTTCCTTTCTATTCCAACAACTACAAATTTTGGCGTCAAACCTCGGAATCTTTCCAAGGTCCACACAAGCTGGGTTATTTTGACACAAAGTTTTTGTTTTTGGTATGTATCCCAAAGGCCAAAATGACCAATGAGAAAAATTGGAACACGTCTCAAAATCAATAATTTAAATTTTGGAGGCATCCACAAACATAACCAAAAGAAAATCATGCCTCGAAAGCCTCAAATTATTACTTATTGTCCCATCTATGATAGATATCAATAATTCTATATTCATAGATTATCATAAGATGCTGTCTTACTAAACACAAGTGAGCTATGTTCCTTTTGTAACTTTGCAAATTTGAAGGTTGTTTAATTTTAGCCCTTGAAAAAAGGGGGGCATGAATTAGGGCAATTTGCATCATTTGTTCATTCATATTAGATGTAAATTATACATTTAATTTTTTTCGGTGTTTTTGGAATTTTCCAATGTTGTATTTGCTTACTTTTCATTAATCATACATGTTTGTATGGTTTGTAAGAATATGGGAGGACCAATGTTTTTTTTCGTGAATTATGTGATGTAGCTGCAATGGGAATGATTCATAGGAAGATTTATCCAAAGTTGGCTACAAGCTACATATGAAATTGAACTGTTTTAAACGTCTTTCTATATTTTTGGTTACATACTTGAATCATGTATTGAAATATGATTTTTTAATATCTTTTTTTGGGTATTATAGCCAACAAGAACAGAGCTAGTAAAGATATTTATAAGAGAGTTTAGGTGTGAGTTTATAAGTACCCGGGTTGATAATTGGTAGGTATCTGTAGTGGACTCTATTACCTACACAACCATGGTTCAAACTGGTGTTGTTTGGTTCGAGTTTAGGAGCTGATTCCCTGGTACATCTTGGAAAACAAGCCTACAATGTTAAACAGAACTCAAATTGACCTTAGAATGGGAATCAAAACTGGGAACTAACCTCCACCTAGAAGCAAACCCAATACCCTGTTTATATAGGTTTTCATTTTTCATTTTCGAAGAAAAATTATGTTTTGTACCAAAAAATAATTTGATTAGGGACGTTAGGGGTTGGGTGGGGTGGCAATGGCATTGAGCATACAATTGTTGGGGGTGGTTTACATTAGACTACTCGGGCTTGGGACCACAAAAATTTAAATCTCTCATTGGTCCAAAGTGAGAAGGGTGGTCAATTTGGGTTTACATTAGTGTAATTTGAAACTTGTCTAGGGCCAAGCAAATGGCCTTGCACAAATAAAACTTGTTGGAACCTAACATGGACTGTTGTGGATATAATGTTGTTTGGGCCTTTGGGGGATATTTCTTAGGCTCAACTCTTGGGATAACTTTTGTTTTTTGGTCCTGAAAGTCGGTTCCCTTGCCAACTTGATTGGAGTTGTCAATTTGTCTCTTTGTTTTTGAGAAACTTGTTCCTGAGACAACCCCAACCTCCAAGTACCTTTTTTTTTCCAGCTAATCTCTTTCTACCCTGTCAACTTGCTAGACGTTTAGGTACATCAACGGTTGTATTAGTACCGTAGGCGTGAAGGCAACTTGTGGGAGGGCTGGGTTTGAAAGATGTACCCTGGGGAGGGGGGGTGTCCCTGAGGCTGATGCAGCATTGAATTGCTCGCTTCCAGAGCGGTGCATCAAGTACGCGTCAGACTGGAGTTATGCTGCAACTGCAGCAGACGACTTACATAGTGTTGTACTGACAAAAATATGACACTCAAGATTACACAAGATTGAGTTCAGTCCGGAAATAAGTCATGTGGCCAAAAGTACATGTGAAGACTAGTCATGGGGACCAGCAAGGTCTAATCTAGTAGAGTTGGCGGTTTTTTAAAACAGGAACAGACCTCTGATCATTATCAGGTAGGCTCTGGCTTGATTAACCCAGCCCCCACGAACGCACCATCCCAAAAAATCCCGTTCTGAGGGGGTGGGTGGGGGAAGGAAATCCCTCAGGCTGATGCAGCATTGAATTGCTCGGTTCCAGAGCGGTGCATTGAGTACGCATCAGACTAGAGTTATGCTGCAAGTGTTGCAAATGACTTTCATGGTTTTATACTGACAAAAATATGATGCTCAAGATTACAAAAGATTGAGTTCAGTCTGGAAATAAGTCATGTGGCCAAAAGTACATGTGAAGACTAGTCATGGGAAACCAGCAAGGTCTAATCCTTGAAACCACCACAAAAATGCAATAAAAGATCAGTGACCAGAACCATCACAGGGGAGACAAAAAGGAAAGGCCAAAGAAAAGGCCAAAAGACAAACAGCCAGCAAGAACCAGAAAATAAATAAATAATAAGACTCGTCCCTCTCACGATAGCAAGCTATCTTACCGATGGCCCCCTTAATGTCAACTGCATGCTAATCACAAGATCTAATAATAATGAATCTAATTTACTAGAGTTCGCGGTTATTAAAAACAAGAACAGATTTCATTATCAAGTAGGCTCTGGCTTGAGTGACCTAGTTCCCACGAACGCACCATCCAAAAAATCCCGTTTTGAAGTTTTTGATGGGAACTTGACGGTGGGTGAGTTTGGGGTGACTTAAGGGTTTTTCTCCTTCCCATCTTCCTGCCCCTGAGAGGGTTTTTTTAAAAGAAAAATTCTTTCAGCCCTTTCCTCCAACCTATCTATTGACTTCTACCTACCTCCCCTTACTTACCTCCCATAACCACCTACCTACCCCCATTCCTCGTCCCCATTCCCGCCCTTTTGCCTCCTCCATTGCATCATCATGATCTTTAGTGCGTTTTCATTTCTCACTCTTGGTGCTCCTATTCATGTTGTTTTTACCTTTCACTCCTACTTCTAGTGCTATTTGCTCTCATTCTTGGTGTTTCTCATTCTCATTCCTATTGTTACTAGCTTTCACTCTCGCTACTCATACTGTTGTTGTTTTCCGTTTTTGCTCCTAGTGCTCCTACTCCTAAATTTTAAGTCTTTTTGGAAGGTAAATTTTTGTATTTGTGTCATGAGAAATATGGTAAAAAACACATATTAGTACTCTATTCATCACATAATCATGGAATTAATATGCCAAAAAGCCATTTTTCAGTATGTTCATACATTTTCAACAAGCATTTTATCAACAATAGAATACTAAAATGAAAAATACACAATGCCGATGGTCGCATTAAAGAAAAAGCATAATAAATAATACAAATCTAATGATTCATTAAATTCATATTGAAATATTACGTACAAAAGTGAATGAAACGCAATGTTAAAACATTGAAATGTAGTATCAATTGAATTTTATGGTAAAAACATTAAACAATCAAACTAGATGACAATTGAAATATAGCACACAATTATGGAGTTGCCAATAACTACTTTGTTATCAACTTTGAATCACAAGATTCCTAAAGTTAAAAAATTATGCTAAAATACATTAAAAAAACAATAGGAGCTACTATGAAACATAATTTCGTTGTATATTTTAAGTTTTTTCAACAAATGAAACATCATTTTATTAAGGTTTTATTTTAAGTCACATTTTATTATAAAAAACCACATCTATATAAACATGATTATCTTTCAAATCATATGATGTTTTAGACTATGTCAATGGTGTGATTTCAAAACATTTTATTATACAATTTCAATGCGTAAAAAATATTTTATATTGTCATTTTTTCATTTTAAAAATGTGTCATTTTTCAATATTATGCACATGTGAATGACTGATACATATTAAGATTCAATTTAAGGACGTGCAAAGGAAGACATGAACTATGTTTAGAAAGAGAATGCTAAAAAGATACAAGATGGTTTGAATAACTCAAGTTGACTAAGCCAACATTGTCTTTTGCCAAATGGTTTCATTCTTTCAGACTTTGCGTTGCTTTCAAAATGTTTTGTTGTCGATTCCTCCATCCATTTGTATTCTTCCCTAAACAATGTTTTTCCTCTCCCAATCTCACACATCCTTCCACGAAACTTCATGATTTATATGCTGAAAATCCTTTTGCATTTCTTGCAGCAAAAACATACATCCCATACCTATCTATTAAAATCCTAATTCTTATTTGCACTAAAGTTTGACTTGAAAAGATATCCCCTCTCTCAAGGGGTGATGCAAACTTGTTTATGTTGTGATTTCTACAACTATGTAAAGACATTTAACACCATACATGGTGAAAGGAAAATATTATTGTACAAAAAAAAATATTGTTTTTCATTCTGGCTCTTAGTGTTCCTGGTGTTTTTGTTTTTTTTTTGCTTTTTGCTTTCACTTTTGATGTTCTTAATGTTCCCACTCCTATTGTTCTTCATTCTCATTCTTAATGTTTTTGCTCCTATTGTTCTTCACTCTCGTTTCTGCTATTCCTACTCCTATTGTTCTTCATTTCGTTTTTGATATTCCTACTCCTATTGGACTTCTCTCTCTAACCTCATGCTCCTCGCTCTTATTCATGGCGCTCCTACTTTTGTTATTCCTCATTCTCAATCCTGGAGTTCCTCATTCTTGCTCTTGGTGTTTTTTGCTTTCGCTCTTGTTCCTAATGCTCCTAGTTGTCGTTCCTTGCTCCTTGCTATTGGTTTTCACTTGTGGTGCTCTTGGTTATACCATCGCCCCCCTCTCTCCTTGTCTTACTATTACCACCCCTCTTTTCTAGTTTTATTGCCATCCCGCCCCTTTCTCCTTGTTTTACCATTGTAGCTCCTCTCTTTAGTTTTGTTACCATCAAACCCCCCCCCCCCCCTCTCTATTTGTTCTACCACTGCCCCACCTTTTCCTAGTTTGATTAACATTTCCCTCGCTCTTTTGGTGATGCCATCACCTTGTTGGCAACACCTCCCTCTTTCCTAATCTTGCTACCATTACCTTCCTTCTTTCCTAGTGTCGCCATCACCCTAAACCCTAAAACCCTGTTGGTAACACCCTCTCTTACTACTACTATCTACCCCTTTTTTTTGGTTTTCACCTTTCTCCTTGTGTTACTTTCTACCTCCTTATATTGTTAATTTTTTTGGGTTATTGTTTGTTGCATTAAGTTGTTTAGTTGAAGATGGCCCTTTTCACGAGGTTAAAACGGATGAAAGTTCCATGCATCAAACCCTTAGCCATTGATGATAACAAGGTTGATGATTCAACAACTGTATTAACTATGGTGGTTGAAGGTCAAGATATTCCAAATGAGTTAGTGTATCCTTGATGCATTAATCGATCTTTCAAGATTAGTGGCTAAAGGTGAAAATCTTCAAAGGCAGGAGTTGAAGGATCTATTGTGGATGCAACAAAAGCACTAACTATGGTGGTTGAAGGTCAAGTTGTTAAAAGTCACCAATTAATTTGGCTAACACTAATTTGCATTGCCATTTTTCACCTCACTTACTCGTAATTTTTTATCACTTTTCAAAGTGACCAATTTGGTTAACACTAATCTTAACAAACCCCCCACCCCACTTTCCTTCATGCAAAAAAAAAGGTGCGACTTTTTTTGGCCAATTTTTATCATGCAATACCCCCATGCTTTGAGCACTTTTATTTTGTCTAAATTTTTTTATTCAATACCCCCATGCTTTAATGACATTAATTGCATTTAACAACTAGCTCAATGGTGTGTAAATGATATCCTCATTTTTCCCAATAGTCCATTCATTGGGGGTGTATGCAATACCTTCATCCATTTAATGCCCTTTGTTGATTTTGACTTCCTTGTAAACAAAATTCAAACTCTCCATGGGCAAAGGATGGTTGAAGATGGGTATGCAAGGTGGTTGAGTATCCGGTCACATATGTGATTACATGGCTCCTTGTTTGACACTTGGCAAAGGACCATGACATGTTTGTGCAACTAAATGGGTCTAATCGTCCATCCACTTGACCCAAAGGTCTATGCCAACAAGACCATGCTTATATGGACAAAAGGATTTTGGGCAACCCCTTAGTTCATCTTCATCGAAATGAGCAAAAGGCGATTGATTAATCAAAGCACAAGGCAATTTTTGAATGGACCACCTTTAACTTAAGGCATTACAACATCTCAAGTTGTTCAGACCGACCTTGGTGACGATGGCTTCTAATAGATTTTTCTAACTCTTTGGCATCCCAAATTGGAATGATGGATCCATCCCTAGGTACCGCATTCCACTAGTGCAGAGAGAGATGATGGCCTTGCAAAGTCGATCAATAGGTCAAAGATATCATATGTGAAAGCCATCAAGGCCGCTTGGGACTTTCACCCACCCAATACCCCCATCAAATCATCAACCAACAAATAATTTTTTTATATAGCATGCCATGAACCAACATTAAAATTAGAATATTTAATTTAGAAGTTCATTTTAATTATTAATTTGAATATGATTTATTGAATAATCTATTATTTAAAATAAAATAAAAATTATAATTTATGACTATGTATTAAAATTTAATATTATTTCAAAAAAATGAAATGATTATTTTACACATGTAAAATCTAATTAACTAGTATGTGATTAAATTGGTTTACATCTATATATAGATTGGATTTATCATCCAAGAGTAACCAATTAAAGTCCCATTAGTCATTAACAAAATGGTGTTTAGTTGCAATCAACATATGTTTATACACATCAATTACAATAATTATTTGATTTCTGATTAAACTTAATATTCATAGTATTTTTATTGTAAATCAAATCATTGACATGATTATTGTAATTATACTAATTTCTTTACATTAAATTACTTATAATTTCAAAAACATTAAACACATTCCAACATAGACTATTCTACAAAATATTTTAATATTTTTCAATAACAATAAAATGACTAAAATTACTATATAATCACTATATAATCATAAAAAATATTTTATTAATACGTTAATTATAATAAACCCATAATTTATAAATCAGTTTAATATTTAAAAATTGAAATATTTCGACTATAATTAAATGAATTAATTTAATTTTTGTAATTGTAAGAATTACATTCCGATATACTATAATATTCAATTATGTATTTACAATATATGGTTTTTTCTACATAAAAATACATAAAAATAATTTTACTAAAAAATAAATATGATAAATTATTTTCTTATTATTTACTGATGATGTAAAATAAATAAATAATATGACAATATCAATTTTCACATTAATTAAAATGACTCTTCCCAATCATAAAACATAACTATTGTATTGACAACACTTATGTTTCAATAATACTAAACAAACTTATCCTAATTGAAAAGTTATGTCCTATAGTGAAGATTTTTATTTCAAATTTTTATTTCAAATTTTAAAATAATGAACAAATTTGCTGTAATTAATGTATTAAAAAAATATACACTGAAAATAATTCTATATATTAATCAATATTTATTTATTTACAGTAAATTGTTAGTATACAAAAATAAACAAATTCCATTAATAATAATAATTTTGTAGTGACATAAATTAGTTTTAATTACATAATTTATTGTAAGTTAAAATTACAATACTTGAATAGCTAATTTATAATTAAAATTTCGTATTATAATCTATAATTTATAATTTTATTTCTTATTTAATTTTCCAGAATAATCATAATTTCATCAAAATAATTAATGTTATGACCATAATTGCATGGATTTTAATATAATCAATTAAAATATGTATTTTTAATAACTATTTGTTCATACTATATCACTTTTATAAATAATTGTAAATGATTATATTTATTAGCTATAACTTACACTAAATAGTTTCAACATAAGTTTTTATATTATATAATTTATATTATTTACAGTAAACGAAATCAATTACTGTAATAAATGTTACCTTACTTCAAAATCATTGTAATTATTCCATATAAGAATTAATTGTAGTAAATTCATAATTATTTTATAATTGATTAAATTATTCACAATCTATAATTTATAATTTTAAATCTGAATGAAAATTTTGGGAAATTTATAATGTAGTTAAAATAATTATTGTAATGATTATAATTGCATGAATTATTATACAATAATTTTTTATTTTTAAAAATATTTAATTACTTATCTATGATAAATATTTTAATATAATATTACAGTAATTAAAATATATCAATACATGCTCAGCAGATTATTGTACTTATAGCTATTAATTGCAAATGGAAAAGAAACATTTATTTGAGTAATAACATAATTTCCAATAATATATTTATTTATATAATAATTAAAATAATTAGTTTACTATTACTTTTAAAATAAATAATTTGTGTGGGAATTTATTTTCTAATAGAAATTATTAGTTCATGTTTTTAATTTGAAAATAATTATTGATAATAATTATTTTTAAGTATGATAATTAAATTTATTTATTTTATTAATTATATTATCTATAATTCGACCAGATTTTTAAAAGTAAGGAAATATTTTTAAAAATTTAAGTTATTTATTTTATGTATGAATTATGTATTGATAAGTTGTGAGTAACTAAATAGCTACTTAGTTAAATACTAAAAAGTTATTAATTATTTAAATAATTGATAATGAGTACTTAATAGTTGTAGGGTATAGTTATATTTTAAATATATGTTAAATTTAATCATTTTAAATCAAATGATTATCTAATTATCTAGTGTGCCATGTACTTGAATTGTTTAAAAATCTAAACACTAATAAAAAAGGCATGAAAAAAGTTTTGAAGTTGCAACTTAGTTTGTGAAGAAGTTGCAACTTCAAAATTTATCCCATATTGTTTGTTCTCCAATCCTAGTTTGAACATTATATAAACAAGCGGTGTGATCATCCTATTTCACATTAAAAAATGTGTACACATGGGATCAACCATTCAAAAGGTTTAACCCAAAAATAAATAAAATTATGCACAATTTTAAATTACCTACCCTCCTAATTTACTTATGTACCTAGGTGGATAGGTAGTTAGATAGGTGCATAGTTTGACCTACCCACTTAGGTTTGACTTATGTATGTACTTACATAAATACCTATTTATATGAATAGGCATTTAAGCTAAGAAGGTAAGACCTACCTACTTAGCTTTTTACTTAAATAGGTAGGTAGGTATTTGCCCTAAATTTGTAAGCACCTACTTATGTACCTATATAAGTATCTAGCAACCTAATTATATTATTATTTTGTATTAAATTCATTTATACTGCCACGTGGCATGTTAACATTGGGCCACATGTCATAATCAAAATCATCTAAGCATGTGAATTGAACATCGCAAATGATTTCAAAATAATAATAATAATAATTTTAAAGAATTAAATATTGAAACACGTGGCAACACATCATTTGCCTTTAATAATGACCAAAATAGTTGCATTTTAGTCGCATGTGACAATAAGTATACAATGGAGTCAAAGGATGAACTTGTATTAGTTGATTTTTTTGTTCATCCAATACCCCTTGTTGTTTGTGACTAATATCACATGTGATTGTCCAAGGCAACGAAAGGGATTTTAGTCGCAAATGTCGGTTGCAACTAAAATTTGGTTGCAAAGACCAGTCGAAAATAGGTGTTTTTCTTCTAGTGACCCAATATGTTTTCTTCAATTTTTATATTTCATAGAAGTGATGAATTTTCATTGAAAAACCATAGTTTTTGAAAACAAATTCAAAAACAAACTTGTAAAATAGCAAAAATGCACTACCCAAAAAATCATTGCTGCAACCATTATGTCATATTAACCTGATAAATTTTATTAGTTGCCTTATTCTTATAGATCAACCACTTGTTATCAATTTGTTACATTCATATTATAAACATTATTGTATCCGATCATACTTTTCAATTTTAATTATAGTTGCAGTTAGTCCCACATGTGAACCTTGCAATGAGTAGTAGCTACACATGGACATGATCTTTAAAATAAAATTTGGCTTTGGTTTGGCATAATTTTGATCAAGTTATTGTAAAATTAGATTATATTGATAAAATCTCAAAAGGGAAAATTAGGAACCTAAGTAGTTCAAAATTGGTTATGTACCAATGTCTTTTGGTACCAAATATCAATGATACATTTCACAATCTGTAATGA
The DNA here is from genome assembly GCA_963920785.1 of Sphagnum contortum. Lineage (NCBI taxonomy): Eukaryota > Viridiplantae > Streptophyta > Sphagnopsida > Sphagnales > Sphagnaceae > Sphagnum > Sphagnum contortum. The sequence goes on along the minus strand of OY987276.1, from coordinate 8,106,160 downwards.
AGCTTCTATGCTTAAATATTAATTCTTTTTAAAAATTTGATCTATCCAAATTTATTGTGCCAAGTGCAGTTTTGGTTTCACATGCATTCAACTTTTATTTAGGTTGTGATGATAAGGTGGATGATATATTCATGATATGTGTATTGATATGCTAATTACTCATTTTAAATCTATTCCTTCGGTCACATGGGGTCAAAAGTTGAAAATCAACATGCTGATTACAATGATTTTATTTTGTGACAATTTTTTTTCTAGTTTGCAAAACAAAATTGGAAAAGGAATATTTTGTCATGAATTCAATTTTAAAAAAATATTCTTCAAAAAAAATTATTGAAAATTTTGCTTGCAATATTATGAAAGGGTGATCATTTTTTCTATTTTTAAAATTTTAGATAATGCCAAGTTCGGCTAAATCTTCTTGTGGATGATGGCTAATTGAGCAAGCTCACAAAATTGGAGATTTTTAAAAAATTTAAATGATTGGCTTATTGTGATTTGGATGCATATTTTAGTATGCACTATCATTATTGTCATCTATTTATGCAAACCTTCAACAATTTTGTTCATTGTCAATGGTGAAAGACTTTGGAAGGGGACAATTGAATGCATTCTCCACTTTCCACTCGTTTTTTAAAACTATTAAAACATGGGTATGAGTGTTTAGTCTTTACTTCGGATTAGTTGCGGCTTTTGCTCATTTTTCCATAACAAAAGAGATGAGCTTAATTGAAGTTTACACATGATTGTGGAGACTTTTTGCACAAAGCTACTTGGAGCCCAAGGGATGTCATAAAGATGGTGGACATGTGAAGCACCAATTGCCTTGCCCTTTATTACTATACAAAAACTAGTGAATAGCTTAAGGTTTAAGTATTTTGAGGTGAGCCACCTTTGAAAAGGGAGATGATGCAACATGAACACTTGCAACAAATTTTTTCATGTTTAAGTTAACAACAAAGAAAAACTTGATCGCGAACAAGTTTTTTTGGACAAAATTTTGTCATTTTTGAAAATTTGGACAATTTAGGTGTAAATTGGCTTTATTTTCTAGCTTTTGAATTATATATATATATATAACATAAAATCCTTGTTTGATAGGCATTTAAGCCCTATTGATAGGATGTGGAATGCAATGAAAACATCCATTTGCAATTTTTCTTCATGTACAATTTAACAACACATACATAAATGCATTTGAGCCAATTTGCACGCACTACAACCCAACTATATATATAATAATAATAAATTAAAATGTCTTTTTTTGTGTAAACCATCTTCAACATGCAACATTAAATGAGCCTTTATATTAAATTAACTTAGTTTCACCCTTCTTGGACCATTAAAAAGTGTGTAATAAAATTTGAAAGACTATTTAAATCTAATCCATCTCGACCAATCATGATCATCAATCAATCCACATTAGTGAATTCACTTTCATTTTGAAAGTGTTTTTTTTTGTCACATTATCCTTGTGATATCTACTACATGGCATACATATGTTATGCTACTATTATATGTTTTGTCCAAATTTTAGTATAAAAAAGAATTTTATGTTGTTTGGTGGAGATGCACTACGTTTGTTTTATTTATAGACTAATGTAGGTAAACATGCTAGTGCCTAAACACCTATTGTATCAATCACCTCCCTCTCACTTAATCCACCTCATTTATTCATGGGGTCTAAAGATAAAGTGTAAAGGCTAGAAGATGCACCCATGCTCTTTTAAATAATTCCAAATGAGTGAAAAATAAGAAAAATATGCCACTCTAAAGTTTGGGTGATAAAAAGGAGAAATAAACAACCCATTAATACACATGGCAACCCATGAGAATTTACTTTGCCACCTAAAACCAAACAATCATATGCAAAGTAGTGGACTTTGCCTACTCTCATCAATGAGATGGATGAAGAAAACAATGACTAATGTTCCTAAAATTCATCATACACTTTTAACCATACGACTAAGATATGGTCTAGTTTAGGCTTGGAAATCAAAGGTAATGGGTGTGAGATTATGCCATTCACCAAACCCTTGTGCAAGTTTATCAAAGTTTACGTGTGCAAGGTGCTCTATTCTTTTCACTAGTTGTATTTGATTGTTTCGAATTATGTGCATTCCCAAGCTTAGAACATTTTAGTTGTTACACCTCCTACCCATAAGCTCTTGCCCTCTAGGTCCTTGTGCTCTTGTGTTCCTCCTAATTGTTGTGGTCTTGTGTTTATGCCAATTGCCATGGTCTTGGTGTTTCTCCTTAACATCATGGTCTTATGGTCTTATGCAACTTTCCTAGTTACATTCCTCTTCTATCGTATTTGTTCTCCATGAATCTTAATCATTGGAAGGCATCAACCTTGTTATTTGGCACCTTTATGTCTATTGTTTAGCCCATGTTTGTTATTTAGCCTATTGTTGAGGCCATGTTGTGCAATATTCAAGATTCATGCCCCTATACTTGTTCAAATCCACTTATAAGTCTATTTGAAAATTTTGGTGAAATTTATCACCCACCTCCCTTACAATTGTTAGAGTCCAAGTTGTAGCAAATTGTGTTTTCATACATTTCTCAACAACTTTTTGAGCTATTCAATTTGTTGCAACCTTACATCTATTACTTTTGTCAATTTTTGGTCCTCCTTTTCCTTTCACCTTTTCTTCTTGATTTCCTTAACAATTGCTTTGTCCATAGTTTTTTTCCTTAGGCTATCTAGGCATTTAATATATGTCACAACATGTGACTAGGAATAATCAACCAATGGTTATTTCCTTTTGTGTATCTTGGATGTCCACAAAGCACTAGCAAGTTGTGCAAACACATGGATTCTTAAATCAGATTTGGGGAAGGTTGATTTTCTCATAACATCTCAAGATTCTCCTCATTTTAAGTAGATTCTCCTCATTTTAAGTTTACAACATTGATTTTTTTAGATATTCTTCAATCATTGTAGGGCTTTGAAGCATATCTACATAATAAAACTAGTCATTTTTCAACATGTTTTAAAGCATATTTTCAATTGTTATTTACTGAATTGTTTGAACTATATGTAAAAGTTTTGCAATGAATATTCATGCCTCCAATTTTGATTATGATCAGCTTATTCATCTATTATGTAATTGTATTTCCTTGATCATCGATGTTTGCTACCATGCATATTTTTGAAGGTTGGATCTTACAATACCACTGAAGCAAACAAAAGACTTCAAAGGACATTTAGATGTTTAAGCCCTACTACTATTGAAATATGTGACCCAACACCCATCAATGAGCCATCCATTTGAAACCCATTTTGACTCAGGTGTGGATGAGCACCAACTAAGTAACTTATCATGTATGACACTTCCACCTTAGCCTAGCTAGGCAAGTAACCTATGTACCTGGGCAAGTATAGTATGCTGAATGTTGGTAGGGGATATAAGCAGTCACTGGGTAGGTAAGTTACTAAGGAAGGCACTAGGTGGCTGCTAGGTAAATAGATACATCACAATTGTTAGTAGAGAGTTAAACCACTGTGGCTAGTGATGGGACGAGACTACAATGAAAAAATATTTTTCTGTCATCCATCCTGCATGGTGTGGTTGTTGATGCTGGTTCACTCAGAACCAAAGAACAGCCATTTCCAGTTATTTCAAACCCCTTGAAGAACATGTGGTTTTCATGAAAGAACTGGCAGTTTTCTGGGTGGTTATTTGCTTTTGCAAAATTTGAGAACTGTGGTCTGTGACTTTTTATCACAATTGCACTTATGAATCAATCCTAAGAACTGCACTGATAACCTGGGGGGGGGGTCTGTTCCTAATTTTCAATAGCCAACACTGGTTAGCTCCTAGCATTTGGTCTGCTGTAAGCTTCACCCCATGTTGGAGTTTACTTGAGTTTTGAAAGTGGCCAGACTATGGTAGTTCCTTGTTCCTTCAGTCACTGCTCAGAAGAATTTCAATTCTGGTTGTTATGGGCATAATGCTTCTACCACAAACACAGCTCCACCTCAAAACAAAGGTATTCAAAGGAGTGGAGAAATTGAAAGTGATATAGAGTCATATGGTGAATGAAAATACAACATATGTCTTCCAAATTACATAAAAGCTTCCAAGAAATTTTCTAGTGCATTTGGAGATTTCCATTATCCAATATGCCTCAAACCATAATTTTTTCCCCCGATACCATGTGGCGGGTACCTGTGTACCCACCTGCTATTGCAGAAACAAAAAAAACAAACTTCATTTTATGCCATGTAAAGCCTGCAATCTCAAGCTTTAGCCCTACACATTAATAACATTGGATGACAGACAGACCCAAAACAAAGAATTCCCTGTAGTTGCTATTTCATTGCAGGGGTCTCTTGAAACACTTTTCTGGAAAGGAGCATAGACATTGCCCAAAAGAAACCCTGCTCAACCTGCTAATTTAGATGCAATCGTCCCACATGAAATTAGGGTTAAGGATATGGGAAAAGGCAAGAAAATTCAATGAAACTTATGTTCTCATTTGGTATCAAAGCAATTCAAACATAAATCATATTCATACTTTTGATGCTTCATTCTTATCAAGAGTGTACATGTGAACAACGGAGTCTTTTTCCCTCTTATTTCTTTTTTCCAATATTTTGATACTGAAAATTTGGTGTACCATTCCAAAAGAAAAAGGCAAAATGGGTTGAATTTACACTATTAAAAAATTCCCAAGATTCTCCCAATTTCTGTTGTCAAAGAGACAACAAATTTTGTTGAACAAAAACAATTGTGTACACAAGCCAAAGCGGATAGCTCTGTAGACAAAAAGCCTGTTTCGAGCATGGAAAAAACTTTATATGGTCAATGAACATCCCTGCAGGCTGCACCTCAAAAGCTGGTGTGCACAGGAACACACCATTGTTGAGAGTTTTTCAACGTTTTGAAATACCCAAAACTGGCAGTTATTGAAAAAATGATTTAAACACACCCGCACTGACCCCCACCTACACCCCCTATTTGGGCCTCTACTAGTGCTTACTACATTCATCGCATAGTATGAATTATACCCATATCCACGAATGAACATGAAAAATTGAACATACACAAACTCTGCCTCTCTGTTAACTGTACCCACACTTTCATTTTGATACAAATTATTTCCAAAAAACTTTATATAGCCAGAAATTCACACTTTCAAAATTAAGGAGATGAGGAGTTTAATGATGCACTGGAGAACAGGTTTCTCCTCAATTGGCATAACAAAAAGATTCCTTGAAACCATTACAGTGATAACTTCATTGTAGTGTTAATTTCAAAATATTAAATAATTTCTTATATCAAGGATTAGAACCTAATAAAACAGCAGAAATATACTTTTACAGTGGAACCCTTAACTGTTTTGTCACTGTTGGTAAAAATATCCACCTCAAAAATTCTTTCAACCAGCATCATTTTTAAACTCAAAATTGAGAATTCAACATATGTACATCATTTCTGCCAAAAGGTTTTGTATGCTTTACTCTCCACATTAACTCATCCACTACCCAGAGTTCTTAAACCCAACACAGTGCTACATACTACCTTTCACAGCATCAAAGAACACATTACATCTGTTTTTCTCCTCAAAAGCCAACCCAGAAGCCCCAGGACATGTAAAAACAGACACCAAAGAGTCCTCATTGGCTGCACAATACAAAAACTGACTGACCATGGCCATCATTTAGAGAAAATACATTTGGCTCTTCAACTATAATTTCTCTATTCCATAAAAACTAACTGACAGCAGTCATTATTTCGAGAAAATATATCTGGCCCTTCAATTCCATTTTCTGTCCTCGGCAGCACAAACCCTCTATAGACACTTCCAGAACCTTGCATCTACCTACCGAACATACTAAAATCAATTCCTTATGTTTGCTCAAGTGGAGGAGTTTCACAGTTTCACTTTTCTGGAATGGTTCGCTCTCCCAGATTTACATATGCCTTGGCTCGAGCAAGGCGCCCTGCCACAGCCTCTCAGGAAATGAGCTTATCCAGAAATGTGTTCAAGTAACCAGGCCCACAGTTCTGGTAGATCACATCACCCAAATGTGTTATGTAAAATTCTGGTTGGGCATAGCAATCCACAGCACCACAGCAAGATTTCATTGCAAGTCTCTCTCCTTGCAAGATTTTATCAGAGGTCCAGATATCCAGGGAAATGTTATTTTAAGTCTGAGAGCTGATCTGGGTTGTATCCACTCTCACCTGCTGCTGTGTGTTTCAGGTCAAATCACAAATTGGTCATGGAGATCTGCCTCTTAAAGGACTTGGAACAGTAAAGTCATGGTCTGGGGAATTGGACAAGTCTCAAAACTTGCGCTCAGGTTACAAATAAACTTGGCATGACTCTGAGACTGAATCACTTTGTACATGTGAAGTGGTAGGTGGTGAGCAGTGTTCTGTGTCAGTGGGAAATCATCCTTTGCATGCATTGGCAGAGCTTGATGGTGGAGCTGTAGTAGGTGCAGATTCAACTAAGCTTTCATGTGATGATGGATTTGACCTTGTGGACCATAGTTCTGAAAAGGATACAAGAGGTGGAAGGGGTGAGTTATCTTCTTTGGTGACTCAGAAGTCAATTGATGAGGTCCAGCACCTGACAGGTAATATACAAACAAGAAGTTACCCAACCCAGAGGGTTGAAGCTTTATAGGATACAACAGGTCCAGGGGTCATCCCGGTGGGGATCATGGAACTTGTTCATAGATATACAAACCAGTTTCCACCAAATTAAGCATTAGTTTTCCCAGGTCGTTCCTTATGGAATATTGTTTAGGGATGTCACGAGGCAGAGAAACAGGAAGGAGAATGAAGAATTTGAAGGAATATTAATCAGTTTCATTTTTAGAAAAGAAAAAATTATTCGACAAAAAATGCTGAACTTGCTATGTGGGGTGTAGTGTGGGAGAAAGGTGGAAAATATATTTCTGTGGAAAAATATTGCATGTCTAGTTGTAACACATCATACTCAATTTGCTTGACTGCTGGAATATATGTCTAGGAGTCAACTATGATTCTTGTGCATAATTCATGACATTCAACTAGTGTAACCGAAAAATAATGTTAGCTCTTTTTTGGATGAAGGCCACTTGGATTATGTTGGACTGCTGGTAGCAGTGTATTTTAGCACTAAAAAAAGAAAAGAAAATAAAGTTTATTATGTTTTCATTTTCTTTTTTTTAGTGGTTTGGCAAGTTATGATGAAAGAAATAGGTGAGATAGTTTCTGAAATGGAAGAAAATATGAGCAGCTCATGAAAACTCTTAAGGCTCTATGGATCAGATTTTTGTAAAGTGATTAACAAAGGGGATTTTGGGGAAGCAAACAAATGAAATGAGTAAGAAGATTTTAAAGAAGGTTTTGGGGAAGTTTGAAGGAAGAGTTTTTTTTTTGAGTTTGAATTTGGGTTAGATGAGAAGTTAAGTGATTGGACTTGTTAGTAGAATTTTTTTTTTAAAATGTGGTTTGATTTTGATTGAAAAGTGTTGTAAATAAGTAAAAGCAAAATTTGATCAAGAAGACTGAGTGAGAAGAATCTTGATGAAAAGATCTAAAGTTGTTGCATATGTTTTTGTGCGAATCAACACAAGGGAGAAGATGAACGTGTTTAGGATTTTTGGAGTGGTTATGTGGTAGCTTATGCATGATGTTTTTGGGGATTTTGAACTGCATATGGAATGTGTTTTTTTTTAAAAGTTCTTGTTGTCGCAACCCCATTTTGAGGAAGTGTGAGGTCGCCACTCACACTCCCGAAAATGGGATTTAGGAGTCTTCAGGGATTCCTGAAAATTCAAAATTCCATTACAGGGGTCAAAACACCTCGCATTGAAGTGTTCTTTATATCGTTGGAAAGGTCTTGAAGTGTAAATGTCCAAAATGGCCTTGCATGAGCCATTTGAACATCTGCAGCATGAGTTATGGTCAAAAGAAGGGCCATGAAACTCCCGACCACTAAAAGTCAAGAATCAACCTGATTCCGGTGTGTGCAGGGGGAATGCAACACACCGTTGGAAAGATTTCAAGGAGAGCTACAAGTTTGCTTCAGACCTCATCTCAATCGGAGGTCGAAGCCAAAAGTTATGAACGTCCAAAATCACGGGAGTCCAAATTGGGACAATTTCGGGACTCCACTTTGGGAGTCTCGGGAAAAAGTGCCATTCGGATGTGGGTGCGATAGAGAGATGCAGAGAATACTATATGGGGGGAAGGTGGTGGTTTCCTCCAAGTTTGGGCCGTGGTGAGTCAAGTGTGTCCAAGGTTGCTCGTGGTTTGTCCCAACATCGGGAGTGTCCTGGATGTGATCTAACCTACTTGTGGTTGGTTTTGGATGCAGGACTGAGTAATTAAATATCTTGTCTCTCTTCCTAGTTTAATCCCGGAGATTTCAACACGCCCTTCTTACCCCCTTTAGTGCTGGAAACTGAAAGCGGCACCAAGTTCCAACTATTTTCGCTTTTTAAGATAATTGGACCCTTTTTGGGTCTAACAAGGAACTTGGGGGTGCGTCACTTGTTGTCTTGTGGGAGCTTCAAAGGTTTTTGGGACTAAAGGGATGTTGGGAAGTAATGATGTTTGGACTAGTTGACTTTGTTCGTGAATTTCTATCCAATCTTTGAAACTAATTATGTTGAACTAGTAGAAGTAATATTCTATGGGAATTCTGTTGTTGGGTATGATCTATTACTCACATAAAACAACATGTTGACTTTTACAAAAGGAAATCAAGATGAGTGCCTAATCATTTGTGGTCCATAAAATTAAGGCAATAGAACTTAGATGTGTGATAAGATGTTGAAAAAGAAAAATATTTGAATCAAAATAGTCATGCTTTAGTAAAAATATCAAAATCATATTTCAATCTATGGATGTCTAGCAATGGGGATGTGCACACTATAAAACCTATTCCCTTTGTTTTTGATGACATTATATCCATAGGCAATTCTCAGACAATATCAGTTTATAACAACCATTAGCCGATTGAAAGTGGTAGGATGGTTTTAAACCATTGGATTTTTGTTTTTGGTGAATTTTGTCCAGATTCTAAAGTTAACAATTGAGGGAATATTTTGTCACAAATTCCCTGGTTTTTGAAAAAAAACGTCATCAATTTTCAATAGTAGGAAAAGGGAGTAAAATTTGGAAGATATCCTTCAAACATTATAGCTTTTGTCCATCTTCAACATATTCCAAAAAATTAGGACTACATCAAGCCTGAGGTGCTCATTACTCCTGCTACATTACAAATTCAAAGTCCAGAAAAACAAAAGAACACTACTCTGAATCCGCTGGGGATCGTAATGTTGCTGTGGTTTGATGGTCACCTCAGCACAGCCCCTCAAACTCACACCCAGCAATAGAAAGGAGACTTTAGAGTCTTTGTGGCAAGAAAAGACCTCACAATTAGGTTATGTGCTGAGACAATGCTACAGCTTAGACCTCAGACCAAAGCTCAAACTGAGCACATGCTCTTTGTCTGCCCTTATGCCAGTACTGAAATTTCTTAGCGTCCCTGGCCAGCTCTGCATTTCCCTACAATACCCACCCTCGACCGCACCTTTCTAAATTCAGCTATGTGAACTCCTCACTCTCCCATGCAGAACACTGAAAACTCTCGGCCTTCTGTCGTAACTCAAAACCCTCCCATGCCTGACTCTCCTGTGAGCTTACCTTTATGACCTCTCAAAATAACACGCTTAGTATCGTGGTCATCAGTTGCTGATTAAGTTTTTGTGCTTTAATTTCCTCTTTCTGCAAGTCTACAACAATGCTTCAGCAGCCTTGGCTACACGATTCCCAGCAACCCTGATTTTTTGCAAGAAAAAGAGGAAAAACGCTCCAATCTGCACACCTGTCGGTTTCTCCTTTCCACTATTTTACCCAAAATGACCACACCAAAAATTACCACGAGTGACCACCTTAAAAAGACGGAAACAAGTTCCATTTGCAAAACAATTGGAAGCTTCTAAAAAGTCCCCGCTACTAGTCCATCCTAGCTGATACTTTCATTACCTCCATTTCCTTGTGATCAGAATGATCCAGCTCATAAAGCCATCCTGGCTTAGGATCGCTCCTCAATGTCAATTCAAAATTCAGTCAGTACAGGGATTCTATTATGCACTGTCCTTACCCAAAACACCAAAAACCTCTTTAACCCTTTTATTTCGTGTCATCTTTTGTGACTGCAAGCTGTACAGGGTCACTAGGAACATACAACAAAAGAGGCAGCATCACCAAACTTCAAACTCTGGAAGTTGCAGTCTCTTTGTTGCTAGTAAAGTAGAAAAGACCTTCCTTGACATCATCACATCGTTGGTAGTGCTCAAATCTTCCATAAAATGCAGGATGGTTGAGTCATTCGGAAAACCATCTTGCCTGGTGAATTGAGTTGGAAAACAGATTCGTGGGACTGGACACCAGCGCAGCCAAAATCAAGGAATTTTAAGTGTTTTAAGTATTGTCATCTGAAACATTCTACAAATTCGTTTTTGGCATTCTAGTAAAATGGTTTGGCATATCATATCATTTAGAGTGTGTCCAAACTCCAAATGTGAAACCATTAGAGATGTTGAGCATGTGAAATTATTGTTAAACTGGTGGTGATATCGAGACCCACAACTTCCTTTTCTGATCTGATAAAGCAATTTAGATAAAGATGCACCTTTGGAATATTATATTCAGGTTTGTTTGACAAAGTCTGCTGGAGGTGGCAGCCACCTGCACATGATGAGTGGTGCCAGATTAATTGTACTGTCGAGGAGACTAATTGCGTGTGTTTTGAAAACTTTATGTAGCCTACCACCTATATAGATCTGAATTCTGCAGCAGGTGTGAGGAGATTGTTCAGTAGACAATCCATGGCAATGAGTCCAACAAATAAGTGACTTGGATAGGTAGTGTGATTGATATTAATTATTTGGGGTTGCCACAAGTCTAATTATTATTTTTCGTTTCAATGAGTTATTTTGATCGGCCCATCAGAAAAAAAAGGGTTGAAACTATGGAGGCTTCCCCTAAATAGAAGATGTTATTGGAAGATGAAGTGCCCTTTGGCGGACCTATATAGGTGAGAAGGGGAGGACTCTGGGCAAAACATACGGGATTAAAGCAACGTGCTATTAGGAACACCTTTCGGGAACACATTGGGAACCCAGTGGGCATTTGATGAGGACCCATTGGGAACTTGAAGGAACATGTTGGGAATGAAGGAAAAATAAAAAAATCCTCCACCCACCCTCGCCACCCAAAACTTAAAAGCAAAAAAATCCAGGTACTTTGAATGCATGCTTAAGCCTACCCATTGGCCACATGTATTTTTGGTTTTCAAAACTGTTGGTCACCATATTTGGCCTCGGCAAATGGCAGGGGCAGAAATTGAACAAGGAAGAAAAACAAAAAACAAATCAGCACGCACTCATGAATGTTGCAGTTTTTTTCTTTTTGAGGGGCAAGGGGGAGAGGGATTTTTTTCCCCCCATTGTTCCCAATGTGTTCCTATCATGTCCCCAAATGGTTTCCCTGTTCTCAATGTCCTCGCATCAAGCTCCCAAACTGTTCCCAGAACCCAAACTGTTCCCAATAGCACCTGGGTTTTATCCCGTATGGTCTGCCCAAAGTTCAATTCCCATGGATATAACCTGAAAAGGTGATATCTAGGGGAACACACTTGATTTTATTTTGCAACTCGGGATCCAAAGAGGTGCTTCTATTGGGGGCATGCCCAATGTTATGATAAAATTGCTGATGGACCAATGAATATGGCTCCTTTAAATTTTTAAAAAAAAGTTATAAATATAACCGTGATCTAATTAATATCGATCACACTATATATCATCACAACACCATGATCATGTATTGAAGCAAGTACCATGATAATAATGGTTTATGATGTAAAGGCTCTCTATCATGTTCTTCCAATATTACATATAGTAAAGGAAGGAAGTAACTTCCCCTGACTCCGGACGGACAGTGGCTGTGGACAATTGCCATTTAAGTCCAGTAGCCACTGTCCGTCCGGATTAAGGGGAAGTATCCGGACGGACAGTGGTCGTTCAAAAATAACCAGTCGGAATGCACATGGAAATCGGAAGTCACCGGTCCAAATAACGTTCACTACAAAACTTTAAATACATGTGAGGGAAAAGACGTCGCGATGTTAAATGAAGCTTCCCCTGAATCAGCCCGTCCCGTCATCCGTCCTTCTGTTCATCCGTCCAGGGGGGGGCCAGCAGGGGGGGCACGGGCGGGGGGGGCAGCAAGGGGGGGGGGACGGGCAGGGAAGGACCAAGGGAGGAAGCTCGACGGGGTAAAAAACCGGAGTGAGAATGCAAAGGACCGGGGCAAGGGGGGGAACCAACGGTTGTTTGAAATAACACACATGTGCATTATGCACAGAGCACACACTAGTTGTTCTAGTATTGGGACATGCCTTTTCGAGACCCATTTACCAAAAGTGGATGCATAGTGCAGGTTCTTATACATGGGAAGGGCCTAGATAGCACTGTTTGCTGAGCTCTGCCACAAACTTTTCAAAAAGCAAAAGGACTAGTCATTGCATTCTTAAATCTAAGCGTTTGCTTTGTAGACTATGTCAAATAACTATACACACTGTGCTATGCTCAGCCCCAATAATGTGAGTGAGCTTGCTTTCACATAGAAGTGATGAATTATTGCTGAACAAATGAACTTTGTGTCAGACACTCTATTGACTTGCTCGGTCATATAGTATTTCAACCTAAGTTCGGGGACAGAACCCATGAATGCCAAGCAAAAAAAAAACTCAGCCGTGCAAGGTCATATTATATTTATTAAGAGACATCGGGATGTTAATGAGTGAATCCGTCCATCCGTCCCATCAACCATCTACCCGGACGGACAATTCATCCATCTTGTCATTCGTCTATTTACAGCAACCCTAGATTCGTCCCGTCATCCAGTTGGACCGTCTTTTTTTTGGGTCGGTTTGTTTTTGTGGCAGCAGCAGTGGTAGCGCAGACACAACACAGAGACAAAGATTTTTTGAGTGGGTTTGTTTCTGTGGCAGCAGCAGCGGTAGCGCAGACACAACACACAGAGCAACCCTTAATCCATCTCATCATCCGGCCGGACTGTTTTTCTTTGGGTGGGTTTGTTTTTGTGGCAGCAACAGTGGTAGTGCAGACACAACGCACAGACATAGATTTTTTGGGTGGGTTTGTTTTTGGGTGTTTGGCGAACCAAGTGTGGGGGTGAATTTCTGATCATCGACAGAGTTCTCTTGGGAGAGAGGCACGCATGTCAGTAGGCACAACACACAAAGCAACCCTTAATCCTTCCTGTCATCAGTCGGACGATTTTTTTTTGGGTGGGTTTGTTTTTGTGGTGTTTGGCGAATATTTGGAAAAATAAAATGTGTGTGACAAGTATTCTCTTTTCAATTTTATGACATAGAAAATTTCCCCAAAAAATAGCAAAATTAGAAGAATTGACAAGAGAAAACAAATTTTTTTCACAATTTTCCCATTTGCTCTCTCACACACACACACACATACATACACACAAATGAAACAAAATTGTCTAGAAAAGATCATTCATTGTGCATGTTTTTTTTGGTTTGCAAACTATATTTTTGTGAGAGATCGATGAGTTAAAGACTCGGAGTGGGAAATGCGAAGGACCAAGGCAAGGGGGGGGGGGGGGGGTCAAGGGGTAAAAAACCGCAGTGAAAAATGCGAAGGATCGAGGCGGGGGGGTCGACGAGATAAAGAATCGAAGTGGGAAATGCGAAAGATCGAGACGAGAGTTGACGAGATAAAGAACCGGAGTGGGAAATGCGAAGGACCGAGGCGGGGGGGTCGACAAGGTTGGACCAAACATTGTTGAAATAACACACCTATGCATTATGCATGAGGCACACACTAGTAGTAGTAGTTCAAAGTAAGTCGCGGACTGAACCCACAAATGGCAAGCAACAAGTTTTGTCCACCCCAAAAGGTCATATATTATTTCAAAGTAAGTCGCAGACGGAACCAACAATTGGCAAGTGACAAACGTTGTCGACCCCACAAGGTCATATATTATTTCAAAGTAAGTCGGGGACGGAACCAACAATCGGCAAGTGACAAACGTCCCGGCCACCACGTCAATGAAGATCCTCCTCCTCTCACTGAGTTAGAGATTGTGCATGTTCCACGCATCATCACCAAAGTCGTAAATTAAGGACTTTCTTCTCCCAGGTTCATGTTTTTTAAACATTTGCTTTGCAGACTTTGTCAACAAGCTATACTCACACTGTCATGCTCTGCAAGACTAGTGCAAGTAGGCTTGTGACTCTCATATAGAGGTCAATAATTGCTGAGCAAATAAAGAACTCTTTAAAAAAATTCACCGTTCATTTCAAATCGCCTAATCAAACAGAACTTCTGTTTGCTAAAAATTTCCATTTGATTGCCAAGAATCTTTCATTTTAAAAAGGTCCCAAGTTTTTGAAAAGTTCCTAAAGAAAAAACTTTTCTTCCACTCTTCCTGGGTTTTGTGCCCAGCACGGTACCCCCAAATTCTGAGAAGAGCCTGAGAAGTTGCTTCCCTTCTGGTATTAAGTCCTGCTTGACTAGGTTGCTCGCTCTCTTTAGGGGATGTTCAGTGCACTTGTTCCTTCCTTTTTTGTTGTCCCGATCGTTTTCTCTGTTGCTTGGTGTGCGGTGGAGTCATGTTGTGAACCTTCATCTTTTCCTGCTTCGGTTGTCAACGCCCAGATGCAAGTTCGTAATTTTTATCGTCGGATGGATGGTGTGGGGGTTTCAGTCTGACGTTACTAGTACTGTCCTAGTATTTTCAGCGGGGGTTCATAGCGAGCTTGACAGTGGTCGTGGTGTTTCTGTATTCTATGAATATTTGCGGCCAGGCCATCTTCTTGTTGCTTAGGTAGGGCGGTGGGAGCAGAAGGAGCACAACTACAACAACGAAATCAATATGGGGTGACTTCACAACTTCAGTTTGTGAAGAGAACCGCATGATGCTTAGTCGCCGCCACCAGTCACAGTGGCAAGGATCCGAAGAGAACGAGGTCATGCACTAGAGATGTCGGGATGGTGGTGTCGTGCGCAGCTCAGAACAAGAGGGATAGGATGGTGGTGCCACGAGTGGTGCAACGCAGAGGCAATTATCGACAAGACTCAAATGAGTGACATTGAGCGTGGCCATGGCCTTGTAACACCAACAGTTTGGTACAAAGAAGAGTAGTGCAGTGAAGGTCGAGCCAAGTCAGAAACTGCTACGGTTTTAGAGTCACTTAACGTACTTGCACCCATGGCATAGGTACCTCAAGCCTCCTATAATCCTTCTCGTTCTTGTGCCTCTGCATCTCCAAAATCTCCGAGGTCTTTGCTGCGAATTCTGAGTTCAAAAGGTGAACCCAAGCTAAGGTTTCAGGAACCCAAATATTAGGTAGTGTATTCAAGGTGCCTTGCGCCTTCCGAGTTGGACAAGTGGTAGAGGCTGCAACTCATTTCAGTGCCGGGTAATGTGAAGAGTTCCTGTAGTGGCACATAGGCTCTGGTTTGGGGTGTGTGTGGGATTCAGAGGGAGGTTGTGTGTGTGCGTCACATCACCCAATAGCCCAAGTGGCTGCATGTGAAATATTAGCAGCCGACCCAGCAAAGAAGGATAGCTGTGTTGGGTCCCCAGCTTAGCCATTCATCTTCATGGGGTGAAGATTTGGCAACCACCTGGACACGGCTATGGTGGTTTCAACATGTCCCTGGCTTTGAAAGTAGCACACAGATGAAAGAGGTAAAAATTGTGTAAATTCACAGACAACACAGTTTCCTTTTTCATTGTAAGTCATCTCTTTGTTGTGAGTCTGCCCTTGCTGATGGGCTAATAATCTATCCAAACATTTGAGCTTTAATTGATTCTTTTGAGAAAAATTCACAAAGGAGCTCTCCTTGAAGAGGGTATGATGGAATGAAATGCATTCTAGTGCCACTGCTGCTGTCCTCTTTGATGTTGTGAAGTCTCGTGATAGGTCGATGAAATTACAGTTGTAGGACTGTACAAATTTCTCGCCATGTTCATCTTCTTAGAGCTTCATTTCAAATTGATGAACAAGGTCGACATTTTATTTTCATGTGATTTTGGTATGACAATCATGAATCAGGTGACAATGTTCAGCAAGGAGGCCATGATTTTCACAACATGTACCTGGATGTTCTATTACACACAATAGGTTGATTCCACAATTGATTTGCCAACAGAATTGATTACTTTTTCAATATCAACTTGCTTCTATGGTTATCTCCAATTTCATGTGGAGGGGAGATAAGAGCTTTTGTTTGACCAAGATTTTAAAATAGTGACAATGGGCAGTAAGAAGAGAAAGTGGCCTTTCCGTGACATGTTTCAATGGCCTCGAAACTTGTTCTGTTCTGATTCTAAAGAGTTTGTAGCTCTCCCAAGTTCTAATCAGGATGTGAGTGATCCAAACCTTTTTTAAAATATTATTCAGTCCATAAGATTGTTGCATATATCCTGTAAGCTTTTCTAGATAACAATCAAGAATGTACCTTAAAACCTCATCAAAACATGCTGCTGAATTCTGCAGGAAGGACCAGCTTGTCAATTGAATCCAAAATATTGGGATCAAATGAACATCAATGATATTGCAATAATTTCACTAGCTTTTAGAGATACATGATCATCTCATTTTTTGTTGTGTTGTGGTATTTTGGTTGTCAGGGTCGACCTGTGCATCAACTTTGGCCGCCTGAAAATGACGTATCTGTTGCTGAATTTGATGTGGTCTTGTTTCATGGTCTACAAAGGCCTGATGAAGTGGAAACTTGGAAGAGAACTTGGGCAAGCGGTGCTAACCCTCAAGATTGTTGGGCTCAAAACTGGCTGCCACATGACTTGGGTGGAAACGTACGAGTGTTAGCATTGACGTATGATTCATGTGCTGTACGAACTGACAACAGGGGACACATTGAAGATGTGTCTGAATTAGGAAGGAACATACTTCAAACCCTTGTGTTCAGGTTTTTTTCTCGATCATTGAATCGTTGTCTTATGTAGGTGTACAGTCAACAAATTCATCTTTTTACATTCATGCAAAAGTGGCATAGCGCCGTTTTCTTCCTAAATTGAAAGGGATGCTTTGATGAACAGTGGATCCTACATGCTTCATGAAGAAGTAAATTACTTGTTGGGATTCTCATGCATGTCATGTATGTATAAACTTGTTATGAAAACTATTATCTTTTCCCATTCCGATGTGGCCATGCACTTGTAGCAACTAAAATCAATGTGTTTTGGTATTGATAGTGACAGGTGGAAGTTGGGTCAACGATGCCCGTTTGTTCTTGTAGGCCACTGTTTTGGGGGTCTCATTATCAAAAGTCTGGTGGAGGAGGCAAATAAAAGGGTGTACAATAGGGTAGAGAATAAGATTGATGAGCAATCTCGGAGATGTGCCAACAAATTTCTCAAGAATTTAAAAGGCATTGTGTTTTATGCGGTTCCCCATGCTGGATCAGAGCTGGTATCCTACTTCAAGAGATGTAGCTCAAATTGGTCAGCTAAAATCTTTGGAGTGAAGATGGCTAAATTCATGGAGGACTTGAAACCACATCAATCAAGGATGGAAAACTTGTCCACTACCTTTGACTCTATCATGAAGGGATTGCAAGTGAATGTGTATGCTTTCATGGAAGGAATCCCTACAAAAGATGCGGTGAGTAGTGAATAATACACATCTAAATATTTGCAATAATGTAGTTGCAAATTAAATGCATTCTGCATAACCCTCTCAACTGGTGATGGCTTTGGAAACTATGCAAAATTCTTGGTTTCTTGTTTCCAATACAAATTCTTTTCTTGAAGATGGATGTAAAGGTAGTAATGAGCGTCGCTGATTGGGCCAATCATGCAAAATTGGAATGGTTTCATAGGGATGTAAGTTGGTGGAAAATGCTGGAGCACAGAGATTAGCAAGGAACAATTATTATCTTGTTGAAGATGGTGACCACTTTACCTTATGCAAGCCTCCTAGCAAGGAACATCCAAGCTATACTATACTTGTGCAATTTTTAAAGACTTGTCAACATCAGGTAATTTGTCACACGATTTTGTTAAAGTTCCACCGTTTCACTAGTTAGAACTTCGGATATGAAAATCTTAATCAACAATTATCCATCCTTGCATGAGCATGGATTTGTGGATTTCCAAGGTTGGGATTCATTTCTTCATGTCATGTGTTGTATCCATTTCTTGTATAGTTTTGTTTAGTTGTTTCTCACTAGGTATGTTGAGTTGGTTAGAATTGAAGGTGTTTATGAACCCATAATTGGCAATTAGGGAGTATGACCTTCAATATTTTGTAAATTCGTCACAAATTGTAGTTAACCCATGGGTGGTTGATTGCATATGGTGACTCTAATCCTCTTTTGTATGTGTTATTCAAAGAACGAGTAGATGAAAAAGGTCCTTGGAGATGACATGTTTTGGTTCATCAAGAATTGTTTTAGTCAAATGTAATAGAAGTGTGTACATATGCATGAGAAGGATCTGCATTAGAAGGTTTTTTAAAGCTGATTTAATTACCATCATTGGATGTAGGATTTATTTGATCATAGTTATATTCAGAGCGCTTTACATCGCAACTTTCGCTTTTATAAGGAGCCTACCAAGTTGGTTGAGAAGCTATTGCAAAGTTTGACAGGAGGACGTGAAACACATATTATTGTGCATGGGAAATTTGGAGTCGGGAAGACAGCGTTGGTGGAATATGTGACGCAGAAACATGTCAGGTTTTTATGTGACACTTTTCCTGGGGGAGTATTTCACATGAAGTACGGCCGTGATTGTGATATAATTGCAAGTCAAGGAGAGCTCTTACGACAACTTACGCAACTCGGGGAGGTAGGCCCATTCTTTAACACGATCCCATGAGGTGGAACAATCTGAGAAAGCATATGAAGCGTTTATATTTTGATTGGATGTTTTAACTTCTTTTAACATCAATGTTAAACTACAAATTTCGACTTGTCCATGAAAGTAAGTTAAGTACATTTGTTATAATTGGAATTGGGAAACAATAGTATTGTTGTTTAGAATGGGTTTGCTATGTTGCCTCTCTATAATAGTTATGTTATTTAGTGTAGGAAGTAGGGAGATAAAAGAAGATTGTGATTTTCTTTTAGATAGCCTAATAAATGGGCACCTACAGGTAGGGGTTCTTCAAACACCTTCACATAGGAGCCTTCTTAACATGCTTCAAGAGGAGTTAAGTAAACTTGGTGAAAATTGGCTACTAATCGTGGACGATGTTTGGAGTGGTGGATTGATTTGCCAATCTCCTATACCAAGCAACATGGGGTGCAAGTTGCTCATCACCTCTAGGTTTCCATTGAAAGAACTACCGGCCATTCGGATTAAGGTGGATGAACATAGCAACAATGATCTTGCTGCAAAATTACTTGCAAGCAAGGCTGCCAATGATCCAGAGGAAACAAGATTCCCTCAAGGATGTGAGGTAAAAACTCTTTGACATGATTATTTTCCAAATGCTTGTAAATGAATGGAGGTTCCAATGCCACATTCCTCTATCTCATGGTTTCAACTATGTTCAACATGCTTGTCATGGCTTTGCATTCGCCCATAATTGTCAACATTGTGCTAAGATGCAAGATATAGTTTGAACTACTTGTCCATTTTGTGTTTTTTTATTTTCCCTGGCTTTTAGTCCTCATTTGGAGGTATTTTTTATCTTGAAGGATAAGATTTTTGCTTGGATCTAGTTACTTTCAATTGGGAGTACGGAGATTTCAAGATATTCATCACAATTTGTATTGATGCAGGATGTAGCGCAAAAGATTTTAAACAAGTGCTCGGGATGCATGTTGGCTGTTTCAATTTTGGGTTCAGTTTTGTCCGATACTCCAAAAAATGAAGGTGCTTGGAAGAAAGTGTATGCACAATTCAAATATTATGCAAGTGCAGAAGAATACACCCCACATGATTACAATGGGTCCATCTTTGCAGCAATTGATCTAAGTTTGGACCATGATGAAAACAAGATGTTCTCTAAGGACCTTATGTGGAGTGTGCTTCAAGCGTTGTCACTTGTCTCCACCTCATGGTTAATTATTCCAAGTTGTGTAGTGAAGTTGGCATGGAAGAGCATGCAACCTGAAGGAGAAACAGAATATTTTGAAGCTGTGGTCAATAGTCTCATCCACAAGAACCTGGTAGATGGATCTGTAGATGAAGACTTGAGATTGCATGACTTGGTGGTGGAATATTTGGAATTGAAAAAGCCTATTGACTTAGTTACTATTATTTGTGATCAAGAAGGGGAATTGAAGCAGGGATTGGAGTTGTTAGCCATCTTCCTATCACTTTATGGCAAAGAAAATGTTCAAACTCATGTCAAAGTGTTGTTATGGCGAGCTGGTGCTATCTCCCATGAAAGAATTATTTTTTCCTTTTTGCTTCATAAGCTCTTGGACAGTGATGCTGAAAATGCAATTCTTGCAGTATTTCAACTCCGCAAGGCAACACAACAAGATGCAAAGATTCTTCTACATATGATGCATGGTGATGAGGACAAAGCATTGATAGTAGCTCAGGTTTTGGTTTTGCTTACGATCAATGTTGGTGCAAAAAACCTTTTGGTTGATGGAAACATTGAAAAATTTGTACAGCTTTGCACACATAATTTACGGAATATTCCAAATTATTTTTGTTTTGAGCGGGATTGGTTGAAGGTAATGGTGGAGATGGCAAATTGTAGGGTCTTTGCAAAAAAGATGATATGTCACAAGCCCCTACTTATTTTGATAGTTGAAAGGTTCCAAAAAGATGACTATCTTTTGGAATATGTTCAAATGCTTGTGGCATTGATCCCATATGTGCAAGGGATCTGGAACACAAGGTCAAAAGAGAATCTTCTTAAAAAGGATAAGGATGTAATGAGGGAGCCAATGGAGTTGTGTGTGCTAGACAACCCATGTGTGTCACATGTTGTTTTATACCATGGGGAAAATAGTTCAAGAGGTATTGAGTTTCCTTTCTTTGAACCAAAGTTCTTTTTTGAATGTCTGCAGTAGCTATTACAACAACATATAAAAAGAAGGGTCACACCTAAGGACAGAAACTATTTTCTATTGCTATTTTCCACTCATGACATTATTAGAGTTTTGGTCTGCTTGCTTTCTATTACAAATGGTGCAACCCATTTTGTAGAATATGGGTGTGTGGAGTTATTTTTTTGTCTCAAGGATCCACTGATATGGGATGAAATGGACTTCAAACATATGATGAGATTTTTTTGCCACAGGGTAATTTTTGAAAGCATATCATGCAATGGACACATCAACTCACTTGTGTCAATATTGAAACATGGGACAAAGGAGGACATCATGAATGTTCCTTGGATTTTGAAATATCTGGCTATTGGACATGAAGAGGTCACACTACAACTTATTACAGAGGTGGGAGTGGAGAAAGTAGTTGAAGCAGTCAATTTATGGGATCACTTTATCCCAGGTACAATGGTGAACTTTTGGTTGAAGCATGAAGGCATTACAAAGGGAATGACAATATTGGAAGGCAATATTTGTGAGTTATTGACAAGAGCCATTCATCAAAACTCTGAACTTAATTATCCAATGGACTTCAAGCATTTGGTTTCTGTTGCTGGCTTGGTCAGATGTTTGGTTGAAGGCTTTGAGGATCGTCTCGAGATCCTATTGTCAAAATTTTGTATTAGGGATTTGTTGGCGATTCACGAACAACTATCCTTACAAGGGATATTAGAGTTTGCATTCTTGCCCGGAGCTTTTGTGATTACTAGGAGAATAGCGATGGACTTACTTGCAAGTAATCATCATAATATTAATGATTTTTATATCTTATTATGCTTGTCCAGATCGCACGAGGACATTGCAAGTTTAATTGCAACTCTAATTGCAACCAATGACAAGATCATGAAGGAGCTATTTTCTGAATGTGATTATGGAATGTGTGTTGAGTTGCTATCTGCAAAATTCGCCATATCTCGAGAAAAAAACATTAAAAGACGCCAGATTTAGATATACTCTGTTCCATTAGGATGTGAAAACTAGGCAAGATTCCAAAGAAGATTTATTACTCCACCAGGATAGTCACCATTTATTGTTAATACATGCTGAGGAATTTGACAAGAAAAACCTTCCACATATTTTTAATGTATGCCTTGTCTTTATAAAATGGGCATGTGGACATAGATTTGAGATTGTGAAAAGAAGTTCAGCCATGTGAAAATATTTCTCCTATTTTTTACCCAAAATAAACATATAATATGTGGTGAAGGGCCCTCCTCGCTTCTAGTTTTGTCGCTTGCACCAGTACAGTGGCTTGTACATTAAAATCTAGATGATGGCCACATGGCAGTTGTAGTAGTCTGTTTTTTTCATGGAGAAAGTAGAATTTTGATTCAACTTTGTAGTGACTTATTGTTGGCTCAAGACCTGAGAGGCAAATGTTTTGTTTGTTTTTGCCAATTTTTTATGTAGACCACATTGACAATCATCTATAACAAGAATGAGCCAAATTTGTAGGTAAGAGAAAAGTAGAAAAATTTATTGTCCACAAATTTGTGGCAACTTGCTGAAACCTATTGTCTATATATGGTCACTTTCTAAACCAAATGTTTTTGAAATATGGTGACTTTGGTGCATTTTTCTCACAAAAATCCTTTTTATGATTGGCACTGAACTTTTTTTGGTTGCCAAGTGATGAAAATTCGCCAGAAACAAAAGAGAAAAAAATGCCCCACTACACAAAACAAGAAAGTGAAAGAATGTAGGGATGTAGATCCAAGCTTGGTTTCAAAGTGAAAAAGTGGTAACCCAAATTTCCAATAGACTTTGGCTTAAACCCAAGCAAGATTTTCCCTTTCTCTTTTTGAGACAGGAAGGCTCCTATAAGGTGAAGCTTGTGGGGTTGGGCTTTACATTTCATAAAAATTGCAACAATTTTTAAAACAAAAAA
Organism: Sphagnum contortum; assembly: GCA_963920785.1. NCBI lineage: Eukaryota > Viridiplantae > Streptophyta > Sphagnopsida > Sphagnales > Sphagnaceae > Sphagnum > Sphagnum contortum. Next base: position 8,083,163 of record OY987276.1, on the reverse strand, counting down.
AGTTTTTCCCATGATCTCCATTGGGTGTCACTAGGAGGAAAAATGACAACATGCGTGTTGGAAAATTGGGGCATTATGTTTTTTGAAATGCTTGACTACATATTATGCTCTATAAGGCTACTCGGAACAACACTAAACAAGTTGCGCATGTTTTTACTAATGTTGGGTGGGTATCAAAAACTTTTGGTACATTTTTCACAAAATAATTACAAAAGATTTTGCTTTCAATTTTTCTTTTATTTTTAAAATCATGCATCAAAATAGGGTATCAATATTTTTGAAAATTGGATCGTTTTTCACAATGTTGATTCTCATAAATTTGAAAACGGTTAGCTATCATTTGAGGTTCCCACAAACTGGTTAGATTACTAGTTTGAGACGGTTTAGACCGACTACCTAATTTTGACCTTTTATCGATTTCAACCTATTACCAATTTCAACATACTACCAAAGCTGACAGCTCTGTAGACAAAAAGCCTGTTTCCTGCATGGACAAAACTTTTTATGGTCAATGAACAACCCCATCACTAACCTGCCTCACTCCACCAGTGTTGGGCGGTTCTTTGATTTTGGATGAAACACCCACTGGAGGGTTAGACATGGTATATATGCAAATATAACTGGCAGAGGCCAAAATTTGAAACACTTGTCCCCCTACTCCGCCCCAGCAAATAGAATTTTTGTGGTACCTGCACTTGACTCCTACCCAGCAAAATATTTTAAATTCAAATTACAAATTTGACAATAATTTGCTGGTTCTTTCATGAAACCTGATGGTTCTTTTGAGGGTTTTAAGATACCCGAAACTAGCTGTTATTAAAAAAATCACGTAAACACAACCACACTCACCTCTACCTACGCCCCTATTTGGGCCGCCTCTACTAGTGTTTACTACATTCAATGAAGAGTATGAATTATACCCATACCCACGAATGAACATGAAAAATTGAACAGACACAAACTCTGCATCTCTGTCAACAGTACCCACACTTTCATTTTCACACAATTTTTTTCCAAAAAAGTTTTTAGAGTCAGAAATTCACACTTTCAAAATTATGGAAATGAGGAGTTTAATGACCCACTGGAGAACAGGTTTCTGCTAAATTGGCAGAACGAAAAGATTCCTTGAAACCATTACAGTGATAAGTTCATTGTAGTGTTAATTTCAAAATATTAAATAATTTCTTTATTCAAGGATTAGAACCTAATAAAACAGCAGAAATATACTTTTACAGTCAAACCCTTTAGAATGACAAAAATTCTTTCAACCAGCATCATTTCTAGATTCAAATTTGAGAATTCAACATATATATAATTTCTGCCAAGTGCAAATCTTTTTGACGCTGAGAATGTTGTTACCTGAAATTTGTCAGAATTCAATGTGGAAAATCTCCAAAGCTATTTCCATACAACAAGCAAGAGATGTGGTTGCCTATCAGGCTTGAGACCACCTCCCTCTCTCGTGTCCTCCATTTCCCGATTCTGTCCTCCATTCACAAGCCATCCCAAGACTCTTGCCTAAACAGTTCTCCACCAGTCCAGTGTTAAATCAACCTCTCAAAGTGTCATAAGCAAGCATGACATACTTTGTTGCAGTTCCTGTTGAGATGACACTAGCAACATCATGCATGCATCTGCTCACAAGATTGTCTCGTAGAAACAAAAGGTTTCCTATGCTTTACTATCCACATTAGTTCATTCACTACCCACAGTTCTTAAACCCAACAGTGTGCTACATACTATCTTTCACAGCATCAAAGAACACATTACATCTCTTTTTCTCCTCAAAAGCCAACCCAGAAGGCCCAGAACATGTAAAAACAGACTCACAAGTCCTCGTTGGCTGCACAATACAAAAACTGACTGACCATGGTCATCATTTAGAGAAAACACATTTGGCTCTTCAGCTACAATTTCTCTACTCCGTAAAAACTAACTGACAGCAGCCATTATTTAAAGAAAACATATCTGGCCCTTCAATTCCATTTTTTGTCCTCCACAGCACAAACCCTCTATAGACACTTCCAGAACCTTGTGTCTACCTACTGAACATACCAAAATTGATTCCTTATGTTTGCTCAAGTGGATGAGTTTAACAATTTCACTTTTCTGGAATGGTTGGCTCCCCTAGATTTACAAATGCCTTGGCTCGAGCAAGGCGCCCTGCCACAGCCTCCCAAGAAATGAGCTTATCCAGAAATGTGTTCAAGTAATCAGGCCGACGATTCTGGTAGATCACACCACCCAAATGTGTTATGCACAATTCTGGTTGTGCATAGCAATCCACAGCACCACAGCAAGATTTCATTGCAAGTCTCTCTCCTTACAAGATTTTAGGAGAGAGACTTGCAATGTAGAAATTTGGCCTGCCGATGCCATTAGACACAAGTAAGACAGACATTTATCAAGCTTGGACTTCCCCAGCAGACTACTGGGCAAATATGGACAAAAAATATGCAATATGTCCACTGCAACAAGGACAGCCTTACTAACCTGAAAGTCAAGGTAATATGCATGCTGCAGCCCAACAAACCCCAAAATCCCATTAGTTCTAGAACTGTCACATTCAGATGACAATGATACATGAATGTATGTCAGCATTAGCAAACAAGCCTGACGTATTGATAGTGTTGCAAGACCTACCCAATTCTTAGAGGTTCAAGACAATTGAGGTTGACATATGTTGCAGAGTTCAAGAGTGTGATCCTCCTAAACCCAACCCTACCTGGTCAAAAGACCCAACTCTCTGGACCAATAGGCACTGCACCTCAAAACATGCAAATGTCCAAGGGAAACTGACCAAATGTGCATGTTAACATTGCAAACAAATATGTATATATATATATATACATACCTCCCAAACATCCACAACTGTCAATGGCTGCAACATGTCAAGCAGCACAAGTTAAAATTGTACTTTATTCACAACACAAGAAACCAAGGTAACTTTGACCTTCACTTGTCACAAAGCAGAAGTTGTAGAATGTAGGTATCCTGCTGAAGTTGCAAAAAACAAAAACCAAGTTCCTTACAATGTATCCCCAGATGAGAGGGTTGAGAGCATTTGAAGTCTTCAAAATTGAAAGCTTTGCATCCTTCACTGCACTCTCACAGAAGATTTCAATGTTAGTCTAAAACCCATCTGCAGGAGAGCATAACAGGTTCTTCTTGACTGTATCCACTCAGGATCAAGACTGCTAAGGAGAACAGTGGCAACAAGCATTTGAGTCAACAACAAAAATGGTTGTGCACTTACATATCAGCCAAACCCAGCCAGAGCCAAACTGACTCACACCTGCAGCCTTGAACTCCTTTGTAAACTCCTCAAACGACCCAAAATCTCGCTCAATCAACTCCAGCACCTCACCATCAGGTTGTCCACCACCACCCGGATATATTGATGACCAGAAGAAGTCATGATTCCATGCCTGAAGGAAGTTGGACCAACCATCCAATCAATGAACCAGCACTGTAGTGCAAAAACTGCCACAGTAGTATTCATAATTCATGGATTTGAAGGTTTCTACGAATTCCAAGTAGCAAAAAATATTCTCACTTCCAATTTTACATCAAATGAAGAGGTGGAAGTTGAACCTGGCCAGCATTATTGAAGCAAGCTTGTGGATTCCCATTGTTGTAGGAGAACTTCACAAGCTCTTCAAGGTTTTTCCTTTCTAAATCTGTGCCATCAATTTGCTTATTGAGGTTATCAATGTATGCCCTATGATGTTTGCCCCAATGAAATTCCAGTGTCTGCTTGCTCATGTGTGGCTCCAACGCATCCTGCCCTTGCACACAAAACCCAAGTCCAGAAAAACCCCAAGTATTTCAGCTACTTATCACATTACCAGAAAGGTTTCTTCACAAATTTGAAGCATGCTTTTTTTTAACAAATGGGCAGCAGGACTCACAAGGGCATAGGGAGGTGTTCGCAGTTCAAATTTTGCCATAGGAAGCACCACTTGCTGTGGCCTCCATGCTGCCCTTCTCTGCAGAGATTCAAATCATCTAGGTTGTCAGAACCTCTAGCACAATTGCTGCACATTTTACACAGATTAGTGCTGTTTGTCAATGTAAAAGAAAGACACTCCAATCAAGACAAATCAGATCATGGTTCTGCAGCATAGGTAGACCTTGGGGAAGGGTTTAAGGTTTAGGGTTTTAGGGTGCACTCCTACTACTTCTATGCACCAATCTGATTGAACTTAACAAATGATGGCATGGAATTATCTGAATCTTTTTCCTTTTTTAATGTGGGGCTCAAGGACAGTAATCTGGAGCTAGGATCACCAAATCCAAGATCCACTCAGACACATGATTTGAGGCAAAAGAATTCTCAATTCCATAACGAAGTGATGAGGACTGCTTCATACAACTTTCGAGCAACAAGTTTCAAGCCCTAAACCCTAAACCCTAAAGTCCTGGACAAGAAACAGGACATACTTAGACCTCACATATTCTCTGCATGTAAAGCCTGCTTATATGACTAGATTTGTGAAAGAGAATTCTCAAATTCCAAAACGAAGTGATGAGGACCGTTTCGAGCAACAAGCTTCAAGCCCTAAACCCTAAAGCCCTAAACCCTAAAGTCCTGGACAAGAAACAGAACATACTTAGACCTCCCGTATTCTCTGCATGTAAAGCCTGATTATATGACTAGATTTGTGAAAGAGAATTCTCAAATTCCAAAACGAAGTGATGAGGGCCGTTTTGTACAACGTTCGAGCAACAAGTTTCAAACACTAAACCCTAAACCCTTTCCAAAAGTCCTGGACAAGAAACAGAACAAAAGACCATAACATACTCTCTGCATGCGTGCAAAGCCTGATTATATGACTACAACAGTGACTGGCCTCCAGCCAGGACCACGCTACAAAGCCACAGTTTCGCCTTCATTTCCAAACAGGAAGCCAAAGCACGAAAGCGTAGAGTCGAAAATACCGCACCCCCACACGATGACTGTACTCACAGACACAGACATCGTGTCTGCTGATAATCTAATGTGAGGAACATCAGCTTCGAAACAGAAATCTCCAGACAAGACATTGTTCAGAAAATTTCCCAGGGCAAATACCTTAGGAGAGGAGCGGCTGCCGGATAGGGGAAGCAAGCGCGGACCGTAGAAGAGTGAGCTCGTGCACGTCGCAGTGGCCGCCATCGCTGCTCCGCTCTCTCTTCCCTGTCTCGTGCATTCCATGTTTCTCCCAGCTGCCCGACATTATATATCTGCCCATAGTTGTTACTGCATGCAGTACAAAAGTACTGCCTACTTTTTTTTTCCCGGTCTGCCCCATGGCCTTATCTATCCTTTTTCTCAACAAGATCATCCATGTCTGGGTATCATCCATCTTCATTATTATAAAAAAAGATGGATGATATCCAGACACGCTTCATGGGCAGCACCAAGAGTGTGTCCGGGCACCACCAGACACATCTTCGACGGGCAATAGGGCTGTCAGGGAAAAAAAAAGGAATCAGGTAGTACATGTACTGCAATGTACTTTTGTACTGCATGCAGTACCAAATATGCGTACATTATGATTGGGATCGTACCTCCGCCCATCATCGTCTGTGAGCTAATTTGAGGAGGAGAGGACCTCGTTTTAGGACCTCGTTGAGGATCTGGTTTAGGACCTCATTTATTAAGCTAATGTTTTGTAATAAGTTCACCTTTCATTTTTCAGTTACTTTTCCTTTGAAGTGTAATTTTGAAAGTTATTATAAAACCCCCAATAATCGTGACCCCCAAAAAAAAAATATATATATATATATATATATATATATTAATAAAAATCATTATAATTATTTCTTATGTAATTTTTTTAAAATATTAGAAAAAACATTCTCTACCATTGTAGTTGTTTAAGAATGACAACTTATGTAATTTATTTCTTTCTTTTTTTTACAATGTGTAAAACATGGACATAAGTAATGGAAATAATAGCTAATGCAAGTGGCATCATAATATTTGGATATTTTTAAGTATGAATTATACTAGGTTATATTTTTTTTTTGAATTCACATTCTTGGATTAATCTAAAACTTTTTCCTTTGCTACAAGATTTTTTAATATGAAAATAATATTTGGATGTTATTGTTATGTTGTAATGTCTAATGTAGTTTTGTATTTAATAATTGTGAATTTATATTATTAGCAAATGGTTGGAAATGTAACATAATGATGTCAAGATGTGAAATGGGTTAAGTTTTTGTTTATAAATATTTATTAAAGTATTCACCATGGTCTTAATTTGTGTTGGGCCCAAAAAAATTTATGGTTGTTACATAAGCAAATATATAAATATACCCAATATTGAAATAGGTTTAAATTATTACACAATTGATATTACCTTAAGTCCCTACCAAATTAATATTATTATAAGGTTGGTATTATTTTGTGTCATAGTAGCCCAATGGGGTCCTTGATATTAATGTTGATACCAAACAAAGGCCTATGTACTAGACCATCACTTTGTAATTCACCTTGGAGTGAATATAAATGTTAATTGAATTACTTTAAGAATTTTCATGGTCAAATTTTTAAACATAAATACTTATAGTCATATATGTTGTGGAAATCCTTACTTAATTTTTTGAAAGGTTTGATTTCAATATCAAATTCATAGTTTTAATCATTTACATGTTATCCCAAAAATCAAATATCTCCATTAACTAACATTACTTGTTAGATGGTTATTGAAACTGCATAATTAAAAATTATCCATTCCACCAACCCAAAAATGTACACAATATCTTAGATTTAATAAATTAAATATGCAATCAATTAAATCTATGGCAATTGGACAACCTCAAATGTCATATGGGTTATCCAAGTTCATAATAACTAACTAAAATCTCACAACATTTAGAATCAAAATAATGAAATAAAATTACTTGGCTAAAATAAATCAAATAAAATGAAAGATCCACAACAAGAGTTAAGGTTAATGAAAGAACAAGTGCAAAGTGAAGTTTATCAAACAATCATGAATGATGTTATAACCAAAATTACAAACTTGTACCTAAGTTTTGAAATGAAATAACCATAACCCATTCAATATTACATAATCATGGTGCATGTAATTTTAAGCAATTTTTAAAATATCCATCATAAATAAAAATGGAACGTTGATGGATGAATTTCATGACTATGACAAAAACATGAATCTATGACTACACTCATACCTACATAATCAAATAGGACACATTGTTTATATGTCATTTGTAATCATTTTAGCATAAGTGACATGTCCTATTCAATTATGTAGTCCTTCTTGATTTATTTCTTCACACATTAGAAAATAATCATATGAATACAATCATATATATAATCATGTTTTTGGCATAACTTTTGAATTAAATTTCTCCATGATCCTTAAATTAATTTAGTGAATTATTAATTAAATATTTTATAATTCAATAGTCATTATTGTCATTGCATGATTCATGTGAAGTACCTGGAAATGAATTATTATAAAAGGTCTTACACATTTATCATCCATAAGGAGTTTGCATTTGTCAATCAACAACATAAATTCATTTCATATCTATATATATATTATGATATAATACTAATTTTTTAACTTGGTATAACTTTGCATCAAAAAAAAATGTAAAGAAGCTCAACACATGTTCCAATTTCAATGCCATTTGTAAGAATATAAAGAAAAAACTGGTTTAGATTTTTTTTCATTTGTCAACTTGGGCTTTGCACTACCAATGACAACCAACTATTTTTTCCTTTTTTTTATGTGCACATATGGTTTTCAATAGTTAATCATTATTTATGTCAATCTCAAATTTAATTTAATTTAATTTGAAATAATATAAATATCATGGACATGAAAAAACATTGTTCTGAACATGAAAAACCACAAGAACAAAGGTTAAATGAAATGTTTTTGTCTAACCTTCAAACAAAAAACAAAACAAGATTATGTGATTCAAAAACAAAAACACGAGATGTGCAAGATAAACGTGAAAATGGATATTATGCTAGCATATGCAAACATGAACATGAAAAAAACATGACAAGGCTATGGTTCAAGATCGTGCTTAAAATTGGTGTTGAACACACTAAAGGAAATGAGGGGTCCTACTTCTATTTATACGCCTTTGGGAATTTAACTTAAAGAAACTTCCAAAGATAATTTTATGTGCACATTGAATAAAGAAGCTTCTTGAGAACCTTTCTAATTTAGAATCGATTAAATTTTAATTGAAAGTTAACTAGGATTTAATTGGGGGTTAATTGAGAGTTAACTTGGATTTAACTATGAGTTAATTCGGAGTTAATCAAGGCTTAATTGGGACTTAAATAAAAATTAACTAAGAGTTAATTATAAATGAACTAAAACTTAATTAAGAATCAATAAAACTTAACCGGAAGTTAACTAAAAGTTATGTACAAGTTTATTACAAATGATCATTCAAATAAATGAATTCCATGGCATTGACATCCCTGACAAGCACATGTTAATTGTGTTTTCATATATTCCATATTGGTGGGTAGGGGAAAGGAGTGAAATAGATATTAAGATAAAAGGTAATTATTAAGAAGGCTAGTAGCCAAGAAAAAAATTATTAGAAAAGGAATATAGTAGTTAAGCTTGAAAATGAGGTAGGTATGAATTTTTTTTAAATTGTTTCTAGGATGACCAACAATAAAATTTGAAAAATCACCCATATGTATTAGTTCTTCATTACTCTCATCGCTATAATCAATAACAATTGAATATTTGTGACAACGTAGATAATCCATTCTATTTAAGTGGTTGTTTACAAATATGGCCCGTTAATGCAATTAACTATTAATCAACAAACAATTTGAATTGATAAATGCACCTATTGCAAATTTGGCCAATTTATTCATGTGTTATATTTGTTTGAAATACCAAGTTACCAATTGTTGTTTTGTTGTTGCAACCATGTGACATAACATGTAATCTACCATAAGGACCTTAACTATTTTACTTAAAATGATTAATTAATTGTCAAAGTGGTTTAAACAAACATGTTATGGAAAAATCACAACATGGGTATTAGGAGTTGTTTTAATGTATCACAAAATGTCCATGATTTCTTGTGGGACAAAAAGATGAAATGCTTTGACAATTGTCCATCTTTGAACAAATATACAAGGGCATCTCATAACATGAATAAACATTTGATGAAACATGGATGTTGAACATTTTGCATATGAATGGGTTGGGATGTAATTTGAAAATCTTATTCAAGTTTGAATAATGTGTACATTATTTGAGGATGGTTAGAATTCTAAACCATTTTCCTTCCAAAATATTAAAAAATGTTGGCTTATGAAAACAAAATATGATACATTTTTCATTCAATTATGTTTGTTCAAGGGTGTCCATTCATAGTTGACCTATCACAACATGAACCATGACCTAGTCTTGTGTTGTGTTCTAAAGCTGAATGAACATTCTAAGATGTTAAACAATGAAAGGTGGATATTATGCCCATGACTAACACCTAGCATAAATTATTAAATTATTAAATTATTTTGGCAAAAGGGGTTTGGTAGTCTTGTTTTTATGTGTGTTTAAACTTTCAACCAACATACGCTACAATGTGGGTTAAAAGTTGATTTAACAAATTTGGAATGTCTTGTTGAAGCATTAAACTTATAAGGAATGGAGGACTCCATGACATACTAAAATGACAATCTTTCATTTGAAAAGCCAAAGTTTTATTTTAAAATCAATTAATGTCTTTTTTTTTTAATAATCATGTCTCTTATATTTCCTTCCAAACCTTTGGAATGCAACCTAATTATCAATAAAACTAGCATGATTATCTTTTTTAATGCATCTTTTCTAATGATTTAAAAAAATGTTCTAAGATCATTTCCACAAAATTTGTTGTCTTATAATACTTATTTTTTTGGCCATCATGTATTTAACATACTTTCATCTTATTTATGGTTGTAATATGAAAGACTTTGAACACATTGGTATTCATGTTGACTCCTAGATTCAAGAAAAATTGCACAATTGGACATAGTTCATAAGTCATGCCTCAACAAAAATTTAATCTTCAAAATTATGATTTTTTTACCATAGTCTTAATGAAATAATAAAATCTACATGATTTGTAATTTATACAAGTGATAACAATCAATCAAAGTTCTAGTTCAAGATGATTAGTGGGGCAATCATGTTGAGGGGTAACATCACCAAAAGGCCTTTTTTGGGTGAAAGTTCTTTCTTTCATAAAAAAAACTGCCAAAGTTCACCCAAACTATTTTTGAATTAGGCGAAAATGTTGCCATGGTTTTGTTTATTGGCTACTATTGTAATTTTCCTTTACAAAAATGTCGCGAATTAAGGTGGAACTACTTGGGGATGCTCACCATTATGGTTCCATTACAAAATTGAAAAAAATTAAAAATTGTAAGGATCACAAAGAATCTAGATTCCCTTGGTATTCAAAATCACCTAAGGAAGATTTTGACAATATTTTGTTTTTTTGAGAACATCTTTGATGAAAATAATTTCATTGGATGGAACTTTAATTTTCATTAGATTGAATTCTTCATCCCACCATTATATCTATTATGGACTTAAATCAATAAAAGGGTTTCATCTTCCCCTCCCCACGTGGGATTCCTCCAAAGGACGATCCTTGAAAGATTGTTTTCAATAATTGACTTGGAGACATGAAGAATAATACTAAAGTTTTCATTGGTAGGGATAATGAACCAAAGAATGAAGATGTGTTTATGGGAGTTTAATCATGTCTTGGGGGGAATGAAGGGTTGAGGGGGATCATAGCTCAAGAAAGCAACATTAAAATTAACACAAAACCAAAGCTCCATTAGCAAGCCAAAGCTCCACTAACAATTTGTATAAATGTGGAAAGCTTTGAACTACTTTCATTATTTTATTTTTTATGTGTTAAAAGTTTTTATCAGGCTTGCAAATGCATGGAACACATGGTGAAGATGGTGTTAGTGAGTTGGGATGACATTCACAATTTCTTTTATATGGCATTAAATTTCTAGATTTCACACTATCCTCTTTGTTTCAATGTTGGTCATGGCTTGCTTTTGTCATAATAAATGTCACAAAGTTTACAAGTTCCCAATAGGGAATATTTGGAGGAATGTTATTCTAATGTTTTTTTATCTAAGGTACAATCTAGAGAAGATAATTCATTTGATGATGAAAAAAAAATCATAATGGGTTTTGACAAGTTCCAAATGGTGCATAACAAGAGGCAGTGTCAAACACATTAGTTTTTTTTTAACAATGTGATCAAAGAGGGAGGGGGGAGGCTCTACCTAATATATGTTATTTCAACATCACATTCCTCTAGTTAATTCACAAACAAAAGTAACTTACACCTTTCCAAGATATTCAATTGATTTCACATAGTCATAATTCCCTTGTGTTATATCTAGCCAACTCCCACTTCAAAATATGAAATGAACAATCATTTACAACCAACCCTTTCATACTACCTTTTTTTTTATTACCACACCACTTCGCAACATATGATAGACTTTACATCAAGAATGTGCAACAAAAATTACACCTTACCCTAGCCTTGAGACATAAGTGAAAAAAAATTACAACATTCAAAAATATTCAATTAACTTAACATATTCATTATTCCCATGTTAAATACGTAGCTAGGATTCCCACCTCAAGAATATCAATGACACAAACTCTTGCACAACTATCCAATTCATATTTTTGGATGGGAGAGGTTACTTATGTTTATTTATAAATGATGTCAATTCAAAATAAGGTATTTGTTTATTAATTTGGAGATAAATTTATTTTAAATAACTTAACAATAAATTAAGCTCATGAAAAATCTTGAAACAATTTATAACTAAATAAAACAATTACCATATGTAAATATTACCAAAATATATACATATACCGTAATTACATTACAAATCATATGTATGTGTACACATGTTCCAAAAATTGCATTATTTTTACTTTTTTTCTTTCCATTTTTCTTTCCCCTTTCAAATACCTTTCCAACCAAAAGTAAATAAATTTCAAGAAAAATTAAAAATAATGTAGTAGATTCATACTTAATAATATATAGAAACATACGTTTGGATGTTGCAACATGTAGGAATATGTGGCCCATGGGTGCATGAAGAAATGTTTATGCTTATAATGCCCACAAATGTTCTTCCTAGTTCATCCCATTTATGCACGAAGTCTCACCGTTTTGTTCCAAATTCCCTTTTTTAGTTTGTGTACTCCCAACTATGAATTACTATGAAAGGTGAATGTCAAGACTTAATTTTCAATTCTCATGTTAGAATTCAAAGAATATTTATGGTATGGATCAAATGGTATTTTTTTATTTAGGGGTAGTAGGATGGTTTTTTGGTTTGCATGTAAAACATAGAGGATGATATTTAAATTTCTTTAAATTGAGACTTGAATTTATGCATAACTAGAAAAGGTTGGCTTAGAGGAAAATCTGAAAAAAATGGATTCTTTTAATGAATATTTATGAAAAAATAAAGGAATGTATAAGCATTCATTTTATTAATAAATAAATAGCAAAATATACCCTTCAAAGGTAAGTGGTATCCACCAAATACAAAAAATGACCTCCCTAAGCTTGTCATCAATGAAGTTGTAGGGCCAAAACTATAGGAACACATAAATAACATTAAAAATTAACACCCACATCACTTATCACAAAGAAAGACTTTTCACAAGGTCATCATCAAATTCAAGCCTTAGTTGATAATTTTAGTTCATATTTATGATATCTATACATTTGTCAAAATATGTTTTTATTGTTTCATCGTCACTTTTGTCAAAATATGTTTTAATGTTTCATCTTCATTTTGACAGCTTGATAATCCTAAATTTTTCATGTGCAAGTTAATTAAATTAAAAGAGAGATGTGAAGGTTACGAAATAAACTTGCAAATGCATACACATTTAGTGTGGCAAAACAATGTAGATATATATGGTTCCACCACCAATTTATACATGGATAGAGTTGCAAAGCTACTATAACAAGCCACATGAACATTTTGTGCAAATCACATGTAATTTAATACAACATACATTTACAAGCTTTATAAGGACAAGTAATAGTCGTGTGTGAAATGACAATATTACATTTGCGGAACAACATTGTGGTTGGAATTCAAACAAAATATTTTGAATAACAAGATATTTGAGAATTGTGAAAAAATCCTAATAGATTTTAATAAACAAGGTTCAAAACACAAGTACCCAATCATGTGTGGTAGTAATGAAAATTGAATAATTTATTTTTTAATAACTTAGCTTTAATGCATTTCACAATATGTATGCAACTGTATACATACTATATAGTGGTCCATCTCTTGCAAATACAACACTCCATATAAACCTCATGCAAATCCATGAAAATGTTAAAATGGACATGGTTGTAACTTTTGACGATGATGTTATTATAATAGTATTTGACTATTAAATGTTAAGTGACCACCTATGAACCTTCCCAAAACTAAGTCAAAACCTACATCAAAAAATGATGATGACATCTCATGTGGTAGATAGAATTTGAAAGTTTTAAAAGAAAACCCATAAAATTCAAATGGATAAAAATCAATTAGATATCTAAAAACATGTTCTTTAAATAAAAAATTTGAGAAAAAAAAAAAAGTCCATTTCACATGGACTTATGAGAAATAAGGTCCAATTTTAACCCTTCAAAAGTCCATAAGTAAAATCTAATTCAAGTTTTTTTGAAGGAATCAAGCAAGGCTAACATTAACATAAATGGGAAGGTATCTAATATGCTAAGGATTAAATGAGGGGTGTAACAAGGTTCCCTAGATAGCTCCATATTTATTCTTAATTGTTGGAAGATGTTCAATGCAACTATCCAAGGTGAAGTGAAAGCCAAAAAAATTCTAGGCATTTAGTTCTTGAGGTCAAAGAAGTAGCGATTAATTGTGTAATATGTGGATGCTATTAGTTTTACAATTAAAGCTTTGCAAGAGTGCATTTCAAGGTTACCATTGTGCTATAATTATTTAGCAAGGCTTTTACCCTTTATATTAATGGCCAAATTGATGGCCTGTTTGCTTGGAGGGAAGTATATGGATAGTTAGGTTGGACCCAACTATTTGACTAAACTTGGGGTTTTTCCAAATGCTATATTCAAGATTTGGATGGCTTTCACTAAAATCTTTTGATGCTAATAATTTCCTCTTGGAGAAATCCAAATAAATGTGGTAATTCATAACATATTCTTGTAATCCTTATGGTGCTTTGTGAATGTATGGGGTTGGACCAAGAAAGGAATTAATATGGTTATTCATTTGTTAAAGAAATAACATTGGTCCAATTTACCTTACAACAATAGTGATGAATAGCTTGGGACCAATGTTGTGAGAAACAGAAGGATGGGACCTAGGCCTAGTAGACCCAATTGAAATTATTAATGTTTTTCTATCAAAATCTGTTTTACATGCCATTGAATTGAAACTATTTAATTTACATGAGATTTTAGATATAGGCTAAAGATAAACCAACCACACAACGGAAGGAAATGGACATTTAACCTTGAATCACTAAAAGGAATTTGCATATTAACAATTGGTTTTCTTGATTATTTTTTAGTTGTAAATGACACACATGATTACAAATTCCTTTAGTTGCTCTGGGCAAGACATATAATTTTGTCACAAAAGACATGGCATGGCACTAAGTCAAAACAACGAACATATAACATGCAACTTACACTCATTTTTCATCCAATTGACATCTAACATATGTGTCATGATCATTTATGATTGATTTTTATATTAAAAATGTGTAGTGACATATGTTTACGTGATATAGCCACTTGTATTAAAATGTAAAAACTTGGGGATGCTTAAATTTTTTGACCACTGAAATGTTGGTATGTGGCAAGTTCCAAGTTGAGCAACTGGCACAATGTGGCTTATTAATTAGTCTAGGTTGAACAATCTAGATTAAATAATCAAAGCAAGGTGGTAGGTTTAGTTTAATGGTGCCTATGCTAGGTGACTTAGGCTAAAAAGATGGGCTAGGGAGCCTAGGTGACTTAGGTTAAACACTTTGGCCTAAAGTAGGGTTTAGGGTTGGACCTGATTTCTTATAGTGAATGGTGTATGCAAATGAAACACAAAAAGGTTTTTCATTTTGGACTTTGGAATAAAATTGGCATGGCATGGATTAGGATGATAAAAGATGTAAGAACTAATCATCTTAGGATTTTGAAAGATATCTTGATAGTGAATTTCTAATGATATGTGGTGGTTTAGACATGTATTTAGTTAATTTTGGAATTTTCTAACTTGGTGGTTAGGATCAAAAAATCTATTGAATTTGAGGCAAAACATGGGAGACATATTTCTTTTGACCATTTAGTGAGACAAAACATATTAATATTTATTGTTGCATCCTATGGTGGCCCCTAAATCAAAGTTTCTTTCCAAATTTCCAATCTCCAAATGGTCATTTATTAATTTTGAACTTTTCAAAAGTTTATAATTAATTAAATACATGACTTTAGCCATAGGTTGAAAGATTTTCAAAGGAAAAAGTTGTTGAGTTATGTTCATTAGATCTTAGTGGCAATGCTTAGGTGGCTAATGAAGAAAGGTTTACTTTTAAAAAAGAGATCAAGAAATTTTTGTGATTTTTTTAGAGGAATGATTGGGGTATGTGAAGATTACCACTAAACTTGAATAGAAAAGGGGGGCGGGGGGGGTGGGAGCGTTAAGAACCCATGACCATTGTTGCTTCATTAGGGAATGGGTAGGAATTTTTGAAAGAAGTGGGAGTTTTCCTCCCATGGTGTGCAAGGCATCCCCAACATACAAATTAAGGTGTAGTGATGAGATGAGATTATTGCATATCTCATAGAATGTGATGTTGTTTTTTGTAGTCTTTCAAATTAAAACCTTGTTTTTTTATAGGAAAGGGGTGTACTAAAGAAGAGGTAACTTGTAGTTGGGATGGCAAGGTTGTTCAAGTCAAAATAGTAGTAATGGTTAGAGGCCCGAAGGCAAGTCCTCTTGTTTTGTGAAAAGGTGGGGCCTATAGAATTAAATGTTCATTCTTGGAAAGGGGGAAGCTTTATTGTCATTCTTTGTTGTCTTGGGAAGGAAGATGATGAGAACATCCAAACCCAAAATGAACATAATGGAAAAGAAGTAGCGTGAACAACTTTCATCAAGTTTCCAATTAAATAGTTAAACATACGGAGTAAAAAAGAAGTTGGCTTTTATGTGGGCAACATGGAACAAGGCAATCACAATGAATGTGTGGAGAATGAGAATGAATGGTTCCATTAACCAAGTATGGTTACTATGTGAAAAGGGGGACGAGTCGATTATTCATAGATTTTGGGAGTGTGAACATGCATATCATGCATGGGTGTTTAAATGTATAGCTTTTAAGTATGTAATATATGGAAGTAGTTCAAACAAACTTATAACACAAATGTAATGAAAGCATTTTATCTTTGTTGACAAAATTCCAAAGCAGTTTCAATGTGTGAAAAGTTTATCCTACTTTTTTTAAGGTATCTTGCCATGGATTTTATGAATTGAAAGAAACAACCTTGTGTTTAAAAATGAAAAATGGCATGCCCATAAGTTGAAAAAAGTTATTTGGGAAGCTCTACTAAACTTCAATACGACAACTTGGGATAGATGTGTGAAAATGATTAGAAAATGTTTAGTTGTTGAACATAAGCAATTCCAGTGCTTTGATAAGGGTTAGGCAAGGCATTAGGTTTTAAAACATTAAAAGTGATGGGTTTGTTAAGTGGCACCATGATGGGCATGGGAGAAGTTTCATTAGTTAAGGTGGTGGTTTGAGCATGGTGATGCACTCCCTCGTTGTTAGGGTTTCTTGTGTTTTATTTTCTTTGCAATGAAGTTTTTCATTTGTGCCAAAAATAAATAAAATTGGTTAAGGTTTTATATTAAAAAGGTTCGAGGAAAGGTTCAAGGATGATTTTATTATTTCATTCCCCAATATATATCTAGTCATTACGATTTAAATTCAATATCAATTCCTCAATTGTTATACATTTTAATCAAACAACGAATCCATATTTTGAAACTTCAAAAATCCATTATTAACAATATTTGCATTATTTATAGAAAATAATCATACACATGTTTTCACAATCATTTATACTTATGTTATTCAACACATAAGCCATTAAGACAATGCACCCAACAAAAATCATCAATGTGACATCAAAAGTGAATCATTGTAGTTTGCATTCACCTTTGACATTCAAAAAAATGATTATTATTATTTATTTACATAAATAAGCTTGAAAATTAAGACAAAATTTGTGATTAAAACAAAAGATGGAAAATGAAATACGCTTCACAATATGTGAGTTTCAACAAAAGTACAAAACATATCAAATTTATGACACAGGAATATTTGATGTCACAAAAAGTTGAACATGAGAGATGATATATATTGAACCATGCATTTATGCAAGAATTAGGTATTCACTTGAGTCTACAACATCTTAATGCTAAAAGTAACTTGAACGTTATGAGGGGGAAAATGTCAAATTAAAAACCTTGTGTATTTTACACCATTGTTAGTATCGGTTTCATTATTTGATATGCGTTGTTGGAGAGGCATTGACATGATTCAAATCGTTCTCTATGTTTACTTCTAGTTTTTGACCTTACCCTACCAACTTGAATTCAATTGTCTCGAAGGTACTTCACCCGAATTGCATAAGTGTGCAATGCACTCCACACTCACTCAATCACTCATTAGTTCAAACCATCATTCCATGCCTTCTTTTTTTTCTTGGGTTTGTTCATTTTGTTAGCTTTAGAGAGACTTGGCATTAGTGTTGGATTTTGAGGAGAAAGCTTTGCCTTGAACTTGGAACCTAATGTGTGAATGACATCTAAAGACCTAATTATATTATTTAGGTTTTAATAAAATAATTCATTGATTTTTATTTTTTCTATTGTGAAATGTGTTTTTTAAAGCAAAATTCACCACTTTTGCAAAATCAAAAATTCCTTTGAAATTTGGCATTAAAGGTTAGACCCATTATACCATGAGTTGCTTGTTTACAGGGACATGAGGCTTGGGACATGAGAATTGGGACATGAGTCAGTCTTCAACATGAGAATTGGTTTCTGATTTGCTCTGCCAAAATGGCAGAATAGAAACATGACTCGTGGGGACATTTTTCTGATGCCTCTTTAAGACATGGACATGGAACTGGTTTCTGATTTGCTCTCCTAAATGACATAGTGGGAACATGACCTGTGGGAACACGTTCCAATGCTCTAGGACATGGACTGGAACATGAGTCAATCTAGAACATGAGAGAACTAGTTTTCTGATTTGCTCTCGTAAAAGGACATTGGAACAGTTTCAAGTTTCATGTTCTAATGCTCCATGACATGGAACAAAGACATGAGTCATACCTAGTTTCTGATTCGCTCTCCCAAAATCACAGAGTGGGGGATTTGATTGGTGGGAAACATGTTTTGATGCTCAGTGACATGGACTGGGGACATGAGGCTGGGACATGAGGTTCACCTAGTTTCTGATCTGGTGTCCTCAAAATGACATAGTGGGAACAGGACTCGTCAGGAACATGTTCTTATGCTCCGAGACATGGATTGGGAGGCATGATGCAGGGACATGAGATTCATGTAGCTTCTAATGTGTTCTCCTAGAATGACACAGTGGGAACACATCTTTTGGGGAACATGTTCTAATGCTACGGAACATGAACTGGGGACATGATTTCTGAGACATGAGATTCACCTAGTTCTTGATTTGGCCTCATAAATGAGATAGTGGGAACAGGACTCGTGGGGAACATGTACTGGTGCGTTTAAGACATGGACCCGTTAGGCAACAGGGAAACGCAGTCGTGTAGAGTGTAGCTGGGAGAGACATAAGAGCGCTTCAGGGAGGGAGCGACGCCTCGAGCGGCGAGCAAGAGGCAGTGTTTTTTTTTTTTTTCCTCGATCTTTGTTTGCGAGATCGGCGAGTAAACTGTTCTCATCTTTTTTTCCTGCTTGGTTTTATGTTTTTTCTGCAAATATTTGTGTTGCAAAAGGTGTTTTTTCCTTTGGTACAGTGGTGAATGAATGGAGCTCTTCGGTTTGTGCACTGCTGGTGTTCCTCTATCTGGAGAGAAACTGGAACTGGTTCAGAGGAGAAGGACGGAGTTCGCATCTTTGCAGGACCGCTAGAAGCGAACGAAGTTGCTTCGATGATTTGGATTCTGATAGTCTGAAATATAAGAACAGGAGATGAGGTTTCACTCTTGGTCAAGGATATTAGGTTTGCGGTGCTGCGATTGCTTGGAAATAAGAGTCGGAGATTCTCGAGGTTTTTTGGTTGAGATGGTTTCCAGATCTGTCGAGATCAGCCTTCTTTGAGAGAAAAGCACTCGATCGATGCTCAGCTTGGCGAAGAAGAAGAGGTAGGGTTTCATGCCGGCCAAACCCTTGTAGAGACGAAGAGCTGCTCCTTGTTCTTCTTCTCGCTTGTGATGGTCTTGCGTAGATTTTGTTTTGAGAAAAGGTGCGAAGCATGATGATGATGAGTGGAGATGCTATTGGACTCTTGGGGGCGGATCCTTGTGATATAGGCATGGCGCCAAGCAAGTGTGACTGGAGTAAACCCTAATGAGATGCTCCTGGAAACGTGTTATTCTGATTCCCCTTTTGCTTGCAAATAACTATGGCTTCGGTAGAGACACTACCTTCTGCTGCTTCCAAGACTTCCTCTGATCCCTCCTCTGTAAGAAGAGAGCAAGAACTTCAAGCTGGGCGATTGAAACTAGAGCAGTTCAAGCAAAAAAGGAAAGGGAAGAAAGCAAATGCTCGAGCCAGTACTCTGGCTGAACCAAGATTCAGCCACGATGAGCAGCAATCTACCCCCCAACAAGTGGATGAACAGCCAGCAGCATCTCTGGATCTGAAGCTACATGGTCCTGGATCACAAAACGGCTTCAGTGTTCAGAATGGTGAGACTGCTAAAAAAGCAGGGCCTTCTATCTTTCAAGCTAAAGCCCAAGGACCGAAGCAGGCAGAACAAACTTTTTCTTCATCTGATTCCAGAGTTGGCACTGAAGATATTGAGAAACCAGGCTCTGTGGATGTGGATCAGGACAGTGGACTGGTTCCAATCTACAAGCCTGATGGAAACCAAGGTGGGGCTGAGGATCTTCCAAAGTTCTTACAGCATTCTTCAAACAATAATGTGCCCAAAGAATCCATGGAAGATGCCAGTACCTCTGTGTCAATGCCTTTGCTTTCAGGTCATGAACATTCACGAGTTGTTAATGGGGTCACAGATGACATTTCTTGGAGTTCTACCTCTAGCTTGACCAAGTTGACGAGTGGTCAAGTCGTAGATGTTCCAGATCCAGGCTTATTGCCTTCACTTGCTGGGGTTACAGCAAAGGTTGAGAATTCGTCAACAAGCGAAAGGATTGCAAGCATCTCTTTGTCTGATTGGTCAATTCCATCAAGGCCTTTCATGACTCCTCTCTCTACAGTGCCCACAGATGGTCCTGATTCAGAATATAACTATGGCTATGGCAGTGTCTCACAACCATCTGTCTCAAAGCCACAACCATCAGCCTCTCCTTTCTTGCCACACTCTGAATACCAATCAATCGCTGATCCAGAGATCAAGGTGAATTCTTATTTTGTTTCACCCTCAGTTGAATCATCACACACCTCTCCTCCACAATCACGACCACTGACTGGAACTTCTGCATTTTCATTCACAAACTCTCCACTTAGACCTTTGTCAGCTACCACAGCTGCACTACTGGATAGTAGTAGATCTTTGGTTCCCAAAGAGTTGCGGTCAAAACCTTTTTCAGACTCCTCATCCACTTCCATATTTGAACCTCACTCCTTGACCTCCCTGCCGACTTCCAAGTCATATTTTGAGGCATCGAGACCAACCTCCTTTGTGTCAAAAGCGTTACCATTGTCAAAGTCAGCACTCACATCTTTTGCCTCATCCAATCATGTGTCTTCAAGACCACTTCATTCATCATTTCTTGAACCCATTGCCTCACAAGCCACCATAGTTTCCACTGGAGGACATGAGGAACATGGGGTTGGGATTAGTGAAGGGAGAGAGGAGCAGCTCATGGATTTTTTGCCACGTTTACCACCAATCTCATTTCTTGACCAGGATATGGAGAAATCCAGGAAGAGTGAACGGGAGGAGTTTCTGTCCCTTGAGCAGCACATTGAGGATTTAACCCAGGAAAAGTTTTCATTGCAGCGCAGCCTCGATAAAGAAAGGGCTATGGCAGCATCACTAGCATCCGAAAACACTGCACTTGTTGAGGACTTCAACAATCAGGTAGGAATAGAGTAGTTCTATTCATTAGTTTGATATCACTGTGCTCTAGTTTGGCTTGCTTCATACCTGCTTTGGTGATCTACTCTTCAATTAGGTATTTGTAAGGATTGTGTTTCGGAGGCATTTTGCACTGTTGTGATGTAGTTGCTTGCCTGCTTTTGAGCAGGGACAAGTAGTGCAGAGGCTGAAAGATGATATAGTTGCACTTGAAGAAAATGTTCGCATGCAAGAAGCCATGGTGAAGAGCATGAGGGCTGAAAGGGACAAAGCTCAGCAAGAAAGTTCCTCAGCAATTGAACGCTCCCAAACTTTGGCCGGTGAAGTCATAGCACTTGAGAATCGAGTGCGTACCTTGCGGTCTCATGAACTACGACTAGAAAGGGATATGGAATCTTTGACATCTGATGTGGATTCGTATAAACGACAAATTGCGTCATTGGATAAGGATCGGACACATTGGAAGACCATGGTTGATGCTTTGCAAGAAGAGAAGAAGTTATTGCAGGGACACCTCCGGAAGGCTGCTCTTGGTGATGATACACGGAAAAGAGAAATCCCTCTAGCTGCACAGCAAAGGCAACTTGTTGTGGCAGATGCATCAACTTCCACTGATGATTTGGTTACAGAGATACCTACACTAGTGGGCCATGGTTCTTCTTTCCCTTCAGATTCACGTGTAGTTGGCTCATGGCAGAATGGTCAACAACCAGACAGAAGCATGGGACAGAGTGGCGAGCATCCTAACTTGCTACCCATAGAACCTGCAGCATCCCTTAGATTACATGATCAACCCTTACAGCCTCCCATTCTACCACCTCCAATATCTGGAAGTCTTTCTTCTAACCCTGTATCCCTTGATTCGGGAGCCTCATCTTTCTCAGATTTGGGTGTTGGAATCCATCCCTTTGTGCACTTTCATGGAGTCTCATCATCTATGCCTCCAGAGGTTCTGAGGACCGTCAACAGCATCAATGCTGTTATCACATCTCTTGGTGAGGAGAAAAAGGCAATGCTAAAAGCATTGAAGGCAGAGTCAACAGCAGCAGCACAGCTGAGAGCTTTGAATTCGGATTTATCACAGAAGCTGGAAGCCCAAACACAACAGCTTGAGCTTGCTGTTGCTCAGAGGATGGCTCATGGAAGCAGGGTATCTGTGCAGGTTGCTCCAAAGCCAGGTATTGTGGCTACCGATTTTGTCGATGAAGGAGATGAGGTTGTAGATCGAGTGCTGGGATGGATTATGCATTTGTTCCCTGGTGGCAGCTCAAGGCGCAATGGTGTCAAGCGGCTTTGAGAGTATTTTTGACTTTTTTAGCTTAATTGTGCTTCATCCCTTGGAGGTCAGATGCTATAGGTTGAAATTGTAAAATAGAGGTCACAAGCAGTTGTGACTTCAATCTTGTGTGGGTATCAAATGCATATCTTGTGAGAGGATACTCAAAATTCATTTAGCTTTGTCTACAGAGATTGGTCACATTTGTAAGGATTTGGACTCCAGAAGAAGAGGGACAGAACTCGAGCCCTCACTCACCAATTGGGCACTGTGCTTTATCCTTCTTTCTCCTTAATGGACTCACTTTCTTTTGGTAAGACCTTGGGTGAATCTTATTAGCAGAATTTCACCCAAAACGGATGGTAGTCCTTTGAGAAACAGTAGGATAATGAGAATATATCTTGGAGTGAGATATACCTTGGAGGCGGAGATTCACAAAAGTGTTGGTCTTTGTGCACTCCTATGGAACTTAAATTGAATTTGCAATAACAGCGTCTTTCTCTATCATTTGTCATGCACATGCATTCAAAGACGTCAAGTTGTTGGGAGGTTGGTATCTGATCTGTAAGTAAGAAATCTTCAGATGTGGGTTGCAGTGTGCAGTTTTGGGTTTTGAGCTATGTGTCTCTGCTAAGAGCAGCATGTTGTTATTACTTATGTTTCCAGCACTGTACCTTGAAGCAGTTCCTGGGAGCCGCACGAAGAAGTGAACTTGGAAGGAGGGCATTTTGTACTCACCAGTGGAAGCACAAAAGTAGGTGTTTCCATGTCAGGACTGATCTGATCTGCAAAAATGTTGCAGGCTGCAACGTGCTCTCCTTCTGGAAATGAGGCATGGCCCTTACAGGGAGGAATTTTATGTTGTATGTTGCAGTTGTCCCTAGAGCTATCCATCCCTACTGCTGTCTGGGTGTATCTAGTAATGAGCACAATTGAATGCTGTAAACAAGAGATTTCAACCCATGGGGAGTGGTTGTAGGTAGTTGTCAACAGTACCTCTCGGTTGTCTTGTTCCTTTAGGTGCAAGGTGGATAAATTTGATTAGTAAAACCAAAGCATCACAGCATTCCACAAAGGCCTACTCTTCAGTTTTGGTCATTTAAATGACAAATGTGTAGACGCCCTTGAAAGAGATGGTATAGTTGTACCCAAAACACAGCCTACAAATATGAATTTCAGTATGAATCCTAGCTGGTGGCTGTTGGGTCACATACTTTGGCCATTCCTAGGAGTGCAGATGTGATGAGATGGTGATATCCTGTGGGATCTCAACAACAGCTGCATTTGTCATTTGAGTGTCCTTTGTTGACTAAATCGTCACAATTTGTATTACATGATCACTATTGAGATTTGGAATTTCATGCCAACAACTAGGCTCAAGTGCAGGAATCAATTGACTTAGGTAGTACAAGAAAGCCCAATTTTGCCTCCATTATGTGGTACTTCATGAGAACACAAACTTATTAGAAATCATCACTTTGGAATGGTAGCTCAATTTTGACTCCAATATGTGGAATCCATGTGAACCCAAACTTGTTAGCAAACCATCACTTTAGAATCGTGTAACGGTTGAAACTAAACACACAACCAGTGTTGTGTGGGTATTTGATTTTGTTTGCAACCCACCCTAGTTTGTGTTTTAATTTTTTTTTTTTTGGGGTTGAAAAATACTGAACTAAAAAGAACCTCTAGTGCCAGTTCTTTCAAAAACCAAAAGCACTTACACTCACTTTCCTTTCTTAAGGCCTAAAATATGACATCCACAGGCAGGCAATTCTCATGCTGGTTGTTAAACCCTTACAAAGTCATAGATCGAAACTGAGAAACAGCCACATTGCACAGCCTAGATTATACTTAGTTAAACATGTTGATAGTTAACTTGTGACAAAACACTGCACTGAGCCAAAGCAATCTCCTTGACCTCTTTGTCACTGACAATCCGAGAGCATACTCTGCAATGCCCCATATTTGGGCCTCTATATTTCACATTTAAGTACTTACATTTTTATCACATTCAACATGCGGTGTTATTCATTCTGCCAGCCCCACTCATCTGTCTATGAAGGAAGGTAGTTTGTTTTTGTTTTGTAGTTATGAGATCCACCAAACCGTGATGCTTCAGATCGTGTTCTTGGTGTCTTTGGAAAGCTCTTGATGATGAGGAGTGCATGGGCTTGGTTCCATGACGTTTGGACTTGAGGTGCAAAAGTTCTTGAATATTTGAACAATTTCTTCAATGGAAATCAAATTAAATGGTAGCTGAAATTTTCGGAGGAACTGGAATGTGACGAGGGTAAAATGACAACCACATTGGGAAGTTACTTGGACAGAAGAATATGGATGATATTAAACCTTTTTGGTTTACTGCATTCCCAGTGGCCACCTCTTCTTTTAGGCTAGGCTCCATGTTCTCTTCAAACCCAGGCGCCCCCTTCCATTTTACATTATATAACATGTTTGGCCATGGTGCACCCTGGAAATGGGTATTGCAACTCTAGTGCAATACCACCAACATAGGTATTGCAAAAAAAAAAAAAAAAACTCATCCAAAACTTTCCAAGGCATGGGAACAAAGAATCAATCTCATCCATCATTTTCTGTCCGAGTAACTTCCCAAAGTGGTTGTCATTTCACCCTGTCCCACTGAAAGCTACCTATTATCCATATGGCTTTCTCCCAGTGTTACCAGGGGCCTCTTGCTTTTGGTGAAGGGTAAAGGCCTAATGTGGGGGCATTCCCAAGACATGGGGGGGCCTAAGATGAGGTGGTCTTCCAAGTCTGGCCTATATTTTTGAGAGTATCCTTCACTCATGGGCATTACCCATTGTAAAGCATGAGGTGAAGGTTATCATGAACCTAAACATAAGTAAATCGGGCGGCATAAGAGGGGGAGGGTTTTCATGCCTAATCCTTACCCATGGGAGGGATCCTGCACCTACTTATAGGTGTAGGATCCATTCCACTCTTAAGGAGTACCCATACTATTGATCCTTCTTAGAAAAAGAGGATGGATATTCATGAATTTAAGGTGCCCTCCAAATACATTAAAGGAGGTTTCTCCATGAGCTTTCCATATTCAAAGTTGTTCAGGAGGGATATGGAGAGATCATAATTGCCAAGTTCACCAGAGAGTGTAGGTACTAGTTTTGTTGGCTGATTATTGACTTTTAGACCTATCCCATGGATATCAATAAAACATGTTTCATTTTTTTTACAAGGAAGGATATATATATATTTTTAAAAATTCAATTTACTACATCAACTGGTTACACATTCATTTTTTGCAAAATTCTTTTGCTGGTTATAATATGCCAATTTTCAACTTTCAAAACATGAAAAATATGCACAAAGGATATACATATTAAATTTCCAATTCTATTGCTTTAAAAAAAACTTACAAGACTACAACTTAACCTTTTAGAACAAAACCAGCATGAGAAAAATTCAAAACAAAGTAATTTGTGGGAGAATTGAACCCTAGTTATATGAAGAACTCAGCTCAATTATACACAAGTTTTTTACCCTAACCACACCCCACACAAACCCATCCCAAACCTCACAAAATTAATCATTGTCAACTTGGAATTCTTTCAAAAAATTATGTTCTTCAATCAAGTCATAGTTCTCCTTCGCCAATTACTCTTTCACTTTCAAACATTGCTTCAAGTTTGAATTGACTTGCAATTGGCATGCATGTCATCAAGCCAATTTTTCACCATGGTAATAATTTAATTCATGGTCTCCACCTACAAGTGACCACAACACCTTAGAGTTTTCAACACCCCAACATGATTAAAAACCTACTAGTTATTATTTGAGAACATGAAATTCCAATAATTTGTTTTGCAAGGAAATTAAATTCATATTCAAAAACTAGCATTCATGAATGCACCATCAAGTTAGTGCACCTGCACATGTAGATGAAGGAATAGATAGCTTTTTAAACAAAGGATATTATCTAGTGACTAGTGCTCAAAAAGATATGAAGCCCCTTACCAAACATATTTTCTTCAAAAGTTGGTTTTGTAACATCAAATGCTATTGTAGTAGATGCATTGGTAATAAGGTTCAACTAATCAAAACACACCATTAGAAGAGAAATGACAACCTTGACATCATACTCATATGCCAACTAAATTACATCTCCATGTCTCTCAAGTTTTCCACGATGAACAAAGCTTTTAAGGTGTGGATTTGACATGATAACCATCATGTTCTGAGCTTATTGTGCATAAAAGAACCTCAAAAACTCCAAAAACAGTTTGATCACTTTTATAACTTCTAACCACATATTTTTATGTAGAAAAAACCTTTTAGTTTCAAAAGGGATTTTTTTCCAATCCTACTAGAAAATCACAATAGTTCAACTTCCATGTTCATAATAAATGTAATAGTTGTTGTCAAAGCATTTGAAAACAACCAATGGCCCTTGGACTAATTCACCACATAAATTGATATAATTGAATTCAAGGTAGATGTGACTACCTTAGCAATAGTTCACAATTGGGCTTTAGATATTTTTTGTTATAAAACCACAAATTTTTGCTTGCCATACATCATAAATTTAGAGGCTTCATGGATTCGTTCCAAATTTGTGCAAAATTTGTTATTTCATGGTTTCATATTGTTTACACATGAATGTCATGCATTATTTAAACATGAAATTCGTGTGCACAACTTTCATGTGTAAATAATACGAATACGCACATAACATTTGTCTTTAAACAATGCACATGACATCAATGTTCAAACAATACAAGTCGATGAATGACATCTCTATTCATTCCATATGAACCTATGAAAAAATAAATTTCACATGACTATTATTGCCAAATCATGACCCATGAAGTTTGTGATGTAAACAGAAAATTATGACATTCTTTGGACTCAAAAGTTCTTTCAAACATTATGACCTTGTTAGCAAATCTAGTTTTCACATGAATATTTAATTTCAATGTTGCATCCCATTTTTAAAACAAGAATTATTTCATTATTGCTTCCCATTTTCAAACTTTTTAGTTTAGATAATGGTTTTCTATAAACTAGTTTGAATTTCCTTCACACTCACATTTTTCAATGTAGTAAGTATTTGTCATCATTTGTAATATATTGATGAGCCTTATACATCACATGCCCAAAACACGTACCGTCATAAACATTTAAAATCTTCAAAGGTTCACAATCAATGATGGAATGTAAAGTTATTGCCATAATTATCAAAGTAATGTTTTCATACTTTAAAAATGCAAATGCTTGGTGCAACAAACCAGACCTCCCCAACAAAGGTTAAAATTGTACAACCATGGATCATCCAATTATCTTGTTCACTTCAAAAAACCCCAGAGTAATATGCATGGCCACCCAAGTTTCAATCAAAAGATTGATAACCAAAACAAAAATATCAAACACCACCACAAGACAACTATAGATAAAAAATGACAGTGACTATCGTTCTAAATGCAAGGTTTAATAAAACATGCTAGTTCATTGTCTTTTTGATCATTGCAAAAATACTTCTTCCACAAAAGAAGATCAACAAGGAAATTGAACACAAAGGTAGTGGTGTAAAACTAACCTTTCAAGCCAAATGTTTTCACGAATGGACAAAGGTCTATAACCATTGCAAATACAAAACACCAAATCTTCCAAAAACTATTGTTTAACATCATAATTTTTTTCAAAAGGGTTTATGGTAACAAAAATGTAATAATTGCATAGTTAAATGGATCTATCCTTTTCTTCCTTATTTGTCAAGTATGAATAGTAGGTTCTACCACCTTCTTTTTAAATTGTTTCATTTGAACACACAACTTTGAATGTGTAGTTTGCACATAAGTATTCATGGGAGTTATACCATTAACTTTGTTGTATTCAATTAAACCTTTGTGAAAAATATATCTTTGTGTTAAAGCATCACCAAATGCTTGTTTAGATCTATAAATTATGCATGACAACACTTGTAGTTTTGCCAATCCATAGGTAGTTCATTGTTGATGGCAAAAAATCCCTAACAAACAAACATACAATTGTGAGGTATATTCAAGTTGTCACTTGTGTTTCTACAGTTGCAAATTGTGAAACATCAACATTTGAGTGAAGGCAATTTATGGAACATCTTCATCAACTCCACCATAGTCTCAATAGAACAACACTCCTTTTCAAACATTAAACACAAAGAAACCTAAACCAAAAAAAAAAGAAACACATTTTTTTGAAGAATTGGGGGTTAGTTTGGTTGGATTTCATCTATTTTGTGACATTTCTTAATGTCTTTCCCAAGGAAGTGGGGTTCACTTAGCACATTTCTACCCCACCCATTGTTCAACCTCCCTAGATAAGTTTTGAAAGGAAATGTGGCCAAGTTTTAAAAACATTCTTCTAGGTTGTTCAATTTTCCATACCTTCCTAAGGGAAGATGGCTAAGCTTTTAAAATCTTCATCCATTGTTCAATTTTCCATACTACCTTTCTAAAGGAAGTGTGAACTATGAACAAGCTTCTCAAATGTCTATCCATAGTTCAACTTCCGTGAATGCCTTCCTAGCATGCAAAATGTGGCCAAGATTATCACATCTTCATTTATTGTTGATCAACTTCCCATATGTTATTTAGTATGGCTTGTGCCACCGCTAGCCCAAGTGTGAATAAGATTATGTAATTGTTGCAAGTGTAAATAGGATTCCAAGGATAAAACTCAATTGTGAAATTTTATTTTATTTAAATCAATGTTCAATGACAAATTTTTTTTAGTATTCAATATCTCCCACAATGTAGGTTTTAAAATTATGAAATAACCTCCATAAATCCTCTTCATTGAAGGCTTTCCAATGATACCAAGGATAGGCCCCAATTTTTCAAAAATATATAGTTTTAATTTTACTAAATTTTCTTTAAAAAATTGTTCAATATTCAATACTTCTTGTAACATAGGTTTAAATAATGCCAAATCATTTCATCACACCTATTTTCATGGATGGCTTTCCAATGGTACCAAGAGCATGAACATGGGGAGATGCCATGGTTTGGGAGTCTCAACGTGACAATTTTTTTACTTTGCCATGAGAGGCTTTGTCCTCAAATAGTGATTTACATGAAATCCTACAAAAACATGCAATGCAAATATTTTAATTATTTTGAACTCTTGAGTTAATTGGGTTGAAAATTTATTAGATTTATGAGAAGAGTGATTTTTTTCTTTTGTATTGTAGATAATTTTCTTGATAGAGTTTTGATTATGTGCAATGCAAAATTATGTACCTAGATATTTTTGGAATGAATAGAAACACTCAAGGAAATTTTCAAGCTCCCAAAACAAAAAAAATAAAATGAGAAAAAAATATTTTTGTTGCAAAACTTTGTTGATTCATCAAACAATGATGTTATAGAATTAAATTGCCAATTCATTGATTGATGAAACCAAGCCAATGCCTCCCAATTTTGAGAGCAACAAAACAAAGTTGATGCTTCTTGATTTGCTAAATAACAAAACCAAGTTGATACCTCTCAAATCATTGGATAACAAACCTACAGTCCACAAACCTAAAGTCAATAGTTAATCTTCCTTAATTCACCAAACAAGAGCACAAAACCTTCTAGATTGGCTGAATAATAAAACCAAGTTGATACCTCCCAATTTGTCAAACAACAAGCATGGAGTCAACAAACCCAAACCCAACAATCTAATTCTCTTAATTTGTTAAACAATAAAACACAAAACCAAAGCAAAATTGTTTCAATTTCCAAGCAACAAAACTAAGCCAATGCCTCCCGATTCATCGAACAATAAACCAAGAGTTGACAAACCCAAAACTAATCATCAATTTTTCTTAATTTGTCAAACAATAGAACTAAAAACCAAAGTGAATCTTCTTGATTCATTGAGCAACAATACCAAGACAACAAGGGAACAACTTGAATGCAAAACATGACAAAAATAAAAATAAAAATCACTTTTAAACACTAGACCATAAACTTCTTTGATTACAAGCGCAAATTATATTGCAAAAGTAGTATATTTATTGTGAACCTTTGAGTAGAACAAGAAATGAAACATCGGAACATGAATGAAGTGCTCAATTCTTACAAAGTTCACGACAAGAAAATTCAAAAACAAGAATGTATGAAATATGAAGCACTTGGTGTTATGAATAGTTCAAACCAAATTTTTGAGATTAACTTACAAAGAAAAGCAAAGTGAAAAGGTGCAAAGCAAAGTGCCGAAAGAAGATTGCGATGGGTTCTCCCTAAACCCTAAATAAAATGCATTTCCAACATTTTCAAAACCCTAATGGGTTAGATATCAAATTGTTCAAAACATAACAACTAGATATAGTTACATATAAGCATTGTACATATAAGGGCATTCAATAGTTGTATATAGCCTGATGTTGAGAAATTACAAAATTCGGGACATTGTTGAAAACATATTCAACTATTATTTGGATGCATAACCATATTTTTTCTATATAACCGGCCAATATTGGTGTGTACTCAATATGACGTCAACACTAGCGATCAACTATGAACTAGGTACTTGGTGAGAGGACAATAGTCATCACAAAGAGCCTGAAAGTAGCCAAGGCCCTGGAGCATTGAGGCTATTTCCAGTAATCAGTGGCCTTGAGCTAGTTACCAGGCATAATGAGCACACATTACATCCATAACCTGCTCAGCAAGTGGATGTGAATCAGTTTTCATCCACATAGAGAATGGGTATGGATCACTTCTCATCCACACAGAAGGATATGTAGGCAGCTTGATTTGGGATATAACTGGGGCTGGATGTCAAATCCAGAAAGGACATGTCAGCTGGTTAGGAGCTGTTGAGATGAGGGTAGAAGAAGGGGAAATATGATTTTGTCATAAATCCTTGTAACCTCAGCATAACTGTAATTTCAAATGCTTACCAATTGACCCAGTTTGTCTTAGCAGAGCTTTGCATGAATTGATGAGATCCAAACGAATTGATGAGATCCAAACCTCCTCATTCCACTGATGAGAAGAAGCAAGAGGCAAACTTGTGTACCAATCAAGTGTGATTTAAGAGTACAATTGAGTGCATCAGCTTCAGCGTAATTTAGGACTAGACCTGTGGTACTTGTCAGCTACACTGTCTCAACTCTAAACCCTTCAAAGCTGCAATGCTCAAATATCTCATCACCCAATTCTCTCTCAGCCCACAAAATAAGTGTGTAACATAAGTACTGTAAGATCCAATAAGTTGGAGCTTGACATAATCTGAACAACAAAAGTAGCTTCTGAAGCTCTGCATCCAAAGATACAATACATATCTGAAATCCAGATACACTCAAATTTGTGTCAAGGATAAAAATAGGAGTAGTGTTGGGTTTAGTGACATCTGGGCACCTGCTTGTTTGTTTTCAAGTGTGATAATGATCCAAACCTCAGAATTTGTGAATTAATGGGGAGCAATGGAATTACAAGTAGTGAGGGCCCACTTTGTAAGGCCACTTTAAAGGCTCCAATCAGCCAATAGAATGCATTTGGGCCTTCATAGTTAAAATAATTGAAGATGGTCAGCAACTCGCATCCTCACACTTGGCAAACATGATTTACACAATGGGTCCTTATTGCATAGGCTAGGCTAGTACATAAATAGAGAGCTATAAATAGGTATTTATCACACCTTATGCATTTGGAAGCATTACAAGGCCTATCCTTAAAAATTGAGTGAACTTGTACCACACCTTCTACTAACACCCATTTCAATTTGAACTTCACTTCTCATTGCACTAAAGTGTTGGACTCCAAATGTGATGGTAGCTTTTGATAATTGTTAGGATAGCTTTAAATTGGTTTAAAAAAAAAAAAAAGTCTTAATTCACCACAAAATTACATGGGGTGGATATTATTAGCTTGTGTCAATATTGGGTTAGAATTTTTTCAAAAAAGAAATCTAATGCCTTAATTTACTCATACCTATAGTAGTGGTTATTATCATTTGAAAATTCACTAATGTGTATCACTTTGCTCCAACCTTCCAATAACTCAAAAGAACTGGCTTTGAACTGCAATTGTGGTTCTGCAAACAAAACAAAACAATAACAAAAAAAACTAGCTACATTCAACCACTGATTCTTTGCTTGTCCTTTCCAGAAACTCATAGGCTGTTTGAAAACCTTAGAAAATGCAGAGCCAAAGGCTATAGTAACAAAATTACAAGAACCTAACCTAAAACTGGTTTGCATAAGGATTGGCCTAGGGTTCACACTTTACACATGGACCCATAGGAAGAAGACAACTAAGTTTCACATCCTGTTGCTTAATGGGCCCCCTTGTACCCTATTTGTCACCTATCATGCTGTGTGAAGCATGCTCTAAATAACCAAGCTGGATTATTTGTTGTTACGAAACTGCCATGCAAAATAGTGCCAAAATTTGATCAACTTACTCACAGACAGCCCTCTGTTAGCATCTTGCTACACGCCGCTGGGTGTGAAGCATGTGTAAGCTAAAGCATTTGAAATTTGTTGTAGAAAAAGCCACACAAATCCTATACATAGAGTCCAACATCCTAGAGTTCAGTTCATGTAGTGTGAAGTGTAAGAGCAGCTTGAGTGAACCAACAACACCCACCAATGCTCCATGGTGGTTAGCTATGGAGTATGTAATTGGCTCCAGCAGCCCCATTACTGAGAAAAAAAGGAGCCATGGGAGCTGTGAGTTTTTTTCCTGGTAATCGGGCTGCTCGAGCTGCGTTATGAGACATAACTGGTGACTTGACGCCCACATGAGCATATTATGTGTCAAATTGCCCAACTACATGGTAAGGAGGTATGAAGGTCTTCAAAGATTAGGGGAAAAATCTAGTCAGATATGATTTGATACAAAAGAGTTTTATAAGTAAGTTTTGGAGCTACAAGCTTTCAACTTTTTTCAAGTTTTTTGTGAATAATTATGTTTTTATTTTCATTTTTTTGTGACAGAGCTGTGTGGGGGAATTGAACCCTGACATGCCATTGCATGCCTAACCTACACAAGAAAAAATATTAGTTCTAAATCTTCAACTGCAAAAAAATAAATGTCAATTCATGTTTCCTTAAGGCCCAAATGGGAGTTGGAACTTGAGTGAAGCTTCAAAAATCATCATAGCCAAAATAACATGGATCATGGAAACAAAGTGTAGATGTAGAATTCACATTCATCTTCAAGCTTCAGCACCATATCAACTTTTGCTTTCCTTGCAATTTTGAATTTTTGTTCCAAATGGGAAGTTTTACATGGTGAAGAACTTTTATCAAATGACTAACTCCAAATGTTTCGTCAATTGATTCCTTGATTTAGTTTCATAAAGGTGAATGTAGAAAAACACCATTCATTATCTACTAAAGGCTACTAAACCAATAATTTGAACAACAAGTTCAACCAACTTGATACATTCAAGGATTTTTTGTTCAAGAATTTGAGATGAAGAATGGGTTCTCCGTAGCTTAATAAGTAGGTTGACATCAAATGGTTTTTGCATTGCCAATTTAACATTATTCTTGATGGTAAGGACAAACAAAAACATTCGCAAATTAAAGGTAGTGGCTGAAAATTGTTTTGGAACTCATACATCATTCAACTTGACTTTCTTTAAGTTGGCAAAGGGTAGCCTTAAGGATTATTAAAATAAGCAACAAACTTGATTTCAAGTATTGGTTGCAACCAATACTAAGGGTACACAACCCCAAATGCATCCATTAAATCTTAGTTTGGGAATCAACATTACAATTTTGTAATAAGTTGATTAACAATTTTTATACATTGTCGTTTCATAGATGCCACAAACTCTTCATACACATGTCTTGTCACAAAACTAAATGCCCCAATCTAATCAACATATGTGGCCCAAATATGAGACCCAACAAATTCAAAAGCTCTATGTTCTTATATTTAGATTTATGATCCACAAAAGACTTATGTTCTCATGAATAGAATTGATAAGGACATGGAAATTTCAAACACATCATTTTGGAAATAAGATTGGTTTTGAAAGTACATTTGATATACATCCCCTTCACAAATTTTCATTGTTGTTATATGAAATCACACACAAAAGCATCACGTAGTTGGGAAAATTTGATCAATGAATGGACTGCCTCTAATAGTGACATAATGACATCCAACCCCAACAACGTATTTACATTCGTCAACAAACACAAATTAAACTTGGTAAAGGCTATGGTGGGTGCATCTAATGCTTTCTTCATGATGAGGGTGCGATATTCAGACAACACATGTTTGACAGGATTGATCATGGATATGGACACTTGGTTTGATGTTTGGTAATATTTTGTTGCTTTCGTTTCCATGATTTTTGTTAATTTGGGAAACTCCAAATGTCTTTTGGGTTATAGTTGAAATAAACATACAAACATTACAAAAATGCTTCAACACGAGAGACCAAAGGTAAGTGTGCGAAGGCTTCTATCGCCAAATTAATCCGATGAACCATACAATGTACACCAATGAGAATGGAATTTGATGTAAAGGGAGCATACCACACACATTGTGAGCCTTGATATTTGAGCAGTGTGTCCTAACTTGTGATTCCTGAGTCTTAAGCATCCTGAACAAAGATAATTGAAAAATGAATTCAAACAAAAAAATTTATTGTCAATCCTTGTTAAGAAGTATCGAAAATTTGGCATTGAACAACTTGAGTGCATAGTAAAAATTTGGGAATCCAAGGGCTTTAATTGCTTCTTCAACAGATTGTGAAAATCTATTAAAGGCTACGACAAGGGCTACAACAAATTTAATGACAGATTGTGAATAGTAGAATGTGAGTGCACAACTTGTCGATGTTGATAATTGATGCAACTGTCAAAGTTGATAGTCGATGCGAGCACCAATGTTAAGTCCTAATAATCAATGTTGAGTCCTAATAGTTAATACACAAGTCAATGTTGATAGTTGATGCACAAGTCAACAACGACAATCAACGATGATAGTCAATGTGCAAATTGATGCTAGTAGTTAATGTGCAAGTCGAACGTTAGTAGTCAATGCACAAGTTGATACGCTTATAGTTGATGTGCAAGCTGACAACAACAATAAATGATGATAGGTCATAATGGGCTTCATTGATGAAAATTGCAAAGGTGGGATTCAAGATTTGGCATTCATTTCACACAAAAACATACCACAAATACTCAAATGGAATTTGGGAACATTGATTAAGATCACCAGTCACTACAAAGTGCACACATAAACATACTTGATAAACATTCAAATGGAATTTGGGAGCATTGATTGTTGAAATATATATATTTTTAAAAAACTTGCATTTCAAAAGAGTAGCAAAATTTAGCTTAGTGTTTAAGTTTATTGGTCAGTGATCATGATTTATGGTTGTTGGAGCTTGAGTTGATGTTTTACCGCAATGTCGACTTACTTTACAAGTTACAACACTCAACGTTCAATGGCTCATACAAGCTTGCAATGACTCTACATCTATTACATATTCACAAGCACCACGTTGAAAGATTTATTACAAAATTCGTCACTCCCATCACCTAAACTTTGGTTGGTTGTTGCTTGAAACTTGCAAGTTGCAACATTGTAGAATGCACATTGCACATTGGAATATGGAGTATGAAATCTAGACAAATCAACATTCAACATAGGACAAGTGAAACAAGTTTTGGGGGTAGGGAAGGTATAGTGAAAACTTGTTTGAAGGAGGGATCAGGGTTTTGATAGCTACAGCCCTCAAGGTGAAGATTTAATGATCTACACTAAAATAATTTTGGAACTATGTGGATAGATGTTTTCCCTCGATGAGAAGTCCGTTGTTTACATGGGGGCAACTTTGAAACATTTTTAATGAAATATTTGCAAATTATATATTTTTTCAAATTAAAAAACCCTTTGTGATTTGCTAGCCCAATTATTAGGTAAAAAAAGAGCAAAATTTTGCTTTAAAAAAACATTGGTAATGTGCAGTGGAAGGAGGATGGTTTACATGACAATAGGTTATCAAGGTGAAACATTGGTAACTCAATAGTTGTGTCATAAAAGACTTCCAATGGATGGTGCATTGGTGGGTGTTGGGTCACATCATCCACTAACCCACCCTGTGCAAAAATTGATTTTAAAATAAAACACATTCTTTAAAAAAAAACAAGGCTTCGATATGCTTTCCCAAGGTTTTGACCTACACACGAACAACAACCCAAATTTTTTTTTTGGGTATTTGTCGGTACATTATAAATCATAATGTTAATTCCTCCTAGCTTTGGATAGACATCACAAATCTACAAGCTCCTTCAAGGGTGGCTAAAGTGAATTGGCATAGAAGATTTCACCATGTCATCACAAACTTCCTAGGGAAAAATAATTATGTAAAAATAATGAGAACTAGAATATAATGTAATTTGGATCAAATGTCAATTTTAATTATTTCAACAAATGTTAAAATTATATTTTATTATCATAGTATCAACATAAACATAATTATTTCTTAAAATAATATAAAATTTAAGTCTACTTGAATGATACAAGTTTACATTCATGTCACAAAAATAATGGTAAAATGATAAACCAATATTCTTTTCATCATCATATTCATAGAATTAATAAGTCAAAGTCGTTGTTGATTACGTTTATATATTTTCAACAAGCATTTTATAAACAATAGAGTAATAAAGTGAAAAATTCACAACAATGATGTGAAAACAACTTAATAAATAACATAAATTTAATGATTCATTATAATCATATTGAAATTTTGTTTAAAGAAATTTGTGATGGTAGGTTCATCTTAGTAGCCATTCACCTAGTTATTTACCTACATTGTAACCAATCACATCCCATGTTGTAACCATGTATGACTCTATTTATATAAATACCCCACACCTAGAGAGGATACAAAGGTAAAAGAAGAAAGGATCAAAATTCAAGCAAGTTGATTATTAGTTAGGGGTTTGAGAATGAAGGATATTAGATAGAAGGGTCTTTAACTCATCTACCAATTGCTTGGAACAAGTCAATAATGGGGATGGGGGTGAGTGTTGAAACAAGGGATGATGAAAAATAACTAAGCCTATTGTTATCACTCAACTTAAAGTGGAAGATTTTTGCATGTTTTGTAATATTATGGGTATTTTTTGGTAGAAATAAGTAACAAGGATTGAAAGGGGAGGGTGTTTTGGCCCTTTTAAGCTCCAAACAACATTGACACAATCATGTAGGAAAACATTTGCTTGTTTAAGTAAATAGCCAAAGACTTCAATTACCAAAGTGGGGTGTTGGTCACGATAACTCCTTTCCTTTGTGTGAATTGCCTTTGATGCTACGAATCCTTGAGTTGAATATGATTGAACAAGTATATCCATTTGTGTTAGTTTGATTGTGACGAGGTTAACCAAAGTATGAACCCCATCTTTGGTAAATATGATATTGACTTGTTGACGATAAGAGTTGAACATTTTTGATGGAAGAACATGCACCACTTTTTTGTACAACATGGAAACCTACTTCTCAAGTAATGGAAGCAAAAGTGTTTTAAATTGCATCATGCATTTTGGTGGATTTATTATTGTGGCTACATCAAAGAGATGGACACCCATTGGTCTATTGGTTGGTGCACACATATGAGGGAATGCTTGCAATTGAAGGTTGTGGAAGCCTTAGTTTTGTTCAAAATGCCATTGAAAAGATTATAAAAAATAGTTTAAAGTTCAAAAGGATTTGTCAAGTTATAAGCCAGGTGCTAGACTTAGGACCAAAACATGATAATATTAGGGTTCAATGAATTCAATATTCATATACAAATGGAATTATCATAATGAGACCTATCATGTGTGTGTCATTTACAATGGTTGGGAATATACATGAAGGAAATTGATTTGTTGTAAACTATTGAGCCCTAAAATGTGTTAGGTTTCAATGGTTGATGGGATCATAGTGACATCATCTTTGTAGTATCAATGGCTATAAAATATGAGAAATTCAAATGTGTAAAATGTGTGAATAAAGAGAATGAATTGAATGATGTCCCCACTTACAACACAAAGTTTTTGGAACATGACTCCTTTTGACATTGAGTTGAAGTGTTTGCCATGTTGAGTTGGAGGACAACTTATCCTGGATGAAGGTCTAAAGCACATTGAATGCCATGCATTATAGTTTCACACGCGTCTTTGATGGTTATTCCAAATTGGTGCAAGAAGACATGTTACAACATTGTTTAGAAATTGGAAGCATAGGCCATAGCTAGTGAATCAATACAACACATTGCCTATGGTAAACACTATCAAAAGGCTTGGTCATGGCTAAAAAGTGTGCTGTTACAAGCACATGCGCAATGCGACAAGGGATGTGGCCTTGTGCAACACGATAACATAATTGAAACATCTAGAAGAACAAACTTATAGAATCTTTTAAATTAAAACAATTTCTGAGATGTTCAAACACCATTCCAAAATGGCCATTTGTAAACAAATAAAGCATGGTTAAAATGTTAGCTTGAAAGATTAAGATGAAATTCAAAATCTTAGTTTTAGTTTGTAATTTTCAAAAAGAGAGAAAAAATCACCTAAATCAAGCTGAAAAGCCATGAGAGTTGAAATGATATTTGAAAATGTGTGGATAAGGTATAATGGTGCTAGAGCATGCGCAATTTGAGAATATTCTTTCGCATGCCCAAGGATTGAATCTTATATATAAAAGCAAACATGGTGTCTGTCTGTCTGTGTATCTGTCTGACACGACGTTCTGCGTTTTAACACTATGGCAGAACCGGCGGCAGTTGGG
The DNA here is from genome assembly GCA_963920785.1 of Sphagnum contortum. Lineage (NCBI taxonomy): Eukaryota > Viridiplantae > Streptophyta > Sphagnopsida > Sphagnales > Sphagnaceae > Sphagnum > Sphagnum contortum. Next base: position 8,043,756 of record OY987276.1, on the reverse strand, counting down.
AATTGGGATTAGGAGGCAGTTGGGAATTGGGATCAGGAGGCAGTTGGGAATTGGGATCAGGAGGCAGTTGGGAATTGGGATTAGGTTTTCTTTGTTACTTTACAATGGGGGGGGGAGGGGGGGGAAGGGGGGGGAGTAAGGCCCCTGGGTCGGGTGGGTTTTAGAATTTTCTTTGTTACTTTACAATGGGGGGGGAAGGTGGGGGGAGTAAGGCCCATGGGTCGGGTAGGTTTCAGAAATAAGGGGTCTATGGGGAGGGGCCTTACCCGGCAGTTGGGAATTGGAATCAGGTTTTCTTTGTTACTTTACAATGGGGGGGGGGGGGGAGTAAGACCCATGGGTCGAGTGGGTTTCAGAAATAAGGGGTCTTTGGGGAGGGGCCTTACCCTATACTTAAGTAATTTTTAGGTTATCAACGAAGGGTAACAGACCCGAGGAGGTTATAACACCGGTTCCTTGGCTCATTACAGGAATTCCATAAAATAATCGGAACCGGGGATTCTCTGATTTCGAGTTTGAATTGGAAACACCAGAATAAAAAAGAACCGACAGTTCTTTGATTTGAAAATATGAAAGAAATGTTGGATTGGATGGTTCTTGACGACCGCACGTCCAACCACTGAGTGGTTATTGGAACCTCGAACAGACGGCTCTTTGATTCTGACAAATGTTTTTTTTTAATAACATTATTGGGAACCGGTGGATCTCTGATCCCGACATATGAAAAAATGGGGAACCGTTGGATCTTTGATTCTGACATTCTGTTGTTTTTTAACACACCTGTGCATTACGCACAGGGTTCACACTAGTTATAATGAATGTGACATTGCATTTTAGGAATGTACCTTACCCATTGGCTTTATGCATCACACAACATGTGGCAAATGTCATCATAAGCTTAAACATAAGTAGACCATGAGGCAAAGGAAGCAAAGAGTTCTTAGTTTTTACACCTATTCTTTAAGAGTTAAATAATTCTTATAAATATTCATAATTTCCTTCCCATTCTTAAGGTTTAGTGTAAAATTCCTCTATCTTACTGATATTCACAAATATAAGGTACTCTCTAAATATATTAGAGAATTCTCCTAGGGTAAACCAGCCCATCACCAATTGCTTGCTTATGATCGAACATTTTGATAGATCTTTCTCAATTCTTCTCCATTTTGAGTGATTAAAAATGTTATAAGAACACTTTTTGACGCTTTACATATGATTTAAAAATGTGAAGCCAAAAGACCAACCAAAAAAGAGCAATTCAAAAGACATTTTTTTGAATTCCAAGATATGTTTTTTTTCATTTTGACCCCTCTTTTTTTCAAACCTTATAATTTTCTTATTTCTTATTCATTTTAAACAATTTAAAGTGCTATAGAAGTGCCATCCGAAGTTCTACAAATCATCTTTGAACTCTAATAGCGACAGAGCAACATACAAGGAATTTTTTGGGTGTTCAGAAATTGGCCTTTGTAGTGTTTGGTGGTTTGCTTTTTAGTTCTTGACACCCTCTACATAGGGGGGGATGTAACTTTCTCAATTCTATTTCATTTTTGACGATTTTTAATGTGTCAAATGCACCAATAAAAAGGGTTCAAGTTTTGTTTAAGCATTAGAAACAACAAAGCCCTCCCCTTGGATCCGGCTTGGCCTGAGCTTAAGTGTTCGATCACCAACCAATTTACCCTTGTGCTTTATGGTCTTCTTAGGGTTGGGATACTGGGGTTACCATTTCACAACTTTAGTTTAGATTTCAAAATCCATACAACCAAGGGTTCTTTTGGCTCTACAAATGTTTTAAAAATTTGAGCAAATGTGAGCTAAGGGTTTTGTGATGCTGAGAATTTTCTAAAAACCAAAACCCAAAGCTCCTTGATTTATATAATTAAAACAAAGTGGACAACTAATGTGCTAGAATCCTGCTTTAAAAATAACAATTACAAGTTGATCATTAATTCATTCAAGGAAAGTAAGAAAACAAATTCAGCCTACCAAATCCAAGCATCCCATTGGCCTGGAAAAAACATCTTCCAAATTAAACACAACCCTATTCTGTTGAACATTGAAAATTGAAAATAATGTTCCCTTTCTAGTATTTCCATAGGTCTGAAATTGTCACAACCTCTCAAACCCTATTACACATTGAGGAGCTCTTAGATCACTCAAGATCACTAAGAAACAAATTATCAGACTATCAAATCCAGCAATTTCATTGATGATAATGTTTTGGGCATACTTACTGACAAGCCTATTCAACACCCTCTGTAGATTAATACACTAATACCATAACCCTTGTCTATATATATATATATAGACATCATTAAAAAGGAACCCAAGGTTGGTAACAGAATCAAAGAGCCACACCACACTGGTAAAAAACCAAGAGCTATTGTGGTGGGGTTTTTTTTTCTCTCTCTGTTGCTATCCAATATGTACTTAGCAGAGAGCAGAGTTTTTTTTCTTATTTTTTTAATATCAAAATTTTGGAAAATTTCTTTTTCAAAAAATAAATCTAATTTCCACTAGAAAAAATAATAAAATCCAAATTTCTTTGTCTAAAAATGGTGAAATTTGTGCCCCAAAAAAACACTGGCAGAGATACTTAGTTGCTGGCAGATTTGGAAGCACCTACCACCCTTCCTTCTTCTGTAGGCTTATGCAATATTAGTGCATAAGTAGTTTGCATGTGCATGGGACTAAATTCCATGTTCAAGTGGCAGTTTAAGTTGCTATTATATTTTCCTCCACTTTGCTGTCAAATGGGTCCAGCCAGGGTTGGTTGTTGCATTACTAATTTTTGCCACTTGACCTGCTTGTATTGAATTCATGGCCACTCTCTCATCCTGAAAATTTTGAGCCAATTAATTTGATAGACTTCAAATTTGAAAGCCTATTATTAACAAGCTCATAATATTAACTTCCAAATCCACCCCCCCCCCAAACAAAACTCTGCCAACCTAAATTTTGTAAAGCAAAGAGAAGAAACCCTAAAAACCTCAACATTCCAGTTTGTAATATACTATTTCCCACTTTTGCCCAAGTTTTGGTATTAATGCATTTACATGCTCATTTCCTAGAAAATCGACTTGAAAGTTTAATACCTTACCCTAAAGGTCAGCTTTTGTCATTAAATATTCCTTAAAATAGCGAAATGAAATTTTGTGAAAATATGAAATTGACATGTTGAAAATCATTAGTAATGATCACAGACTTACACTCTGAATAATTTCATTTACTCATATCACAATATTACAATAGATGATGAAAATAATAATAATAATAATAATAATAATAATAATAATTTCAAAAGCTGTTTAGGTAGGTGTGATAATTTTGGGTTCTTTTGTCTCTGAAGAAAACAATGGTGATGATAAGAGAAGGATTTTATTTCTCCATTCAATCCAAACCAAAATTTAGGAGAAAAATTTAAGTCACCAAAAAATTCCAATTCTCAAACTCCCTTTTGGGCACCCTTCATTCTTCATTAATAGGCCACTTTTGTGGACATCCTTTTTCAAAGTTGTTCCAAACAAAGAGAAACACACAGGTGATGTTATAGCGTACTCTCCCTTTTCCTTTGTCTTTGAAGAAAACATTCTCATATTATCATCATCATTCTCTCCAATGATGATATTCTCCCATGGTTGTTCTCTCCCGGATGATGATACGAGAATGTTTTATTTAGGTTTTGCTAATTCACTCCAACCCAAATTGTTAACTAAATGCCGTTCCACCTACAATTGGTGTTAAGCCCAGTTAGGGTGGGTTCCAAAATGTAACCCGTATTGAAGTTCCCCACCATGGTTGATGTACATCACAAGTGGAACTGATGATATGAGAATGTATTATTTAGGTTGTCACTAAAATTTCACTATTTAGGTACCAAATTGTACACTATGGTGTTCGAGATAGAAATCATGTCAAGCCTGGTCCGGCCTCTTCCCGAGTAAAGTTCCCCATAGTTAATTCACTTAACTCTAGTGATCTTCAATGTAGTTAACAATCCCAAGTGGAACTGGCAGAACCAAAGTGGAACTTATGAGACGACCACCTTAAAAACCAGTTATGAGAAGAAGTAAAGAAAAGCACCCAAATTCCAATTCTGGGCAAAAAAAGCACCCTCCTCATTCTTCATTAATAGGCCACTTTTGTGGACGTCCTTTTGGAAGTGGCTTTTTAAGGGGGGGAAAAAAGAAGGAACAGAAGCTGGGGTGGGTACTAAGGGAAGGCCCCTTTTTAAAAATACTTTTAATTGCCTTTTAATTGGGCGGTGTCCATTTGCAACCAACTACTTACTACTTACTACTTACTCTCTCTGTCTCTCGCTCTCTCTTTATTACTGCCCCATGATGTCAGCTGACCGCGTGCTCATTAAAAGCTTTTTACTGGCGTCATGCCTGGACGATGCACTTGGCCCGGGCAATTTAAAAAAAAGTTAGTGTAAACCTCCAGGGTTTTTCTTTTTTTGGTTAAATTAAAAATTTCAAAATGGCTGAAAAAATGTGTATTTTTTGTTTTCTAGTCGCCAAATCTCGAATTAAAATTTTTTTTTTATTGAAAATCGCCAGAACTTTATATTCGGTTCTATCTAGCGTGTAGCCAGAAATAAATAAATGTGAAGGATGCATAATATTATCTTACTTTCATATCTTGTTTTTTTTTAATAGCCAGATTTGACTAAATTGTCTTATGGATAATCGCCAATTCACCCCCAATAAAACAAAAAAAAAACCCTGAGAGGCGCGTACAACCACCCCCAGTCCCTCTCTCTCTCACTCTCGGGCCGCGGCGCTCTCTCGCTATAAAGCTTCGCACAACTGTAGCTCTGCTGCTATCGTCGCTGGTGATGCTTCTCGACGACAAGCTGCACTCTCAGAACTCTTCAGTTCATCTATCATCTCCTTGTGTCGATTTTCTTGTATCAATATTTTTTCTTCGTCAAGTTTCAATTGGTGTGCCAAGCGAAATAACAGAAATTTGTAGCTTACGCCACGAAACTCTAGTGACAGAGGACTCCTCGGAGTAGAATCCAATTGCATCTCATGAGCTGCTTGAATTCCATTTCATACTCTTCTTGCAATTTCTTATGTTCCGGGTACCTCATTGTAGTTAGTTTGGAGTAATGAGCGTATAGCAGCAGCAGCAGCAGTAGAAGAAGAAGAAGAAGAAGAAGAAGACGTGAGGGAGAGTGCGGAGGAGTTTTGTACAGAGCTGCAGCAAGAGTGGAGATTGATCACTCGAGACTATTAGAGAGAAACAAAAGCAACAATCGAGAAATAATTTTTTTCTTCTTAATTGATAAACTCATGCGGAAGAAGTACTAATTCCGTAAAGATAGTACAGAGAGATTTGCAGCCGGGGTGAGCTAGAATTTCTTCTCCAGGTAGATCATAGTTTTGATTTCTCATCACTTTTCTCCAGAAAAGTAAGCATCCACGACGGTTTAGTTGGGATAATTGCTGCAGCTGAGCTAAACGAAGAAAAGCTTTGTCGAGCGGACTCTCATCCATCACTCGGGATTTTCTGTGTGGCCCGCAGTAGGATTTGATCTGTGAGCTGCAGTTATAATAAGTCTACTAGCTCTAGTACCTTGAGGAGTGGAGAGCTGCAGCGGAGCTGCTGCTAATGGCAAGGATCATGACGATGGTGGAATGGTGGAATGCAATGTCCGTGATGCTGTTGCTCATCTTCGGCTTTGCAATGAGACCGACAAAAGGCCAGCTGCAGTACGGGTACTACGACACCACATGCCCTGATGCGGAAGAGATCGCCAGAACAGCATTGCACCTCTACTTCACAACGGATCTCACCTCTTCTGCCTCTATCCTTCGAGTCTCCTTTCACGACTGCCAAGTGCAGGTAATGAAGAATCCTCGCTCGCTTGCTTGCACAGCTTCCTCTGTCTGCAGCCTCGATTTCAGCAGTCTTGGGTCCACGAGCTAGCTTTGTGCATAAGGTGGTCATCATCAATGCATAGCTCGCTCTTATAGCATGATCTTTGTTGCTGCTGCTGCGTCCTGCTTGAATGGTTTTCATCCTCCTCTACTGCAGGGATGCGATGGGTCCATCATGCTGGAATCTGGAAACGGGATCACAAGCGAGTTGGAATCAGGCTCCAATTTCGGGATCAGGAGGTTGGACATCATAGACGGCGTGAAGGCGACGCTGGAGAAAGCGTGCCCCAACACAGTCTCCTGTGCCGACATCATCGCAATGGCCGGCCGCGAAGCAGTGGCGTTCACCGGTGGGCCCCGGATCGACATCCCTTTGGGAAGAAGGGATTCCACTTTTGCTAGCGCCGCGGAAGCCACCGCCAGTCTCCCAGCTGCGACTATCAGTGTGGATCAGTTCATCGCTCTCTTCGCCGGCTACGGCATGACCCTCTCCGAGAGCGTTGCCATTCTGGGTGAGCAGGATGTTGCTGAAGCTATGTGCAGCTAGCTAGTTCTTCCGCAATCTCCATCTTGTCCGGTCTGAGCTTTCTTCCGTTTTTCTTCCGAGTCTGTGAAGGCTTTCAGATCTTTCCAGAGAATTCAGAAACTGCTAGTCCTGCAGAGTCCAGACTAGGTGGACATGGATGTGCAAGATTCTGAATGTTGGTTGTGAATGAATCCATATGCACAGGTGCTCATACGCTGGGCGTAGGACACTGTAAGAGCTTTGCGAATCGGCTGCAAGCGGGATCTGAACCACCACTAGGTCTCATATTCGGAGCGCAACTGCGGACGACATGCATCGGAGATGAAATCACGAATCTACCATTCGTCCCCAACGATCTGACGAACGTTGTGTTCGACAATCAGTACTTCAAAGATACCAACAATGGGCGCGGCCTGTTCACTATCGATGCTGAGCTTCCCTTGGATTCTAGAACCGCACTCATTGAGCAAACGTTTGCCAATGATAAGCAAGCTTTCTTCGATGCCATGATTTCCGCTTATGTCAAGATGACATCTTCAAGAGTGCTTACAGGAGATCAAGGTCAAATCAGACAGAACTGCCGCATGGTGAACAGCAGCTAATGTGGAATTCAGTAACAGCTGCTGTGACCTATCCAGAACTCTTGGAACGATTCCTTGTGGGTGGGTTCCTGTACTACTGCAACTGATTCAGATTCAGATTCTGATTCCATGGCTGATTCCATTCAAGCACAACCCATTGAGTAAAACCCAATGCATGGAAGAGAGCTCTTCTATTTTTTTCTCATTTTTTTGGGGGACTTCTAGATCAGTGTTAGATATGGATACTACTTGTGAAGAAGCTGCTGGCAATAGAGCATTGATTGTTTACCATTATTGTTGAAATTAGTTTCTAGAGAAGATCTAACTAGGGAAAGCTTCAAGCTGCAATTGTGTCCCTGCAGGAGGAGTCTAGCTCTAAACTAGTCTCATTCCAGTTTATAGCTGCTAGATTCATGGTCCTTTCTCTCTTTCTTTCTTTCTTTCTTTCATTCTTGCTGTTTTGTAATTGTTATGATCCTCTGTGAAGCTTGCTGATGATTCTACACATTGTTGAACATTATTGTGATCAGTTAATAAGAAAACTGTGTTGTAATCTGCATGAGCAGCAGCTGTGTGTTTAGGAAACATTCATGTCCTGGGGCTACTACTACTTACTGTGTCTGATCATTTCATGTTTGTGGATTTTGTTGATCAATGGCAGTTTCTTCCAGTGTTGGTCTGGCATCAACTTCTTTTGATACCAGTCTCTGACCCTTCTATGTACCAGACCAACTCTGGTTTCTTCTTCACTTCTCTAATTAGGGTTTTGAGGGTGGTTTCTTCATTATTATTGTAGGCAATTATGGCGATTTTTTTGGAATTAAAAAAAAGGTTTTTTGCCTTTTTCTTTTCAGAAAGAAATAGGCAACGTTCGATAGAATTATTCTTGAGTGAAAATCCTTTTCGCAATATGGCGATAGAATATTCTTTATTGAAAATACTTTTCCACAAAAAATGGCGACAAAATATTGTTTTTCGAAAATACATTTCGCGAAACGGCGAAATTTAGCCACAAAAATAATCACTGGAACTTCCAACTTCAGTAGCTATAATTTCCCAAACCAAAAAAAGGTGGTTAGTGAAAATTCCTTAATGAGCTTGCACGTAAGTTGGTGATACCAGAGCAGAATCAATTCATGCGCCAACAAATCGACAGTTGAAGTTTTATTATGGCATTGAAGAGAGAGAAAGAAATTGCAGTAGCCAGCTGTTTGTATTTATCACGCGCGCTTTGACTTTGGAGCTCATGATTTTGGCTGCACCTACGTTCACCATTGATTGATGATATGCGCCTACGAAAGAAAAGAAAGATAGAATCTGAACATGAGAGAAGGAAACAAAAGACCCAAAAAAGAGCGTCCCAGCTGATCGCCAATGGGAAGAGTAGAAAATGTCTGACTGGCAACGAAGATATATATATATCTCTGCGAAGCCATCTCTGCTCCTGAAGCTTACTTGTAAGGTACAGACAGGACCGAGAAGGGGGCTGTTCTGGGAATGAGAACCCTCCTTGAGGCAGGAGTGGACCCAAATTCCAAGTACCTCTCCGTTCTAGGTCCTTACCAGTGTTCTGGTTTAGTCACTTTCATAACAAGGGCAAACTGTTTGTTTTGTGTCTATTTAAAGTTTTTAAAATTCAAAACTTTGTATGAGGACAGTTTTGGGGTGGATTCAATTTTCTTGAGTGTTGATTCTTTTGATCTACAAGGTCTTATCTTGATAAGATCCCTCAGTTCTGGGTTCAAGGCCAGTCATAGGTTTTAGGGTTTTACAAAGAGAAGATGACAAATCAAAAATTTAAAAGTTCATCATTGAATGTTTTGGTTTTGGTTTCAAAACAATCTTCCTCTTTTCCTTGGGCTCAAGTAGATCCACATTTACACTAACCTCAAGAAACCTTCATAGTTTAGGATTGTGCATTAACTCAAGGGGATCTATGTTGTCATTCTCTCACTTTTGTACCCAAACAAAAAACTCAATAACCCACAATCCTCCCCTATAACCCATTTGAATATGCAAGCATGGTCATCATCATCATTTAGTTATCATAATTTGAAAAACTTTCCCATTCCATACATTACATCACCCCTGAAACCCTAAAACTATAAGCGTCAAGACTAAAAGCTCTAAACCTATCTAAACTTAAGACCTTAATCCCCACTAAACCTATGACCCAGACCTTGTAAAAACGTCCTTAAGACTTGTTGGGTCTTGTTCCAAGGTATGTCCAACTCCATGTAGACCCATTGGGTCCAATTCAAAGGCCACGTTTAGGTCCATTTAGACCCATGGGGTTTGGTTCTAAGGTCGCTCCATGTCCATGTATACTTGCTAATTCTGATTCTTCGACCTGGACTTGGACTTGGCTGGAAACCTAAAAATGGGACAACATGAGTCCTTATCAACATTCTTTTGAATGGCAAGGTGACATTCTCTATTGCTACTCAAATTTTAATGAGGGAAAGGCACCATCCACATGGGAGGATGTTTTACACATGTTTAAGGACTTCTTCTGTGTTTGTCAACAATTGATAAAAATTGACATTTTGAGTTTTTTTTATGAAGGCATAATTGATCACATTGGGAACATGAAGGGCGAACAAATATGGGGACAACATTTTATGCTCATCACATGTTTGGTGCCAGTGTCTTTTGCCTTGGTACTAGAACTTTAAATTACTACTTTCTAGTGTCATGACTCAGGACTAGTTGATTCTTAACCATTTTGCAGATTTCATTGTAAGTATGGGAGCATGAACGGCAAAAAAGTTTATTAGAGTGTGTACAACGCAAACATCACCAACAATGTGGTGCAATCTCCACCCAGGAACGTGTTGAGCTGGATAGGGTGAGATGCTGTTCTGTTCTGTGATAATGGGTTCTACCAGGTTCTGTTCCAGAGCATAACTCATGTTTCCTTCAATTGATTCACATCACAAGTGAAATTGATAGAACCAAAAAGCACAACCTACAGATGACCACCTTTCTCACCTCGGAAAAAAAATTTAATAAAAATAAAATCACATTCCATTATTGTATGATTACCTGCACATGAAAGAAATGTGCTGCCTCTAAAACTTCAAACTTCTATTCAGTTTTCATTTCATGGATATCACATTGTCTGTTGCTGATTATTTAAATTATTGAAAAGAATCAGAGAAAAAGATCTAAAGAAAAAAAAAACCCTGTCATATAACTAGACCCATTCTCAATTACAATTTGATCTCATGCAACATTGGAAAAAAAAACACCAAATATAGTACCTAAATAAGACACCAAAGCCCCTATAGAATAGTATACAGAAGCCATTTGATGTAAAACCCCATGGAACATGACAAAAGCCATTGATTGTAGATACTTTGTGCTCCGTGCCTGGTGGTGCTCCTTCTTTTTTCTCTGGTGAAAGATGGTGTTCTTAATCGCATGGCTTTGTTGGGTAGTCAACATGCCAAAATTCATCCGTTAACTTACACTCCAATAATAGGACAACCACATCCATAAATCAAAATAAAAACAACTTATGACATTTTTTCAAAAAAAAAAATCAAATCCCCACAAGGAAAGTGCACCTACCAAGATGATTGTCAGTTTTCTCTCTCCATGCTCACACGCCAACATGAAAGACCAACCAACATCATGACATGCTATCCACCATCTAGTACTCTTGTCCTAGAGTTCAATTATTTCATGATGTCCGAAGATTTGGATGTAATTCTACCCAGCTACTCTGGTTGTAGCATGGTTTTTCAAATTTGGGCATAAAGTGGATGGGGACTGCATTTCTGTGAGGGACTTGTTATTGTGTGAGGTGAACGGTTTTTCCACATCAAGCAGCATTTTGATTTTTTGGGTTTTGAAAAATTTGGATTTTTTTTGGTCGTAAAATCAATGATGTTTAGAAAAAATTCAGACGTTAATTTTTTTTTATTTTTTTCCCCTTCACATTTGAACTCAGACTTTAGTATGGTAGCATTTTTCTTAACAGTTTTCCTAGGAACCTGTCTTGGCTCCTGACCTAGAACTTGTTGCCATTTACCCTGACTTATTGCATCCACCTTTGGCATGCTTGCTGCTAATGCAACTTCAGAAAGTTGATGAACAAACAGGGTTGAGCACACATAGATTTCCTGTCTTTATAGGTGGAAAGGAAATAAAGAAAATTACATTTCTTAGGAAAAAGGATGAAACTTCAAATTTCCCTTCAATCATGCATAATTTTGTTTGAACAAAGAGATTAGACATGATTTCTCTAATCTCTGCAATGTAACTTGGATGTTGGTGAAAGCTTGTTTCTATGATTAACAAGACTGAACTACATGAATTCTCATGTGAGTCAAGAACCGCTTGTTGAAAATTTTAAAATCCAAGCTAGTTCAAAACACAAGATAACTTTGAAACTTCCAAATGTCCTTAGCATACTTAAGGTGCATTCACATGGTGTTAAAGGACTCTAGTGTTCAGTCCTCTTAACACCAAGCTAATCATTTAGGACCTAAACCTATTTATCATGAAGATTTTTATGTTTCGTTAACATCCATGTAACATTAAGCAATCACCCATTTCACATTGGCTGCCACCTAAGATGCCACCTAGGTTTTCACTTAACACACACTTAATATTAGGTGTGAATGCACCTTTTAGTATTATTCTCAAAATTCTAAAATATTCATATTGGGTCTGCTGACCCCTTTTTTCTAAAAATTAGTTATTTTGACAAAAATTTGCCAAACATGAGTCACAAGTACAATATATTACAACCCATTACCTTTAGCTTGATCAATATTAGGCACCCTTCTGTTCATGTTTCATGTTAAGACTTAAATTTCACTTGTTTCTTAGCTTGCATAATTTACGTTTTCATTCATATTCTTGTGTTTAATTGGGATTATTACATTTAGGCTTGTTGTAAAGTTTGTGCATTCAATCCCTTGAGCCAAAACTAGGTACCTAGTATGGGCTAGGTACATATTGTACATGGGGATTAATGCAGATCATATATGAAGACTGAAAGGACAGCATATTGTTTCTTGGAAGTTGGTAAATTTGTCCCAATGAATGTGATGTGCAATAAACAGGCCAGTTCTATCATGGAAAAAACACTTGGTGTTAGTTGATTGATCTTCTGTTCGGACATGTTATTAGGTTTTGTATCGACATACAAATGCTTAACATAAGCTCAACCTCTTCAGTGCCTTAAATTAGATCACAATCTGGAATGTTCAACCTCCAATTTTGGAAGGCTACCCATCGATGTGCTACACCTCACAAGCATAAAAAATTTGTGGATGGGCATTTGATGTTGAACCTGGTGTCTAATACTTGAATGTGCACATTACCTACATGGGGAGGGCCCATCAGCTGCTGTCATCTGAACTTGTACTCACAGAGCTGGCTAACAATGAGTCTGATGGAGGGGCCCATTGTGGTGCAAACATGTGCTGTCTTCCAATACACTCCCTTTGCACCTGTGGGCTTGTTTGCATCCACAAAATTCTGTACAAAGAATACACCGTAGGCTGAGTCAGTATCACTTATACAGCTCAATTGTTGCCCACTTCCCACATTGAGCAGATGATGTGGATACAAGATCTGGACAAATGGACAGGAAACTCCTGATTTGGAACATTGTCAGTCATTGAATAAAGCTTCCTAAACATGTTATGGCTTAGGAAACAGTAATGGAAGATATGCTGGCACACATTGCAGACCTCAGAAACCTAAGAGTCACATTCATGACAGTTTTGCAATATATCCACAAAACATCTGATAGGAGTTCTGGGTGGTGAATTAGCTAGATTTCAAATAAGGGAAAAAGAATTACAGCAACAGCAACCAAATTCACTAAAAGGTCATCAGCAGGAAAATCTGACTTCCCAAAAAGTACATGCACGATGCCTGTCTTGTCTGCCTGGAACTCAACTTTTCCAGCTTTAAATTCTCCGATTGCCTGTGGCACATGGCATATGTCAGAGTAAAACATGGATCCCTGACCATTGAGATCAATCAAACCTAGTTTATGTGGAGGTGACTGGTCATCTCCTGTTGGATCAACCCTGACTTGGCCCACAAAACATATTACTGAAAAGCAAAAGAAAACTTTGGAAAGAGGTCTGTGATGTTCTGATTTGCTGCAGTCTGCTGCATAATGCTTACCATTCTTATCTGTCTTCTCACTCAATCATCAGCTCCTGTCCTCATTGCAAATGGAAGGTGCCAGTAGTGACAGTGCCTGCTTTAGGATTTGGCAAGTTTTGCCACCTGCAAAGCACCATGTCAGATGATAGTCTTGAACAGTAATGCAGGTAGCCTCACTATTCCTGCTGTATACCACAAATTGTGCATTCTAGTCCATTGAAAGGCACCAGTCCAGTGCCCTGAAGAAAAGCTCAGATAGTTCCTACTGAAAATCAAAGACGAACCTTAGGCATCATGTCTGGTGTGGCAATAAGTTTGTCAAAATCAATGAAACCAGCTGCAATCTCCTCTATTAAATCTTCACCGCCCAAAAAAATCAGCACCAGCTGACTTTGCCTCTTGTTGCTTCTCACCTGTCTCCACAAAACCACGCCCTTCATAAGAGAAAGGCCCTGAAACTGAATAGGCCGTGCAAGAAGGTATTCAATGATGGGTAATGACAGGCTCCCTCCATGAGTTGGATGATGGATTTGCCTAGACCAAAGCTTGATGTGCTACTGAGTTGATTCCCAAGAACTTACTATTGAATGACCATGTAAGAAGTATATGCATTGTATCATTCTGAACAATGGATAGCTCACCTTGAGTGAGCACAGTCACTCTTATCATTTGCCCAGTTCCCTTTGGCAATGATACATATACCCATACAGAGATAGAGCAAGTCAAAGCAGGTATCTGCTAGAAATATGCTATTCTATATGTTCAAAATACTGTAAAAGTCTTTCTGTCACCTTTCCATTTCAACACCTGGTATTTCCAAACTTACAGTAGAGTGCAAATTGCTACTGTACAAGAGTTCCAATCCTGAAGTAGGCATTCAGTTATTCACAAGTTACCAGCAGAACCTTATTTGCGATCCCATAAATTAGCAAGCTTGGTAGCTGGCCTCAAATTAGGGCTGATACCTATCTGTCTAACCTTAAACTGAGTGCAGACTCATACCGTGGCCCAGAACTGTTGGTCTGCGACCAAGGTCAGAAATGGGCCTCCACTGTCTCAACAAACTTGAGACTAGCTGTATCTTTCACAAGTTGGAGGGCGGCATCTGAATCATACTCCTGCTTCTTCGCACGAAACTTCTGGATGTCCAAATACCTCTTTGAGCATGTCTATCCCACCCAAACCCCAAGAAAATTTCTATCAAGATTTGAGGACCAACACAAATGACCTATATACGACCACTTGAATTGTTGATGTTTCTTGAGCTTCTCTAAGATATCAATGCCTGTTTCTGTTTCCAATTCCAACAGGATTTGGAATTGCAGGAGTCCATGCAGGAGTCCATGCTTTCTCTTTATTCACATCCACAGCTGAATCAAGCCTCAATTGAAAGTACAAGAGTTTCTCTCATTTGCATGTGTTTTAGATGCATTATTTGTGTATAATTGTAACCTTACATTGTGTTTCCACCGCAATCCTCTAGCAGCAACGAAACTTAATTCGATGCATCATAACAGAGACATCAAAAGACAGGAGGGAAACACTCACTCTGTCAAGCTTCAACGGCAAAGCCACCTTCCCTGTCTTATTAGATTTTAGAACCGGAGCTTGAGGAGCCATTTCCTGCTCCCTTTCTTTGTCCAGGACATCAGCAGACTCCAAAAAAGGAAAAAGCTCAGCAACTAGACAAACAACCCGCGTGCTGGAAGCAACTTCTCTCTGAAATCCAGCCATATCCTCACCCTCGGCGGGCTCTGCAACGACGGGAGTGAAAGAAGCCTAGTGGCACGGGGAGCAGGATACTGGGAACAACGAAGCTTGTGAGGAAAGGAGATGCAAGGGACCAAATCCAGCAGCATTGAGGCCGCTGCAGATGTGGTCATCTGTTCCGAATTTCCGAATTTTTATTTCCCTTCCTCAGACAGAAGCAAAACCCAGACCTAAACGCTTCACACACAAGCGAGAAAAGGGCTGCACTTCCGCTTCTGTTCTAGTGCATTCCGGACTCAGGGAAACAACGGAAAGCACAAAGACAGAGAGAGGGAACTACTGTCTTCCGCCCGACCGTCCGCCCCTCTCTTCCTCTGCAAACACACGACAACATTGTGTTTCCACAGCGTTGCAGTGGTGGACTGTCAAGGCCACTGACCCTTAATCATTGGGGTTTCGGAGAAGACGATCCTTAGTAGCGTTGTTTAGGAGATCCGAGGCCTGATAAGGAAGGTCCTCTGTGAGGGCAGCCTCTTCGAACTTTGAGGCCTACCATAAAAGAATTGAGTAATAATTCAATTTTCCCAATTTGACTCACTGAATTATCAAGGTTTGATTTGCATGTACAAGACTCTCATGAAATTCTGCAGTACTCCAAAGGAGTAAGAAGCAATGTGAGGACTGAGGCACATTCTTGAGTGTGTTTTAGACACTGGCAATTGGCAAGTCAGTATTTTTCTTGTTGTTTTGTTTGCTTTCTGCCAGGATACTCCCAAGGAATGTAAACAAGAATGTACTTAATGGTGCTCTTCAATTATCAAGCATTTCCATTCTAGAACATTCAGAATGGGAAATTGGTAATTACTACAGGTTTTGTAGAAACCAGAACAGTTGGGGGACATGGTTGATGATGGTGGTGGCAGGATATCATCAAACACATTTTTCACAGATAGTGGATATCTTGGAGCAGCTCCTCTTTAGAGATATCTAACATGTTTGTCGCCATCTCCATGACACCTGCTGTTTCTCTCAGAAGCTCAACTATTTTCAGTTGATTGTGTTGATACCCTGTACACACACCCTCTGGACGAGGATCCTGAGTGGAGTTGTTCCAAAACCTCTGCTGCATCAAGGCTTACTACTACTGCTACTAGTATTGAGTCACTGTCATCTGAAATGGCTGTTGCAAGATCAAAGGTTCTTCCACTGCTGCACGAGCAGTTGCTGCATACACAAAGGTACAAGTAACTGCCATCTAGAGGCAGAAAAAATTGCAGTCACCTCCTGAACCCCTTGATGCAAGAGAATGACAAAACAAAGAAGGAGACTTTGCTGCTGCACCTCTTGAGTAATTGCATCTGTCTTCTCATCTCTATTGCCTTCGTCCCACTAAAGCAAGAAAAGCAAGGATAGCATTAGGGTTAGAATTTGAAGAGCTTCGGACAATAATCGTTTGTCGTTGCAAGCTTGAATCCAAGCGAGAACTCTTCTTCTCAAGAATAGCCTTAGGGTTAGGGCTTGAAGGGGTTCGGAAAACCATCGTTTGTTGTTGCTGCAAGCACGAGGACTCTTCTTTCGCTGCACAAGCTTTCCTTCGCAATAAGGTCTGCAATAATGTTGGGATGGATGGCGCTTGGAGTTGCAGTATCGCTTCCTGTGCTATGCTTGTTGTGTTTCCCGACCGTTTTGCTTCGTCCCCTTCCCGATTCCCAAAGTAAAGATCGACGCTACATTCATATTCCCTTCCCGCATTCCAAACTTCGAAGGACGTCTCTGTCTCTGTTCTGTCTTTGTCGAGATCTTTGTCTTGACATCGAATTGATTGCGTTTGTGTGATGTCTCCTCCTCCACACATGCAGAGAATGCAAGAACCAAGACGAACGTGCTGTTGCTTGTGGCACATCCTGACGATGAATCCATGTAAAATCTCCTGACTCGAGTTTGCTATTTTACGTGTTGTAGTCTCGGCAGATCTGGCAGAGTTGTTCTGCTTTTTTCCTTTCGTACTATGAAGGAATAACAGGGGGACGTTGGCGGTTGCACAGGTTCTTTGGTCCGACTTTGCTGTCGTTGTCCAAGCTTGGTGGATACTCGATTCGAGTGATCTGTCTGTCAACAGGTTTGTTCAATTCGACAGACAGATTTTTCAAGAAACTTTCTCTTTGGATTGCTACAAGTCCCCAATCGGAAGTCGTTTTCCCCCTCGAAGTGTGAGCATTCTTAGTTTCGATCTTCGCTTTGCTGGAGACACACGTGATGATAATCATGATCATGATCATGATGATGTCGGTCTTTTGTCTGAGCAGGTAATGCCGATGGATTTGGAGCTCGCCGGAAGCTGGAGATGGTGGCTGCCTGCTCTGTGCTCAAAGTGGATAACAATTCACTCCCATTTCCAGTTCTTGTAGAAAGCTTAGGGTTTAGGTTTTAGGGTTTAGGGTAGAGTAGATTTTGTGTCTTGATGAGATTCCCGCTTGAAGCATGGTCTTGATGAAATTTCTGGTTGACATATAAGCTCAAACCACATTTGATTTGGATTGAACACTGGGCTATTTGAGCAGCTGGTTTAGAGAAGCCCAAGAAGTTGCATGTCTGCTTGAAACCTGAGGAGAGAGCAACCAGCTCTAGCCTCTAAGTTATTGAGAATTCTGTCAGAGATGTGCCAGTTGATAGGTGAACAGGGAGGGCACAGGTGCCGGCAGACAATGTAGAAGTTCTTGATCATCCCGCTCTGCAAGTGAGTGATATCAAAATCCTCTGCTTCTGAACTGTTTCTTTCAAGAGTTTGTTCATCATGTTTTTCATCATGTTTTTCAAGACCTTTAGATTCCTTGTCCACCCACACTGCCAGTAAGATTTTACTAATTGAGGATAAAGGGAGCATGATGGTTGTGTATTCTGTGAGTGGAGTATTGCTTCCTCCAGTCTCTGACAGGAGTGCCATGATGTCACAGGATGGATTTGGGTGCCACTGGGATCAGCCACTAATTTTGAAGCTTTTACAGCAGGCAGTGATGACTCATAACATCCATACTGTAAGTTCTCAAAACAGTCCTTGGAGCATGCACCTCTACTGTGTAATTATCTACTGAATTATCTGTCTTGTCAAACAGGTCATTTTTCAGCATCTATTTTCTTTTACTCTTGAAGGATCTGTGTTATGATTGTTATGGCAGTGGCACAGTTCTGCATTTCTAGGTTTACAGGGTTGCTGTGCGTCTAACTTTGCAGCTGGTCTTTAGACCTGTGTGCAATGACATGTGTCAATGAATCTTTCAAACTCCTGTGTGCAGAGATTGTTCACTGTGTATTACTGATTGCCATTGTCCATGGGCTGTGGCCAGATCTTAACTTTTGACAGTTATGGTGTATCTGGCCACCCAAATCACAGATCCGTCTCTGCTGGTGTCCGGTTGGTACCACCCCACTTTTGTTGGACAAATGAGTCATATCTTCAAGAATTGTCTTGACTGTACAAAGCAATGCACATTATGTATCAACATATTGCATATCATTCATGCACTATATTCATTGCTTTGTGTATCATGAGTGTAGTATGGGCAGAATGAGTTAGTGTCTCTGGCATCTGGTTTTTCTTTTCTCTGTCTTGGAAGGCACAGTGATTTCACGATTTTTTCAAACTAGCTGTCTCTGAGATGGTTGTGGTTGCGGTTGCATGGTGCAGTGCATTTCTGTTGGAAGAAGAGAGGAGGCTGCATCACAAGAATGGTCCAAAGGGGGAGACAGTTCAGGGCTGGGAGCTTGTAAGCTTCTGCCTCTCTGTACACAATGCTGTATGACATTATGATGTAGGCAAACAGGATCTCTGCTCAGATGAGCATTTCCTTTCATCTGCTGCATCAGTATTTACTCAGCAAATATCAATTGAACCTCTGTAGTCAAGTAATAAAGTTATGATTGCTTGCAGTTAGATTATAGAGCGAGCAACTGAAAAGCTCATCATTATGTGAACGATATGGTCTTTGATATAGGATAGTTCTCACAAAAGGTAAGTGACAGAATCTTTTGTTTGCCATCATGGCAGTTGGAAAGCAAGTGAGTTACTAAAAGACAGGATCCTTGCGAAAGAGGATCTTCAACATAACTCTTGCAGTCTTACACGCAGAGTTTAGGAGGATGTCACTTCACAATTTCTCATTACTGTTGTCCAGACAGACTGACCAATTGCTAGAGGCACAATGCATTGTTTACAGGTGAGCACAAATATCATGCGGAAGTTCTGTGGACCACTTGAGATGTTTGCATCAGTGCTTAATTGGGTTTACAGTGATCAAAGGGAAATGCACTGCTTTTTGAACCCAAGTCCAATCACAAGCATCATAGCTATGAGTCGGCATCAGAGCCAATGGGTTTGGTATGATTCTGTTAGTTTCCTCTTTATGAAGTCTTGAGTATTTTGCTTGAATTGGTGATATTTCAAGCAGGTTTCCTTGGGGTTGAATTACACTCATTCAAAAGACTGGAAGAATTGCACATGCATATAGAAGCTATCCTTTTTCCTGTTTATCTACTGTAGCTTTTGCATTATTTCTTCCCCCATTTTGAGTCTGATGTTGTCTAACTGTCGGAGGCTGTGGTGACAGGTATCGGCGGTTGTTCGTGTTGTTTGCTCGCTACACCTATGTCAATACATTGAAGCAGATCAGAACATAATGTAGGCTAGTGCTTCAAATGCAGACCTTGTAATATCACTCCAACAATTCTCAGACAGCATTCACATGGATAAAGAAGCTTCCATTCTGATATAATGTGAATTTCATTGGGGAGCCAGAGCTATATTTCTCTTGGCACATTGTCTGCTGGATGTGTGGATCTGCTAGTGCCTTGGTACTTTCAACAACTTCATTGCAATTTTTCTTTTTTGAGCTTAAATCCTTTCGGGGGCACCTTCTTGCTAGCTGGCAACAAATCTTGATTAAACTGGTTTTTAAAATTTTGAATTAGGAAGGAAATATGGGTGCGTAACCTTACAACTTACATGTGAAGCCTCTTTGAACCTTTGATTGAGCACCATTTCTTGTTGGTGGTTCTATATGAGAAGTGGCAAATGAAGTTTCATTGCTTGTAAACCTAAAAGATGTCCTTTTTCTTTTGGGGGCAAGGACCCCAATCGGAAAAGAGTTCTTCTCACATTGGAAGTGGATAATGGATGAACTTCCATCTGAGATGAAGGCAGGCCTCAAAGTCTGGAGAGGCAGCCCTCACAGAGGACCTCCTTTATCAGGCCTCGGATCTCCTAAACAACGCTACTAAGGATCATCTTCTCCGAAACCCCAATGATTAAGGGTCTGTGGCCTTGACAGTCACCACTGCAATGCTCTGGAAACACAGTGTTGTCATGTGTTTGCAGAGAAAGACAGGGCAGCAGGTGGGGCGGAAGATTAGTATCTGTGGATAGTATACGCCCACTGCATCCAACTCCGAGGAAGACCACATATTGAAATGTGTATATATACAAAGCAGCATCCATATAGTGTTGGGAGCTACCATTGTAGTGCAGTTATTTGAATTTACAAAGAACCATCAATTCTCGTTCTTTACATATTTGAGAATCAGGAAACCGCCGGTTCTGACTCTTTGAAAACTTTCAGAATCAAAGAATTGGTGAGTCTCGATTCTTTCAAAAACCTCAAAGAACTGGCAGTTTTCACAAAAGAATCTGTGCAGAATGGGCAGATTCAATTGGTGGGTCTCGATTCTTTCAAAAACCTCAAAGAACTGGTGGTTTTCACAAAAGAATCAGTGCAGAATGGTCAGATTCAATTTTTTGAGAATCATGGTTACATAGCAGAATCAGGTGTTTGATTTTTGAGGATTGCGGTCATGAATCTTAAGAACTACCTTGATAACCGTTGGCCTCTGTTGCTGTTTCTCATAACTGCTCAACATTGATATTTTAGTTTGTTGGTCAGGTTTTTGGTGCCTCTCAAATTTCCCAGAAATTTGAGAGAAGAGAGAATTCCTCTTTGCCAGATACCCTTTTGCAATGTATAGGTTTAGGTTTTGGAGCAATTTTACACCACATTTTACACCACAAATTGAGAAAAAGAACTTTGTGTATCATTAACAATCATGCCAGAAAAAGATTTAGCATTACTTAGTTGGTGAGATGATTTTTTTAAAAATCTTGGTAGAAAACTGGTGAAAACTGTCAAAAAACTGTAAACTGTGTCTCAAAAATAATCAAAATTTTCTTCCAAGGAATTTTTTTTTGTCTCAAAAATTTGGCAAATTTTTTTCCCAAAAAAATTGAATTCATGACAGAATATTCTATTTTAATTTTGAGGTTGAAATTCTGCAAAGTTTGACCACTGAAAAATAAAATAAAATCACGGATTACAAATGGTTCTGGTGAGGATCATTGTGGTGACTTGGAGACTTTAATATCTGAATGGTATTGCTATCCAACAATTTGTCATCTTCATAATTTTAGTGATAAGAAATTTGGAGGAACTGGTATATGGGAGATTTGTGCATAATCTTTTTGTATGGTTGTCCCTAGAAAACTAATTTTATGCACTTTTTTGGGTACAATCGTCCCTAAACAATTCATTACCCATCAACATCTATTTATGAAGCAAGGTAGTTTGTATTGTATTGTCATGTTGAGATCTCCGAAACCACATCTATTTATGAAGCAAGGTAGTTTGTATTGTATTGTCATGTTGAGATCTCCGAAACCACAGCAATTCATGCCAAGCTCTTGGAAAACTCTGGTACCAGTGCTTTTTTAAAAGGATTTTGTGATTTAGCCAGGGTGGCAATTATCCAGAAAATAATTTAGCCAAATTGAAAAAAAAATAGAATCCTTCTGTTTCTTGAGTACCTACTGGAACTTATGAAAACAATCTGAGGACTTAGAATTGGTTTCTTCAAAATCTGGCAAATTTGGATTTTTTTTCCCATGAAAAATTCTTTGCTTATAAGTTGATGAAATCATAGTTCTCGGGTCAAAATTTGACTACAATTTCCCCAGTTTAAACAAACACTGCCCCATACCATATCAAAAATGTGAGTACTTCATATCATGACCTATACCATCTAATATACCATCATCTCTACAAATCTAACCATATGATAATATCATGTTGGTGATTTTTAAGCTCTTAAAACTTGATATTCCACTTAATATTGTATGCGCTGTGGGAGCGGTAAAAGGGAGAGGAGAGATAGCAATTGACATGGAAGCATAAAATACAATTCCTACTTGCACCCTCTGTTCTGCTAAAGAAACACAGATGCAACAGTTTACTGTCACTGTAATTGTGCAACTGGATTGGCAAGCATGTGCAGTGGATAAAAGGAAATGCTACCAAAAGAATTGCTCTCAAATTAAATGATGCTGACAAACAAAAGCCTAATTCAGATTTGACCCTAGAAGTTGCTATTCTAACCTCTCTCCGCTTGAAAAATCCAAAACTCTGCACTGTATGAAAGTTTTCTTCTTTGCCACATGGCCACCGACAAAGCAAAAACTCGGTGCCTCTTTGCAGACAAATTCAAGTCATAAAACACTTTGCCTAACAACAGTAAAAAGCTCACAAACTCTAAAGCCACAACCCACAAGAGAGACATGATAAAGGTGTCTATGCTGCTACTTTCCTCGGCCTCGTCCCCGGGCCTGACCTCTCACAGGAAGAGCACTTTCACTAGCAGCCACAGCAGCTCCTGATCTTCCCCGTCCCTTTTTAGTTGGAGGCCCATCATCACTAAAAGCACCATTCCTTGTAGCAGCTTTCGAAGTTCCACTGCCTCGACCTTTGCCTCGACCTCGCCCACCTGCATCTCATCCATAGGAAACTCAAAGAGATCTCAAATTGAACCCTTGATCACAGAATACAAGGCCTTAAGCACCCTGAATCCAGCCTGTTCTCTACTCTCATGGGGTTGCTCAAGGTGGGCACTTCAGTAAGCCAAATAAACCAAAAACAGGAAAGCCTTCAGATAATGCATATCGTAGAAACACTCCAGCTCAAATGACACAAAGTTGTCAACTTGATGAAGGTCAGATCATAATGTCTAAAAAATCAAAGCTCTGATGCTGACTGCCTTTCAGAAGGTCAAAAATAGGAAAGAACAGTAACCTTTGGCTTTGGGTTTGTCACTATCGTCATCACTTTCATCCTCATCAGACTCAGACTGAGCCTTTTTCTTTGACAGTTTTCCACGGCCCCTTCCAGCAGCCTTCCGCTTCTTTTCAGGTGCTTCCTCTACTTCTTCGTCCATTTCCTCCTCGTCAACTGCTTCTATATAAAAAATAATTTTACTACTGAGCCAAAACCTTACAGACTAATTTCCACACTGCACCAAAAGACCCTCAGAAGACTATCATCAGGTCAAAGGACAAAGGAGATACCTGGAATAGACTCTTCTGCTTCAAAAACTTCAAGCTGCAGGGAATGAATATATCCAATCTCATGAGTATCAGGAAAACTACATATTTATGATTATGAGAACCAAACCTTTTCCTTGAAGTCAAAGAAAGACTTCCCAATAATGACTGGAGAACCAGGAAGAAGAAAAGAACAGAAGGGTACAACTTGAACAGGAACAATAAAACTAGCAGTATGAACAACAGAGACAGTCTCTCACTTGTTCATGGACCAGCAACAGTAACATGTCTGATAGCTGCAGGAATGAAGGCAAGTTTTGATGTTCCCAATCCATGATGACCTAATCAGTGTCAAAATTGGTGGAAACAGACATGTGGGGTGAATGAGAAGACATAATACCTCCTTGAACTTCTCTGGAGCTTTGGAGCGGTCCACTATGAATGCTGAGTGTCCAAGTCCACATGCCACTCTGCACATGTCCACCAGTTCACAGTAACCCCCAATTTTGTGTTAGTAAACTGCCTTGAAAACAAGTCCATAAATTCTGTACCTTTAGACCACATGTAATAGTATGAGCAACATCTAGATTTATGCACACATGATCACCATTACCTTTTGACTCAAACCATAAAGGTGAAACGTGCATGCATGTTGGCAGTTGGGAAGGGAACCAGAGGCCTGACCTTATGACATGCAATCCTTCAAGGGCATCTATTTTCTTTGGATTTGCTGAGGACCTGGCACAATCAAAGCCTCCCCCAACCACCCCAGCAAGTAGTTAGAATGATTACAATGTTAAAACAGTAAGACGAGGTCATGCAGTTCTAGTAGGAGCAAACATCTCCACCTAATACAATGATGATGTAGTACTATAGACTCATCAATTCAGTATCCAACAGAAAAGAGACAGGAAAGAAAAGATGATGTGATGCCCATACTTGGGACCTGTAGGACCATAGCCAAGCTCTCCATAAAGTGCAGTCCCCCAGCTTATGCATGACTCTTCCGCAGCTGCCAGACTAGTTGTATTTCCACAGTCTAAACTCCTTATAGACCACCCACTTTAACCCCCAACCATGCCCACTTATTAATATCCTGCTGTCAATATAACTTTCCACCAGTCATGAAATTGAGAAGCATGCATGAAAGTGTAAGCTCAACACATCCAACATGATCAAGCAACCGACTCTTACATAAAAAATTCCTTTTGCTTCAGAATCAAACAGGTGGACAATCAAAGAGAATCACACCTCAAGTCAAGGACAGGCTTGGGGTACATCCAGTTATCACCTGTAGTCTTCACGCGACCCCACATGTACAGTTGACCACCCGCTACATAAACAAAAAATTCCAATGATGTCATAACAAAACACATGTGACTGCAAATTAACATGAATTATAAATGCCTAATTCAGGAGTACTATGACTTGACCAGATACACCTTTGGAGACAGCAGCCTGCAGATATACCAGCAGTGGCAGCTGAGTAAGCAGAGCCTGCAGCAACCAGCGCATTGGGGGGCAGAACATTTGCCCTCTGAAATGTCTCCACTACACGTGGTGTCCACTCATCTTTTTGCTCCTTGTGTCCCAACCTGCACACACTTCAAGCTGATTAAAACATGTGTTGTCAAGTACCATTGGTCTTGGTCAGTGCATATGTACTGGATTTAAGAACATAAACAACCAATCCTCTGCAAGGGTGTGAAGTGTCTGAAAAGTTCACCTGCCATGACCTCCAAAGCCCCAGCTGCAGACATTCCCCCATTCCCAAAACAATAGTACAGAATGATCAGTCCAAGATGCTTGTAGTCAACTCCACAACAGAAGGTCAGCAGCCAGAGAAAAGAGGACATCTGAAAAGCAACAACTGCATATTTCTCCATCTTGCATCTATGAGATTGCAGAGGAAACTCCATAACAACAATTTGAATATAAAACAACTAGAATGTGTTTGATGACAACAAATGCATAGTTCACCATCATGTACGAAAACAACTCAAAGGATACCAAGTACACAAAGGGGAAAGGGCATTACGTATACACAAAGCCACCAGAGTCCACTGCCACTGCAAGAATATACAATAGTGTTATCTCATATATGTGACATGAACTTTGGACTATCCTTCACCATTCCCATTGTTTGCTCCAAACTTTTTGTGACTTGCATGAGTTTATGCTCTTGTCCACCATCTTCCTACGAATACATCCTCACATTTGCCACAACTAAAACTAAGCTACTAAAGACACATCAATTTGATGTTCTTTCTTACCACATGTTCTATTTAAGCTAGTATACTCCAGTGGAATAGTGAACATACATCTATGAGAGTGCAGAAAAAATTCTGCAATAACACTTTGAAGCTAACCATAGTAGTGAGTTCCAGCAAAAACAAAACTACCACAAAATATCAAACCATTATCTTCATCATGTATAGCAGTGACTAGCTGCCATTACTCCCCACTGACTTTAGGAGCTCCCGACAGTGCAGTGTTGAACATGCTTTCACTTCAACCCAGTAACAGAGGACAGAGAGCTGGCTTTTATATAACAAACAGTTGAAGGAGGTTCTTACCTTCAAAGAACCAACGTATTGTAGCAGTATTCAGCTTTTCCCTGGTCTGTTTTTCCAATCTGTTCAATGCTTAAGTACATCTATTGGCATCTCTGTTCAAGGTTTGCATTGATGCAGTCAATAGTCTCAAACAAGGAGAAGGGGATTCAGGGTACAGGAAGGGCCAGAACAAACCACTGTGATTGTTGCCACAGGCAACCTTTATGACAGTCTTTGTTGCTAATGAGCTGATAGCACGAGGCCGAGGCTGTGCCTCATACACCAGCCGAACTGAGCCTTCTTTTGAATTGTACTGCAACAAAGTTTGCAAGCTGTGTTCAAAAGAACTTCCCTTCAAAAGGTTCATATCACTGAGGGCATAAGCTTCCAATTTCATCCTGATCACTGCTCCATTCAAAAGGACAAGAATTAAGACCCATTGTACACTTGATTACCTCATTATCTGTTCCATGACCAAGCTGGCCATACTGGGGCAAGCCTGCCGACCTGCACCCATAAGAGGAGAACAATGTGTGGGCCGTGCATGAAACTCTGAAGACAAGGATTATAAATCTGAAACCAAATCTGGCAAATAAATGAGCCACCAGAGTAGAAACACAGCATTACATTGGAGGCTTCAGGAAGAGGGCTTGGAAGTCATTTACATTACAGTAGCACCTTCAAGGGATGTGAGCCAGATGGTGAATTCAGCACCACATGCGACAAATGTAGCATCAGTCACCAGACTCCGAACTGGTGACTTCTCACTCTCTGTGAATTCCGCCAACAAACGTGAGACAATTGGAGCAGACAATGTACAAAACCCACGAATCTTCATAAGTATCAAGAACTTGACGAAAACCCTAACTGCAAGAACAATCAGTGAATTTCTGCAATACTGATGCTCCTGAGACTACAAGTGAACTCCAGTACACCTACAACAATTCAGGAAATCAGGCCTCAGCAAATAAAAATCCAACAGATTGGAGCTCACCTTCTTTAACAAAGCCAGCTCCAAGTTGACCGTGCTTGTTGAAACCAAATGCTAATGATTCTCCCTTGCTTGTGACCACTACTGTATGTGCACGTCCTGCTGCAGCCTTTACCACTTTGTACCTGAAGAAAGGTCAAAGTGTGCAAAGCTCAGATTATGTCATGACAATGCCAATACAGCACAAACACCCATGCAGTAAAGGGTTGCACTTACTTGGACAAGGCTGTGACTACTGTTGGTGACGATCGTGTTGAAAAGTCACCAAGACCCAGCTGTCCTTTCTGCAATACAATACCCAGAAAATGATTCCATCCTTTCTTATCATAGGACACAAACAAAGGCAAGGAGACAGAAAACATGGTCAGCTTACATCATCATCCTTTGACAGAGTTTGAACAAAATCATCCATACAGGTTCTAGGAAAACCCTTTACTTGCAACACTACACAACACAAAAATAAACACCAAGATAATTGACATTTCCAGACCAAACAACAAAAAGACCCCAAGAACTGAAGAAGAGGAGAAACAGGCAAAGATGGCAGAAAGATTTGAAAGAGAAGGGGAAAGTAGAACATTGAATAGGAGCAATTATATATTCATGGAGTAGAAGACAGATCTGACTATGAAAATCTGTGGGAGTCTCTAATTTGACCAGCGACCTGATATAGAATCATTGTCATAATGAAAAATACCATTCTTTCCACCCTGAATTTGTTAGTTCACAACAATGGCCACAGGGGAATGCAAGACAAGATACCAACCTGCCAACAGAGTCTTCTCTCACAAATCTAGAGGTAACAGGAAGATGCAGCTGTGTTTGTGGGCAAGAACATTGAGCAATTTTGGACAAAAATTGTGAACATGCAAGAACTAAATCAGATAAATAATCAACATTTAAAGAGGGGGGAAAGGAAGACAATGAAAGAGGAGTTCAAGCACAAAGAGATGCATCCCTCTCTCCAATCAGACTTAACCCCGCAATTCAAGAGGATAGATCAAGTAGGTTAAATACCTCATTGCGGCCCCATGTGAAGCACCGTCCATTCACATCTAGAGCTATACAATGGCATGAGGCTGCATAAGCATTCAGCAGTCCATAATCGTCAAAACCCATGATCCATGACCTAAGTGTCTGCCAGCTTATAACTCAAGACGTGACTGCATGCATCTTTGGAAACAGACCATCCATATAGCAAGCATTTGAACACAAGCAGCCACATAAGATCAAGCAAGTCACTCATTTCCCAGCACCATGTACAATTTCCTCTCATTTTCAGAGCTACCTAGTTACATCCAGTATTGCTATATTGCTGTATTTGAAGAGCATTCAGTAGATATGCACCTCACCTCAACAGGTGAAACATAAGGTAAATTTGAGTTTCTAATGCCTATGTTCCAATGTGATGTCTTTCTTTCTCAGAAGAGATGTCTAAAAGTACTGTACCAGTACAGAGAAAAATCAGAAGGAAGCAGGCAGGTTGCAACAGATTGCAAAAGAAGAATTTTCTACTAATCTTCCCATCATTATTCACATGGCTTCCTAAAACCTCACATCTGCAAAATGCTCTTTCTAATATTCTCATTGCAAAAATAACTTGTAACCTGATACAGAGCTTTAGATCTTCATTTCAAGTAGAGCAAATTCTTTGCTGGTCTGATCCAAAGGTAACCTTGTGCAGAGTCTCAAACTTTGCAGAGTACAGGTTGTGCATCTGTTAAACCCTAGGGAAGGAACCCTAACAAGTGAAAACCATAGGAACATCAGACGATACCCCATGAAAGTCCGGAAGTTGACTTGCGAAGGATGAAATGAAAGAGTCCGCAATTTGAAACAAAAGGAGATGGAAATGTCGTTGTAACAATTACAGAGTTTTAACATCTTTGAAGATGTTCTATGAAGAAGCACTTGACCTCAAATGCTTTGCAAAAACTAAACCCCAAAAAGAAGCAAGAGCATCGCTGGCTCTCAAAGAGCAAGTTTAGAAGAGAAAAAGGGCCCTTCTTCTTATTATACCCCAACTCCGCCACAAGAAATGTGTTAACACTAAACCAGGTCCAAAAGGAGACACTAACTAATCAGAGGGACAGAAAGAAAGAGAATGGAAAACGACCTGATCCAGAAGCAACGAAGGCGATGTCGATGCCTTGTAAGGCAGCGAGACGAGTGGGTAAGAAAATCCCACGCGCTCCGCCGTCCGTCTGTTTCTTTCCTATAGCTTCCCAGTTCGAACCCCCGCAAAACAAAAGCTCCCCTGCTTTGGGTTCTTCATCCTCATTCTTCTTGGCCTCTGATGACACCTGCGCTTTCGCCGCCATTACTACAACGCCGGATCTTTGTTAAGCAAGTGATGATGAGAAAGCTCAATGCCTCGCCCAATAAACAAAAAAACGCTTTCGAGCTCCGTCTCGCAAAGCTCGTGGCACTTTGTCGCGCTCGCTCTTCGTTTCCCCCGCGCTTGACGTCCCGCCGGCGCGGGTGCGCGGGTGATGGCCGTCGTCCCCGTCGTCGCTTGATCATCAGACCCGTCACCCGTCCCGTCCTGGCAACGGAACCTGCTGAGCCGGTCACCCACTTTGCTCTCTGTTTTTTTGGCCTATCAATCAAAGGATGTTTGAGAAAAATGGTCCATAATTTCGCCAGATTTCGATTTATTTTTTTAATTGTTAGAATTCTACAACAGGTTCCAGCAGATAGCCAAAATATAAAAGGATGTTTGAAAACAAATTTGCTTTCATATCTAGCTGTGGTAGCCAGTTTGGCTACACCACGAAATTGAAGGGGAAAAAAAAAAAAATAGGCTTCAGGTTTCTTTTCTTTTCTTTTCTAGAAGTTTTCTATTTCTTTTCTGAAAATATCTACCTGCCATGCCCAAAATCTCAATTAAAATTTCAAGCACATGAGCTTCATTATTTAGTGTAGTGCCTAATTGTAAAGTTATTATTATTATTATTATTATTAGGCACCTTGTTGTTGCCAAATGAGCCTTGTTACTATGGTATTTTGAGCTCAAAAAATCCATCAAATATCTTTCCTAGTTAGATTTATGCTCATTTTAAGGAATGCTTTGATGCCATTTTTGTGTTGACCTTTTGGACACACTTTTTTTCCAAGTCCAAGAGCATGGGTTCTATTGGGAATATTCAACTTGCCACGCCAAATAAATTTGGGGATGGATACCTTTGGATTAATTTGTAATACATTGGAAAATAAATAAGAGTGTCATAGGGACATCAACATGCACATTTTATTTGGCAATTTACCAATTCAACCACTTGTGTTCATTAACCCTTTAGATGCCTAGTACCTTTTGGAGGTCAATTCAAAGTACAATGGGTCACATTGTGGAAATTTTTGAATTGTTCTCATAAGTGGATTAGCCATAATAAATGATGCCTACGTGTGCCCTTTTAAATATAATTGAATCCTTTGCTCATATACCCCCCTCCTCCCAGCCCCATTTAGTTAGGTTTCTTGTAGAATTTACATCAAGAGTGTGTTAGAGTGTTAGGGTTAGAAGGAGGATTTGATATGAGTCAAGAATTAAGAGTTGTGCATTGCATCGCATGGTAAAAGGATAATGTGTCATTTGACAAGAGAAACAAGAAATGCTAACTTGAGTTTATTTTTTCTTGTATTTCAAATTCTAAATGTGGGTGTGAGTTGTGAGCTTTGAGAATTTGAGCTTTAGCTTTGTTTTGCTTTGTGAGCGTCGTGTTTCATTAAACTTTGCATGTGGGTTTGAGGTAAATAACTCATTCTATTTTGTATGGTCTTTGTTTTATCAAACATTGTGATTGTCAAGTTTTGTTTAAACGAGCTTTGTTTTATCAAAACCTTAAAAGGAAACTTGTTTTGCCAAGCTACAATTTTTTGAATTCTTGTGTTTCTTTGCTTGTAAAAGAGGTTATGTTTTTCTTATGTTTTTAAAGAAGTTTTGTTTTGCTGAAACCCTAAAACAAAACATGAATTGAACTACAATCATTTGAACTTTCATATGTTTCAACTCTTCAAAATAATCATATGTCTGTTGTGTTCTACCCAAGGTGAAGGTAGTCAAATGTTTGTTATGTTTTATTCACAATGAAGGTAATTTCATAATTTATGTACATTATGTTTTGTTGGAGGTTCAAATAAAATGAGTGCAAATACAACAAATGTTTTGTGTTAATATTGGAATCTCACATTAAGCATATGACCATTATAATTATACCGGATTGCTTTCAATCAATTATTCTTGTGTTTTGTTGCATACTGATGAATTCAAATTGGGATATTGTGGGTTTTGTGAAAATGACAGAAGAATTGATAAACTTCCTTTTGTTAGTCATTAATTATCGTGATCTTTTTGTTAAAGGTGGGGTGAAATATAAAATAACAATTGAATCAGCTAAAGAAGGAAAAAAAGTTGAAAAAATTTTAATAGCAAAAGCAAAACACATCAATAAAAATAATTTTTCAATTTGAAGTAAATAAAAGGTTTTGCTTTGCTTGAAACATGACAACAATACATGAATTTTCTTCAAACTCAATGCTTTTGATTTCTAAATCTCAACAAATGACACATGTAATATGTCATAATGTCCAACAAAAAGTTATTTCTATTAGATAAAAATATATGCATGATGAAAAAAGTACATTGCAAGGACCATGGCACAACAACCATCACTACTAATCATGCTACTTTAGAACACTTAGAGGTGTTGGCTATTTACCATAGAAAACAAATGCAATCAATTTAACACATGATGTTTAATCGCATTGCAAAAGGAATAGAGCCCAACTATAGCTTCCATTGTTGATTTCTTTGACAATGGAATGTTTTACAAAAACTTAAACCTTATTCAAAAAACATTTTTTCAAGAATAACTTTTTACATCACTAAAAGGTACCAACCTTTGAATTCCACCAAAAACATAAGGCTAAGGAGGTTGGTCCTTTGGTAATGTGGTCAAATTGTGTTTCCAAACAAACATCATCTTTCAAATCAAGTAATTTAACATGGTCAAGAAAACTATGGAATGCCATGTTTTTCCTACCTTTGCTAAAACTACAACAATCACTACCACTTTCAACCTTCGGATGCAACAAAGTTGGTTCAATACCTTTGTTTTGGTTGTCAATTACAACAATAACAAAACGGAACCATGTCATATGACAATATGCATTTCTTAAGTTCATGAAACTTTAAGGGCTACCATGGCTATACAATTGAAGGACTTACTGATTCAATTTAGTTTATGTGACAAGGTCATAATGTATGTGAAAGATGAAGGTGCCAATTTGAACACCCTTATAACTACATTAATGATAATACTGTCATGCACCCCATTCATGTTATTAATGCCATATTGATCACATGTTATGGGCATGCAATGCCCAAATGTTGTCAGTATGTTAATAACAATTTGAAAGTGTGTCAAAATGAAAAAGGTTTCGATCAAAGCTATATAATATGTTCTTCAATAAATTATTATGTGGACAAAAAATTTGGAAAAGGAAGACAAGAGTGGACAAGAGCTTTATTGATGATTGTTTATAACAAATTAACACCAAGTACCATTGGTGTTGTTGAACATGTTACTATTGTTGCACCTAGATTGTGTGTTTTTAGGTGCTTGGTTTCATCTAAAACATTTTGTTCCATTCAATCCTTTGATTTGGTGGGTAGCACTCAAGAAGTAGTTTCTAAACATGGAATTTCTTGCACCTCAATTCATGTGGGTTTTAAGATCCCAAATTGAAACTAAAATTTTTATTAGTATGATAAGAGTCATCATTGGTTTGAAACAATGTCAACTTGGCATTGACAACTTAGATAATTTTCATTTTGATCATTAAGAACTGGCCAAAAGATCTAACCTTTAAATGCTTCACAATTTAAATCAAATAAAGAATGTTTGGATGTTGAAAATGGTCTTGTTGAAGAGAATGAAAAAATAATTGTTGATTTTAACTTATTTCAAGAAGATTGAAGGAACATTGGTCACAATAAATAATTCAATGTTAAAAATGAAGGTGAAGCCTATCATGTTTTGCTTATGTGTTGTGGTAAAAACTTCTTAAGTGATTTGATTTGAAGATTTGATCTAGTTAGTTTTTTTTTGTGGGTTTTCCTTACAAGTGGAAAGGTTTCAACATGTGCAAATGGGCATTGCAATGGACTTCACAAAAGTGTATAATGATTCAATGATAAAATGGTTTAGTGTTCAAAATGAAACAATTTATTGCCATTCTTTTAGCAATTGGCCATCTATGTCTTGAGATAACATATATCAATATAGTGCCATTTGATGAATATAAGCCCAATTTGACAACATTTCCACTCTATGCTAACTTTGTAATTCAAAGGCCAATCATAGTTTAAACTAAGGAAATCATAAATTTTAGTTCAACATTGCAAGCTTGCATAGGTAATACATTAGTTGTTTACAAATGTTTATTGAGCTCAATGAAGATTTCACACCACAATAATTGTGATAGAACATCAATGAAAGACTATGATGAATTTAAATATAGTTATGCCAATATGCATTCCCATGTTTATGTTTGAAAGGCATCTCACTTATTCAAATTGTAATATCCATGCCCAAATGTAAAAATAAAAATTGATTTATGTGCATGACTAGAAGGTTTAATTTTGCAAAGAAAAAACAAATTTGAGCCCTCCAAACTTGACATATATACTTTTTAATGCCTTGTTCATAGGGTATGGATAAAAGTAAATACCTAACCAACATTAGTCTACTCCTCACCTAGCCATCAATGTTTTCATAGAATATAATTTGAAGTTGTGTTCTTTTTTTCTTTGAAAAAATTTAGCAAATAGAACTTGTGTTAAATGACTCTAAGAAATGGTTTTGATATTTGGTAAGTAATATGAAATCCCAATGTTGAAAGTGTAAGTGATGAATTGGTTTCAAGACAAATGGCAATTTGGACATTCAATATTAATTATATTATTTGTAAAGATGATGAAATTGTCAAGAATTGTTTTCGAAAGAATTAATTTGTGTGAAGGAAATTAAAGAATCTTGATAATCAAAATTATTTTATTTTCACATAGATTTTTCAAAATTAATTAGAAAAACATGTGTTGAAGATGTTGCTATAATATAATATAATTTACGTTATTTAGTTGTGTGTTGTAGGTCTGTAGTTGGAGTATGCATTACAAGGTGATCCACATCTTGTGATTTGGAAAATAATACAAATATATAAGCCTTCACATCATTTTCCAATTTTGAATTTTTTCATTAAATTGTTTTTGGATATTTTAAAATAGAAAAAACTGCTGAAAATTTGGAAAATTTCACCAAACTTTTGAAACCACAAAATTGAAAAATAAATAAATTATCCCCTTATTAGCATACCACAATGCATGTTGTAAAATTGATTATAGGTGAAACAAACATTATACAAATCTATAACTATTTTCATCAAAATAGGAAGAAGTTGTCAATTAAATAGTTTTTTTCTAAAATGGGTGTCTTCAAAAAACAAAACACCTTTACACATCTTTCAACATCTTTACCTATATAATTTTATATAGGTAAAGATGTTTATTTGATATATATATAATTATAAATATTTACAATTAGATTTCCAAAACTATAATGAATTTTATAAATAATAAGAGTACCATTTGTCACATTTATAATTAGGTGGCACAATATTCCCCTACAAATGTAGAGTTTACCAAAAATATATAAAAAGGGTATTTCATTCATGTGATACAATATGAATTTTTAACATCTTCACTCCCATTGCTATTACATCGAATTTAGTTACATTTTCCAATTACCATACTAATTTTGAATTACCAAACATTGAATGCAAGGTTTTTTTTTTTTTTCAATTTTTAAATATAAAAAATTAGCATTTTTCCCAAAATATTTAGCAAAATTAGTCAAATTTACACTAGAAAAAAACATTTGTCCAAAACTCAAATTTGTAACATTCACCAATTGCCCATACTAATTTTGAAAGGATTTAATTTCACATTTTTTGAGGGCCATTTTTTTTCCTTCAACAATTTAGAAACATTTAAATTTTTTTTTCCCTTTTTCTTTTTTTATTTTAAACATTTGGCAACCTAGCAATTTTGTAGAATTATAAGTTGTCAACTTTTGTGCGGTTTTTTAATATAATAAAAATTTCAGATTCCCTTGAAAATTTTGATTTTGGTTTTTAAATTTGCATTGTTTAGAATTTGACAATTAAAGCCAATTTTTCGATTTTTGAGTTTTTTTTCTGAGAGTTTCTGTAAATCTAATAACTGAAAAAAAAAAGAAAAAAAAAAGAAAAGATTTACAGAAAATTGAAACCAGGAAAACACCATTTTTCATATTTCAATACCCTGGTGGTATCAATAATTCATTATTGGTGTGGTGTCGGGGGTTTTTGTTTTTCAATATTTTGTGATGTAGCCAAACTGGTGATCATCCACAATAAAATTTAGCCAAATTTGGCTATAGACCAAACAGTGAAATTTTTTTTTAATCAAGAATCCTTTTATAATTATGGCTACATGCTAGAACCCATTCTAGAAACTTGGTGATTGTTGTATAAAAATTCAAAACTTGGCTAATTAAGCAGAATTTTTTAAACAATTTCTGAATGTGCTGAAATCATTTAGTACTTTTAATATCAAAAATTGCAAAAAATCACCCCAAAAAATTACTGATATTATTTTGGTAGGTATAATAATTGACATTTCAAATAACATAATTACATGATTACATAATTACATAGACAGCCTTCCAATAAATACATGCAAATTGTTAATTTTGTATTTGAGGGTCCTATTTTTATATTCAAAATATGGCAACTTTTGCAGAATAATTCCAATCATTTTCTAAAACATTGAACAATTCACACCTGATTATTTTTTCGAAAAATTCGCCCACAATTAAAAACCAATAAAATTTAATTATAAAATTTAAATTTAAAGAAAAAAGCCAATGGTCATGTTTACTGGATTGGTAAGGTATTACGAAGAGTATTTGGAAAAAGAAATACAAGGAGATATACGTACGTTAATTATTTTGCACTACCTAATACTAGAAGATCTGACACTTCATACAAGTACATATACCAGGTGTAGATACCGTATATACTACTGTATCCAGTATATATACACCTGCAAGACGGGTCCCGACAATGTGCAAGTACAAAACGCCGCTTCTTGTCGTCAAGTGCAAGAGGGAGAATTGTCTGGGGAATCCAAACGGCCTTTTGCAGCACCTGTTTTCCTTCTGTTTTTTTCTCCAAAAAAGTGCTGCAAAACGTATCATGATCGTCTATAGATGGCCTGACGAGGATAAGCGACTGTCCAAATTTAGTCCAATAAGGATATCGCACTTGGAGGCATGTATCTCATTTCGCTTCACGCGTGCGTGTTCCTTAACTTTCTCGCTCACCGGACGAATGTTTAAACGTTTCTCCATCTTCGAAACTCTGGACTCCTTCATTCAGCCCCCTCTTTCTCTCTCTCTTTCTCTGTCTCCAAAAACTGGTTAAATATTACTGTCTCCAGAAATTTCAAGTTCGGTTTTGAAACCGGTTTCCACTGTTTCTCCTTTCGTTTTGTGCTGTGGTAAGTTACCTGCACGTGGCCATGGTGGCGAATCAGGCAGCGGTGGACACGAAGAAGGGGGATCTCCAGAACGCCGGCAGCGTGTCGGTTGATATGACAACAAACACGGAGCGGCGGTCCTTCTTGCTGAAGAAGTATAGAGCGCATTACGATGAGTTGTTTCCCGGAGTGCCCGAAGTTAGTAGCGAGGAACTGATCCAGCTCTTGCTGCAACCGAGCTCTGCCGAGTCTCCTATTGTCGTCGATTGCAGGTCCGAAGCCGAACAGAAGGTATAACATATGACCGTAGGATGTTACATGTATATCCTCCAAAACTTTGCTTCATAGTGCGCAAAGTAAATGTGTCCACACATATGTTAGGCTCTACGCATGAGCATTCCTAATTTTCACCAGAAGATCAGTGAGAATTCTACTGCCGCAAGTGATTTCAGATGGCAGCGTGAATATGTAGCCACAAGTTTTGTGACAACTATAATAATAGAGATGCATGGCAGTTGTTGTTTCTCGCTGCTTTTATACCCGCTTTCTGCAATCTCAGCGGCAAACGATGCAGTTCGGATCGTTATGTGTGGTATGATGACCAACAGGTTTCGATGTTCCCGGGTGCCATTTCAACCAAAGAGCTGGAAGCCAACTTCGAAGAGTACAAAGACAAAAATCTAATTGCTTACTGGTACCACGCTCACTCCCTACACAAACCGATCTATAGTTTTTGCAAACAGTTTTCCGGAAGGGTTCCAGTTGGAAAGCACAACACTAGCATGTTGGTGACTGCACAATAATCATACATGCTTGTTCACAAAACCTTAGCTGATTATCCTTTTGTCTAGTCTCCACAGTTTGATGTGCTAACAAATCTTTGCGCAACCATGCTGCTGCTGTACTGTGTGGATGGATCGCACAGTGCAATCGGGCGTCGTTCAGGAATGTTCACGAAACGGATGTTAGAGGAGCATCCAGGACTAAAGATAAGGAACCACATCGGCGGCATTCTGGACTGGACTCATGCAGGAGGCGAGTTCATGGATCCGCAAAGCAGAGAGCAAACCAACAAAGTGCATCCGGGTGGCGTTTATCACCTTCCGTCCATTGCCATCAAACCTGACCTTCAAGTCGTCTTACCTATATGATGAAACTCTCTCGGATCATGATGCAACAGCCTCCTCCATTGACGGCAGACTCACCCGAATCATCATTCCCTTTGGAAGGTCAGATTTCTTGTATCCATGAACTCTATAGCATTCGTGAAATGGAATCCTCGTCGTCCTCGTCGTCCTCGTCATGCGATAACGTTCCTGATGAAAGAAACTAGAGATGCACGCGTGCGGACGTGCCTGCATTGTTGTGTTTTTCCCGTGTACTGTTGTTGTAGGAAGTGTTTTTCTTGGGCCAAAGTGGGTGATGTGAACCGAGAAACTGACAGCGGAACAAAAAAAGAAACCGTGTCAGCAGTCAGTAGCTGGCAATACTACTCATTAGATACAGACATCACTAGGACCATCCAGTCTCTCTGTACTTGGACTGAATTATGGCCTAGATTCAATGAACCCCCCCTTTGGGCTCTACATAGCACATAACCAGACTATATTTACCTTACTTTTATTTCCTGCAGTTTGTAAGGGTGTCTGTGTGTAGACAAAGGTTATGATGTTAGTTTATTAATGTACTGACTGTGTGGAATAGGCTTCTGTGTAAGGTGTGAAGAAAACAAATGTTATGGGTTAGAAATTACTGGATTCGGTGATCTGAATTTTTTTCCTCCATTATCTTGAGTGACACTCAAAATGTTCAACATGTGAGAGACACTCAAAGTATTAAATATGTGATAAGGTTGTGTAGGTTTGCGAGAATTTTAGTGAACCCATGGAAATGGTAGATAGGGACCACCATTATTTTCACTGTTTAGGGCAATAGGGTTATGTGTAAGCTAGAAGATTTTTATTTTTATTGAGGGTAATCAGATTGGGTGATTTGGTTGTTTGAATTTGTTTTCTTCTTGAGAGAAGTAACAATTTGATGTGTAATAGATACTAGCGTGGCATGTGCCATTGGCCCAAGTGTGATGAGTTCCTCAAAACCTGGTTTTTTGGAATGTATTTGAATTTTCAGCAGCAGAAATCACTTAAAAATCAATATCTCCCACACTCTGAATCCAAATCTTACCAAATAAATTTCATTAAATCCTGCTCATCAAGATCTTTTCAACAACACACAAAGGCACATTCCAGTTCCAGCGAAGTTTATAGCTATGATTTAATTTAATTTTCAGTGAAGAAAGCATTCAATATTCAAGAACTTTTGCACGGGAAGTCCAAACGTCATAGAACCAAGCCCATGCACTCCTCCTCATCATTGAGAGCTTTCCAAAGACACCAAGAACACGATCTGTAGCATTCCAGTTCACTGGATCTCATACCTACAAAACAAAACAAACTACCTTCCTTCATAGATAGGTATTTTACAGGCAGGATTCTAGCACGTTACTTGTGCACTTTTGTTCTCAATAGTATTTCAATATCTTTAGGTCTAGAGTCAGGACAAGTTTAATAATAAATTTATTGAAGACTTTCCACGCACACAAACTGTGTTGTTAGCACTAAAGCTCAAGAAAGGACAATTGACGACTGTTGAAAGATAGGCCTACAGGTTTCCACCAGAGTTTGGGTGGGTCAGATCTGCCGGTTCCAGTTCCAGTTTGTAAAAATGGTACGAGCAACAGGTCTGATTTTTGGAATCAAAACTGGAATGGGATTGTTTTTAAGAACTGGTCCCAGAAATTTTTATTTCTACATACCCGGATCGAGTTTTTTTCTGCAGAAATCAAATACCCACCCAACCCTGCACCAAGTACCCACCCCTCAATTGAAATGGGACCAAACCCTTGGTTGATATTTGGGCAAGTGTTTCTTTGAATTGATATCTTTTACAAATCTGGAACCCGTGCTTTTTTGTGGGAAATTTTACCAAAATGAAAAAAATATATATCTAATTAAAAAGGGAATATTCTGTCACAATTTTCCTTTCTCTAAATTTATTTTTTTCCAAATTTTGGCGAGAATAAATTTAATTTTTTTGACCATAATTGGAGTCTGATTTTAGTTCAGTAGCATTGTTTTAACTAGTTTTTCAAATATTTAGACAAGTTCTAAAATCCTTTCACAATTTACTGCTAAATCCCTCTTGAGATGCTAGCCACTGATGACATCAGAAAATTGAGAAAATTTTTAATTAAATAACAAATCACTGCCCTGAACTGATGATTATCTCCCCCAAAAAAAAACAATTACTCACCTCACAAAAAAAATTATGTGGCGAATTTCTGCCATTTAGCGAAACAACAAAAATTTAAATAATAATATTATGTCAAATATTTCTTTTTAAAAGTTGTCAAAATCAAAACATGGAGTTTGATGAGCCCGAATTGAATACTTAAGTTTTGCTGGTTTAAGAATAAAGTAAACAAGCTTAAGTTATGTGCACACAATATAGTGATCAATTGTTTTTTTTTCAAATTTGCAAAGTAGGTGGGTTGGCAATCATGCACATGAGGACTTAGCCAAATTTGGCTAAAGGTCAGAGGACAAAGTAGAAAACTTTAGTATTCCTCATATAATTTAGTGACTTCTTGGAAGCTATTCTCTAAATATGATCAATAATCTTTTGTTTCCCTCATAATGTGGCAACTTGGGCCCATTTTTTTATTTTTTTTTAAACCCTTTGTACCTTTAGCACCTTCTTTTATTCTTGCCAAGATGCAAAAGTTCTTCAAACAAAAAAGTTGATAGTGGAATAGAATAGTGTGATTCATATCCATTGGTTGTGGTAACCCTCACAAATCAATTTTTTTTTGGTGTTTGGACCTTGTGATTTTGCCATCACTCAAGAATTTTGAAACTTTGGAGACTCCTTGTTATAAATGTATTCGCTCCAAACATGGAAAAATATAAAGTCCCAACATTCTATATAGGTTAGAGGACAACATTGCGCAAAACATTTCTAAAGTTTCTGAAGTTAGTTCTTTGTGTTTGATGGGCATTACAAGCTTCTTGTTGTCATGTTCCAGTAAATCCTTCCACTATGTAATGTTTGTAATTATTAACCAACAATTAATAAAAGAACACAAATTTTAAACATGAGCAATGAATTAAATGCAACACTAGTTATAATGTAGTTGCAAGACAATGCCTGACAAGAAAAGAAATTGAATTCTTTTTGGGTTGTATTCAAACTATGATTAATATTTTAATTATCTATTTTTACACAATATTTTCAAGAAAAAATAAGTGATCCAATGATTAGAATCTCCCTTTTCAACCAAAGTATTCAAGGTTCAATCATTTTCCCCGCATGAATGAAATGGATAAAAAATAATAATCTATAAGCAACTTAATCAAACTAAATGCCCCAATGAAAAAAAAGACAAAATGCCAACATATTCCCCCAAGAGAAGAAAACTAAATTGAAAACAATTTTCCTCAAGGAACAACTATTTCAAGAAGGAAGGGACTAAGTTGCCCCATGGACCCTGAGCCCTTTGGTTGAAAGGGAGAATTTTAATCACTAAATCACATTTTTTCCTTGAAAATATTGTGTAAAAATAATAATTAAAAATGTTAATCATAGTTCAAGTACAATAAAAAAAAATTGAAAATATGTTTTTAGCTAGGTATTGTCTTACAATTATAGTGATATGGGTGCTACATTTAATTTGTTGTTCTTATTCAATGTTTGCCATAAACAAGGACACATCTTTTCCATGTTTCTTCAATATTTAGTGTTCTTTCAAGTGTGTCCTTTGAAAGGTTCATGATTCCTTAAACATAACAACAAAACCCAAGGACCCTAATGAACTTCTCACTTGCTTAATATTCCCCCATTTCATTTTCAAACTCCTTGTTATTATAATTGTCTTAGCCTTCTATTAGATATGATTTATCAATCAATCCCAAAGTGCAAAAAAAACCATTAGTTGATTTTTTTTAATAAATAGAGGAATTTGCTTTTCATTGAGTGCCAATTAGATTGAATTTTGTTGTGAACAATAAATGCATAAGGAAAAGATTTAAAGAAATAATAATGGAATTTCATTTTTTTCACAACCATAAAATGAATTTTTTTTAATGATTTATAAGAGTATTTCAAATAACCCCATTTTATATCTTTAATAGGGAATTGATTGTTCAACATGTACAATTTAAATACAACTTTGCAAAGATCAAGAACATGGACTCAAGAAGGGTTATTGCAATTAAAACACAAATTTGTAATATTTTTTGCATTGTTTTCCAATTAACACTTGGGGCTCAAGCCAAACATTATTTTGTGCAATAGATAAATAAGTTATGTAGAGCTGCAAGAACATGTAGAAATAATATGACACATTAAAAATAAATGTCTCCTTTGTGCTTATGTTTTTTCATTAGTGTGTCCACATATGGGGAAGACATATTTCACATGATGTAAGTTAATAGATAAATCATTTTTATGGAATTTTATTGGATTCAACTTTGTTTTGATTTTGGCAAGGTGTTAAGATTGTTATGCTTGA
Organism: Sphagnum contortum; assembly: GCA_963920785.1. Taxonomy (NCBI): domain Eukaryota; kingdom Viridiplantae; phylum Streptophyta; class Sphagnopsida; order Sphagnales; family Sphagnaceae; genus Sphagnum; species Sphagnum contortum. The sequence goes on along the minus strand of OY987276.1, from coordinate 8,001,865 downwards.
CACAATTAAGAAATTCCAAAAGGTCATTACTCTTTGCCAAAAGAAAAAGTCTTCCCATTTGACCCCTTTGCTTGAGTTGCTACTATATGATCACTTGTGATAATTTCCATGCGCATTAGTAGGTTGGGTGGCTAGTTGAAGGGGGTATATTCAAAGCCCTCAACTTTTCATATAGTAGGAATGGGAAGAAATTACTCCTTGACCCCATGAGGCCATTCATAATTCAACTGCAATTGTGGGGTGACATTAACATTCATTTTCTCCCATGCACATGAAGAATTAAAACATTTTTCAATGTGTCACACCCATCATCTATTACTAGGGCAATATTGGTGGCAAAGGATGCCCACAAATGTGCAACAATTTGTATGGTGTGCGATGAAATGTTCATTGCACCTACATTCAAATTACACATGTTGCTTTTCATGGGTTTGAAATATTGGTCAAATCTTGATTTTGCCACACCGTTACCTCTCACCATTTGCCATAATTAATATGTGATGGTGATGGGCATCGAATATTTTTCAAAATGGATTGAAATGATTACATTATTGAACAAATTCAATAAGGTAGTTTAAATCAATTTGGACCTTCCACATGAGTCTTGATGAACCAAGGAAGATAATTCTTGGGAGAAGAATTTCAAATCTTATGTGAACAAGAATTAATTGATTATCAAACTACCTCCCAAGATCATATGAAAATGAATAGATTGGGCAAAAAGGTGGTGCAAATGGTCAAATGGCGTTTGCAAACATATGGTTTACAAAAGTGCCACCTAAAATATTGGAACCTTCAACTCCCATGGTTCGCCATTTAATAATTTAAACAAACTTCACTTCCATCATGTTCCCCCCTTTTTTTGTGTTACCGCAAGTTTGATTTACCTACAATAATTCAACAAGACATCACTACAACATTTGACCTTGATAACGTGTGTTGCAACTTGTGAACAACAAACCAACGTGTTTAAACAAACCATGCCCATGGCCCTTGAAAATTTGGCCATAGCCCAACATTGCAATAACTTGAAATATGCAACCATTTGAAGATATGCACCAATATGAACCAAGGGATTATGTGTGTTTGCAACAAACTATTCCAACAACATTGGAGGTCACATGGGGAAAGTAATTTTGAAAATTAGAGTAATATTGTCATCCAAAGCTTTGATTTTAAAAGGTCAAGTTGAAAAGATTGGAAGGATCATGTGAAAAATTGTGCACCACGTCATTGACCAAGCATTAATGGATGAATAGATCCAATAGTTGTAGTGATATCTTGAAGTTTACCATGTTAATTGTGGATTGACCATGATTTTGTGTGACAAATGTTCAAAAGGATGGCAAGTAAGGTGTTTATCACCTCCTTTTTAAAGAATGCTAAATAAATAATTGATATGCTCACAATGCCTTCGATGAAAACAATTTTCAAAAAAATTCATAGGTTTACTTGTTTGTGTCAATAATGATGTTTGACCAATGCCATGGGATTTGAAGGATGTTGACATTGATTGAAGATGGTGAATTGCAAGACAACAACTCCTCGTTGTGGGGCAACTTGCACACCTGGTCCTTTGATTGACAACATTGTTGAAATTGTTAGCTCATTAAAGATGAACATGATTTTAACATTTTTAAACATCAATATAACTAATTGATAATTAATGAAACTTAAGTATCACCTAAGTGGGGATTAAATGCCAAAATGACTTTAGTTTTAATGTGATGCTTCGATAGTAATTAATGTTTGATTTATTCATGCATGATAGTCACCACACAAACAACTATTGATAAAAAAAAAATAAGTTTTATGATAGGATTGAAAGATAAATAAGCAAAGGGTTTCATGTCAAATAAGCTTGTGGTTGAGCTTCAAACCAAGCTTATTTTTTGGTTTAGAACATCGAATTGAAACCTCATTTGGTGGTTAACCCACATCCCTTGGTATTAAGGCTCATCTATGATCTTTTGTTAAACCTTCAATAGCACAAGAGGAGAGGAAAGTTTATGTGTGGATGTGTGTGAAGCTTGAGTGAACTTCCCATATTCTCATTGTATTACTAACATGATACCCATTGGGATTTGTTTGCTTTCATAAACATTTGTAATTTGTGTTTCAAGTATGTGCTTGCATTGTGTGTTCAACAATTCCAAAAAATAATTTACAACCAAAATTAAAAAAATTGTTTACAACAACAAATACAACTTCAACACCAAAATCAAATGCCATAATGACCTTAATGTGATGTTACAACAATAATTAATGCTCGAATTATTAGTGCATGACAATATTTACTATGTAACGAAATAAGTATGTAAGCCATGACAAACATTAAACAATCCCAAAGAATTAAATCTAGTTTAATCTTTGACACAAAATTACACATGTCCAACAACAATGCTTAGCAATGAATTTAATTTTTTTTTTAAATTCTTGCCCCTTGTTATGATAACAATTGCAAATATGGCTTGGACACCAATGAATATTTAAAAGTTAGTGTGGCCCAATGTTTGGACCCTTCCATTGTAAATGAAAGGTTCAAAATTCAAATAATTTTGCCATTTTCATCTTTGTCCTAGATGACTTACATTTGTGAAATAAGGATGATTGTTCTTTAGCTATGTTCCCTGAGGAAATGCTTGTTCTTGTCAAGGAAATGGTTCTTCTTCTTGAAAAATGCATGTGCTCTCATCTTCTCATAGAGAAAATCATTATCTTCACTTGTCCTCCTTTAAGGAGATTGCTTGTGCTTCCAAAAGAAATGGTTGTGCTCCTTGAAAGATGCATGTGCTCTCATGTGCCCCTATCCAAAATCATTTTCTTCTTCGGAGAGATACATCTGCTCCTTGGGGAAATGCTTATGTTCCAAAGGGAGATGCTTGTCCTCCCTAAGGAAATTTTTGTGTACCCCAAGGTGTTCCCAAGCAAGATGTTTGTGTTCTAGGAAAAGATATTTGTGCCCCCTAGGGAAGGAAATGCTTATGCTCATTAAGGTCAAATGCTTATGTTAGAGGCTCCTAAGCAAGTGATTGTTTTCTTTTGAGAAATGGTTGTGTTCCTCAAGGAAATGCTTTTCCAAAGGACAAATATGTTGAATTGTTCTTCAGGGCTACTATGTCTTCCAAGGATATGGATGTGGTTTCAATGAAAATGGTTATGTTAATTGGGAAAATGCTCATGTGTGTTTTTGACAAACATGGTTTTTTGTTCCCTAGAAAAATGTTTGGGAAATGGTTGTGTTGCCTTAGGGAACATTCTTTCATCAAACTGTAGATGAAAGATTTTAAATTTTTTTTAGTGACTTATTTGTTTTAGTATCTTGGCCCAACCTTTTTTTTCTTGGATTAGAAACTTGAATGGCAAAATTAGGAAAGTTGCCTGTTGAAAGGATCTAAGAACCATTTCCTTCCCTGGATGGATTGCCCTATCAACATTCAAAAGGGAGTATCATCCAAGAAAACCATCTGCTGAAGAAACAGAATTTTCTCAAAGCCTTTGGGTTGAAGGTACTTTCAATTTTCAAATTTTTTCTTTTGTGATGGGCATCAATGATTCGCCCATAAAACATAATTGTAATCCAGCTTTGGAAAGTCCCGAAGTAGAAATATTGTAGTCACCTTCTTTCTGACTGATTATATTGGTTACAAGAATAGAACTTAAGGCAGAGGATATATAGGATAGATTGAGGTGTTAGTGAAAACATTTTGGGTGAAGATGTTGGGGAAAACATTCGGAACAACAAAATTATAAAAAAAACCAACGGCACCCACACCTCCCAAAAGAAAAAGAACCATCAAGTGCATGTTTGCTAACCTCATTGGCTGCCAAGAATTTGCATGGCTATGTTTTGTACCTTATTTGGCATAGTCTAATGGCAGGGGCACAAACTCTGGAACATAGCACCACAAGCCTTTAGTTGAAACAAAATGCACACAAGTAATGTGCTAAAACCCTACTAGTAAATAGGGATTACATACCGGACCATCAGATCACCTTGGTTGTGAGCAAGTTTATGTATGCATTATGTATGAATTGCCTAGCACCCCTAAACCCTAGCAATGATTTCTCAAGAAATTTTGTGAACCAAAAACATGGCAGCACCAAAAGCGTAGATCAGAACTCATTCAAGGCTCACAAATAGTAATCATGCACATTCTCCAAAAGCTCCAGTGATGGTTTCAGTACCTGATGATTCAGCCTGAACATGAATAAGTCAAGCCAAAGTTCAGAAGGACTTAGTCTGCTTTCCTGACATGTAAATAATGAAACAACTAACTGCTTTCGCCCAGTTCCATCCTGAGGACATATATCTATCTATCTACCAGTTTGGTATTGTTCTGGAAAGAGGGGTTTTGTACAAAATTGTGGTTGAAAAACAGTTGAATGTCAACATACCCAGTGTTCACTCACTTCTTCCTTGTGTACAAGTTAGTTGGTCTAGAGGCAATGGACATTGGCTCATTGTGATGCAAGCATTTTGTGCAACACTGTGCTAGGGGGCCTTAAAGAAACTATCCCTCAGGGTGAAAATGCCCAGGCTGTGCACAACTGTAGTTACATACGTTAGATGAGTTTGGTTAGTCCTAGAACTCCTCTGGGGTGTGGGTTCTGAACCTAGGGTAAAAGATTTGCCCTGCGTTCCTCAAAGGAGTATTCCACTTGGGGCATTGGGGTTGTGTTCTCCAAATCTTGCATGGGAGGGCTGGTGGGTGATGTCCCTGCAGCCATTAAACTTTTGCCAATACTTGCAGCCTTGCTTACTTGCACTGATGATGGTATTCGGTTCACTGAATCATCCATGTAATTTTGCAGTGGCATAGCAGACAAAACAACTGGGGACAATGGTTGCCGAAGGGCCAGTGCCTGCACTGCCTGGTGCTGCCCACACACACCAGCAGTTGTATTTCTCACACCTGCAAACAATCGACACCCAATTCAAACCACAGCTACATACAAAGCTCACCGACACAATATATCCCCCCAAGCACACTGGAAGCAGGCATTCATACTCTCACGCACATGCACCCTCACCCAGTGCCACATACACTATGATCTTATTATAGCAGGAAAACATTGGGTGTTCAAACAAACAGGCTATCCAGATCTAGGATACGTGAAACTGGTCACCTGCAGAGGGAAGTCCAGTCGTCTCATCCTTATTGAGGGCCACATAGTTCAGAGGAGCTGCAGGTCGTGGCCGATCACGCTTGGTGTCCCTTCCTACTGTTGATGCTGCACCCAGACGTGAATATGTTGCTACTCCATTTGTTCGTGAGAGCTCAGGAGTCACTGGTTGCATGAGGGCATTGCCCATTGAGAGACGCCGATTGGGTTGTGATCCTGCTCCCCCCACACTTGGACGAGATCCACCATTCGCCTTTTTGGAGCTGAGAGTCGTCTTTCCTGGACTGGGTTTTGACCCAAACAGCGTCTCCTGTTCAGTTATCAGTTGTTCCTGGATCTTCTTCTGGTCCTGTACCAAGAAGATAAGAAAAACTTGCCACAACTCAATAAGTGGCACAGTCATCTTGGTCATATTGCAGACCATGGAACACCCTTTGCCTCAAGCAGGACACACTGGCTCTAAAACACTTTTTGGAAAGCAGGGTCTGCAGCTCACATACTGATAAAGTTAGTGGTGAAAGATCTGGTTCTTACCCTCATTCTACGCTTCTCCTCATCTTTCTCTTGCCGGAGGTAGTTGTACTCATCCAGCATAGAGAGCAATCTGACCTGCAGACAGATCTCTAAAATGTAAGAGGAGAAATCTACCAGTATGTGTGTATAGTCAAGCTGTTATATCAAGCAGCAGCCTGTTTCCAAAAATAATTGAAGATGGTAGGAAGAAGAAGCAAGTCCTATGGAGAGTAGATGTACCCCATCAAACATGAAAGGAATGCCCCTGTCATCCTCCCAAGCCTTTGTCTTTGATATTAGCATTTCCACCATAGCTGTATGTCCCAGCACGAGCAGACCAAAAATCCAAATCAGTGACAATGCCAGAATTCTAACATCTTCTTTGTTCACATGTTATCTCTGTTGAAGTGCACTGAGCATGAAATTCCCAATGTACGCATTGCAGGGAAACAGTTTTTAAATCCACACAATTTCCAAGAAAACTCCAGGGGACATTTTCTTGTTCTATTTATGGCAGATGTGGACATGTGAAATATTGTACCAGGAAGTTTGTTGATGGCTGCCCGTGCACGTTCTGCACGCTTCAAATTCAGATGAGCACCTTTGCTGGCAAACCTGTTTTCATCCTACATACAAATTGACAGGAAACCAGATGAGCAATTGACTTCCTCCTGACACTTCCTGCTGCTTGCAATAACAACCACAGTGAAACTTAGTTCAATTGCAACATCCCCAGAAGAAAACCAACTAGCCTGAAGAAGATTTGAAGCTAAAGAAAGCTTAACATAACAAAATCTTCCCAACTGTTTGTGGACAGCCAAACCTTGTTATAATCTTCAAGCCATCCCTCCTCTTCACATGCTGACATCCACTTTTCCATCTTCTCAAGAATGTCCTTCCTTGCTGATGCTTCCTGTTTTGCTTGAATTATCTGCTCCTCCATTTGGCTAAGAAGTACAGCAGGGTCAACCATGCCTACATCCAAGAACTTTCCTTAGGCCTCTCATGAGAGTGTGCGTGTTTAAAACCAAAGAGATCATGTCATGAAGAAAACACTAGAATATTAAACGCAAAGCAATAGCTCCTCCTACTCACCCAAATCCACCATGGCAATTAGTTTCTCTTCCGTTGTACTGGCATCAGGCTCTACATGCGCACATCTGCATATGTCCTCCAATTCCATTCTCCTTTTCACAACAAGTTCTTTCATTCTGCTGGCTTTCAGTGTGTCAAGTCTGGCAACTTCTATTTCTGCCTGCATTGAAGACAGTTTGTGTTTAAGTTGCCGCTGGTCAAAGAAGAAGCACATGAGCCCCAACAGCAGAAAACCAGGCAATCATTTACCTGTGCAATAGTCTCTGATGAAAGGGCACCAGGAACAGTAATCTCATCTTCAGTTGCTGCAATATGGCAAGTGACATGCTGAAACAAGTGTTGTTCTTCAACAGGGGTATCCATCAAGTTCCACAACTCCAATAGACATGCACCAAAGTCTTGCAGCTGCAACAGAACATGTGAGAGAAAGAGCAGGTCATCAGTTAATCACCTTGCACCTATCCCCAATAGCTGGAATTATGCTTGCGACCATGGCAGTGCTTGGGACCCATCATCATTTCTCTAAGTCTGAAATTTCAACCTGTTTTCATGCAATGAAGTACAGGATGCACATCACCTTGCACCAATTGTTGATTAGCTTAAATATCATACTTGGGACCAAGCATTCATTGCTTCTCTCATTCTGCAGTTTCAGTGAAGCAAATGTACAGGATGCAACCACATTACCTTCCGCAGGCGAACCCTCTTTTCATCTTGAAGAGAACAGATGGTCTGGGCCAGACGATCAAGAGTAACGTTGCTGATGCTCTTGGTCTGTCCTGTTGTGGAGGAGTCCACCAAACTGGGATGGACATCAGCAAGAGTCTGCTGCAGATCCATTCCAAGAACTGCACAGAGTTCGTGCACTACATTCACATACTCCAAGACTCGGTGCAAGCGTTCACTCTGCCACAAAGAAGTCCAAACACCTCCCACACATGATCAAACAGGCATTCATGGAAATTTGTTTCTTTTTTGTGTCAGCAGCTTCCTCTCCACAAAGCCACTTGATGTTGTATATCTATCATTCCACAGTGTTGAGTTGTTTTCTGCTTACTCTTTCCCATTGAAGTGCTTGAAGCTGAGCACCATATTCCTCCAGCTTTCTTAGACTCAGATCCTGATCTCCTCCACTTGGGTAGAACTCAGAAGCTTGTGTTGCTGCAATCTCTCCACGGATGTGTGCAATCTGCCTTTTCACCTCCGAAACCTGCTTAGCTCGATCCTCTTTCTTGTGCCGTAATGCTTCTAATTGAGGCCTTATGATGGCCAACTGTTCCTTCAGCGTTCCTCTGCGCTTATCCTGCAGTCATTGGAGGCCCATTTTTCCCTCAATCGCAATCAGCAAAGAAGCTGTGAATGGGTTGTTCTTCTTTCGGCATGTGCACACTGTTTGTAGCATGAAGTTGCCTCTTCTTCTTCTTCTTAGAAAAGACACTATAGCTGGTCCCAAGAAAGAATATGCAGTTTGTGAAGGTGGGGTGGGAAAACTCACTCGTAGAGACACTGGAGATTCTCCAAGAGCAGAGAAAAGTGCCGCAAATTCAGATTCTGCGTTTGCAAGTTCATGATGCAGCTGTGCACGACCATGGCTAGCATGATCCACTTTGCGCCTGTAGACCTCGAGACACTCCTGTTCCAACTGCAACAACATCTTGTCTCTATCGGAATCGCTCTCTCCCACCTCGTCCCATATATGCTGCATTTCCCAACAAGCCCAAAACAAAAACACACACACACTTGCTTTCAGTTGTCCGAACCTTTCTTGAAACTCTTGGGTACATCCCTTCTGTTCTTTCTTTCTTTTGCTCTTAGGTACATCTCTTCTCTTGTGTGAAAGTACCCAACCCTTTTGAAAACAACAAGCAAGCACGCAGCACCTACAAATGTTGCTACTGCAAACCAGAAAACAAACCTGTAACTCTCGCAGTAGAGAACCGCATGTCGTGTCCACCATCAGCTGCTGCTGCTGCTGCTGCTGCCCGGATTGTTGTGGCGTCATGATCGTGACCTATCTCATTCACCTAAAACAAACAAGTTCATAACACATGTTCCAAACCCGTCAAACAATCGACGAACCCATTTCGTAGAAGAATCAAATGCGACGAAGCCGCTCCCAACTAACCCAAAAAAACAAGAACAAGAGAAGAAGAAGAAGAAGAAACCGCAAAGCACATTACCTTGTTCCGCGTTTATTTGGAATGCAAAAACCGTTCGATTAAATCACAAGAACACGAGAACTGGATCTTGTTTCTATCAAAAAACAGAAGTCGGGAAGACGAAAACGAGAGCGATCGAGCGCGCTCGATCTGCATGGAATCGAAGAAGGAAGCAAAAGCAAACGGGAGTGCGCACGGAAGAGAGAGAGGGCACGAACGGGTCCTTCAGGAGGAACGAGCTCGTCACACAAATGCGTTTACACGGGCTGTGCGAAGACCACTAATCTCCACATTCACACACGATTCTTAGTACACCTACAGTTTGAACCAATCCCCGTGCGCCACATAAGCTGGAACTTGGGCCATGTCGGCGTACCTTGTCCTTGTTTTGGGGAATGAATTGACGCCACGTGTGAGGTAAGCCAGGCTAAGATTTGAATTTCCACGGGCCGGACGGAACAGTGACCGTTAGTCCGCCGAATCGTACGTAATGATTAGCGGGTTTTACCGACCCTGGTGGCCACGGGGTGGAAAAGAAAAGTAGGTAGGTAAGTAAGTAAGTAAGTAATAGCAGTAAAAGTCTGTCGGGAGAAAATAATTGCGTCAGCATCAACTACCTACTACATCCTTAGCTTCTTCTAACGTTTTTCATCCATCCGCATTCATTCCCACTACGGACCGAGCTACATCTCTCTCTATACAACTCCGTAGGAGTCCCAAGTCACCGGTCTTTCTTTTTTTTTTAACAAATTTGGACCTTTTTTGGGAAATATTTTGGAATTTTTCATTTTTATATATTTTTAACTCGAATATTTTTTCTATATTATTGCAAATTTTCAACACATTTTTTAACCACAAAATTGGAGGGAAATGAAAAAGGGTGATAGGACAGATCTTACGCCTACTATTTAGGTGTAAGGCCTCTCCCAGTCCCACATTAGTGTAATGTTCCCCCACATTTTTGTGAACATCCCACACCAATGGGCTTTACTCATATGCATTCCACTATATGCCAAGGACAGAAGGTTGTTTATTTGCCTTGCCTACCAAGGCAAGGATATTGTGTTTAGATCCATCATAGAGTATAGTAGCTTAATGTAATTTTGGCCCCTAGGTAATATGGATTTCTAAAAGATGATATCTTCACTTGTGTTGGAAAATTGAGATTAGTTGTAGAGTTATGATATCTTGAAGGATTGTGGTTTCTTTTGGGGGATTTGTAGAAGATTATATTTTTGCATGGTGAAATATTTGAGTTTCCATTGTACTTCTTTTGCCTTAATACTTTTTAATGTAAATGGCAAGGCCACAGTGTGACACACCCCTGGTTTGATGGTGGAAGATACTCGCATTTTGGCGTGTCTTTTTGTCCCAATCTTCCATAGTATTGAGAGAGCAAGAGAGAGAATCATATTCATGATTACCAAAGATGAAGAATACAACTATCTCCATGCTTTGAAACTGATTACAACCAACCTATTTTTCTTGGAATTGGAGTAGCGCACAGTATGTAAAACATAACTCTTTGCTAAATAAAAGGCAGTGGTAGTCTTTGGTTGAGTCATGCTTGTTGTATGCTTCGCCCAAAACAAACACAACGACAATTGGGAAAAGGACTCACCAAATGCTAACACAATTTGTGGCCAAATTCTTCCAAAGGATGCATCAAAACCCATCTTCAGAACGCTCAGCAATTTTCTGGTCCACCCACATACCTATATCACCATGGTTAGCACTCTACATTTGGGCTGCAAAATAAGCTGTGTTAAATATCACGGAGACCTACCTGAAATACCACCAGAAAACAAATTTCAAATTTCTTCAATGAAAGAGAACAACTATTGTTCACAAAAGATGTTTCTTCTTCACATAACAAGTCGATGCACTACACGAGTTTAGATTGAAACCCCTATAACAGAGTTCAACCTCTAATGTTTGCTCAAGTTTATCACTTTTATTTGAACAATTTGTCACCAAATTAAAGCAAGTCTCAACAGCTTCCTCGTCAAATTCCTGGCTGCAAATGCAAAGTGAAACACTCAGATAGTAAAACCTTGTGCCAACCACAACAAACCCGATGTCATCAGATGACCATTGAGAATGGCTGGGTGCCTTAGTCTGGCCACCTTATCTGTCTGAAAGCAACATCTCCATGGCTTGGCCAACCACAATGGTGAGAGATGCAAGTGGCAACAACAACAACAAAATAGCACCAAAGATAACGGTGTTTATGTAGCTCTCCCTTTTCAAGGTGTGGAAGTTCCAGCTGAGTTTACCTGTCTTTCGCATCCCTATGCTAACAGTTCCATTGCTCCTTGTCTGACCCCACACATCAATTTCTTCTTGACAAAGAATCTCAGCAGGAATAGTAGATGCATACTACTGATATGGGAACAACAAGAAATCCCTACAAAAGAAACTCTACAGCGGCTTCCTGAAGTCCTCGCCAGCATAGCGTACACTACCAAGCTCTTCTTCAATTCGTAGCAACTGCCATAAAACCCACAAGAGAAGTCAATTAAAACTGCCCTATTCCACAATACCACAATCCAGAATATTATAGTCCTTGAATTGAAAGATATAAATGCTCTTGCAATGCACCTGATTGTACTTGGCAAGGCGTTCACTTCTGCAAGGTGCCCCAGTTTTGATCTGCAAATCCAGCATCTCCAGATGTCAGGTTCTAAAAGTGAAAGAACCTTAACTTCTCATCATGTCTGTTTTTGCATAAGTCAGGATGACAAAATGTGAATGAGGCCATACCCATCACTAACTAGAATCCAAATAGACTGATGGATGCATCAATAATGGATAAGTTGCACATCAGAATCTCTATGGACAAGCCATACCCCTATGTGCGAGTTACCAGTTCTAATTACTGATATCCTAGGATCACTCACCAGCAAACAGTCTTATATTACTCTCATGACCAAGTCAAACTTGGCAATCTGAGCTGGAGCAGAGATTGTATGTTCAGCCCTAGAAGCAGGTAAAGTTTGAACAGAATCATTTCTCCCATACCCTCTTAGTACTCATTTATGTTGCATCCATAACCTGCCTCATGAATAGCTCTGTTAGAGTAATACCTGGCCACTGGCAAGACCAACAGCAAGATCCGAAATAAACGTGTCCTCGGTCTCACCACTGCGGTGGCTGACCATCACCCCCCAACCAGCTGCCTTTGAATCCAATGCAGCTTGAATAGACTCTGTCACTGAACCAATTTGATTAACCTGCCAACTCAAATCAGATAAAATGAAGTCAGAATACATGGTTTTCTCACCCACATTAATACTAAGCCTGAGCATCACTCCTAGTTTCTGTCTGAAGAACTGCACCAGTGAAAACACACAGTCAAAGGATTCTAGGCGACAAAGTACCTTCAGCAGGAGAGCATTGCATGCCTTTGTCTTGATTGCTTCCTTAATCTTTTTAGGGTTGGTGACCAAGAGGTCATCTCCCACAATCTGTGCATTGATACCAGCTTGAAGGGATGCCCATGCTGACCAATCATCCTGGTCATAGGGATCCTCAATGGAGACAATGGGAAAGTCACGCACAAACTCCTTGTAAAGGTCCCCAAGAGCTTGTGCTGTAAGCTTCTTGCTGCCATCATTTGGCTGCTCTTTGAAGTCAAGGTCATACAGCCCATCTTTAGTGAGAAACTCAGATGCTGCCACATCCATCCCTATCTTCACCTTGCCAGTGTAGCCTGCCTTTTCTATAGCATCAACAAGGAGGATAAGACCTTCACGGTTGTCCTGGATGTTGGGTGCAAACCCACCTTCATCGCCCACATTACATGCATCTTGTCCATACTTTTTCTTGATGATTCCCTTCAACACCTGGTAAACTGTCACATCCCCCAAAACCCAGAAATGCCCTATCAGCTTCAATGCCAAAGCTGTGACTTATCCTCTGGCTTTCAAAAGAATTTCCATATCATGCAAATCCATAAATACGATTATTACCTTCACATCCCATTTGCATGGCTTCTTTGAAGGACTTGGCACCAACAGGCAAGATCATGAACTCCTGCATTGCAAGCTTGTTGCCGGCATGACTGCCACCATTGATGACATTCAGTGCAGGGACAGGCATGACAAGCTCCTTGATTCCAGACAGAGACTGGATGTGGCTGTACAGAGGAACACCTTGGGCTCCTGCACCTGCTCTGCACACACTGAGAGAGACTCCCAGAATGGCATTTGCACCAAGTTTTCCCTTGTTCGGTGTTCCATCAAGCTCCAACATTATGTTGTCAATGTCTGTCTGCTTCCTGCCAAATCAAAAACACAGAATTCCAAACATAATCAAAACCAATATACTTATGTGCTGCCATTCTTGACATGTGCCATTTCTTGAAATGAACACTGCTACATGAACAAAGAAATGACGCGTGTTGCCAATTGTTGCAAAAGAAAATAAATCGGAAAAGCCCTATAAAAACAATTTTCTGCAATTCCAGCTATTCCTTCCTCCTCATTCTTCCGATCTTGTTGAAGAAACTCTCGACAAAGAATACGATTCCAGAGCAAATACTCACCTTGTATCAAGGCCAAGAAGCTTGGGAGCCAACACGGTGTTGATGTTCTCCACGGCTTTCAACACTCCTTTGCCTCCGTAAGCCGACTTATCCCCATCTCGAAGCTCGAGAGCCTCATAGATGCCGGTGGACGCACCACTGGGGACAGCGGACCTGTAACAGCGATCGGTAACAAGATCCACCTCCACAGTAGGATTCCCCCTGCTATCGATAATCTGTCGCGCTTTGATGGACTTGATCTTGGCGGTCCCGACCTCCGTCCTAACAACAGTCGGCGACGCCGAAGACACCGCTCTTGTCACCACCAGCTTCCATCCCTTGTTACAAATCCCTCTCACATGCACTTCAGCAATGCCACTCCCTCCTACAGAACTCGACGATAACCCCACTCCTCCTGCTCCTTTCCAGAACGAAGAAGAAGACCCCGTGTTGCTACAAAAACTTGCTGCTTTCGCCATTGTTCCCACGACTGCCGAAGAAGAAGCCATACAAACAAAACGCCAAACACGCCAATCTATCGATCCAGCAATCTATCTATCTATCAAATCACGAGCTAGCTAGTTCTGCGTTCACCAAATCTATTGCGGAGTCTGTCAAAAACAAAACCCTCGAGAAGCAGAAGAGAGGGAACGAACAAACAAACAGGAATGGCGAAACAATCAATGATTGATTCTCAAAGTTTGTGAAGACTCGACAGATTCAGGAGCAGAATGACGATTCAAGCTCCTGCTCTTAGTGGCGATGGCGTCGAGCAGCGAGCGATTGTGTCCAGCGATGGAGTCGAGGGAGAGAGAGAGGGTGTGCGAGAGACACTGCGGAGCTTTGCGGCTGCTGCTGGTGGTAAGGCGGTAGGCGATGCAAACACACACAAGAAGACGATCCAAGGATGTGGGTTGTTACATCCTAGGCAGGAGAGGAGAAGAAGACAAAGAAGGAGGGAAGGGGCGGAATGTGTCATATCTCGTTTGGGATCTCTTTTAGGATCTCATTTACCTCGGGGGGCATTTTCCTCTCGTTTCCAAATTGACGGCCGCACTTCGGAAGACGCACTGTTGAGATCCTGATTGAGGTATTGGAAGAGAATCAACCCCGGAAAAGTAGCTACAACCATTTTGGACCGACCATTGAGATCCTGATCGAGGTGTTGTAACAGTGGAATAAATTTGCCCAACCACTGTGGGCCCCCGATTGAGATTTCGAAATTGAGGTGTGTGAATAACAGTGGAGTGGAGTCAATTAGGTGCCAACTATTTGTGGACCAACGAATGAGATTTCGAAATTGAGGTGTTGTATAACAGTGGAGTGGAGTCAATTAGGTGCCAACCATTTGTGGACCAATACTTGAGATCCCGGAATTGAGGTGTTGTAACAGTGGCGTCAATTACCAACCCTTGCTGGATCCCATTCGACGTGTTGTAACAGTGGCGTCAATTTCCAACCATTTCTGGACCCGTGATTGAGATCCTGATCAAGGCGGCGTCGATTACCTACCGTCTGTGGACCCGCGATTCAGATCCCGAAATCGAGGTGTTGAAGTGATTTGGGTTGACGTCGCCGCTTCACAGAGAGGCGGCGTCGTCACGTCAACTTCCAAAGGACTCGAGAAGTCAAGTCAAGTCAAGGGCACGTAGGGAACGATGGGCGGTGTTTCCTTTTTTTTGGAGCCTTTTTAATTGGGCGGTGTTTTTTATGGCATTTTGATTGGGCGGTGTCCCAAAAAAGGGCGGGTGTGGGAGGGTGGGGAGAAGGTGGGTGGGGTGTTTTCTTTTTCTTTTTTTGGGCGATGGAAAATTAAAATTTTGCAAATTGGGAACGTTGTAACAACATTGGGAACATGACACCATTTAGGGAACCAATCCCTAAATTTGCTATTTTGTAACAACATTGGGAACGTGACCTCATTTACGTAACTTCGAAAATGCTATGGAAAAACAATATTGAGATCATATGGGCACATTTCTTCTTTTCATCATTTTGGGAACATGTTTGCAACATAATTCGTGGCCCTATTAGGTGAAAGTGGTCTAATTCATTTGGGAACTTATTTGGATCATAAAATGGCACTAATTAGGTGAATATGGGGGTAATTCATTTGGGAACTTCTTTGGAGCCTAAGTTGATCATTATTAGGTGAAATATTGGTATGATCATGTTGGGAGCACTTTGGTCAATTGCATTTGTGTCGTCAATTTCATCCATTCGATTCTATCCATGTGGCAAAGGACAAATGTGCTAATTCTCATCCAAGGACATCACAGTTTGTATTCCATTATTTCATCCAAAATCCGTGTCATCAACGAATTCAAATTGCATCCACCTAATGCACAATTGCATCTAGTGATCAATTTCATCCATGAATAATCTTTCATCCATCTGATATAGTTGATTGTTGACATTTATTTGAGATTATGCTTTATCAAGGTTGTCAAATTATCATTTATTCGAGAAAAAATTTCAAAATGTCACACTATACTACGCATTTTAGTACATTTTAAAATAAATTTCAATAAAAATTTTCAAAAAGAAAGAAAGATATATATTTAAAAAAACATGCACAACCAAAATGTCACCATGAAAATAGGGTTTGGTTTTAGCCATACCCCAAGTCCAAGTATTATAGTCAAGTTTGGACCAATGCAATAGCTATAAAAGACAAAAGCAAAACTTCCTTGACCAAAAAAAAAAACAATAATGCACCTTTCTTCACATTTCCCTTTGCTCAAGTCAAGCAAAATCAGAGAGCCTTGACCACAATTGTTTGCTACCCATATCTGACCTTAAACCCCACAAAATATGGCATCCCCTTTTTGCATGCAAGTCCCAATGAAATATTGAAAGTTTGCACTCCCCCCCACCCCCCCTCTTTCCTTTCCCATGTTCTCCTTTCGGTTCACCTGTTCCCTCCCTTTTGTCTCCAATAATTTGATCAAAAGAAACACACATTGAGTTTCTATGAAACAAAGTTTTTCGCATTTTTGGTGTTGTATAATTGGTGTGCCTTTTCTTCACATTCTTTGGTTTTTTAAAGTAAACAACTCCCTTTTTATTCTCTATGTGTATTTTGAGGGATCTCCCCCAGCACAAGAACCCTAGAGCGTTATGCTGCGAGAGTTCCCCCAATTTTATGTGTTCCCATGTTCCCATGGAAACATTTCTTTTCTACGTGATGGGGAAAGAAGCAAGGAAATCAAAAGAGAGTTTGTTTACATAAGGGGAGGTTCCCATACTTGTGTGTTCTCCTAAGGTTTGGGAACACACTCATACAAGAACCTCCCCTACAACTTTGTACTTTTCTTTGTTCCGTGGTGTTGGCTACACCTTATGGCCCATTCCACCACGGAACATGCCAGCCCAGTAGGGCAAGCCACCAAAGCCGGGTCTACTTACCAAGAAAAACACGGAAAATGTGCCTGAATAGGACAACCCAACCAATTTGTAATGTGGAATGGACCCAAAAATAAAGCCTATTCCACCTGGAAACACTTCAACCCTGGTAGATTATACGGTATAATAGAGGCGCTGATGCATGAAGTGGTGTAGGGTTTCATTTAGGGGCCTGTTTGCCAAGATGACCAGTGTTCCCCATCATTGATCACCCTGAAAAAATAGGAGGTAGGTAGGTAGGTAGGTAGGTAGGTAGCTCCGCAAAACACAATGGCCTGTAATTTCTCAAGTGTCAAATTTTGGTGTAGAATCTGCGGTCGGAATACACTAAAAGAAATTCCGCAGGTCTTTACACCTATAAAAGTACCTCAATAGGACACCAAAACTCATTACCTTTTAGGGCATGAGGGCTAACCTAGAAGAATTGGCCCAGGGGGAGCTTTTTTTTTTCCCCTTTTTTTCCTTTTGGTGACAATTGCAAATGTAGCCATAATTCCAGCACTACAGAACCATCCTAGTCCTAGATCAGGTTTGACAAGCTACCCTCAGATAATTAACATTTTTTGAGGATTTAATTTGATGCGTGGATTTTGAGTTTTTGGAGCTTTTGCCAATGAAGGAATATAATACAATTATTAGTAAGAAACAAATAATTAGTAACCCTCAAATAATTAACATTTTTTGAGGATTCATTAAATTTTGATGCATGGATTTTTGAATTTTTCGAGCTTTTGCCAACAAAGGAATATATATGATTATTAGTAAGAAACAAAAATTGTGTTTTGTGCTTAGTTTGTGATTGTTATTGTGAAACGATTAAACTTAAAGGGGAAGGGTCTATCTTTAAACCCTTTTGAAATTTAAGGCATTAACTCTAGGCCAAGGGGAGATGTTGAAAATTTCAAAAGGTTCAAAAAACGACTCCACCTACATAAACAAACCAACATGTGTAATTTAGTTCCGAAAATTAACCCTAAAGTTATCTTTTGGCTTTTTTTTGCCATTTCTTTTTTAGCTTTCATCTTCTATGCATTATCATTGTCATTCTCGTTGTGCATCATCATCATCGTGGCTCTTGAATATTTTGTGTTTGTGATACGTGTTTTATATATTTGTACAAAGTTGCTTCACTATCTATTTTTTGTTATTTTTTTGTTTTGCATTATGATGTTTTCTGTGTTTTTTTTAATGTACACACAAGGTTTTCATCTTGTTTTTCACTATTTTTGTTGATAGTTTTTCAACATTATCCTAGTTTTTTCACAAGATAGCATTCATCATTTCATCTTATGCTTTGCTAAACCAACATTTTTTCATCTTGTGTTTTGTCTATTGGACTCAATGTTTTTTTTTTTTTCATTCTTGCAATTTATAATACGCTCTACTATTGAACCCGTCAATTGAAAAAATCCATCTCTTTTTACTTTCAATTTGCATCTTTCTCCTACTTTCATAAACTTGTAGGAATTTGTTTGATTCCAATAATATCGTTTGTAAAAATCCTCTCTCTTTCTTCTTTCTCTTTTGTTATTTCTTGTTGAATTTGTTTGTTGTTTTGTTGTTATGGATATATTATTGTTTATTTTTCAACAATTTTTCATTTGTGATTATTTGTGCAACATTGTTTTTAATTTCTAAACCTTCTTTTGGACCAACATTGGTTCAGTTGGCTTGTAATTTGTTTATCAACATTTCTTTTTTTCAAGTTCTTGTACATTGGAATTTTTGTTTATAAATCCTTTTTTCATCTTGTTTTGGTGTTTCTATATTGATGTTTTCCATTTACTAACTTACTTCAAAGAAACATTGTTCTAGTGATGTTTCTAATTTTTCTACTAAGAGTTCCATTAATTATATTACAAAATTCTTAAGTTTAGTTGTAATTAACAACCAATATGTCACCTACATTCTTGTGTTTTTATCAATATTTAATCTTTTGCATTGAAACCTACTATGCCATCTTCTTGTTTTGTGGGTGTTGATGAGGTTGATTTGACATGACCAGAGGTTAAGGGTTTAGGGTTATATTTGCAATCTTATAAAAATTGTTTTCAATTTCCTTAATCTCTTTAGAATTTTGTTAAAGTAAATCATGCATTATTTTCATGTTTATGCAATCCATTGGTTCCTTTGAAATGATTTTGATGTTCCTTCATTTGATTTAAATATTCATGAGCCAATTTTTAAATTGATCCAAAGTTTGAGGTTGTTTCTAATGTTGTACTTGAATTTTTTGAATCATGTTGTGATGTTATATTTGCCCATGGTTCATTGCCTATTAATAATGTCGCAATGAACTAAATTCTTGAAATCCTCACAAAGGAGTTCGAAAATGTGAACAAGGGTGACAAAAAGGCAAGTAATGCATGGAATGAATGGAGGAACTTTCAAAGTTTCAATCCATAAAAATTAATTCCAAATTTGTCTGAAAATGTGAACTCCATCAAGGAGTGGGTGGACAAGTTTGCTTTATTTATTCTGAAGTTGCAAAAATAGGTGGTTTTCATACCTTCAACCTAAGGAAAAAATCCAATTCTACTTTTGTATTTTTTGTGGGTTCTTTGTTTTCTATTGTTATCAAAAAAATTCAACTTATTTTATTTTTAATGTGTTGTTCATTTTCTATTTAATGAGTTGCATTTATTTCTTAATTTTTTTTACAACATTCAATTGTTGCAGCTTCACTTCTTGTAACATTCACAAGTGAATTTTTTCTTTCCCATGTTGATGTGACTAGATGCTATGTCGATAAACACCATCTTATTGTTGATTGTCCTATTGTTGATATCATTGAGACTTTCCAAGTTATGAAAATAAAACACCCAACATATTATGGTCTTTTCAAAGTTGAAAACTAGGGTAATGTCCAACAAGACAAGCAAAGGAGTTGGCATTACTTACATAGTAGAAGCACTTGATCCTAGGGAATATGCGGTTGTTGAAAACATATGTGATTTTTGGCTAGACTCCATTAGGAATGGTCCTAATATCACATATGCTCATGTTTTCAACAACCTTCAAAATTGTTTGATCATAATTAACTAGATGGTGGACCCCAAGGCTATTTTAGCATCAACAAGATTGAAAATTGTATTACCTTGATGCAACTTGATTTCAAATTGCTTGCATTTGTGTTGTAATTAATTCCTATATTCAATGGCAACAAAACATGATTTTTATTTTTATTTTGATCTTTCACATTTTTTAGGATGGCTTCATAATTTGAACATTGAATTCTAGGTTCTTTGGTATTTTTACAATTCTAATATGAATTCTAACATCATTTTTTGGTTCATTCACTAAGCTTAAGAATTTGAGCATTGGGATCTACTCTTTGTAGTTTTAGATTTAATTTTTAGATGATTTTTGACACTTGAAAGTTAATGGTAAAGGGATTTCATAGTTTCAACATTTTGAACAACTTAATTATGTTGAGTATTTCAACATTTTAGAAATGGGACTTCATAATTTTGGCATTTTGAACAACTTTGTTCTATACTTTTGACATTTTATGCTGAATTTTTCAACATTTCAAAGATGGGACTCCATAGTTTTTGTATTCCAAGCATTTAAACTTCGTAAGTTTCAACATTTTATGATGATTTCTCCAACATTTCAAAGATGGAACTTATAGTTAAATAACATTTTGAGCAACTCTTATTTATAACATTTAGCACTATGCATTACATTCATGGACTACGATAATCTTGTGTAGTCTCATTTTGAGCCAATTTATTTTTCAAGATGCAATTGTTCAAATTTGTTGAAGGAAAAACTTGTTTTTCAACATCAAGAACAAATTGTTGAAGCAATTACTTAATCAAATAAATCACTTCCCTCTTTTGCAATTGATAAAAACTCTACTTTTTACATTATATGGCAAAAACAAAACAAAAAAAAATGATTTCAAGGAAGAGAAAACATTCCAAAAAATTGTTAGTTTATTTAAAGGGCACCCTTATATCCATGATTATTAGTGTAGCATGTGCCAATGGCTCAAATTTTAAAAAGATTATATGATTGTCCCAAGTGTGAATAGAACCTTGACAATATAAGCCCAATAGTGAAATAATAATAATAAGTTCCAACAATAAAAGATATTGAAAATTCAATCTCTTTCATTTTAGGTCCAATTTTTTTTTCCAAGTGCTTTAAACCCTACTTACTAATTGCTTTTTTAAAATACCAAGAAAACAACCAAATACCTTTATAATAATATTTTTTATTTAAATAAAATTTCAATGATTTTTTTTTAAATCAATAATTTCTCTATCATACGTCAAAACATTTAAAAACCAATTTGATGCACCACTCATCAAGGGCTTTCCAATGATAAACGTGTATTCATATAAACGGGTGACTGAAAA
Source organism: Sphagnum contortum (assembly GCA_963920785.1). Taxonomy (NCBI): domain Eukaryota; kingdom Viridiplantae; phylum Streptophyta; class Sphagnopsida; order Sphagnales; family Sphagnaceae; genus Sphagnum; species Sphagnum contortum. The sequence continues at coordinate 7,980,674 of OY987276.1, read as the reverse complement.
ACAATGTATTTTGCATATGTTGAAGCTTGAAATACAACAATACAATTTAAACATAAATACATTTCTTGCCCATTAATTGTAGTAGTATTATTAGCCAATAAACAATTCATCACACCATATGGAGTGTGTCCAATAGTAGAATCAATATATTTATTATATACAATTTTTAATTTTAAAAAATGCTTACCTTGATGCTTTAATCTAATTATTCCATATATATAGCACAACATTTCATTTTTTGAAACACATTTGTAGAAGAAATAATCCATTTATCATATAATTCATTTCGAGCATTTCAATTATAATAATTCAGTTGAAAATGTTCAATTTGTCTTTGTCACACACAACCATACATATTTTTAAAAAACTACATTTATATATTTATAATTATTTACACAATTCTATAATCTCATTAAATTTATTTTTGAAAACCTATATAAAGCATGTTCACAAAAAATATATAGTTAGAACCATAATTCAAAATAATCTCAAATCCCAAGTAATACCATCAATGTAGATTGAAAACTACTTTCAAATGAAATATAACAAAATAATGAACAAAAAATAGCCATCGTAGTTACTATTCAATTTCCAAGTTCCAGAAAAGCTAATAAATTCACCAAAAAAAAAAAAACTGACCAAAATGTCTTTGGATTTGTGGCTTCAAGTGGGTGTCAGGCGGTTATCATGAATGGGATATGATAACCGGAGGTTCTCAAAGATGTGTAAGTTCCCCAAGTGTTTTTTTTAATTTTCTGGGAGGCAAGTGTTTTGCAAAAAAAAATTGACCTTAAGATTATGATTTTGACGCATACAATGGATTTTTGTGGAAAAAATGGCACTAAATTAATTCACCAGATTTCAGAAAAATAATAATAAAGTTGCCCAGATTTCACGTTCATGTAGGTAGCTCAATTTAATAAAAGGATTTGATAAAATACTTCCTTTCATATCTGGTCTATTGCCAAATTTGGCCAAATCTTCATGTGGATGATGGCCAGTTTGGCTACATCACAAAAAATAAAAATAAAAATAAAAATAAATAAAACACCATTACGTAACCGTGGGTTTTTAAAATTCCAATAGTTGGGTTCTGATGTACAACCATGGTTCTCAAACATAGCCTCGGTTCTCAAGAAATATGAGAACCGGTCAAATAACCTTCCATAAAAACTGCTGGCCGGTTCTTGGCTGGTTATTTCAAGAAAACTGCCCAGGTTTTGGAAGAAAACGCGTCCTTCAATTCTGGAATTTTTTCAAAAGAAAAAATAAAATAAAATCTGAAGTTCTTTGATTCTAAAATAATTTTTTTGGGGGCAAAAACCCTTTGTAATTTTACGCTGGCCTCCCCCTAATTCTCAGGCCTACAACACCTTTGAGCTACCCACCCTCGAGCCCTCAAATTTAGGGTTACCATTTGGGAACAGCCCATCATCCCCTATTTGTAACTCCCACCTAACTATTTAACAAAATAATAATAATTTGAAACCTAAGAGAATTCTATTTTTCAAGAAGAGGAAAAAATTTTGATTTGAATATAGGTACTAGTATCAAGGTTAAAGGCATATAACAAGAGCCCAAACAACCATTTTCTTCCACTTTCATAACCCCAAGATGTTAAATAATTGGAGGTTTGTAGTGCAATTTTCTTTTAATTTCTTATTATTATTATTATTATTATTAAAAAAATTGATGAGACATGTTACACTCCATATTGCCTTATGACCAATGTTGCTATTATCTTTGTAAATAATCAAGTGTGACCCCATATTGTCAAATTTTGTGGAAGGGAGGAACAAACAAACCACCCAGCACCTAAAGTCATGTTTCTCTTATGTTATATAACTTCTAACTTACTTGTGAGTAGCAAAATTTGCTCACCTATTTTGATTGATTGGTTTTATATCTCAATCATGGAACTCATGTAGAACTCATTCATCAATGGGAAACTAAATATCATAGTACCTTGGTGGTTTGGTTTTGGCATAAATTAAATTATTTTTAGAAATTTTTATAACTTTATTTTTTTAATATGCCGAAATTTTGAAAAAGTTGCTTAAGATGTTGGTATTGAAGGGAGGATATTAATTTGTGGTGTACGTGATTTGGCAATCATCCACACGAGGGTTTAGCCAAATTTGGCTCCCCGTCATAGAGGAAAGTAAAACAGTTTAGGAATCGTGCTATATTTTGGCAACATGCTTAAACCCTACTGTATAAATATGGCAATTTCAATTTTTTTTAAATCCTCATATTGTGATGACTTTGGGCCAATTTTTTTCTCCCAAACAGCTTTTATGCTTCTCACAATGGGTTTTATTATTATTATAATAAATTTTTGGGTTCGTCCCCAAAAAAAAAAAAACACTGATCCCAGAGTCCTGACATATAAACATGGCTTATTGAACAATGTTGTAGGTTTTTTTTTTGTTTTTTTAATTAAATAAAATAAAATTAGGTAGACTAAAAGACCATATAAATGTCAGGGGCAAATCATTGTGACTGGCCAATCAAAAGCAGTCATGTTTTTGGTACTGGGGCTTTTGGAGGGGTCTTGGGGGGGGGTGGGGGGGTGTGTGCGCTTCAAATTTCTTGGATTTTGGTGTTTGTTCCATGTTCCCATCATGTTCTGCAAGTTCCCAAAAGTATTCCCCAACGTGTTCCCAATAGTACCACACTTTTATACCATAACCTTTGCTAAAAACCCTAGGAACTAACAAAAAAAACCCTAGATTTCTTTTTCCTTCTTGTTGCAGTTTGAGACAACACAATGGAGAGAGAGAGAGAGAGAGAGAGAGAGAGAGAGATCAGTAGAAGGAGTCTAATGTCAGTTTCTACCTGACACCCAGCAATTTGAACTCTTGACTGGAACAGCTGCTTTGCTTCATTGTCTCAAATCTTGAAGAAGTAGGGTTTAGGGTTAAGGAAAGAGAATTCTTGGAAAGAAGAGCCATTGTTAGTCTTTGTCTTAAAAGCTTGTCTGAACTTTTACAGTGAAGATTTTCTATGGCAGAGCTTGAAATGCTGTCCGTTGAAGCGGGCACAAGAGCCTGAACTCGCAACCAAAAATTCACAAGTTCACACAACCTCAAATTCATCAGTTCACAGCCTCATGTGCATCAGCACCCATGCTCAACAGAAAGTCTAAATGTCAGTTTCTGGAGGCCAGAACCATCGTCTATTCGATGATGTTGCTTGGAAAAACTGTTGATGCAAGCAGAAAATTCTTACCAATGGGCAAAGCTTGTCATGAGGAGCTATCATGGAGCTTGCAATTAGTATCTTATGGAAGACACATGAGTATCTTACAGTCACATGGTGCTCATAAGGAAACTGCATCTCTTTGGAAAGAGTTGAGTACAAACCACCAATTTGATATGTGTGAGAAGATCACAGCATTGATCTATACTGGCTCACTAAGAGAACATCATAGAATATCAACATCTAATGATGTAGAATAATGCTCAGTCAGAAGTCATAGAATTATATCACAGTTGTTGATTGGTATGTTTATAGAAGCAGTCAAAGCTCACACATCCATGAAGCTGTCAACAGACAAGACTGGCCACAAGAGGACTCGTACATAAGTCTTCAGGTGCAATGAGAGAGATTCTGTTTTACTATCATCCTTTTGCATCTACCCAGCTGCCTGATCACGGATCATATGTACAGTACTTAGCTCTTATTTGTTTTGTTTTGAGAACCTTGTATTTTGGATGCTGTCAGCACTGATTTTGTGATATCAATCTTCTTCAGACGCCAAGTTTCCAGTACGCAGAAAACTTGCCACCAGCATTGAGCTTGTCGAGTTCAACAACCCATCGGGGACCAAGAAGCTCAACAATCCTGGAGTTTTCCAGAGGTCCAGCATTTGCACCTTTGAAACCTGGAATGGTTTCAACCAAGGCAATGGTAGTTGCAACAGCTTCAGGATCATCTCCAGCAACAAAAGTGGTGTGTGGATTATTCACATCAGGCAGATCCTCTCGCAAAAAATGCTGCACATGAACCAGCAGCCAGATTTTGCTCAACAAAACAACAATCAGAAAAATAAATAAATAAAAATTTAAAAATTAAGCAAGAATGAATGAATGAATGAATGAATCCAGCTGGGTGAAAGTGCAGTTGTGGAAAATGGCTAGTTCAAAATCTAAGCTCATCGTCCAAGCTAAGGCCAAGTGTTTTCTGTGAGCATTGAAGTTCAAGACATACAGCAAAGGTTGCTTTGAAGGCAGTGGTCCATCGAGCAGGAGCTCCCAATGCATCCCGGTTAAGAAGAGTTGAAGATACCCGTCCCCATTCGCTTTCCCCAAACAAATACAGCACATTGGTCACATCTACAATGATCTTGTCCACCAAGTGACTCGCCAATGACTTGAGAAGCTCTTCCCTGGCTTCCAAAGGACCCTGCGTGCATGGAAGTGCAGCAGCAGCAGTGGATCAAAAAACACAATTTTGTTTCGCAAATCAGTGAACTGCTAGATCAGTACTTGCATCAATCAACAGGCTCTTTTGCATTAAACCCTAAACTACCCATCACAGCTTCTTCTTCTTCTTCCGCAAATTTATCTACCTATCTTGCTTGGCAGTCTGAGAGAAGAAATTGGAATATTTTTTTTACCGAAGGACACCAGATGATTATGTCACCGGAAGCAGCAGCTTCAGCATTGGTGAGTCCTTTCACAGAACTGGACTGGGTTTCTTTGGAGATTTGAGCAGCAAATTGGTGAGCTTTAGCTGAATCTCGAGATCCCACCACTACGGAGAGGCCTGCTTTGGCGTATTGGAAGGCAAGACGATTCCCGATTTCACCAGTTCCTGGTATCACTGCAATTGTGCGTCGCGTCAAGTCCAGCGCTGCCATCACTCCTCCCAAAACTTATTACTACCAAAACCCAAACCAATCAGAAACAAAGACCCAACCAAGAAAAATTCAACCAATGATCAAATGAAAGAAGCAGGCAGCAGCAGCAGCAGAGATGTTGGATTGTTGAAGCTTGTTCTACAAAATCTGATCTGAAATCCTGTCGAACACAAAACAGGATTTTATCGCAGCGACTGGCGGAGCAACGACAGAAGTTCCTTGCGAAGCTTCACGTCGCTAGCAGGACGACAGAAGTTCCATGCGAAGCTTCACGTAGCTAGCAGGACGACATTCCGCCCAGATTCAGCCCTCCCTGAGGCTGTATTATGGGGAGACAGAATCAGCCACTGTAGCAGATTCTTCCATGTAATACTCCGGTTTCTTTCTTCTTTTCATTCGGTAAGCAGATGAGAGACCTTTTAACTGCAACTTTGCTTTGTAGAATCAACTACTTCATAGCCGATTCTAGAACGTAGAATCGGCTAGAAAGTACAATTCTCAGTGTCAGTGTCCTATTCTGACGCCTTTTTTCCTTGTTCCAATTTTCTTGCAGTCAGTTCCAGTTTGTAATATGAATCAACGGTGGAAAATGCGCTTGAGATGTGAATCAAGGGTGGGGAAAACCAACCCATTCTGCTCTGGAATGTGGGTCCTGGTAGTAGAACCTGTTACCACCTAATAGAATGAATGAATGAATGGCAGTTAGTTCACGGCCACACGGCTCTTTTTTTTTACCCCCACCGCCGGGCCTGCTGCTGCATTCCATGGTGGAACAGGCCTTACTGGGCCATTCCATACTACATCACGAACGTTCCGCAGTAATGTCCAAGGGGAATAGTTTTTTGTCACATGGAATTTATGCATGCATATTCCTCTTCATTACCTATGTACTTGATGAAAGATATTGGATGGGACCAATCAAGGATATCAAAAAATTTGATGAATTTTATTTTTTCCAAAAAAAATTAGCAAAATTAGTTGAATTAATACACTTGGAAAATCCATAAAATAATGAATTAATAAAATTAATTCTCTTTTTTTTGGTTTAAAATTTGCAAAATTTGTTTGAAAAATCAAACACTAGACCCAAGCCTTTTGTCTTTTTTCTTTAAAAATTCACAAAACTAGTGAATTTTTCCTCAAATTTTCCATTCTACATTGAAAATATACTTCCTTTTTTTTCATCAATTTTTTTCTCCCTTTTAGAAGCCACAAAAAATTAGCCAAAATTCATGTCAAAAGAAAATCATTGGACCCAAAATGACAACATGCAATGCGTGGTTTGATTTGGTCCTTACAAATGGAAAAGCGTGTTATGTTACTACACATGTGATGATGTAAAGATATGTAACATTGGCTTGTCACCTACCAATGTGGCAAAAAACAAAACTAGGTGTACCTATTCAAGTGGGCAAGGTGAATTTGCAACTCCATTGGCACTTCATGTTGTTGAGGTATTGGAGCTTCTTAAAGCATCTCCAATGGCAAATATCCATCAAACTCTCTTGCTAGTGTTATTTCCAAGTGTTGAATTTATTGTTCTAAGGTAGTTTTTTTTTTTGAAAATGGAACATTGCTTAGCAATTTCACACTCAACAACTTTGAGGGTTATTTGTGCAACCATCACACATATCCATTCCAAAAAGGAAATTACACACATCCAAAAAAAACTTCTTTAAGGCACACCAACTTAGATCAATAACCTCACAAAACACAACAAAACAAGAAGCAAATTATGACAATTTGTTAAGTCAATGCAAGTTAACTATCTTCATCAAGTGCATAGTGGAGAAATAAACATTTTCATATTGTCAATCACATAAACACTCAACATTCATACTCATCAAATCATCAATTTGCTTTGGTTCTTATGACATTCAAAACTTCTAGATTCGAGCACAACGTTACAAAAGGGACATGGTCATCAGTGATGGTGTGTACATAAATGATTTTGTAAACACACCAAATGGCATGATTTTTTACATGAGAAGAAAGATTATTCTAAGGGTCGAGCTTTGATAACAATAACATGGTTGTTGTTGGGGCCAAATCAATAATGAAAAAATCATTGGATTTGTCATATTTGTGTTAGTGAATAATCTATTATGCTTCATTGGAGATGTTTTTAATGATTATATTTAACCTAAAAAATGTTAAATTTGGACTCAGAAAACCGAATTTATGAATTTTTGAAATGAAATATCTATAATGTTTAGAAGATATCAAAAAAAAAAAAACTTGAAGGTATTAGTTTAGGTGTTGATTCACCCAAGTTAATATCTTTCAAATGGTTAGATATATATATATTTCATGGTGCTTTATAAATTTACAGGCACTAAAATCACTTAGAAGTTGTGTGATAGAATTTACTAGCAAACTTTGTTCAAAATCAAATAATGCATTGTGTCAATGTTTTTTTCATCATTTTACAAAATTTGTTGCTCATTTTTAATTTTCAAATGAGTTCCAATTGATAAATTTAGAGCATGTCAAATGTTATAATCACCCAACAATGGTTTAATACATGTCTACTAAAGCTTTAAATAATCACAATATTTAACTTTACATGTTACACTTTACACATTATTGACTTCACACCATAATTTATTTCAATTTATTTTGTGTGCATGTTCTTTCACATTATTTAAATAGACTTATGTTTAAATATTTTTCTTTCATATTTCATATCCTTGTACAAGGTCATATTTTGTGTAAGGTTCAATTTAGGTTTTAACATGATTTGTTATGCTTTAATCTAACCCTTGTGCACCAATATAAAATTGTTAGTCATGGTACTTTTGTGTTCATAAAAGCCCATTGTGACCCATGTGATTGAGCACCCAAACTGTGTTTGTGCATGTAATACCACATTTTGATTTCAACATTAATAACATATATATAATTGACAAGTTCATTTGTGTAAAAATGGACAATCATTGTTTTTTCACAAAAAAATAATTTATGGTTGAAATATCATTTTTTGGATATTTTCATTTGTTTGAATCCATAATTAATGATTGTTCCATAATCAATCAATGTTAATGAAAAATATGAAAAAATTATAAAATTTCAAAATATTTTTTAAACCAATCATTCTCAAGTGGATTTACTTATGTGATATTCAACAAATGGTATAACAAGAAATTGGTCTAACTTTTCAAAAAGTTTGAGCTTCTTGTCCATGCCCCAAAATTTCTCACTTTTAATTCACACGCATAAGGATTTGGTGTTAATATAATAGGTGTTTCAAATATTTCATTTCATAGTGTCATTTTATGATCAATATTTTAAAAATGTGTTAAATTTTTTGAGGTTAAAAAATAATAATCTAATGAATGATTTTTACAATGTTATGTCCCATAATAACAAAAGAACATGAAGATGCATTATGGTGTGAGTTTTCATTTGTTGATCTTTCAATTTCAATGAAGATAATCAAATCAAAATTGCTAAAAATATCCTTGTAAAATCCTTAATTGGTGAATTTTGATTGTAATTGTAACTATCTTTGCCTACAAATGGGAAATGTATGAATTTTAAAACAAAAAAAAATCAAGTTCAATGAAAACAACAAATTTCACTCTACAACCAAGTGTCCCCAAAAAAAAATTTCAAAATAGTTCATACCTCATTCGTGGCCTTCAAATTTTACACTTGTGAAAAAACATAAAAATTTAATAAATGCATTATATTAATTCAAAATCTTTCAGAAAAGTTTTAGGGAAACCCCAAATCCTTTTTGATAAATTATCAAGAAGTTTGTTAACTAAATGGTTTAAAAAAATGGAAAATTCAAATCTAGAAATTAAATGGTAATGAAAAATGGATTAATATACACATTAAATCAATAAAATGCCCTTAGGACAAGATAGGATAAAAAGTATGTGATGATTTGGTACATTTGTTGCAAAAGATGATTTAACAACATTGAAGATAATGGAAATGTCACTCAACATCACATTGAGGTGAACAAGGATTGTTTTGGAAATTTTCCTTGCATTGGTCATGTAGAAAGGCCATTGTAGTTATTGGGAAGATATCATTATATTGGCAAGAACATGGCACAAACTTGCAAATTTGAATACATATTTGGTGAAGGCTTAAAACATCCCTTTATTTTTGGTCATCAATATAAATTAAACTAAAATTCACTTGCTTTTAATAAGGTACAAGAATGCACATGAGGAAAAAGAAGTGCAAAAAACATAGGTAGGGTGGGAATTGATGAATAATGAAAAATCCAAATTAATCTATCCTTTGTAGTTGATGGGGAATTCTTACCTTCACAAATTGTGTTTGAAGGGTTGACAACTAAATCCTTACCAAAAAGCAATGCAAGAATGACATCATGTGTGCATGCAAGTTTCCATTTAGTTACAACTTTGGCAACCAATAGCGAATGAATGTTCGAACTTGTTAACATTATATACAAAGAAAAAGAGGTCCCTAACCATGCACCCTAGGGCGATCAAAAATTGAATGTGCAAAACAACCATAAAGTCTTTTATGCTTAATTATTAATAAATGCAAAAGAGTACAAATGTTTTAAATCTAGTTTTCATCCAATTGTATTAGCAAGTTCAAGCCCACTAATGTCATCCTACAAAGATCATTTGAACATTCTTTCTAGCAATAGTTCCATAGTTGGACATCTACATCTTTTACCCACACCAATTACTATAAGATCAAATGGATTGAAAAGTGGACAACTAGCTTGTTATATTGTGATCCAATGTAGGTTAGCAAGGCTATATGGATGAATCATTCCATCAATGTAGAAATAACCCTTCTTTGATCTTGATCTCTTGTAATATTTTAGTGATGATGATGATTCATCAAAATTGGTTTAGGTAGGACAACTGTAGATTCCTCAAGTTGTTGTACCTTGGACACTTCCAAATTGGAATTTGTTTAGCCCATTCCCAAGTGACGAGGCATGAAAATGTGTCTTTTCATATTTGTGTCTTTTTTAAGTTTTTTTTGCCACACCATATTCACAAGAAGATATTCAATACATTCACCACCAATTTGCATACCATTTGTCTTTAATTGAATTCTAATTTCTAAATTGAATTCAAATACATTGAGTGGATTTCAATTTCAGATATGAATGAATGTGTTCTCACTTCAACAAAATTGATATTTTCTTCTTATTCCACAATGTATTTGTTGTTTATTTGTTTGTTTGATCCTTTTGGTCTTGGTGCAAATTATAAGTAAGATTTATTGCATGTTACATACTACATCATATCATCATTATTATTTGGTTGAAATTCATCTTTATCAAGGTTATTTCAACTTGTCGTGTCATGTCATTGACATATGAACATGTGTTGTCCAATTAAATGTCATGGAGATATGCTAACATTGTTCAAAAGATTGTTAACAAAAAATTGTATGTCAATGCAAAATGTGAGAATGCAAAAATATTTTTCGCATTAGCATGTGGAAACAACCATGATGGAGTTTGTTTGATATTGTGCATGGTATTCAATCTTCTTTTTACTTGTTTTCTTACTTCATAAATCATAAATTGTATAAATTTGTGATTTCTTATAATTATGTAAATGTTATGTGAAAATTATATGGAGAAAAGGCAAGAGGGGGAAAATGTGAAAACATTTTATGAATTTGGTAATGATACAATGAAAATGTATTTCAAACACAAAAAAAAAAATGAAGGTTGATCATATAATGGAAGATGTTAGAATCATGTAGAATTGTGTTTTTATCATGTAAATTATGATTTTTGACAAAACATTTTTAGTAAGGAATTTTCTATATGTGGCCATGTACATTCTTTTTTTACTTTGTCATGATTTGCATTGACTTAAAGTGTCACACACCAAGTGATGTTCACCTCATTATGTGTCCATTATGTGAAAAGACATGATTGAAAAATTAATGCACCAAAAAAGGAACGAAATATTATTTTCCTCAATGTTCTTCCTATGTTTTTTTAAAAAAATTTGACTATTTATTTTTAATTTGTGTTTTGATTATTTGATTAAGTTTTATGCATCACATCATTATTGTACAACACATGTTTTACAATCTCAACCCATTTATACCTTTACAAACATCTTTTAAATGACATGTGTATTCATCTTTCAAAAGAGAAGAAAAAGACCTAAACATTCAAACCCTATATATTTGTTAAGTTATTTAACCAAGATGAAGCAAAAGATAAAACCATTTGAAAATGAAATAATACAAAACAAATTGATCAAACAAAAGAGGTATATTTGTGAATAATATTATCTTTGAAATTGACATTTTACATTTTTTCACCCTAAAATTAATAATGAAATTGAATAATTACAATTAATGAGTGTTTACAAAACAAATTATACCTGCAAAACGTCATTTTATTATTATTACATGATTGCATACATAATATGAATAAAATAATAAAATAATTTTGTGCATGCCTTCAAGTTGTGACAAAATTGATGGTTACTAACAATCTATTGGGATAATGGTATGTTTGACAATTCAAAATTTCCCATATAAATACATAGAAAGATTTTTGCATGAATCTTCTATTGAATAAAAAAATAATCTTTCTATATATTCATGATCAATTAATTTTGTGATCCTTTCATTAAAGGTTTTAATTAATTAATTAAAAAAATCATATATGGGTAGATGACCAACATTTTCTTCATTTAAAATGTCATTATTTGATGATAAATCTTAAATAGACATACAATATAAAAATTAATGAATTTTTATTATATGAATTTAAACTATCCTTGAAACTAATAGAAATCCTTAGGATTATTATTGATTGTGCAAAATATGATATAAGATTAAAATGTTGTTATAAAACAAACATAATGATGAGATAAAATGGTTTGTAATTTTAAAATAAAACTCATTTGATGATCCTTGTCCCTTTTGCAAATAAACCTATTAAGAAAAAACAATGCATCTTGTTTAAATTGCATAATTTACTATACATGGATGTCATTTTTATATTTATTATTTATTATTGTAATATATTAGCATTTTTGTAAATAATTACAACAATTTTTTTTTTCAAAAACAAATTTGTGAAGGAAAATACATTGTCTTTTGGAATATTCAAGATTATGTTATTCTTGACATGAAAATTTCAAAATTCATTGATTATTCTACGTACATGTGCTAAATTTGTTTGTACATTACATTAATCAAAAGTATTTAAATAATTTTGAAAATATTATGAATCTATGAAATCATGTGTGTTTTTTACATCTCATGAATGCATTGTGGGAGTTATAACTTTCTTTTGACGTGTGTCATTAGTTGAATTAAATGCATGGAAGGATGAATGACTTCTTAGCATAGGAGATTTACAAGAAGGAAAAAAAAAAAAAAAAAATGACGAAGAAAATAAATAAATTTAGAAATGATTAATTTGTGCATGATTCATCAATATTTGCAAATTGGGTGTAAATTCAAATGGGATGAACATTAAAAACCATAAACCTTGATCTTTTTTAATTTTTAAAAATTATAAAATTTTCTCATTTTGTAGTTAGAAACATTTTCAAAGTCTTGTTCTTGATTTCAAATTGTACATTATTCAAAGATTTAATTTTTTGGTTAAATCATAGATCACATGTTTTCAACCTACCATCACTATGTATCACACCTAGGTTTTGAAAACTTTGAAATTCTTTTGTGCATATTGTTATTTAAAAATTCATGATCACATTCAAGTGTATTTGTGTTCTATTTTTTCATTCAACAGTTACATTTTAAGTTTAATGGCCTATCAAATAATTCATTGTTTATGTTTTGAAACATGAATTTTAAATTATTATTAATTTTTTGACCTACACATCATGACTACAAAATTATAAATTCTTCATTGGATTGGATATTGATTAATTTACATAATGCTCATGATTCTAACAAGTGGTAACATTGATTTAACATGATGATAACTTTTGGTTTGTATTGAAAATAAAATTTACAAATAAAATGAATATGAAATTCCATTATAATTTTAAAAATTATTTATCAAAAAATTATAATAACTAGTATTTTGGTATTTTCAATTTAATAACGATTTAAACAGATATCAATAATAAAAAAATAAATTCAATCTCAATCCGATTGTTGAATTGGAATCAAACAAATTAAAACTGAATTTAATTGAAATCGAATTCAATTGAAGCCACAAGTCCTCTCTTCCTTCTCAAGAGTCATGCATTCTATAATGGATGAAAATCAATGATCAATTGATAATGGATAAAAATAAAAACCTATAATTTTATTTTTAAAAATGAATCAATTTCAAATAGATAAATAGAAATTCATCCATTTGAGATGAAAAAAGAAATACTCAAATTTGCAAATAGTAAATGAAGGTTAGTAAGGTTTTGTTGATAAACGATAAACAAAAATACTCCTTCTTAAATAAATATAGTTGTATGTTACCACCTTATGTTTGTTCATTTGGGTAAATTTATGCAATACTTTCATTTAAATAAAATAAATTAATGCAAAATATCATTACATGTACATAAGTTATAACCCATTGGATTATAGATGTGCTACATAGCAATAAAAATTATTTTCCATTATGTTTTGAAATTAATCTAATATTAAATTCTTGAAACATACTTTCATGAAAAAAAAATAGACCCTTTTCTCATTAAGTGTGCCAATGGAATATATTTGCATGAAAAAAATGGATAATGTTATTTAAAGTTTTGACCATATCTTTAACCCTAAATTGCTATTTGTAAAACAATATTATATACTTATCATCATTTGAACTAAAACAATTGATTCATTTTCAACCCAAAGGTATAATGAAATACAAAAACTTTTAAATTTTTTTTCATATTTTTCATTTTTGTTAAATAACATTTGAAAACATCTTGAATGTGGAGATAAAAAGGACAAAATTGTCTAATTCGTTTACAACATGGCACATGTACATTTTCACAACTCTAACCTTGGGCTTGCAAAATTAGAGCTATGGCAAGATAAAAAGGAGACTAAATTAAGGTCAAGTTTAAGGCGTGACAAGGACTAAAAATATTGAAACATTCACCCTAATACATTAAAAAAATTGTGTGCAAGTTATATGTAGATGTTTTTATGATTTTCTACATGGAAATGCATTTTAAGAGTTCGTATTTTTCATTCATATTATTACACCTCACAATGGACTTCAAGTATGTCTGAATGATATTATTTTTTATGGGTTTAATAAATATAGTTGTTTAAAACCTAAATGAGTTATTAAAGATACAATTAAAAAAAAAATCGGTAAATGAAGGTTGCAACATAACGTGTTCAACTTTCAAATAGTTGCATCACAATCATTCAAATGGGTTCAATCAAGGGTGAATTTTGCAATATAAATAAGAGCATGTGTTATGATATATAATAAAACAATTGGGGTGGTCTTATGTTGGTATTAAAATTGACATTTATGTTTAGAATTTTGAAGCATCAAACTTTGAATTCATTTAAGGTCAAAAACCCAAATAGTAAAATATTATTAGTATTGGGTGTTATTCAATATTTGTAAGCATTTTTAGAATTGTAACATTTTATAACTTGTCCATTTATATATTAGTAAATTTGATGTTATTAGGACTTATTTCAATAAAGGTGTCTACATTAAGGTGGTTTGAACTTAAATACAGAGAAATATGATTTTTCAAAAGGTCAAGTGAGACTTAAAATATTGACATATCTTGTCACATGACAAAAAGAATAAGGTTAAGGTGATGCATGTTTAAATCTCCTTTGCACCTTTTCACACTTTGAATTCAATGTGTAATATTGGTCGCACTTCTTTTCATTTAAATCACAACTTTTGTGGAGTCTCATTTTTGTTTTGCACATCAATATAATCGTTAAATTTATGCCTTTTCATTCATATACATGGTTTGTTTTGATTTGTAATAATAATGTTAGAGTTGTTGGATGTTTTACATGTTATTACAATTTTTTCAATTTTGTCATTTTGTAATGCAACCTTCTTCTTCTTTTAAATCTTTGACACAAAATGAACAAAATATATTGATGTTTATTTTGTTAATTCTTACGAAGGTAATAACATATGAACTTTGTAAAAATAACGTAAAGGTTTCTAGGGAAGGTATATTAGAAAGTCAAAACCTTTGACAAGGTCTATGGAAGGAGATTTAAAAGAGAACATCACAAATTGATCAACAAGATTACAAATGTCAAGAAAGGGAAAAAAATGTTCGTTCCTTCCAATGAAAGGGTGGTTGGAAGGGACAAAATAAAATGTCCAACCCCCAAGTCATGGGTGGAGGTGATATTAGTGAAAATTCAAATGTCAATTCCCATTGAATATTAATGAAATTGATATTTAGAATGAGTTTATTAAATTTAACTAATTTTATAAACATAGCATTGATAAAAATAATGTAACCTTGTCAACTTTGATCTAATTTTTTAACGAATATTTCATTTTCAATGTTGACTTTAATATGTTTTTAATTTGATTGAAAGGTGTCCATTGAAATATTATAAAAATAAATAAGTTGAAATTCAATGTTTTTATGTTTTCATATTCTATTTAATTAATAAAAATTATTAATGAAAATCGAATTGAATTCAAATTCAATGAGATGCAAATTGGTTGAAAATTGGTATTGAAAATCTACTTAAGGTGAAAAAGAAAAATAATAAAAACTTTAAATGGACAATAAATTTGAAAAAGATTTTTTTTTCCATGTCTTTTTACTTGGGAATGGGTTAAACAAATTCCAATTTGGAATTGTACACATGATGACTTACAACTTATGGAATCATTCTCATTGAAATTATTATCAAAACCTAACTTGTATTATTTATCATTGTTGTTTAAACTTTTTTTCATCTATGATAGATGAGTTTCATTCATCAATTTTAACATTCATTTGATCATTTTTTAAAAAATCCCTCAGTGAATCAATCATTCAATTTAAGTTTAGATTCAATTGAATTGCATTACAAGACATTGAATTGAATTTAAACTTAATTGAGAAAGGAATGCAAATTGATGCAAAAAGTGTTGCAATTTGCTTGTCATTTTCATCATTCATAGCTATGGTGTTGAAGAAAAAAAGTAGCTCTTGAAACACATAGAAGCTAAATCATATTCAAAGGAAATTGTATTTGTGTGTATGTTTTCATGTGTGTGTGACTTAGTTTCAATAGCATTGGGCAGTGATCTAGTAGCCCATGACATGCTTGACAATTGTGTGACACATTACAACTTCAAACCAAAAGGACCTATGTCAAAAAAAACCATGAAAGAAACTAAAGAGTTTGAAAACATGTGCAGGTCTGCAGCGCATGTGATTCAGTTTCCGAATCCAAAATTCATCATGTCAGTTGCGGATACACTACTTCACAGAGTTTGGTTGAATGGTGTTGATGACATAGTTTGAGCTGTGAGCACTAACATGATGAGCATTTCCAATAATATGAATACATGCATAGATAGACACCTTAAGAAAGTTTGACAACAGTCCAAAAAGAGACTCCGTAACTAGCAATCAGCCAACAGAAACTGGCAATAAAGAAACCTGATGTTATGATATAACATTTCTGACAGTCAATTTGTACAGTTTGTAAAGACAATTTTGCTCCAGGTTTTGGAAACAACAAAAATCCTAAAAATGGGGAAAAAAAGTAACAAAGGTTCTAAGCATGACAACAGCAACACAAAATTAGGATTCTCCTAATTTTATGACAAAATCACTGATTCTCTCACTGTGTGGTTCACTAAATTTTTACATCCTGCCAATGAGAGAAGAACCCACATACTGACCTTCAAAGATCCTACTGTACATGGCACCAGGAAAGAAGAACAAGGAATAATCTCTCCCACAAGGAAGAGAGGAGAGAGTTTTAGTCAGAGCCACATTTGCATGTACTCTTACAGTTGGTGCAGAATTATTATAGATGGAAGATCAGAAACTGAGTTTTCATCTGGAACTTGACCGCAGCACTGGCACCCGACGGTGGCCTAACATTGCCTCCTTCAGATGAGCCAGTTGGAAGGTAAGATGGCTTATTTTCTGCAGCAGAACACACACAACACACAAAAAGAAAACAATCTTAAGCATTTCTAAGGCAATGAAGAACTGGGGTGTCTCCCATTTCTGATGTCTTTCTCAAAACTAGCAAATCAAAGAATGCAAATCCAGAACTGTAAGGTACCTCATCCTTGGAGCAGAGTTGCAACTGAAGCTGCTGATTTTGGTACCGTTCCTGCTGCCATTGGTGCCCTAAGATCACAAGACCCATCACTGCAGCAGCCAAGGCAAGGGACCAAAGAGTGGTAGCCTGCTGTGCTTGCACACACAATAGTATCCCCCGCCGTTTCCACCATGCTTCACATGTGTGCTCATAACATGATCCATCCCCTAGTAATGGTTCTAAACCCTTCCTCTCACCCAATTCCACCTTTTGTGTACCTGCTGCATCTGAGCCTGGAAACTTAGAGTCCAAATTCCTGTCTCTCTTCAAGCACTGAACTTCTTCATCTTCTTTGTCTTTGACCAAACAATCTGGAGCGTCATTCTGGTCCCCTTCAACTACTTGGTTTTGACAAGGGTCTTCTCCTAGAATTAACTGCAGGGAGTTTGATCGGCTGACAATTGCTGGTGAGGATGGAGTTGACAGGCAAGATCCAAGCAGCGGTCCCATCTCTCCAAAGTCTGGCTGTGATGCCACTTTAGATTCTGGAGTCAGCACATAGAGAAAGCTTGTACTTCCAATCTCATGCTCACCATAATCAACTGTATGTCGCCGCAGCATCCCTGATACATAGATTCCAGTTTTTTCAGATGTGATACACAGCAGCTTACATGGCACCAAAGAGAAAACCCTAAACAAAAGCTGGAACTATCAGAGCAAAGGCTCTCTCTGGTGCTTGTGGCGAGAGAGGAAAGCATGATTCACTAACCTGAAGGCAAGGGCTCCTCATTCCAATTCATCTCCAGCAACTGCTGCATCTGAGAGGAGGTACAGCTGCCAACAAGGGGTAAATGCTCCTCTTCTTTAGCATGCGCTTTCGTTTGCTCCTCCTGGCAGGTGTTCTCCACAGCCAACAATACTTCCTGACTTGACATTTGTGTGGGCACATCTGATGTTGATGTTGTTGTTGCTGCTGCTGCTACAGGAACCTTCTCTTCATCGACATCCAATTTGGTGATCAAGGAGGAGGGTCCATCACCATCATCATCATCACTACTGCCAATAGGTGGCTGAATATCTTCAGCTTCCGAGGAGGAGGATAGGGAGGGATACATGAAGTAGTTGGATTGAAGACCCACATCAACAGCCTCTTCTTCGTCTCCAATTCCTCCTCGTACTGGATCTGTGTCAAAGGAGGCCGATGCAGCCAAGGAGTGCGAGGATAAAGAGAGAGACACCACTTCCCATTCACTGCTGCTGCTGCCTCGACCGTTCTCATCAGCCCTATTAGTACTACTAGTATTATTACTGCTACTAATACTATGGGAAGAAGATTGATCCATGACCAAAAAGTTTCAACCTGCTGCAGAATCTCCTCTGCAAACAAAACTTCTCTTTCAACAACAGACCCTTCCCGAAACCTGCTGCAGATCTCTGCTCTGAATCGTCACAACGCTCTTGACCCAATTCTTTTTTTCATGCAACAATCAATCTCATCAACCACCCAAAATGAAAACAAGGCAAAGGAGAGAGAGAGAGAAGAGAACCTCTTCTCCAGAAAACACAATTCTACTAGATTCTGGAACAGAAATGCAAAAGAGAAAAAACGAGAAAAAAAAATCCAAACCCAAAATTGAAGTTCCAATGCCGATAAGATCCGGATAGCCAGGGGAGAGAGAGAGAGAAAGAGATGGGGTTAGATCTGATATCAATTCTTCCTCGCGAAGGATTTCAAACCTCGCAAAACACATAAGCACACAACACAGCAACAAACACAACAAACCCCACTCTCCTCCTTTCCTCTTCCCTCTTCCCTCTTCTTTCCTCTTCTTTTACCTTCATCGTCATCTTTTACTTTCCCTTACTTTTCGTTTCTTTTCGCTGCCCTGCCCCTTCGTTTCCTTTTCCCTCCCTTCCCGTTTCTTTCTTTTCATGCATGGGATGGGAACAACCTTGTCGATTATTGGGAACTTGGGGCACGCCATGGTTCACCATTATGATTTATATAAATAAAAATATACGTACTTGGGCTCCACATTGCTTCACACTACCAAAAATAAATAAAATTATATTTTTCGATTCACTTTTTTTTCTCTCTTCTTATGTTCTCATATGGTTTTCAATACTTAATCATTATTTTATTTATAGTAACCTCAAATTTAATTTAATTTAATTTAAATATCATGAACATGACAAAACACATGTTAATTTATCTTTCCATATCCATGTTGAAAATAAGATAAATATGAACTTTTTTGAAATTGTTTTTCGAATCTACATATGAACAACCATATAATAAATTTCAAAAAATCATCATCATCATCATCATCATCATATATATATATATAACAATTCCTTGTTCCTCTTTTCACTAGAATATAAAATATTCACAATATATCAATTATCATAATGTTATAAGATAATAATATTTGCAATTAAAAAGGGTGATGAGTGAGAGGATGCTTCCCAATGAAACATTTTGTCGACAATTAGACTTTGTGCTTCCACACTACCAATGAAAATCAAATTGATATGAAATCAAAATATTAATATATTTTGATTTATTTCTTTTGAATCTTACAATATCAAAATAAAGTTTCACAACATTAATTTTTTTTTTCTATGGAATCATTTTCACTTCCATTAATTTTATAACTTGAAATTCAATCTTCAACTATTGAAAACATTTTTAAAAAAAAACTGCATTAATTACACCAAGAAATTCATGAAACAATAACAATCTCCAAAGAATTTTTTTAAAAATTATTAATCTTTTATTCAATATGACATGACCTTATTTGAATTGAAATATGTCTTGTTGTTGTGGCATGGGAAAGTGATTCTATGAACAAGCAAATTTGAAAAGGTTTTAATGTGAAATTGTTGCACAAAACCCCTAAACTAACTCCAATGTGCCATCATGATTGGAATGAATGGCTTGTTGTTTCACTTCCAAACCTTTTCCCCTCTCACCCCTTTTGAGTGTTTGGGCCCTCTTGGAAAGTTGAGGATCTTTGTTGGATTGTAGAAAGGAGCAACTTTATTTTTCCTCTTTGTTTTTTTTCTTTTTATTCATGTAAGGTCATTCATGTAAAACATGTGTGCTTTTTTGTGAAATTGTGTAATGTGGTTTGTTTTTGTCATCCATTCACCAGAATTACTCTCTAATTGTATGATCACAAACATGAGTATTCCAACTTCAAGAAGAAGAGCCCATTCGATTCGGAGTATTCCAACTTCAAGAAGAACCCATTCAATTCGGAGTATTCCAACTTCAAGAAGAAGAACCCATTCGATTCGGAGTATTCCAACTTCAAGAAGAAGAACCCATTCGATTCGGAGTATTCCAACTTCAAGAAGAACCCATTCGATTTGGAGTATTCCAACTTCAAGAAGAACCCATTCGATTCAATCCAAACCCATCACACCCAATTGCTCCATTTGCTTTACAAAAGTTAGGAGTCATCCAAAACCTAAACCTAAATCAGAATTGACAAAGTACACCACCTTCTTTCATGGTGAAGCAAACCCTAATCTGTGGACTTGAACAAGCCTAATACAAGTTCCCCTATATGCATACTGTTAGTATAGGGGCAGCTTCAACATATGACACCCAATGTTTTTGTTTTTTTTGTGAATTTTTGCATCAGGGAGACCAAAAAATAATAATCAATGCAACCGTTACAAAGGCTTTTTCTAAAAAAATTTGGGTGAAAAAATGGTGACACCCAAAGTTGTTACATTATGAGGAAATTTGTTTTGCCATATTTAGACAATGGGTTCTAGCATGTGCCTGAAATATAGCACCATTCTGAAACTTTTCTATTTTCCTCTCTAACTTGTAGCCAAATTTGGCTCAGTCCTCTTGTGGATGATCATCAATTCACAAATTTGATAAGAAAATATTAACACATGTTTTGTCAAAAAAAAAATTTTTTTTTTGAAGATTCCATGTCAAAATATAATATTTCAAAATATTTTTCTATGTTCCTTCACAATATTGTGTTCTTTGGAAAAAATAGTTTTTGAAAATTTTAACATTTCTACATATAATTTCATTCCATTGATGAGAAATTTCATTCCATTTGATATATGAATTTTTTTTCCATAATATTTTGTATGGTCATCCCTGGACAATTCATTTACATAAATGCTTCATATGATTATCCTTGAAGAATTAAAAAAACAACTAACCTCATTCTCATTTTCAAGTCTAACTACCTCATTTTTTTCTGTAATAATTATCTATTTCTTGTTAACTTTTCTAATAATTAATAATTAATTATCTCACTCCTTTTCCCCACCCACATGAATATGAAAAAGCAAATCAATATGTGCCTTTTCACATCCATGATATTTATATTAATTTCAAATTACAATTTGATGATGACATAAATAATGATGAACTATTGGAAAGGAAAGGGGAAAAACATAAGAAAAGGCCCAAGAAAAAGTTGCCCCACCATTGGTATTGCACAGCAATGCATAGCCAAAGCTTCTTTAGTCTCAAAGAAGCTTTGTAGTAGGACACTAGAGTACATATCAAGTCTGGTGACTAAGCACTTCCTCCAGACAAAAAAGTCCCAGTTGGATTGGGAGAAACATGTGATGATGATGAGTATGTACTCATAAGAGCATCTCCAGTGGTGCTTAGTGCATGACCCTCCGAACATATTTTTCACATCCAAGTTTAGTTATTTACTTTTTTGCAATCCCATCCATGAAACTGAAACTAGGACAACAAATGGGTGGTGGACTCCTACTAATAGCAAAACCACCTGGACCAATCATCATGATGAGCCATTTAAGAGAAACTGAGCAGCAAGTCAGATCATATTTATTACACTCTTTTCTGCAGGTGCACGCACAGCCTTGCTATGCCTTCTTGCTCTCCTCCCACAGCAAGCAAATTGGGCAATTATGCTGAGCCAAAACCAATTTCCTGAGCCAAACCCAGCATTTTGAGTTTTCTACATTCAATTTTACTGTGCAGGATCACGTACTGAGCACCGCTGGAGATGCTCTAAGAGTGACTGAACCAGCACCCACCATCCACTGGATGGATGCCTCTTATAACCCATTCAGCTGAGATTCATCCACAACTTACCTACCCACCGGAATGGGTTTGGCCTCCAGTAGGTATGTAAGTACCTACCTACCTACCTACTAGAACCTAGCTGACTGGATGTCCACAGCTGAGCCAATGATCAACATGGAATGTAAGTGGTTCCTATGTAGGTAGGTAAATAGGTAAGGCACTTGGAGATTGTAATTTTTTAAAATTGTAAATTAGTCAAAAATTGCTAAGTTTCATTAAAAAATTTCAAAATTTTGACACAAAAAAATGGAATAAAAAATATAATTAATTTATTAAAAAAAAAAAGTCTGGTCCTGCATAGGAAAACACTTATTAAAGTGCCCTGAATAAGACATAGAAATTGGTTATGAAGGTAGTAGATGCATGTGGATGATTGGCACATAGTTAACCATCGTGGTTAGATACATGGGACGGTAGTATAATGAAAAAATGTTTCCTATCCAAATATCATCCATTTTTTCGTAATGAATTCAAATATGGATAACATGATAAGATTGCCCTAAGCTCATGATTGGGGGGGGGGGGGGGGGGACACTATTCACAAGTCTCCTCCAACTGCTTCAACACATGTCTATCGAGTAATTAATTTGAGCTTCGTGCTGCTACACACTAACAATGACAATCAAATATTTTATTTTACTTTATTTTATTTTTAAAAATATTTTCATATGGTTTTTAATTATTCATCATTATTTGTTGTGTCAATGTCAAATTTAATTTAAATTAATATACATTTTATGGACATGAAAAGGCACATGTTAATTTATTTTTTAATATCCATGTTGATGGATAAGGAAAAAGAATGAAATAATTATAAAATGGAGGTAATTATTTTTAAATGAAAAATGTTAATAAGAAAGAAATGAAATAGTTAGACTTGAAAATGAGATAGTTATTTTTGAAATTGTCTTTGGAATGGTC
This sequence comes from Sphagnum contortum, assembly GCA_963920785.1. Classification (NCBI taxonomy): domain Eukaryota; kingdom Viridiplantae; phylum Streptophyta; class Sphagnopsida; order Sphagnales; family Sphagnaceae; genus Sphagnum; species Sphagnum contortum. Next base: position 7,957,623 of record OY987276.1, on the reverse strand, counting down.
CATGGACAACCATATAAAGAACTCCAAAAAATTTACCATATACCAGTTCCAATTATTCGGCATTGGAATTAAATTTGAAAATTCCATTGCAAAATTGTATATATATATAATTTTTCATAATTGTTTTTTGAAATATTTATATTTTTACAATTTGAATATTTTTACAAATGATACAACTAGTGTCAAAGCTGCAAAGAGGTACTATGGTTTTTATTCTTGCAAAGATTTGTGTTAAAATTTTGATATATAAAAGTGTACCAAATAACAATTTTTCGTCAATTTTTAACAACAATTGCAAAATTGACAAGTGGGTGAATGTCAAGTGATCCGGATCTAATTAACCCTTGGATTTTCAAAGTGCAAGTTGGTACATTTTAAATTTGTTTTCCAATTTGCTGAATTTGAAAATCACCATATGACAATGTAAAAACTTGTGCCAATCTTGACCTATTACAAAGGCTCTAGGTGCATGCCTCCAAATATACTAGGAAAAACAAAGTTGCAAGGATTTTTACCAAAAAAAAAAAAAAAGCCAAACCCATCATCAATTAACAAGTTAAAAAGACAATTATGAAGTTGGTAAGTAAGAAAACATTTATAAAGTTTCATTTATAAAGTTTGACAAGGTTTCACAAAACCAAAAAGGAACAATTATTTGGTTTTTATCGTTGACCCCTCGCAAACAAAACAAGGGGTGTGTCACATTGTGGCCTTGCCATTTACATTAAAAAAAAGGTTCTTAAGGCAAAAGACGAATTATGGAAACTCAAATATTTCACGATGCAAAAATATAATCTTCAAAAAATCCTCTGAAAGAAACCAAAATGCTTAAAAGATATTATAACTCTATTATAACTTATCTCAAGTTTCAACACAAGCCAAAAATATCATCTTTCAAAAATCCTCACAGAAAAATAGACCTAATTACTTTAGGGGCAAAAATCCCTTAAGCTACTATACTCTACAATGAATCTAAACACAACAAAACCATGCTCACAAAACCTCAACATAACTCCAAATACGTTACTCCAAAATCCTCCACTTCCTCCCAGGACATTTCTTTTGCAACAAACAAGTAGCAAGAAAATCCTCTTACAAGTGGGCAAGAGGATGGCTATGGTAATGGGTGGCCCTTGTGTTGGGTTGTTGTCATGGTCTAGACTCTAGACTCTAAACTAGTTTGTTGCAAATCTCCTCTTTTCAAGAAGAAGTCTCCAATTTTTTTTGAAATTTTTTTGTCAATCATTTCTTTCCAATGGTGATGTGCATAATACATTTCGTATGAAGTACAACAATTATATGTTATTTTGGGTCAATAAATATTATGTGAGCCAATCAACCCATAGAACATTCAATGCTTATAAAATGCATTGCAAAAGTAAATTGATTGTTCTTGTATAACAATTGGCCCAAAAAACACTCTAGAATTCCATTTTTCTTTGTAATTTTCCAGCAAGGGAACCTTTTTTCGTATCATTTGCACCCTATTCTCACAATTATTGTGGTCACACATTTTACGGCACTCAAACTATATACCAATCATGTAGGGTTTGTCCAGATCCCAGATCCAGATCCGCCATTGGATCCACAGGATCATAATATTTAGATCAAAGATCAATGATACGGATTTTCAACCCACCGTTTGTCTGAAGTCAGAGCGAATTGCAGATTCATCATCCTCTTTTGCTCATAGTAATAATGGGTGTGAGATCTCCCAGAGACAGTGCCCTACAATACAATGGCCTAGTCCAGCAACCTGATTTTCTGAGCATTCTTATGAATGCCCTTCAGGAATTTCATAATTGAATGAGTGTCAACAGATGAGATGCAGCATTACAAGACAAAGCAAACCTGGTGTTTACTTTGTAGCAAGCATAGAATCAGATCACACTCCATGGCTGTCGTCTGGAAGCAACAAAGCTGATTTGGCTCGATTCAATGCTCTTGAGGAAGTTTATTGAGCTTCTTGGACTGTAGAGAAGGGAAAAAATCGACTCCTTCTGTGGTTTGCCCACTATGCATCACTATTCCGTTGCTGTTCGCGATGTCCAATACATCAAACCACTGCAAAAAGATGACAACATGAAATAATCAGAACTCAATTCTCATGCACTTACTCTTCCATGTAGGAGGGAGCATGGTAATACACAGCAATTATGGTTTCCCAATTTCTTTCACAATTTTCTTTCAGTGATCTGAAGAGTCCAGATCACATTTTCAGTGAATGTGACCGGTTCTGGTTCATGACCCATGCTGTATTCCATGAGCTTTGCCCACACTCAGATGTGAGAAACATCTGAGTACTGATGATCTCTTCATAAGCACTGAGAACTTCCTATACTTGAGATTTCAGTCAACCTGCATAGAGTTGAGAAATGCTCCAAGAAGAAAGACTATAGAGATTTCAGGTTTGACAGTGCATCAGTGAACAGGAAATGAGGAAACCCAGGAGGAGAGAAAAAAATAATGAGGAGCAGTTTGAACAAAAGTGAGTCACACACATGTTCAGAGACCTTCAACAGCAACATACACAATAGCGACCAGCTACATCCTCCTAACTTCTTCAGTTCCCAGCAGTGTGCGGAGGTCAATATCATACATTAACTAACAAACTGAGGTTCTCACAAGAACACCAGCAACAGGAAGACTCAGCCATTATGCTGGCTAGCTCAACAAAATGTCAAAGAGGAGAAGATCAATGAAACAAAGAAGAAAGAGGAACTTAAAAGACAAAGAGAAAGGAAAAACCTAGCAAGAAAAGAGGACATAACAAAGAGAAAACCAAGATGGAGTTGAAAAGCATGATCATCTGAGGACAAAATGGGCTCCAAAAGCTTCCCACTCGGCATTAAGGAGCCCTTCAAGATTCCCAAGGTGGAAACGCCAAACAGAAATCCAGGCTTGTTAAGCATAACCTCTGGTTCATAAAGGGCAGGAGGGAGTCTCTTGACTGAGAAGAAGACTTGTTCCAGGACCTGTACTCCTCGACTTTGTAGACTCCAGCCTGGTAGTCATCCCTGCACATGCTTTTGAACAATCTAAGACTTCTTTGCAAAAAGGGAAAAAAAACAGAGAGAGATCGGTGTACCTGGCAAGCACACATGTGCATTGCAAGACCCCTGCAACCCCAGTCCAGGAAGATGGGGTATCAGGCAGCAAGGCATCTTGAACCAGCATCCCCGCAGAGCCCGCAAGTGACACAAACGCTATCACATATGACAGAAACAGCCATGTTCTTGACCTACACCATAACAGTAACACAAAAACCCTAAGCATCACATGAAAGAAAACCAGGTATTCAAAGAGCAGTTCTCTTATGTGATAATAAAAAAGCATGGAGAGTCCAAAATTATTCAAGAGTCAGGTTCTTTGCAGAAAAATCTTCTGTCAAAAGACCATAACCTAAAATACCTTCAAATTTACTCTAGGGCTTCGGATTTCAAAGACGAGGAACCATTCTCAAAGGCACAAGGATGATTCCAAGATCACGAAACAAAGCAGAAGAGACAAAGCAGTTGGGGGAATGGAAAGATGAAATTACCGGCAGCCTTCACCATCATCAAAGGGTGAGTAATCTTGGAGCTCATCTCTCCGCACACAATTGAACATCAAAGATGCCAGTGATGCAAAAATGCCTGCACCTCTCGATTGCCCTATGTTAATGAATTGCCAATGGAATAACAACTTAAAACCATGAACACAAAGTCATCCCCTCAATCATGAAATCTTGTGAACCTTCAAAATCCAGTTCCTTCACATGCCTAACCAGGCCAACAATTCACAGAAAAGGAGCCTATAATTTCCACATTCTTTAGGGCACAAGAATTCAGCAATTCACATAAAAGGAGACCGTGATTTCCACATCTTTAGGGCAACAAGAATTCAGCAATTCACATAAAAGGAGCCTGTGATTTCCACATCTTTAGGGCACAAAGAATTCAGCAATTCACATAAAAGGAATCTGTGATTTTCACATCTTAAGGGCACAAGAATTCAGCAATTCTATACAAGATTCACCCATCATAGAGAGGACACATACAAGAAAGACAAGCAAAAAAAGACACAGACAAGGGGAATGGGGGGAAAGCAAAACAAAACAAAACACTAACCAGGGAGATAGTGCAGGAACGGGACAGTGATCTCACTGCACACAACCGCGTCAAACCAGAACCACCATCCTGCTCCAAATACGGCTCCTGCCAGACCAGGACCCAGATTCCTCCAAATCTCCGGCAGTCCCATCAAACCCTAATTCTCTCTCTCTCTCTCTCTCTCTCTCTCTCTCTCCAATGTAACTATGCCAGTCAACGACAATACAAAGCAAAAACTAGCTCAGAAAATTACGCAAATGTTTCCCGCACAATTCAACGCCGCAAACAAACACTCAATGGCCACAAAACTTCCCCAAAATCCACTGCTTGTTGGATTTCCGCAAGTCCTTTCCTTAATCGCACCGGCAACGAGAGACGAGAGACGGGAGAGACGAGAGACAGACAGAAGAGAAGCCGAGAGTAGTGTGAAAGGGGAAAGAAAACATGGTTTTAGTGATATCCGTGTGAATACGGTAGACAAGAACACCACGTGGCAGCCTTTTTTTTATCTTTTCTCCTTTTTCTTTTTCTACTCATGACTACGTTTATGGTGAATGAAATTCATCCATTTTATGGATGATTTATGGATGAACGCACCACCCCGATCCCCCCGCTTCGTTTGGACCGATGGTCCGACGTACACTACCGATGGTCAGGTGCCCTGTTTTGCCCCATTTCACGTCCTCCTTGCTCTGCCGCTGCGGGTGCTGCGGAAGAAGAGCTCCGGCTTGAAGGTTTGTCCCATTCTTTTTTGGTTATTTTTCCGATTTCAGGTTGCTCTCGGGACTGTAGAAGGATGATCATCTTGCGATGTTGATGGCTTGTCAAGTGGAAAAATAAATAAATTGTTGTTGCTGGTAGCTTTGCTTGATTGGTAATATTTTAGACTTTCTCTCTGTCTCTGTCTCCCTGTCCCTCTGTGCCTCTCTGCGTCTCTCTCTTTCTGTCTGTGGATCGAACAATCGATCTACAGAGTGCAGAACAAAAAATATTTTCTTACGGGAGTGCTAGGGTTTGGAGTATGAGGAATTGAGAACAGAAGAAACAGACGAGCTTGCCCTAGGGCTCAGGTTTCAATCATTAATGTTTCAGTGCAGGAAAACAGATCTCCTCAGTTAGGCATTCAGGGTTTCCTGTGTTATGCTCAGGATTCAAGCATTAGGGTTTCAGTGCATTTAGGGTTAAGAGAAAAACAAATCTCCTCAGTTACGCATTTGTTGTTTTCTGTGACCGATCTAGAGAGTGCAGAAGAAAAAATATTTTTTCGTACTGGAGTGATCGGGTTTGGAGTATCAGGAATTGAGTGCAGGAGAAACAGATGTGCTTGCCCTAGGGCTCAGGTTTCAATCATTAAGGTTTCAGTGCAGGAAAACAGATCTCCTCAGTTAGGCATTCAGGGTTTTCTGTGTTACAGGAATCATTGGAGGCGATGGCAGGAGGGCATCATGGGAATGGGATAACATATGGGGGCTTGACATTGCACACCACCAAGGGCTGGCATTCTAGAGTTGGGAAGGGCATGTGCGCTATGATGTGGTGCGTAAATTTCTTAACTCATGTGTGTTTTTTAGTTTTGTTGCTTTTCCTTGTATTCTTTCCTGTGCTTATTTTTCCACTGATGTATCAAGAAGCTTGGGATTGACAATGAAAAGAGGTGGAACAGCCAGCTAGGAGAAATGTGACTCTGGGAGATGGATGAACATGAGCTATACTCTGTGTTGGAATTTAGTTATAGGGGACTTGATTATGATCTTTAGGAAGAGAATAATCTTACTGCACCAGAGAAAAACATTGGAGACAAGAAACCTAAATGTGATGATGGGAAAATTCTGGTCGGAAAAGAGAGAGGAATGACAGTGGACTGTTGAGGCTTGTGATTGGTCAGGTTCTGGATTTTGTACAGAGCAAAACAGGATGGTGCTGTGTTAATGGTATGTCATTGATTCTTACATATTATTGCACCACCCTCTTCTGACCCCCTGTCCTCTTCAAATAACTCAAGTGGATTGATTAGCTTATGGCTTATTGATGATATCTCTCAGGTTTGCTTTGAGGTTTCTACATGTACAAAGAGTATATTGTCTGGTTCGTGAAGAGTGTCACCACAATTGTGCAGGGATGGCGCCACCCATGGGATCATGCCCATGGTCATGGGCATGCAGAGAGCCATGAAAAGGTACATCAACTGTTTTTGTTGTCTTCCCTTTATATTGCTGTGTTGAAAGTTCCAGGAGTTGTCAGGACAGGTTTATTGCAATTGTAAATGATAGATTACAACAACCAGCTATTGTAGTCTTTTTTGCTTGTTGAGTGCCTCTTTCCTAGGCAGAGATCTCGTTATCTCTGTTTTTGTTTCTTCTCGTTTGGATGGTTTGAATCTCTCTTCCATTTTAAACCTTCCTTCTGTAATAGATTGTCTTCCTCCTTTTGTTAGAAAGTTTTGGTCCCCTCCACTAGTTGCTTGGAAATATGTCAAAACTTCTGGTCAAGAGTATTTCAGCTATGCGGCGTTGGGTCGATCTGTTCGTGCTTCTCAAGTTACTAAAATTCTTCACTCGGGTTGTGCTTGTTCTCGTTTCCCTAGCTTTGTTGATTCCCATCATGGTCATGTTATTTCTGCTAACCTTAATATCCTTTCTAGGCCCAGCCTAATTGAACTCTTTTCTAGAGGCACTAAGTTCAGAAGTGGCTTCTTGTCTATGTTGTCCGTTGAAGAAGCTATTGATAAAGGTCTTAAAAAGTTTGTGAACAAGCAAGAAGAGCTTCTAGGAGTTCTAGGGATATTAAGTGAGTGGAAAGCCAAAGTTCTTTCGTTTGTACAAAAGAGGACTCGTGCTTCCTTCGTGGTTCAAACCTCTTCTAATTCTTCTTTGTCTGTTCCCTTAGGAGATCTGGATCACCTAAAGCTTCTACAGCGGTCCTTTGTCATTACTTACATGGATAAATGTTGTAACAACTTTGTGTTTGTTTGTAAAAAGTTTTATGTTTCTTCTGTTTTCTCTGAGCTTAATTCTCCTGTTGGTGCTTATGTGGTCTCCAATCTTGCCCTATCTGATATTCTGAAGTTTCATCTCTCTTTTAATAAGGCTCATAATTTTAAAGGTGTAAAGTGTGGCCCTCGTCTCCCTTTTCTTTGTGCTGTTTGGAAGTTTCATAAAAATCCAATTAAACCTAGATTTATCTGTGCAGCCAGCTCTAGTTCTCTAACTGATGTTTCTAAGTGGCTGTGTTCTTTCTTCAAAGCTATGTTTCCTACGGTCAATGACCTTTGGGTGTCTAAGCTCAAACAAGCAGATGTTCCTTGTGATAGTAGTTGGATTCTCAATGACTCTACAGGAGTGGTGGAGGTAATAAATAATCTTAATTGTTCGAGATCTGAAATTGATAAAGCTTCCCCACTTCTGTTGCAGTCTTTTGATTTCTCAACTCTATACACTAAAATTGACCTAGTGGATCTTAAAGCTCGTATGAGAGTTCTGATAAATAAAGTGTTTAATCGGATGTTGAAACTTCATCGTTTTAAGTTTTTGTTGGTTCAAAAAACAGCTCTGAACTTTAGGTTTTTGTGGCTGAAAAATAAAGCAGAGGTCAATTTGCTTGAAGATCTTCATAGCTTCAAAGTTGCAGAGGCTTCAGATTTGATCTCTTGGTTGGATTTCTTATTAGACAATTTGTTTCTTTGTTTTGGTCAGGGTGTTTATAGACAGTGCATTGGTATCCCTATGGGTACAAATTGTGCAGTCTATTTGGCTAATTTCTATCTCTTCACTTATGAGTTTGATTTTATCAAGCGTCTCTTGAAGAGTAACACTTGTCCTGTTGTGCTTCATAGTTTGTCCTTGGTTCGTAGGTTTGTGGATGATCTTTTTGTTCCTGATTTTCCAAATTTTGAGAAATTCATGTACCTTAACCAAGACTCTTTTGGCGGCGGCATATACCCAAAAACCTCTTGTGAGTTGAATTGTACATCTAAAGGCTTCTCTTGTAATTTCTTGGATCTAACTGTGAGCCAAAGTCCTCAAGGTTTATCCTGTGACATTTTTGACAAACGCTCTCAACCAGAGTATGCAGGTATTGATATGATTAGAATGCCGCATGTTCATTCTAATATCTCAATGACTGCAAAGCTGGGGGTTATCAATAGTCAATTTTACAGGTTCTTGAGACTTTGTAGTTGTAAGAAGTTTTTTGTCTTCCAGATGGTCAATCTTATTACCTTTCTAAAGGCAAAAGGCTACCCTTTTAAAGTTCTTCTAAAGAGAACTAGAGGGTTGGTTCTTAATGAAAAATTCCTGTTTGGAATTTCGGCTTTTGGCATTTTCAGAATGATTTTGCTTCGGGTCAGGTAAGTGGGGAGCTTCTTGTAAGCCCACTTGTTCTTTGTCTTCCCTTTCTGTCTTCCTTTGTTTCTTTGTCTGGTCTTCGTTGTGGGTCTGTTGCTAGCCAGTAGTATGGCTGAGTCTTCCCGTTGCTTCCGGAATTGCAGCAGAAACTCAGTTCGCAGGATGGTGCTTGTCACCAGCCTTTACCCACTGTAGGGAGCTGATGAAGTCAGTGGGGAAGTTGTGATAGTTAAGTCACTATCATACATGTTACTGTTGATGGTCGCTGAACAGGTGTGAGACTGGCACTTTCGTTCATACCGCTGTGTGTTTTTCGTGTTTTGTTTTGTTTTGTGTCTCCCCTTGTCTGGTTCTTTCTGTGGCTTCCTGAAGAAGTGTTAACCTTGCTGTTTTCTTCTTTATCGTGAGAATGGAGATTTCTCTATTCTTATGAAAGATATTTTTTGCTTGTTGAAGAGCATTTGCTTTGGCTGCATTGGGATTCTGATATAAAGTAAAAGAGTCAGTGCTTAGAAAGTTCTATGTGTCACATGAATTCCATGAATATTTTTTATTCAATGAAGTTGATGTGCTAAAATTGGGGTTTTGTTGTGGTTTGTTTCATTTGGCCAGAACTGATTTTACGGTTACCTTCAGAGTAATACCAGAGAGTTTTCTCTGCAAATTGATAGATATGGGATAGGAGACTCTGGGGAATTGAGAATAGGTAGGAAAATGGTATTTAGAATATGCTCAAGTCAAAATATTTCAAGGTTTCTAGTTAGCCATGATGCACAAAGACTCTACCCACAGTAATTCACACCTGTTTTCTTGTTTCTGTTCACTGTGTTGCAGGCAGAACACCATTAATACTTCCAAGTTTTACAGCTGAATTCTTCTGGGCTGCTTGTCTCCATACCTAGTCCTAAAATGACTTGTAAGTTATCTACAGCTATGCACATTGATTGTTGAGGAATTCATATACTTCCGAATGCTTAGTTCACAGTCAATAAAGGCTGTGTGTATTCCTCCCACCTGATCAATTGCCAGAGTTGGGTATCACTGCACCTCTTGCTCTTTGTATTTGGTCACTAGGAGCTTTTAGGTTTGAAAAAGCTTTTAAGAGTTGGGTAAAAAAATCTATCCAAGACAGCACTCTGTGCACAATCTGCACACAAAATTTGAACAAACAAAATTGAGCCTGTGCATGAATGGGCTGATGACTACACACCAGACCTTATCAATTGGAGGTGGCTTCATTGCCAGTTGAGGGTCAAATCATTTCTCATAAGCATGTGGTCAGAAACAACCTAGTTTGTCACATGAATGTGCGGTGGGTCTCTTACTGAGATGCTTTGTGCATTGTTGCAATTAATTAATTGGAGGATGATAGGTTCAAGTCTGGAAGGCATATGTTAATTTTTCCTTTTTGTATCCATGCAAATGGGTGGGGATAGGAGTGAGGTACTTAAGCTTGGAAGAGGTATGCCCCAATGACATAGATAGATATCACATTTTTTTATGATATACCAAGTTTGAAAGAAAGGATTTCAGTGCATAAGTACAAGGAATATGCATCTGGGTTGTCAATGAGAATTGTATGATAGCTCACCAGTTGACCTATGAATTGCCATTGATCATTTGGTGAATTCAACATTGAAATTCAATGATAAATTGTCCATAGTTCTGCTTTCAACTAGACTTGGTAATTTTTCTTTTTGTTGGTCACGATGGATATGGAAAATGTTGGAGTATTTTATGAAAGGGTGTGTCAAATGTAGATCTTCATTCGTTTTAGCACTTAAATTTGCCACTTCAAATGCCTATAGTTACAAGAGCTAATCTACCCATCTGAACTTCAAATTGTATTCTTCTAAATAGGGAGGGTTTGGAAAGATTTTTAAAAATCGTGCCCAAGAAGAAGTCAATCAATGAAGAAGTTCACAATTTTCAAAACACCCCAAGAGGAGGATGTTCAAGTTGTGGCACCATTTGAAACCAAAAAGAAACAACATCCAAAAAAGGTTACATCCTAAAAAAAAAGTAGTCAAGGAAGAAGACGAAGTAATGGAGAAGGTAACATTTCAGCCCTTACAAAAAAAATTTGCACCATTTCAAACCTAAATCAGCCCATAGACTACCATTTGTGACTTCTAAACAACATAAGGCCCATACATTAACATTTCTAGTTTTCAATTTCAATATCTAGGGGTTGACGTATGGTTGAAATTGCATGTTCGCATGGTGGCGGTAATTCCTAAATTTACAAGGATAGTTGAAGCATGTAAGAAGTTCAATTTGTTTTTCAAATGATATAAGACTAAAAATTTAGCAAATGACAATACAGAGGAATAATAGCATGAATGCAAGTACTATGAATCCATTGATCAACGGTGGCATCAAGTAGGTATTGTAATGAAACATGGTGCTGCATTTGCCAATGACATGGAATTGCTTCAATTTGAAGACGTACACTAAATAGTTGTAAAAAAAATCGATTTCAAAAGCATCATAATTTGTAACTAAAAGTGGTAAGAAAAAAATCCATGAATAACAATGGGCATGTTCACAAAAATGGTGGAAAACAATAGTATCACAATGAAGAATTTTGAAAAAACCAATCTTCTATTGGAAAAAGTTCATCATCAAATGGATTGATTTATAAATAAGTTGTATGAAACCTATTTTAATTTAGAATCAAATGGTGTAGTTGGGAAAAACATTTTACCTTCTTGCTTCAATTTTTTTTCGTAAAATGTGTTGGTTAATAATTCATGAGCTTGTGTGGCTTCCAACCTTGTTTTAATTATGATTTCTTTGTCTTTATTTGATTATAATGCCCTTTCAATTTCCTCATCTTCAATTGTTTTCACATTGTTTTCTTCTTCCTGTTCTTCTACTTGAATCATGCCTTCGAGGTGTTGTAGTTGACACATTTTTTTGATAGCTTGTTCTACCACATGAAACATGTCCTTGTGTCAAAATTGTCCAAGGAGATGGTTGGTTTCCATTTGCATTGTTTGTTTAGCTTCTTGAACCCATTCCATGTCAAAGTTATCACCATGGACAATGCATAGGTTATGAGGACAAATGCAAACCATAATCACATCAGATATATTTTGTAATGGCATGTCTTGTCTCTTCAATAGGATCCTTCACCATCCTTTCAAAACTCCAAAAGCCTTTTCGCCATCCAAATATTAAATTGTATGAAGTTCCAATATGTTTTTGCTCTTGGCAATCCTTCTTTCTCACCCTTGAATGGTGAACAAAACCATGGCCTCATTGGGTAGGTTGCATCTCTAATCAATTTGTATGGCAAAAAAATGTCCTTCATTACTTTGTTGCTAGTATTGGATTTTTAAAACAATGTCTAACCATGGCAATGACCAAACCATCCAAAATCATAGTCCTAAAAATTACAATTTGCATCAATCACACCTTGTAATAAAGTTGAATAGGACCCCTTTCGACAATAGATGAAAGGTTGAATTTATAGGTGGTGCAATAATTAGGATGTGGTTACCATTTACTCCTTCAAAAACATAAGGTATGTCTTGAAGTTCTTAGAACCCATGTATCATTTTTCTTATGTTAATTTTTAATATTTCTATCACTAAAGTTTTAAAGTGCTTATAATAGTTTCACAAAAATCTCTTACAATGATAGATGCAATGCATTCAACCATTCCATACACTTCACCACACATTTGTAAGGTGTTACCATTACCTAAATGAGATAGATCAATCAACACTCGTGTTTCAACTTGAATGCATGATGTCATGCAAAAATTTGCACTCCCTAATGATGGAGTTACAATATTACACAAATAATGAAAAGTTTAGGGGATTAACCTTGTTCATTGCTTAAATGTCTTCATTGAATAACTACCCAAAAGTTCCTTCTCCATGAAACCATGTGCTCAGTCATAGCTCCATACAAATCTTTTTCTTGATATTCCATTTGCTTGCATAATGAAAACAACCATTGTCATCATTGCATTATAATGTTGATGAAGTGCAAGTTGTTGCAATGCCACAAATACAATAATAACATGTTGAATCGCCATGAAAAACACAAGAGTTATAAGATTCTTGTGTCTATATTCATCCATGGGGCTATGCCTTTTAGGGTTTAACTTGATAAAGGAAGCAAATTTGAGAAGAAGAATGATATCAAGAAAAAAGATTGAAACCATATGAGGGGTTGAAGTCTTGGTCCTTGCTTTTTGGCCTCAATGGTTTTACACATGAACTCATTGGCCTCAAACAAATAATGTTTTATTAATGACTTAAAACCAAACAACGAACCAAAAAGCAATCAAATTTCCCATTATTGGCCCCAAGTTTTTTTTTGGCCTTGATTCCTACTCTAAAGTGGGCCTAACATGTGGTCATCAATCATTTATTTAATAAGTTACTCAAATATATATATAAATAGATAACGTGTCATCCAAAAATATGTTTTTAAAAAAAAACATACTTGAAAATTATTTTAAAAGGAAACAGAAATAAACAACAAACATTAGTATTAACCAATGTTGGGTGGGCATTGATTTTTTAATGTACCAACTAAAATTAGGATTGGATCCCACCCAAACTCTTAAACCTTGGGTTGGTCTTAGGTTGGATTGTTCCAATGAATTGTTCCCTGTCACTGACGGACTGACAAACTTACTGAATTAATATATATGATGTAGATGACCTATCATTTGGGAAGAACATTAATAGGTATTGGAAGATAGGTTACCAACATTGTTTTTTTGTGACAAATTTTCACCATTTGAAAAATAAAATGATAACACTCATACAAATGATTTTTGTGAAAAAATATAACCATAGTCATCCATATTTTAAGGAAATTGTTTTGAAATTTCCATATCTATACATTAGGTTTTAAAAGGAATCAAAATACAACATTATTATTAAAGTTTTAATTTTTCTTTTTGACCTAAAACCAAATTTGATTAATTCCTCTTATCAATGATCACTAGTGTGGACTAGTGTGAACCAGCACTCACAAAGACATTGGACCCCCATTTTTTGTTTTGAGGCAATTGAATTGGATGAACTTCAACTTTAAATCACCTAGCATGGTTTTGAAACCCTTGGTTATGGGGATGTTAGTTAAATGGACAAGAACTCAATGAAAATGATGTCATGTACACTCACGATGCACCCATCCATGATGTTGGTGGGTTTTGGTTCACTTTGGCAATGAATGTGATTACATCATAAAATTGAAAAAACCACTGAATATCAAGGTCAAATCTTTTGCTACTAAACTTGGGTATCTATTAGAGGAAAAATTTGATGGAAGATCAAGACTCTTGTTGAAGTTTCAAATAGTGTAAATCTAGGGGAGTTGTAAAAGAAGCTAGGAGAGGAAATCGGTTATATTTGCAATGTTTTAGTGATGAAAAAGTTCCTGAGTGCCCATCTTTGTCATGACTTGTCACTTCCATTTACTCAAATAAGTTTCAACAAAAAAGATGTATAAAATACATGCATGAAAAGGAAGGGGATGAAGAAGCAATTAAGTGGTTTGCTAATTATAGCAAGCGAGGTAGAGGTGCAACATAATGAACTTTTTCTATGAATTTTTTACAAAATTTGAATTTCAACAATTGTTGTCCACACTAAGGAGAGTTTGTGTTGATGACACATAAAGGACACATGCTTTGCAATGGACTAATAATTTTATAAGAATTTTTCATATTCAAAATTTTAACCTTTTTCATCTATGTGTTAAGGTTTATATCCATAAATTGGATGTGTCTTTCATTTCATCAAATTTTTATTCATCTTTGTTAGTAGGCAAATGTCATTTATTTTCTTATAAATGGACAAGTTTCAAACACATTTTACTTGGTGATAGGGCATTTAAGAATATTTCTAAATTATTTTCAATATTTTTGGAATTAAATAAGGATTTTCTCAAATTTTCATCCCAAGCTCATATGTTGTCAAAATTCAACAAATTTTAAATTGTCATGGTTGTGATGAATATCTTCTTGGTGAACAAATTCCAAAGCAAGGGTCCTAAAGGGTGTGAAATTATAGTCATGCACTTTGCGTCTAATGCAAGTTCAACAATTATTATAATTTCAAAGGGTGAAGGAGGCAACGGTCAAGAAGAGGCTTGGCATAGGAATTGCATGCAATTGCAATCATTGTAGGCACACTAATGCATCTTTCTCACCTTATCTTCCTTTGGTTTTTGGAGAGTGGTTTTTGGGACCACCTTGATGGAAGCATTACCCTTTATTTGGGGCCTTTCTTTTCTTCCTCTTTCTCCTCCCCCTTCCTCCAAAGTTGCTTCCCCTACCCCCCAACCACCTTTTTAATAACATTTTGTTTCTTAACTTCCAAATCACCACCAACTTTTTTTAGTCCCCTTCCTTTAGCCATTATAACCCTAAATATTTAAAAAACCACCAGATCATTATTAATTATCAATTCTAATGAATAATTAACAATTCTTCACAATAAAAAGACCAAAAATTATATATATATATATAAAGGTTTAAGGTTTAGCAAGCCATTGCTTTCTTTGTAGCAAAACACTTGAAAAAGGCGACAACAGTTGATGTTGCCTTCTTTGTAGCAACACCAATAGAAAAAAAAGGTGATAACAGCAAGCTCGTTGTCGTCGCCCATTTTCGCTTCAAGTAAAAAGAAGAAAAAAAAGAGGTGATAGCAGCAAGCTTGCTACCATTACGTTGTTTGCAATAACAACAAAAAAAGAAAAAAAATGCGACGACGAAAAGCTTGTTACCATCATCTTCTTTGCTTCAAGCAAAAAGAAGGAAAAATTGGGTGAAGACAACAAGCTTGTTGCCGTCACTTCGTTCGTAATAAAAAACAAAAGAAAAAAAAAAGAAAAGGTGACAACACACTTGTGCTATCACCTTCTTCACTTCAAAGAAAAACAAAGAAATGAGAGAAGAAGTGGATGGTGTCTTCTTCTTCTCAAGCAAAAGAAAAGAAAAAAAAGCACAGAAAAAAAAACCCATAAAGAAAGGGAAAAAAATGCAAAGAAGGGAAGGAGCTTACCTTTCTTTTCCCACTTCTACATTTGGGATGAAACACTCCTCTTGCCTTCTCCCCTCCACGTTCCTTCAATGTTGAGCTCTTTGCTTTCTTCAAGCCTTTTGTCTTGCATCTCCTTGAAACTATGTGCTACTCAAGGTTGAGAGCTCGGGAGTCTCCCCTCCAAATTCCTTCAATGTTGAGCTCTTCACCTTCTTCAAGCCTTGTGTCTTGCATCTCCTTGAAACTATGTGCTACTCAAAGTTGAGAGCTCTCCCAAGCTCTTGAGATGGAGCGAGCGGGAAATGGGATGAGAGAGGTAAGAGGGGGGGAGGTAGGGTAGGAGGGAAAAATTTTGGGACAGAGAAGGGGGCTGAAAAATCCCTGGTCAGGTGAAGAGGATGTGTTTTTGGTTAATCCCCGTAATGGCTTGAAATGCCTCATCTTGAACTGGTGCACTGGAGGCTGTTGGTTCACTCCAGCCCTATACGAGGGCCCTAATGACTGAACCCCAGTTCCTAATCATGGGATTACAGTACACGCTCAACTTGCCCACAGAGAACAGTAGGTGGTGATGGCGGTAGTGGAAGTGGCGATGAGGGCCATCCTTGCAGCTGTTGAAGCCTCTGCGACAGGTAATTTCTCCGCCGTCTCCATGTGCATCACAATATAATTTTTTCGTCGTATCTTCTTCACTTCTTTGAATTCTTTGAGCCAAATGTGAGGAGTGCGCACACGTTTCGTGCATCGTCTTTTAGGGGTATCAAATTGTACTAGAGACCAAAGTCTTTTTTGTATTCAAAGGATTGAAGAGTTGTGCCTTGTATGGCGGAATTTTTTTGAGTGAAGCCGGCTACTCATGCTTGTGTGCAACTGCCTTGTGTTGCACTACCTTTGGAGGCTTTGACCAGTAACGGATGAACAGCTCTCTATGTATGTGAGCTCCTGCTGCTGCTTCTTCTTCTTCTTCTTCTTTGGTTGTCAATCTATTTGGATTTTTTTACTTAATGGTGATCTCTGAGTTTCTTCTTCGATTTCATCCAGTGATATGTCAACTTTTGATTTTTACAATTGTGGTTTCCTTCCATGATTTCAGTTTGCATTTGGCTTCAAAAATTGCATGGACACACAACAGCAACTAGTTGAATTAGGTCATATTATACTGTGCTGGACAATGTTTGTGAAGTTGTTTATGTTGTTTGTCAGATCATTGGTCCTATGAAGAATGCTTGGTTTAAACTATGATTACTTTCCATGCTCTTTATTTTAGGCTTAATTTCTTATTTGAAAAGAACCTGGAGCGGGCCTTGCGTATATTGGACCAAGGTGGTGTACAGCGAGTGACTTCTGAGCCCAGCCATCGCACCGTGTTCCAGGTCTGAGCAAAGACCTAGGAACTCTTTCCTTTTGCAGTCTTCTCAAACAGAAATGGCTCTCTTATGGTAATGTTATTCAAGAATGTCAGCTTTCTTCATGTCAAAGATAGGTACTGAAAGGCAGCTCACAGCGGATGTATTTCTTTCAAGTAGAACTTGAAGCCATCCTCATGCAGGAGACTTCCTTAATCTTGCATATGGTTGTTCTAGTTTTCAAATGGGATGAGCAAGCTGAGGAAATTGTGAGAATATTGAGCTCTTATCTGAATTACATCCATGCTGGATTGGTGGAAAATGGCAGGTAATTGGAGAGTCGAAGGGTGCTGCACCTTGCTATTTGTGCTTCCCTGATCACTACTGCTCCTGCCAGTCTTTCTACTTTGATGTTGTGGCCAAAAGTGAACAAATCTATGTGAGCATTCATCCCTTTTTTTTGGTTCTCTTCTTCTGTGGTTTGGTCTATCTATAATACCATATCTGAAAGCAAAGAGACTCACAAATTTCACAGCTGCTGTGAATCAAGAGGGCACATGGATGAATTAGGAGTAAGCCCCAACCATTGCCCTCTATGTTGTCCTCTTATGCCTTTGGCTTAGATGTTTGCCTGTGCAGAGGCAAGCTAAAATGAACTGAAGCGTAGCCTTGGAAGCTTGATGCAGCTTGAATGAAGATACTTTTGAAAATTTTGGTTAGCTATGTCTCTCAAGTGCTAGCCAACCTCATGACTGGGAGTTCCCATTGCTTACAGAAATGCAACAGCAAGTCCAGGATGCAGATAGTTGTATAATAATTTGCCTGAAATTTTGAGCAGATTATGATATACTTATCTATGTCCACCATTGTAAGCTGATGAAGTCAGTCAGGGAGTAGTGGCAGCTAGTCACTGCCCTCCATGGTGAAGGTGATATTCTGATATTTTGTTTGTGACTATTGATACTGATAAGGTTATGACTACACTCATTCTTGTTGTGTTTGTTTTGGTTTGAAAAGGATTACCTTCAAATTGTTCTTGTGAGTTTCTTGTCAATCTCATGGATATGAATTATGAGTAAGCTTTCATTCATTTGAGAATGGCCATGGGAAACAAACTTTTCTTTTGAGATGTTGGAGATTGCTTGTGAGAATCACTTGGTGTGTAGTCTTTTTGCAATTGATGATGCGGTCTACAGAGAAGTAAAACTGTGGAAGTAGAAGGATTCACCTTTTTTTATTTGTGGTACTTGTGGTGCAAGGACTAACTTTGCTGAAGTGTGTATGTGACAGTGCAAGCATCAGTTGGCAGCAAAGCTTGCAAATGCCTTACACATGTGTAAGGAAGTGACTATGTCTGATGAAGAACTTGCTTATCTACTCCTTGAATGCTGAAGACTTTTGAGCATTCAACTACTGCACAGTACAAGTTAGCTTTGTGCAAACTTGAGTCAGCCCATTGGATGGTCAGTCTGAACTGTCTTCAACAAAACTGAGTTAAGAAATCTGGATTCCTAGATTCAAAATCTGAAATCAGATTCATTGTCTTTAGTATCTTACATCAAAAGAATTATTTTGAATTGTGTGTAAGGTACATGAAACTTGGAAGACAATTCTAAACATTTACATGTTTGATATACATAAGAATGATGTTTCAAAAGTTGGTGAGAGGTTGACAATGGGAGATACACTTTTGATTGTGTAGCCAAGATAGAGAAAATAGAATTGAATGACCAAAAAAATTGTGAAGGTGTGAGTTTGGTGATATTATCAAGTTGAGGACTCCTTGGGAGAATGAAAGAATTTTCGCATGGGATCAAAAAGTTGTTTCATTTCACCATTATGACAATCAAAAGTGTAGGTACAATAAAAAAGGAAATGCATCGTCCACACTTTCAAAGATTACACTAAACTTTTTTTTGGAAAGATCTCATGTCTATATTGGGTGAACACTAAAATTTATTGAGAATACAATGGATATTGAATACTAGACATCCCATTTGATCATCTACAACTAGATTTTGTTAATTTGTTTCCTAAAATGTGGAATACAATCATCCTTTGGTAAGAACCGATTCAACTTCTTAAGGGAAGCATTATTGAAAATTGAATTGTAGGCATATAAAACAAATACAATTGCTAAATTGCATAAAACACAATGTCATAACAATATATATTAGCAAAGAATTCAACGAAGTAGCAATCGTCATACCAAAAATCATTAGTATTTAGAATATGAATGAAGTTCAGTCAACTTAGCTTGACTACATATGAAAGGCCTTCAACATGTGATATCAACTAGAATGTGTTAAGGCGAGTTTTTGTTTGGTGAGGTCTTTTAGAACCACAAGTTGCAATGACCTATGATGAGGGTTGAGAATCAAAAAACTCATGTTGCTCCTTAAATGACATCATTCGAAGTTATCCTTCTAGTTCATACTTTACAAATGTGGTCATCAAGTTAAAAGCCTACAAATCACCACATAAAGTTTAGTAGGTCCACGTGATTTCACAATCCTTTAAAATAATGCAATAGTGATGCTACATAATTTGTAGTGTAATTAGACCTATTTTTTTTTACTTCTTTTCAATCATGGTCCAAAATGAAGTGCAATCATGCATCCATGCTATACCTTGTAACTAAGAGATTAACTTGTGAAATGTAAGCTCTATAAATTAGCACAAGCATTAAATGCACACATGGTTCTTGATAATTTTTAATACACTTATAACTAATTAAAAGGATCTTATGGGCTACATGATTTGTTTCAAGATATCACTTATTACATAACATGGTTTTTATGTTGGTTTTGATGATTAAAATTTCAATCACAACAAACAATGGACAAAAATGTCCTCGACCAAATCAAACCAATATTTATGCCAAAAATTTGAATAAGTTCATTTGACTAAAATGATTGAAATTAATAATTGACGTGGTAGTATTAATTTAATTTATAATAATAAATTCATTTTTTGTTGAATCACAATGCTAAAATGTGTCTTTCATGACTACATCCATGTCTACATTTGTAATCATACTAGTGGGTGCCCGTGGCCGAAGGCCACTATGAAGTCCCCTGTGGGTGCCCGTGGCCGAAGGCCACTATGAAGTCCCCTGTGGGTGCCCGTGGCCGAAGGCCACTATGAAGTCCCCTGTGGGTGCCCGTATCCTTCGGCCAGTCCAGCCACCCCGAACGCTTAGTGCTTTCATGTTTGGATTTGTATCCAGGTTTGGCTAAATCTTCCTTCAGAGGATTGCCCACTTTTTCCACATCTTCCTACAAATGATGGCCATTTTGGCTACAAAGTTACTGATTTAAATAACAGATACATACATATTATTGGATTGTAGATAATTATAGTAGTTAGTGTAGGTAGGTAGGTAGGTTTTTGGGTGTGTTACACAAAGTGATTGGCTGTGTGTAACAAAGTGCCATTCAAAAGTACCATTTTGGAGGACCATCAGCGGAATTAATATTTTTTAAAAAAATTTGGTACTCCCAGGCCCCAGCCACTCCCACTCTCCCAAGCCCCTGTCCACAAAGTTACTGAGTGGAGGACCATTCAAAAGTACCATTTTGGAGGATTGAGCGGAATTATAATATAGATATGCATAAACAATTACATGACTAACTAGTTGAATAGGACTTGTTACATAATACATTTAGTCATGTAATTGCAAACATGGATATGATTATGACTTTTATGATTATGTAGTCATAAATGACATCAAATTAAGTAATTAGTTAATTATATATATTATATCTAATTATTTGTATATATAATACATCTAATAGATAAATATTGTATTTAATATAAATAATCGAATGAAGTTATTTATATTATATCTATAAAATATTGTGTATAAATATTATACTTATATGAAAATTTTAAATTATTATTATTATATCATCATTTTATTATTTTCATCCTATGTACCTAGGCTAAGTTAAATAAACTTTGGGTAAATAACCATGTAAACATTTAAATTAGGTAGCCCATGAAGGTAGAAAATATTTGCTCAACATGCCATCATTGACCACCATTTTGTCAATTGTGAGGTTTCATCCTTGGACCACAAGCATGAAGATCAGTTGCTTTCCCAACAAACCACCCAATTTGTTGTGAAAACATTATAGGGTGCATTTTATTTAACCCATTCTTCATTGGAAATGTTGCACAAGTGCCAACTTTAATATTGTTCAAATGAAAAAAATTAAAAGTTCAATTTTAATATTTTTTCAATGATGTATACATTTATATTTACTTCCTTTTCAAATGGAAAATTATTTGAACACAAGAAAATTTAATTTTTTCATTTAATAAGATTTCAATGACCATTTAAAAAAACAAATAAATAAATAAATTCAAACACATGATTCATAAATGGGAATGATTTTATGGCTAACAAAATAATATATAAATGATATTTTTCCACATTTTAGAAATTATATTTGAAAAAAATCATATTATACAATTTTGATTTATAATACATTATAATTTTAGTAGTAACTTTTAATTTTGATGTATAATATTTTTTATTAATGTATAATACTTATAAATATTTTATCAACTTTTTAAAGAATCATGGCTGTCTACTTAAAACCAACTACAAAAATTTGGCAAAATTTATTATTTTTCTTGCCTCCAGATTTAAAAACCCTCCAAAATCACTTCATGTTATAATTTTTTTTATCTATAATTATTTTGGGTAAAATTTCATGGTAATTGTTTTTTTGTTAAATATTAACAACTTGTTGGAATTTAATTTAAATTTTTTATTCATTTTAATTAAGTTTTTAATAATAAATTATGTGAAATTAAATGTCGAATTTTGATGAATATTGTATCATTTTGAAATTTAAAATTCAAACATGTTATTAAGGATTTTGAAAATATGCAAAAATATGTGACAAAGTTGGAAAATTATTATATTTGCACTAATAAGTTTTTCAAGGTTATATAGGTTTCAACTAAAAAATAGAACAATTTTCTCCTCTAAACTAGGATAACATGGTGCATAATCAATAGGTTGTTAATTCATTAATAATATTTTGACATGTAATCATATAATTGCAATATTGTCACATTGCAATCACATCTTAGTCATAAATTAAACATAAGATGATTACATGACTAGAATTATGACATAATCGTAAATTGTTTTAATCATGAAAAAAAAAAATTGGTGTTGTGAACTAAAGACAAGTCTAATACATAATCACAATAAACATGTGATTCCAAGGACAAATTTTTATTTTTATTTTTATGTTTACAATTCAAGTTGATTGTTGACTCATGACAAGTCATCATGATGATGCCATGACCACATGTCCAAAATGGGGTTTGAAACCTTCACCTTTTTGGTCACAACCCAAGGTCTTTACCATCCAATTGTGATTCACCACTTCATGTGGTGATAGAAATTGTTATCACAAAATATATGAACACACTTTTTTTTTGAATATCATGCATTAAAACATTACTAAATAATTACATATTAAATTTGATTACACGTTTTCATCTTCAATTTAATTATTCTTAATTTCTTAATTACATTGATTTTTTTAAATTTCAAAATGTAAAATTTATTGCATGAAATAAAATTTATTTAAATTTTTGTTTAATTGAATCATATATTTTCAAATTCCAATTTTGAAAATTAAATTAAATTCTTTTTTCATCTACATTAATTATTCTATTTTGTGATAAATAAAAATAAAAACTTCGATACGATCTTCCATTTTTTCACATGTCATTTTATTATATCTCAATTGAATTATCCCCTATTTTTATTTTTATTTGAATCATTACAAATAAGAAATGAAAACATGACATTTGTAATATATGAATATTTTTGTTACTAATTCAATTCAGAAAGAAATAAAATATTAATTTTAGTATTTGCACATCATTAAAAGCAACATTGTAATCACAATCAATCATAGCTAGATAATTGATTTCAATCATATTAATCAAGTTAAACAATTTGACATGAATGCCACATATGCCACATATTCAACATAATGTCCATTTTGACTAAATAATTAGTTCTTAAAAGTCAAAACAAACAAACCTAATTTTGATTTTAATCAAGTTAGACATAGTTAGTCATTTTTCACAAATGAGTTTGACTTTATAATCATCTTAGTTATGATGGTACTAGAAAAAAAACCTTGTAATAATTTATCTTTTGTAACCCTTGCGAACTTTTAATATAGATTTGAATTCAATGGTATCATTTTTCATGTAAACCTTTTGCATGCAAGTTGATGAATTGTTTTTGAAATGACCAAAACACATTGGGTCACAATAACAACAACAAATTATCACAAGTTTATTTATGTTTTGCCCTTTGGAAATCATGGTAATCATGGCAAGTTGTGATAAATTATTCAAATGATTGTTAGGACATTAAAATTACGAATTCATTTATTTTAACTTTAGCTTTTGGTTTTAGTTAAAGACTTTTGAAAGTATGAACAAATGCGTTAAATTAAAAAAATTAGAAAAGACTTTTTTATTTCTAATCTTATAAAGGTGTATTAATGGTTTAAAACATTTAAATGATAATGACCTAAACTAGCCACACTCAAAAAACCACTCACAATTTTAATATTATTTTAAAATATTATATATATATATATATATATATATATATTGTGCAGCATTTTTGTGTTTTGGTTGCCCTCTTGCAGGAGAGGACCACCAAGTACGCCCGGGTGACATGGATTGAAAAATATGAAGATGATGAGTATTATGAATTATTGAGAGAGTGTTATATGAAATGCGAGGTGCCCAAAGAACAGGGCCAAAAATGGAGATGCATATAC
Organism: Sphagnum contortum; assembly: GCA_963920785.1. Classification (NCBI taxonomy): domain Eukaryota; kingdom Viridiplantae; phylum Streptophyta; class Sphagnopsida; order Sphagnales; family Sphagnaceae; genus Sphagnum; species Sphagnum contortum. The sequence goes on along the minus strand of OY987276.1, from coordinate 7,933,997 downwards.
TGCGAAGAGGTCTTTCAATGTAGGCCTAGCCTTAACTATCATCAACATAAAATGTGTCCTACTATGGGGCGCTGTTTGAAACAATATCCAATCGTGGGCAAAGGGCAACGCATTGTGATCAAAGACCAACAAGCTATTGTGAAAGGCCAATTGGGGAAAGGTAAGGGTTGCATGGCCTCTGGAAATGAAGATGGCATGCCTCCCACTGTTAGAGACCGGATGGCAGTTGACAATATAAGAAATTTTATGAGTGGCCTCAAGGTTTAAGGTGACAAATTATGTCATTTTAAAACCACATTATATGAAACAATCTTCCAATGATGATGATACACATAATGTACAAAACATAAACATCTTTATAGTGATCAATTTTTTAGTGAACAATAAATTTCATGAGATTTGAAGGAAAAACTACATAGTAATACAAACTTGAAAAATGTTAATTTCCATTTTTTAATTGTAGGCTAAATGTGTCATAATTATAACTTGTTCCTTAAATCATAACCCCTAAATGTTATATGATATATATATATATATATATATATATATATAATATTTAACAATAAATTAATGTACAAATGGATTGGTTCAAAGGTATTTTTTTCAAATTCCTCAAGTTCACTATCAAAGATGCCCAACATTAAATGGCAAATGTCCTAGGTGGGATGTAGGTTTTTTTCAAAATTTCACTTTGTACTAGTGACCTCCAATATAAGAATAAATAAAAATAAAAAGGACACCCAACCTTAATGATCCAAACCCAATCACACTATTAACTAATGTTGCTATTATTGGGTGATTGGCAACACCACCTAACCTTACTACCATCACACGCACAAATAACATGATGAGGACACCATACCCTATCAAATGCTTCTAAAATTCTACTATCCTCTTTTGGATGTTTTGTAATTTGCTATCATTACAATCTAACATAATCAATGAGATCCTCCCATATAACTTCCCATAATTTAACATCATGTCATTTGTTGATATTAAAAATTGTGCCATGTTTTTCAATCCACATGGATAAGAAATACACCTCAAAATAAGGATTAAACAAAATTATATCCTTTTAAATTGCTAAGTAAAGTTTTTTAAAATAAAGGTGATTCAATATTGAGTGCCTTCCAAGTACTGGGGGCATCTTGATTTTATATAAGAAGATAAAGGCCAATTCTCATGCCTTGCCCTTGGGCCTTGCTTGAACTAATGTGTGATTAGTTCGAGAAATGTGGAATCATAAAAAGAACATTTGATTTAAATGATTTGATTTGCTTTAGTTCTCCATGCATTGACAACAAACCCATAATTATCATGGTGTTTCACTTCTTTTTAATGTTTTCCCACTTTGGTTGGGAATTCCATGGGAGGACATGTTCTCATGGTTTTTAAGGTATGTTACATGTGAATTTTCCTTAGGTTAAGCAATTTTCTCCCTTGTTTTTTATTGTATTTCATCAACCCTTTATGCCTATTCCACTACAATTTCACAAGATCAAAAGAAAAATCTTCAAAAAAACCTTAGAATTGTCTAGGTCTCATTTCCCAAGCACCTTCTATAATACAAAACTCACTTTCTTTAAGACATTTGTGAATTCTTTATGGCTGCAGAGATGTTGAAACAACCTTGAGCACACCCCAACCTCATAGTGTGGAATTTTATTTGGTATCGCCATCCTTTTTTGAATTGAAATGTCCATTGTACATAATTGAAAGTTCCTAGTAATACAAAAATTATCTTAATCATATCAACAATCAAATTTTTTTAAATGATTAACTATTCATCATAACTTGTTTATTTAGTTGATAAATATAATTTTATAGAGTAAGAATGAAGGTTATGCCCTAAATTTTAGGCAAGTGGCTACATTAAATTGATCGTACATAATTAACACCACATAATATTTTATTTCGGATATTACATATTAGTTGAACAAACTGTAGCACTATAATGGCAAACATAGATATTTCTTTTGCTTTCTTTGATTTTGTTATTGGAGGGTTATTCATTCAAAAGGCCTTGATATTAAGGCTGGATCACAGATGCACTTTCAGAATATTGCACTTTTAACATATATTGTTGTGGGTTTTTATAATCATTTTAAAAATCCTAGCATTATTATCAAAGTGAGGTGCAATTTACTAGCTTAAATCATTATGGGACCTTAAAAGTGAAATAACTTCATTGCATTTCATTGATTTCACCCTAGTGAAAGTTATTTCATTATAATATCATTATGTAGACATAATGTTTCACTACTAGTTAGCATAATTCACTATTCCAATAACTTTATAACAAATAGGTTTATTTTTATGTTTAAAAAAAATTATATATATGTTACTTTATGATATACCCTATATTATTTTAAGCTGCTTTAGTCATTTTAACTTATATTTTATGTTATTATAGGCTATTATAAATTATTGTACCTTAAATTATTATATGTTATTTTACCTTAAAGAATATTAACTAGTTTATTATAAGCTTTTAAATAATTCTAAATTAAATTATTCAAGGTCAGTTTACTTTATGTTATTATAAATTATTTTATCGTAAGTGTAATAACTTAAAATAATCTAAAACAAAATATAATGACCCAAGGTAAAAATAACTTAGAATAAAAAAAATAACTTATGAAAAAAAATAATTTTAAACACCCTACAATATAATAACTACCAATAACATATAATATTATAATATAAAATATCAAACAATAATTTATAATACACTAATCACCAATAGTTGTAATATACTTATATAATATCTTTAATCTATCCGGTGGTGGTGGTCCTTTCCATCCATTGTCGCACCCCCACTTTGACCAAGTGTGGGGGTGAAGCCCAACATTTGGAAAGTTGGGGGATTTGGAGTCCTCCGGGACTCCTGAATGTTTAGAGTTCAACAGCAAGGTCCAAAAGACCTCGCATTGAGGTGTTCTTGGTGTCGTTGGAAAGGGCTTAAAACGTAGATATCGAAAATGGCCTCGCATTGGTCATTTGGACATCTGCAGCCCAAGTTATGGGCAAAAGAAGGGCCGGGAGTCAAACTGGCAATTTGACTCCCGACCACTAAAAGTCGGGAATCGACCTCTTCCCGAAATCCGATTTGAGAGTGCGACATGGCGTTGGAAAGACCTCGACGAGGGCTACAACTTTGGTTCAGACCTCGTCGCAATCGGACTGTGAAGTCGGGAGTTATGGCCGTTCAAAGTTCTGGGAGTCCCATCGGGACAATTTCAGGACTCCATTTCGGGAATCCCGGGAATTTGTGTCATTTGGATGTAGCCTTCGCCGCGAGCTGCAGAATATACTATATGGGGGAAGGTGATGGCTTCCCCCGAGTTCGGGCCGTGGTGAGTCTTGTAGTCCAAAGTGCCCGTGGCTTGTCCCAACACCCTTGTCCCAACACCCAAGGGTGTTCCCAAATGCTAAACTAACCTCTTTGGTTGGTTTTTGGATGCAGATTCACACAAGCTAATCTAGTCCCTCTTCCTAGTCTAAGCCCTGGGCTCTCAACTCGACCCTCTACCCCTTTCTAGAGTTGGAAGCCGGGAACGTGCCTCCAAGTCTCAACTTTCCGCAACTTGACTTTGGTGAACCCTCAAGTGGGTTCACCTCGAGACTTAGGAGCGCGTCATCCATTCATATCGTCAGCCATCCTGGCATCCATCCATCCAAGTTCCTCATCCCGGAAGAAGAAGATGATGGAAGAGGAGGAGGGAGGAGGATGAATGGCAGCAACAATAGTTTATCCAAATGTTTACGCGATTTCACATTGGTTAAAATTGGTTGTTACTAATTTTTGGCCTGAATTTAGCCCTTCCTAAGAACACCCTACCTCTTGTAGAGACAATCGATTATGCTACATTGCTCCCATGCTCCGCACGCTTTCAGACGATCCCCGACTATGTTCCAACAGTGGGGTACCTACCATTAATGTCAGGGAGAAGGCAGGTTTTGGTTCTCAATGAATGGACTTCACAGTGCCTGAAAGTCATGGGTACCCATCCCATGTTTTATAATAGGAGAAGCTCGGTTGTCCCATCTTGTGTTTTACATTACGAAAAGTTCGGTTGTTTCATCCCATGTTTTGTATTAAGAGAAGCTTAGTTGTAGCCCCAAAAAAAAAAGGGGGGGGCTAGTTCATGGGTGGGGATTTTTCGAAAATGTTTGGGAAAGGGGGGGGTGGTGTGGGCCAAGCTTGATAACTATGTGGCCATATTTCGGAATTGCTACAATCCGAACACACAAGTGATTTTGAACCTCGCATGCATAAATATTTATAACAACCACTTCCAAAACACCTTGAAAAGAAACCCATGAAAAGAAAAATGAAGTTGTATAAAAAATGGAAAAAACAACAAAAATTTGTCTATATGACAAAAGAAAAGAAAGTTGTGTAAAGGATGGACATTGGGAGAAACAAGTTGATTTCAAACAAACTCTACTCCATACATGTGGCCAAACCAAAAAGTGGAACAAAAGAGAACTACCTTCCTTCACTTATTTCGAGTTTTTTTCCTTTCTCGAAATACATAGCCATGGCACTTCTAAGTAGAGCGAACAGTTACTACTATGAGCTCTACGAGAGGACTCTTGTGCCCGGTGCCAATCTCAAAGAATACAAGGTCGGAGCCATCCATCAAGGGTATAATATAATACCTAGTAATTACCATTAATAAAATAATCATCAATAAAATAACCACCAATGGCTTACAACAGAATAATCACCTATAATTATTGATAAAATAACCACCAATAGCCACCAATAGCCACCAATAGCCACCAATAGCCATTAATATAATACAAATTAATAATCACAAATATCCACCAATATAATAGCCACAAATATCCATTAATATAATAACCATTAATAAACATCAATATCCATCAATAGAATATCCATCAATAACCATTAATATAGTAACCAATAATATTCATTAATTAAATAAGCACCAATAATCATTTGTATAATAACAACCAATAGCCATTAATAAAATAGGCACCAATAAGAATGATTAGAATAGGCACCAATAAGAATTAATGGAATAGACACCAATAGACATTAATAAAATAAGCACCAATAGCCATTAATAAAATAATCATTAATAGTTATTAATAAAGTAAACACTAATAACCATTAATATAATAGCCAGTAATAGGCATTATTAAAATATTCACCAATAATTATTAATAAAATAGGCATTAATAGCCATTAACAGAATAACAACCAATAGCCATTAATAAAATAACCACCGATAACCATTAATAAAATAACCACCGATAACCATTAATAAAATAATCACCGATAACCATTAATAAAATAATCACCGATAACCATTAATAAAATAATCACCAATAACCATTAATAAAATAACCACCGATAACCATTAATAAAATAACCACCGATAACCATTAATACAATAACCAGCAATAGACATTAATAAAATAACCCAATAACTATTAATAAAGTAGGCATTAATAGTCATTAATAGAATAACAACCAATAAACATTAATAGAATAGCTATCAATAGTCATTAATAGAATAACAACTAGTATTCATTAATAAAATAACAACTAATAACCATTAATAGAACAAACACCAATAACCATTAATAAAATATCCACCAATAGTCATTAATAGAATAGCCAAAAATACTCATGAATATAACTAGCACCAATAACCATTAATAGAACATGCACCAATAACCATTAATAAAATAAGCACCAATAACTATTAATAGAACATGCACCAATAACCATTAATATAATAACAACCAATAGGCATTAATAGAACATGCACTAATATCCATTAATATAATAACCACCAAAAGAATAACCACCAACAAAATAACCACCAATAGCCACAAATATAATAACTACTAATGGCCATTAATAGAATAACCACTAATAACTATTGATAAAATAACCACTAAAAAACATTAATAATCACAAATAAAATAGGTACCAATAACCATTAATAGTCATAGATTAAAATTACTCAAGATTACCAAAAATAATCTAAGGTGAAATAATTTATAATAAACAAAATAATTTAAAATGAAATAACTTATAACAACATAGAATTGTTAATAATAACATAAGGTGAAATACCTTTTAATAGCCAAAATTAACTTATAATAACTATAAGTAGTCTAAATTGATATAATTTATAATAGAAAAAACATATAATAGGCATAAAAACTTATAATAGTTGAAAATAGCCTAAGGTGAAATAACAAAAAATAACCAAAAGTAATTTAAAATAGCCATAAATAACGGTAAATAATGTAGGGTGAAATAATTTAAATTAATGAAAATAATCATATGATAATTAAAAGTAGATTAACATAAGTAGTATTATTATATTAAAAAAACCATTTATTAAATTTTTATTTTTCAAAAGAATGGTCTTTGAAATGATATTGAATAATGATATTCAACTTTTTTTTTGTTCAAATGATTTTAAACTTTTCAAAAGGAAATAAATGTAGTTATGTACATAATTGAATTTTTTTTAAAAAAAAATCTTGAATCATTTCATTTGAACAAAATCTCAATAAGATATGAATTTTTCAAAATTTATGTTTTTGTAATGTTTATAATGAAGTATTTGATAAATAAAATGTAATCTTATATATATATAAGCAAACATGGTGTCTGTGTGTGTGTGTGTGTCACACGGCTTTCTGTGTTTTAACACTATGGCAAAACCGGCAACAATTAGGAATTGGGATCAGGCGGTAGTTGGTTTCTTAATTTCTGTCTGTTCGTCCGTTCGTTAGTCCTTGTATTTGCTCAGGTTCAAGTGATGTCAACCTATGCTTTTGAGCCAAAGAAGTATGCGTCTCAATAAAATTAGGCTGATCAACTATCAACAGACCACCACTCTGCCCTCCTTCTAATTCTGGTTCCATAGTTATCTCCGACTCATGATGAGATGGTTTGCCACTTGTTTTTGTTCTTGGTGAAGAAGGTTCTTGGGGAACATGTTTTACCATTATGTCACTGGCATCTCGGGTGCCTAGGAAAGGCATCTTGACTGGTCACTTCCAGGATGGACACGTCCATTCGTCCTTCCCTCCAGTCACTGCCCGTTCCCTATGGGCCAACAGGGGGGGCGAGCGAGGAAGGACCGGGCGGGGGGGGGGACCAGCACGGGCGGGCAGGGGGACGGGCGAAGAAGGACCGGGCGGGGGGGAGCTCGACGGGTGCATTATGCACCGGGTTCACACTAGTGTAACATATTATCAGAACAAGTGGGGTGGATTAATGATAAGGGCGTTGCCTCCATTTGAAAGATTAAGGGATCAAAGCTTATGGGTGGTGTTTTGTGTGGTCAACAATGGTATTATGACTAAATATTCTCCTATTGAACTTTTAGAATAGGTGCTTAGGTTGATTATGTGGCCTATTTACCTACTTAGGCTAGGTTTTAACCTAGCGTAGGTAATGACACGTGTCACTAAATAATAAGTTTTAAAAATCATGAAGTTATTAATAATATTATATATTAAATAATTAAAATTTCCATACTGGTTAGTTAATTAACTAACAATTGAATGGTTTGGTAAATTTGTATTTCAATTGAACATAACCTTGGTTCATTAGGTACCAATGAAAGAAATCATTGTTCGTAGCAGCTAGTCCCTGTTCATTAAAGGGTTAAACAATTTCACTAAATAAAAATGTCTAAATTCACTCAAAATCTAATGAAACCCAAAGTGAACTAGGACGCATTTCCGAGTAGTGTAATATTATCAGAACATTTAAGTAATCTATTCTTTAAGAATTATGTAAGATTCATTCAATAATATCCAAAATTCATTTTTTTTCACCCCCGAAATCATACTTATCAATTTACTAAAGTTTGCCCTAGGTCATGGATGATAAACATAGGTCCCTATATGTAGGTATTATAAACAATTTATGATGAAATAATGTTATAATTGCAACCATTTTAATTTAATTAATGCATATTTTATTAAATTTTGTTTACCTAATTTATTTATGAAATGAACATTACAATATATATTTTCGTGTAATTATTATAAATTCGTACTATTGGATTATGGTTTAAGTTTAAGGTTATCCTTCATTAGTAACATATGTACTTTTAAATATAAGCACCTGATAGAACCAGGAGTAGAGGGACATAAAGTCACTTCACATTGTGGCGTGTCTGCTAGGAGGTGATGTTATTAAGGTGATTAATGTTTATTTTACATATGGTGGGGAGTAAACTTGTTAGACACCGTTAGTGTTGGGGGGAAGCTTGGATCGAGAATCAACACCTTATGTGTAAGTCAAGAAGTCATACAATCCAAAGTAAATTTTATTTATTGCATTTCCATTTGAAATTTTTAATTGAAGTGCGAAAAAAAACACTTTAAGGCTTACAAATACTTATATTACACCTTCTCAAGTATTGATTCGTAGTTCAACTTGAAAAATCATGTTGAATGACAAAGGCGTTGTCCCAAGTTCCCCTGTGTGTTGAATAAGTTCCTTGAATGTGTAATTGTTTTGAATTTTTTAGAAGACATTTTGCTGGTGGTGAGGTCAGGTTAATCACCGGAGCGACCATTTGTGTTGTTAAGCCTGCAAGGTGTTGAAAATGATTACCCATTCTTCTAAAGTGTGATGTCCTTCAGGTTCTTTTTTCATCCGATAAAACCAAATCCCTTAGTTATGTTGTATGCCGATTAAACCCAAAACAAAACCATTAGTGTCAAAGAGTGATAGGGTATTTCGTCCCAGAGTAAAGAAATAACACCTCCAACCAGTCATTGAAGTTGTTATAGAGGTTGAAGGAAAATGAAGGTTTGAACATAGTAGGGCGAGAAACTCAATAGCCTTAGGATTAGGTAGAAATCGTCTGCCACTAGATAAGGCGCCTTATGAGCCATATCGACATAGCCATGTGCGGTAGTCTCAATTTTTAAGAGTTATATCAAGGTTATTTGAGTGCGATAAGGTTATAGAGGGCTTTTAGCGACTTTATAGGGAATGACGAATGCACTTGGTGCGTAAGGGGGTTGTTTTATTTTCTGGGTTAAGTAGAGGCAATTCAATGATTAAATAGATAATATGATAGTGTGTCAATGGCAATAGGAGTTTGATGATAACTGAAACGTTTATTTAGAATAGGGGTAAGTTCAGCAAGGAGCTGCAAGTACATGTAAAATCTTAAGTTATGCCATAGTGATAGCTCACAATTGCAGGAAATCTAAGATGTGTCGGATGGTGCGAACTAGGTAGTCTGCCTTGCTATTAGGAGGCAGTCGACGAATCGGACCGCACAACCAACGATAGTGACCAACACCGGAACGGAAAACCATGCGAAAATAGAAATATCTTCAGTCTCGTAACAACCTTCACATACGATTTCGGGTTCATCACTAAAAGCATGGTCGACCTGCAACAAAATCACCAAGGTGCGAGAATTCGAAAAAATGCGATAGTACTAGACTCGAGGGCAATCGACTTCAAAACGAGCGCGTACCTCTCATGGTGTGAGATCTTCATCAGGAGGATGTTGTGTCAACGTCAAGTTTAAAGATGATTTCGAGGCCGTCTCTTCATTCACTTGCGCAACTTGAGGCCCGTAAGATGTGACCGGACGTGATGCCATAATTTTAAAGAGAAAAGAAGAGATCTTCAATCAAAATCAAATTGACAAGGAAGGTGCATAAAACTTGTTATGTTGAAGGGCATAATCATAATTTATAGTTCAAGGGGGAAGGGAATGCATGAGTAATGGCCTAGGACCATGGTACATTAAAACCTTAAAGTTAAAGGGGAAAATTGAAGGTTTAAGTAAAAATTGGTTGGGGAAAAGTGGGAAGAGGTGAAAAGGTATTTTTCCTTCACCTTCCATTGACCACCAATCAAGGAACCTTCTCCTTCACCTTCCATTGACAACCAAGCAAGGAACCTTTTCCTTCTCCTTCCATTGACCACCAAGCAAGGAACCTTCTCCTTCTCCTTCCATTGACCACCAAGCAAGGAACCTTCTCCTTCTCTTTCCATTGGCCACCAAGCTTTAGATTTACTTGCACCTCCTTTTCCTTCTCTTTAAAGGGCGGACTAGGATCATGGGGGCCTTTTTTTTTTCGCGAGACATAATTTTCATTTAATCTTGAATACTTGTTCCTACAAGCTTCTTGAGGAGAAAATTAATGATTAATTTTTGTAGAGGGGAAAAGGAAGGATAATAGGAGCAAAGTCTTGTAATAGTTTTGAAGGAATGGGGGTGGGAAATGATAGTGTTGAGAGGTTGGACTTTAGAGAAATATCACTTTTATAAAACCCTCTCGGGTTTCATAACACAACTCCTTACTGGTTTAGCTACAGATCTTAAGATTTGGTAGGTTGGTGCGCCTTATTGTTAGCTTTCTAATGAGCTATAGCAAGTGGGATTTGTATAACCCATGTGTTAGAAACAATATTTCAAGTGAATAGTGATCTACAGCCAAGTTGAATTATCACCTTTGTAAAACCCTCTCGGGTTTCATAGCATAATTCCTTATTGGTTTAGCAGCAGATCTTAAGATTTGGTAGGTTGGTGCGCCTTGTTGTTAGCTTTCTAATGAGCTGTAACAAGCTGAATTTGGATAACCTATGTGTTAGAAACAATATTTCAAGTGACTAGTGGTCTGCAACTATGTTGCATATGGTGTTGAGTCCTTAAACAAGGGTTTAAATGAATGACAATTTGACATAGAGTCCTAGAATGTGTAGGGTGTGAACTTGGAAAAATATATATCTATCAATTCTAATCGTAAATGATGCATGGGAGGCAAGCTACTTAATTTTAACTACAAACGCAATCCAACATTTAGAATCACACTTGCATTTTTTTTCTTCACCAGTAGCATTTGTGCTTTCAAGCATGGTCACCTTGTAGAACCGGAGTAGAGGGACGAAAAGTCGCCTCACACGCCTATAGGGTTGACAGATGGTGTCCATGTGGTAACAAAATGGCTTGAAGTTCGTGCCTATCCACTCGACCCTAATATTCACCATATTGACCCAATGATTCTCCTTAAAAGTCTTCTCATTACAGTTCTTAATGATCTAAGAGAAATCATTATCTTTATAAATCTTTATAAGTTCATCTATTCTTCAAATGAAAATTCGACAACTCATGTGGAAAAATTTATAGATGTTTTGGTAACTAGTTTGGTAATCGACCATGATTATTATTATCTCATTTGGTTTTCTTCCACCTTGGTTGATTCTTGCTATGTCTGATATAGATCACATGTTGAAAGATCCTTCTTCACCTAGGAATAATCCAAACTGCATTATTATGCCATTATAGACCAATGATTGACCAACAACAAGCCTTAACTCCTTTGACAAACATCAAACAAGGTCTTTCGAAAGATGCATGTGTGTCGGTTTAAAGTTGTGTGTACTCTTTATGTGAAAATTTTGTTAAATGATGACACCATTCGTTAATACTTAATCCAAGGGTTTAATATGCAAATAATAATTATTGATAAAGTAATTTATTAATTGCGAAAGAATGGTTAGTAGTTGCAAATGTTATACATTAATTAAAGGATGAAAATTTATATGTTAATTATATATTTCATACATAGGAAGTGTGTTAACATCATGTTAAGTCATGAATAAATTAAAGGCTCAATTCGACTTTACTTATGTAATTAAAGGATTTTTTAATTGCAAAGTTGATTGTAACTATTTTCAATCACAAATTATAGTTTAAAAATTAAAGTTTTTTTACTAATGTTATGAACTTTTTATATTTGATCAAAATGTTTAACTAAATGATTTTTTTGGACATAAAATATAATGTGATGCCATTGATACAAAAGAAGATACTTTTTTAAGATTTTGAAAAGCATAAATTCAGATATACAATGAAATATGGATTTTTTTAAAAAATTACCAATTAAATCAATAATATAAATTCTCATTTTTGAAATGTAAAATTTTAATACAAATAAAATTTAGAAAAAAAAATTGCCGTATGAATTTTGTAATATAATTTATTACACTATAATGTGATATGAATTTTTAATTTCACACTAATATGGATTCCAGATATGAGGGACTTGGGACATGCAAATCGAGCAATGACATTTTTATACAAAAATATGGCCATGGCTCTAACATCATCAACATTGATTACCTTGGCCTTTGTTCATTCTCTTTTTAAAAAACATAGCATTAGGTTTTTTATTAAAATCTCATTAAAAAAACATTATATAAAATGCCCAATTTGATTTGCACGAATTATATGTCACACCATTTATATTTTTAACATTTAAGGAAATAATTATTGAACTAACGTAAATGTGTTTCAATTTGATCGACATTTATTCATCATAATCATAATTATTTAAAATCACCAAATTATGCAAGTTTGCTTTAACAAATTTATAATTAAAACGTAAATATTGGGATCATATCTTATTATTTTTTCAAATTTCAAATCCAATTTTTTTAATATTTTGAATTGAATATTGGAAGAACAGAATATTAAAGTTGCAATATCCTTTAAATTTGTCAAAATTATGTATTTATAATGACTTTGAAATGAATATATCAAAGTTAATTGTTTCACATTTGGGATTGGTTTCAAATTTTGAATATTTTATAAAATAGTTTTTCAAACATAGTGTAACTTGATAATAAAATCATATAAAAAAGAGGCATGCAATGTAAAATAGTAAGCAAATCTTGGAAAAAATGACTAAATCCTCCCTTTCTTTTTATTCCTTTCAAAAATTTTGACAAAAATTAAAAAATGACAATGAATCAATAAATTAAATCAAACATTTTTAGTACGAATAAATTATGTTAATTGACAAAGTAATATGGATTTATGGACAATGTAAATTTTTTCCATGTTTGAATTTTGAACCAAAGCTCGTATTTCAATTTTAAAAAAATAAAATTTTGTACTCATGAATTGATCATAATAAATTCATAAAAAGATATAAATATCCTAAAAAAATATAAATATCCATATGTATTAGGTTTATAAGTTGAACACATGTTTGTTGTTTTGTAATTCAAGTTTTCAATACAATTATCATCATATAAAAAAATATTTAAAAAATGTTTTAAATCAAGAGACGTTGTTTTAATTTATTTTAATCATGATGTTATTTTCATGCACAAGGTTAAAGAATTTTATAATTTCATTTTGTCGACCTTGTTAAGTTCAATCATGAATACATATTTGTAAAGTTATATGTTAAATGTTCAATGTTGCAAAAAACAAATTGTGATATTCATGTATTAAAAAAAAGGTTCGATTTGTGTGTGATTTGATCATATTGTTCAACATCATAACAAATTTTCATGTCTTTGAAATCAATTGAAAGCCCGTGGAGAGGAAGAAAAGAATAAAACCTTTTAATTTTGTAACAATTGATGGAATTACGTCCTTCAATGCATGATTTCATTTTAAATCTTTTTTTTCTAATGAGTCAATTTTTAAAAGAATATATATTTTTGGAAAATGGATTAAGAGTTCACATTCTTTTTCATTTTTAGGTTTTAGTTTTTACATAGCAAAAACATATGAAAAAAAATCTAAAAAATGTGAAAGGTGTCATATTTAGTTCGAATCTAACTATATAAATTCACAATGATTTGCCTTCGAGAATGTTTGAAACCATTAAAAATTTCAAACATTGAAAGTGTCCATAAGATTCAAACATTACATTAAACATTAAATCCTAGTCAAAATTTAATTTGATAATTCGACATGATCCAACCTTGGCATGGCCACATACTTCTAATGGAAACTATTGGATTTCAAATGGTGAGTTTGAACATTATCCAAATTGAAATTTCTAATTCATTTCAATTCAATACATAAAACGTTTTATGTGTGTTCATGTGAAAAAACAAAATAGTTGATCAAATTTTTCAAAAAAAAAATTGAAATTTGATTAATATATGCAAAGTATATAGCCTTTTCTTTCCCATCTTCACCACGATAGAAGACAAATTGATGTTTCTTTCTTCACCCTTGGATAATTCGTAAAGCTATTAGGAATGACAAAAGTAATAAATACATATTATAAATTATGTTAAATTCAAGGATGAATCATTTTGACTAGTGTTAATCATTACTCAAGCTTACGACAAATGAATTGAATAAGAAATGTTTAAGAAAAAAAAAGAATGTAAGAAAATGATATAAGGAGAAAAATATCCCCAAGAAATTAATTAAATTAGAAGAAATGCATGAAAAAATATCATTAAAAAAATCAAAATATCAATCAACCTCGGGTTTCAAATTCTTCAATGTAAAAACTGAGAATTGCAATTCACAAATCATCTTGACAAGAATAAAGATGGGTACGTATCATAGTTGCATAAGACACTTGTAGTTGCATAAGACAAGTTGCAATAGATAGTGTTTTTCTAGTTAGTTATAGCTTGGTTATAGGATTGCGGAAGAGAGTTAGGGTTAAGCCATGGGTCTATAGTCTATACCAAATATAGAAAGAGGGCGAAGTTTTTGAGAGAGAGATACAAGAGAGAGACAAGGAACTCACTTGCAGTTTTTTGAAATAGGTGCCATTGCAAATTCAATTGAAAAGTTCAAGCAGGATAGCCATGTTGACATTGTCTTTCTTTTGGGTGGCTATAGCAAACCTCAAGAAACAACACACCCATCTGGATCACAACATGTCATTAGACTTCATCAGCTATTTATGCAACACATTTGAGAAGGTAATTTCCCAATAGGGTGGTGAGCGATCAATGAACAAATAGGTCGTCAACTGGAAGAACATTGGCAATGTGTTTCATTCTATTTCAGAGACTAGAAAACTAGTTGATTTCCTGAGAGTTTCAGGCCCATAAATCTCATAAAACCTCTTCATGAAAAGTGTCATAGTATTATTACCTCCAAACTCCTACCATGCATGCCAAAAAAAAAGGATACATTTCAAATCACCATTGAGAAGCCAATTACTGATTAGGTTATGGGTACTCTAATCTAGCCTGAACCACCACACTTTGAGCAAAGTTCTTGCCAGGATGCAGTGTGTCAGGAGGCCTTTTACCTTCTACTTCATAGCAGCTTTCCATCACAGGGACCCTTTCAAGCAAAATGGAAGTCTTTGAATAAAATCCACAGGTAACGCTAAGTTCACCCAAAAGCCACAGCATTTCCTGGAAACCTCTTCCCACCGCACTTTCCAAACTTGTTACTGCTGTTGTACAACTCTGTGATGAATCCCACATTGATAGGCCCCAAAAAAACACCAGCCAAAATTGTATCAGCAACCAACATTCTTCACGCACTTACAAACAAATTCAATTACAGCTAGCTAGCTACATTTTCTCTACCAATCTGTCTGTTTCCAGCATTTCCTCGAGTAATGCTGATGAATGCAAAAAGAGCCCAGGGGAAATTGCTGCAGTGTGATCATCCAACACAGTGCAAATTTGTTGTGCAAAGATTGAAGACTTATAAGCTCTGATGAACAGGAGCATAAACCCAAGGGTTTTACATGCTTCCAGACATCAAGCACATCAAGCAAAAATGCAGGCAAATATGCAGAAATGTGCACATGTAGACAATTCTACTCAAAAGAATCTGCAAAAAATCCATGCACAAAGATGAGTTGTTGCAGGATTCATCTCTGTCTGTGCTCTTCCAATTGTGCAAAAGGATGGATCTGACACCTCTAGAACAAACAAACAAACAGCAAGAGAAAATCAGAATAGCCTCAGCAAGCTTACCAGTTTTTTCTTCCAGGGTTCGGTTGATCAGAGGGGTGGGAGTGGGGGGGCCAATAGAGCTGCTGCTGCTGCTGAGGATTTTTCCAGAATTGAGAGTTGTTGCAAAAGCTAAGGTTTATTCATTCAGGGTTTATGAAGAAGACCAAAACGAAATCTGTTAGAAAGCAAGCAAGCTCTGTCTGCTTCAGGTCTGAGATTTTTTGTTGCCTTTCTTCCTCACCTCAGATGATTGCAGACCTGCTTGAGTGCTGCTTTCTAGATTTTGTGTCTCGCTGCAACAACAACAATGTTGTAGAAGCTAAGAACAAGAGTTGCAGCATGAATGCAACAAGAGGAGATTTCTGGGCTCCTTTCAATGCTTCCTCCTGCTCTCAGAAATCCAAAACCCTAGCTCCTCAAGCTTCATGGGTGCAGCAACAGCATTCGATGGATGAGTCCCCACCCAATTCCCAATTCCTCCCCAAAAATTGTTTCATCAAGCAAAAGTTGCAGCCTCGATCGATCCGATGAAACCCAACAATCCAGAGCCCCGGATTCTCGGAAACAAATCCCACCATCAAAGGTAGAGAATCTAGGAGGTACCCAAAAAAAAAAAAAAGTGGGTGTATTAGGGAGCGAGTGCAGACGAGGGATTTTCGCAGCCACCCACCCACATACCTTTCTTGTGTTATCTATCCATTCGTCGGCGTGGAAAATTCGCGACACCTAGACGTCATCAGCGAGCACAAGGTCGGAAGATCCTCAAACCCTAAAACCAGTCCCCCAGACAGGAGCAGTTTCTTCAAATTCCTTTACCTGAAACTACTACTGATTGTTTTGCTTTGGGTCTTTGATCATCGTCCAGGGCTTGATGGGTTTGGAAATTACATAAATTTCGTGAGCTTCAGGAGGAAATAAAACTCCTAAACCATTCTCTGGTTTTTTGTTTTTTTGGGGGTTGTTGGTGTAGAGACAGATTTCTCTTGTTTTGTTTCAGAGACGTACATTTTTGGTTGCAGAAATTTTGATTGCAAAGAGAGAGAGAGAGTGTGTGTGTGTGTTGTGTGGGAATTGCATTTTGGAAGTTGGGTTTTGTCAGATTTCTTCAGAAAGGTTTGCAGAAGAGAAAGTAGGAGGAGTTGTAGAACAAAATTGCAGTTGCAGAAAGAAAATTTCTTCAGAGTTGCCGAAGAGAATTGAGAAGAAGAAGGAAAGAAGAAGAAGAAAGAGAGGAGGATAGGGGATTCTTCCTTGAGAAAGCTTGGAGCAGGTAGTTAGGAATGGCCACACTGGCTGTCCCTGCTGCTGCTGCTCCTCCTCCACTTGTGGCAGCATCATCATTGAGGAGCAGCAAGCAGGATGGTAGTGGAAGGGTGAGCTCTGTGATGGCGGTGCTCCCAGCTGCTGCCAGCAACTCCAATTTGTCTCTTGCTTCTGCCCTCCCCTATGGAAGAGGCATCCATCAGCACAGACAGCCTCTTGTTTACATCTCTCCGATGCCAAGGTTCTTCACCGTTGACCCTTGATGATTTTCTTTGTTGGTGGTCTTTTTTTGCTTGGTCTTTTCGTTGCAAGTTTTTTTCCTCATAGTTGATTGATTGTCTTCCTCATCTGTTTTTGCAGATGGTTGCAAGTGAGAGGATCCCGACTGCAGGAGAAGCTACAACAAAACAGTAGAAATTCACAAGTGCAGGAGATTCAATGTCAATCATCAAGAGCACAGCAGCATCCACATTGTTTGATGACATGGAGATCAAGATTGCAGCAAAGGGTTTCTTTGAGCAGCAGCAGCTGGTTGGGAAGCTCCTCAGTTATGTCATCATCACTCAGACGAGTCAACCCCATGAGACGACCTTTATCAAACAGACCAATCTTTGTAAGTTTTTCTTTTTGCAGATTTACAGATTCCAAACCAGAAACATATCACCAGAAGCAGATTGCAGTTTTTTTGTTTTTTGGCCCCTTCTTCTTTATTCCTGGGAGGATGAGTGATGCATTCTCACATGTGTGTGTGTGGCCACCACCCAGACGGTGCAAGCAAACACAGGACCAAATGAGCCACATGCAGCAAATCTGGCATCAGTACCAGAGGAAGGGTTGCGGCAGGAGCTTGAAGATCAAGCACTGTCATTGGAGTCAACTTTGAGAAGAGAAGTAGATGTTGATGACTTTCTGATGTCCAAGCTGCCGTCTCATCCCAAGCTTCACCGTGGCTGTCTTGAAAATGGCTTGCACTACGTCATCCTACCAAACAAAGTTCCTCCCAACAGGTAAGAACAGCAAAAGATTGAAAGATGCCAGGAATCAGCTTTTTTTTTCCAGATTTTTCAGGTACTCACTCACTCACTACTCAAGGGAGAGAGAAAAAGAAAGAGAGCACCCACACACCCCAAATGTGATAATTGAGAATTTGAAGGTGATGATGATGGGGATGGCACTCACAACAGGTTTGAGGCCCACATGGAGATGCACGTGGGTTCCGTAGATGAGGCAGACCACGAGCAAGGAATCGCACACATGATTGAACATGTTGCATTTCTGGGCAGCAAGAAGCGCGAGAAGCTTCTTGGAACTGGAGCTCGCTCAAATGCTTACACTGACTTCCATCACACCGTCTTCCATGTCCATTCTCCTGTGACCACCCAGGTTGCATTCCTCCCCTGCCCCCACACCCACCAACCAGGGTTTTTTTTTTTCCAATTTTGTGATGTAACCACAGGTGAAATAGGAAAAGAGCCAAATTTGGCTACAGTTCAATGAGGACAGTAGACATTTTCTAGAATCTTGCTATATGTTTTGGTGACCTCCAAGAACCCAGTGTCTAAATAGGGTGACTTTCATGTTTTTCTCCTCTGAATGTGGCAAACTAAATTGCATCTGAAAGGATACTTGTGACAGTTTTTAAAAAAAGTGTTCTGTAGATGCAAAATTTCACACCAAAAAATTTGCTGCCACCAACCAGCTAGTGCTTCTTGAATCCTATAAGTCATAGACGGATGTTTACAAGCTTGTCATTGTGATGATCAAGAAGCAATCAACAGAATTGCACATCACCACCTGAAGGTCTTTTGCAAGTCAGATTTCCACTTCGAGATTTGATCTAGAATTCTTATTGGGGGTTATGCTCTTTGTACAAGCAGGGTACAAATGAACCTCTACTCCCACTTGTGTTGGAAGCGCTTCATGAGGTGATTTCATTCCCTCATCTCTTTGGTGGAAAAACCCGTCTGTTTATGTGATCATGTACTTATGTCAGGATTGATGAATTCATTGTTTTGAGTTTGTCCGAGTGTTCTGGAGATCTTTGTTATGATGAAAATCTTTGTTTTGAGTTTTTGTCTGCCTGTGCATTGTAGAGAGATCTTTGTTGTGTTGAAAACAATCTTGTGGGATCTATGAAAACAGATTGCCTTCAAGCCCAGGTTTCTTGCATCACGAGTGGAGAAAGAGCGGAGGGCTGTATTGTCAGAGCTGCAGATGATGAATACCATTGAGTACAGAGTTGACTGTCAGGTGTGGTTTGTCATCGCTTTTTCCAACTCTTTACCATTTCAGTGATCTGAATTGCAAGCAAAGGTATGGTTTGGAAGCAGTTTGTCTCTTTTTTTTTATTTACTGATTCATGTGTATTGGTGATGATATTGCAGCTGCTTCAGCAACTGCATGCAGAGAATATGTTAGGCTATCGATTTCCAATTGGGTTGGAGGAGCAAATCAAGAAGTGGGATCCAGAGACAATCAAAGCTTTTCATGAGCGGTGGTATTTTCCAGCAAATGCCACTTTATTTGTTGTTGGAGACATTGGCAGTGTCAGCCGCACTTTAGAAATGATTGAGGTACAATTACAGTCTGGTGCTCCAAGCCCAACACCCATGTTACAGAGAAGCCTTAAAATGCCCTTGTGCAAAAGAACAGAAGGAGTTTTCAGAATTGGGCAATGATAACATGGAGTTGTTGTCAATATAGGTCCATGCTTTACAAACTAGGAATTGGAGACATGTTTTCTGATCTTCTTCACTTGGCACAAATACTGGCAGGCTCAGTTTGGCTCCACGCCTGCTGGAGTACACATTTCAACACACACATCACATGAGAACATCAACCATACGGCGATGACTGTGACCACACGCAAGGAGCGGCATTCTGTGCGGCCACCTGTGAGACACAACTGGTCATTGCCGGGCGGCAGTAACCAACAGCTGAAAAAGCCTTTTGTCTTTCAACATGAGCTGCTGCAAAACTTCTCCATCAGCTTGTTCTGCAAAGTATGCATGCTCGTTTTTTACAACGTGTTATGAAACTGTAAATGCCTGCTTGTTGATTGTGTTTGGGGTGGGTGGGTCTCTCTCTCATTTGAACTTGAGAGAGTCTAAAGGAGTTTAGATCTTCATGAAGTTCTGTTCTTTTGGGGGAGCTTGTCCAAGTGTGTGACTGTTTTTTGGTTGCTTTCTTTTGCAGACACCTGTACAAAAAGTTCAGAAGTACTCAGACTTGCGAGATGTTCTCATGCGACGAATTGTTCTTTCAACCCTCCAGTTCCGTGTCAACACCCGTTACAAGGTCTGCACTAAAGCAACACATTTAGCATTGTTGTCAGTTCTTCTATTGAGCAGCTTTGAATCAACATGCCATGTTGCTTGCTCCTTCGGTAAAAGCTTGATGACAGGGGGTGATTGTGCAATCTCACATTTCTATCTGCACTGACAATCATGACAAAAGTCAGAAGTTCTGCTTGCAGAAGCAATTAGAGTTTAATAATGAGTTTTTTTTTTTGTGACTCGCACAGAGTGCAAATCCGCCATTCAATGGAATTGAGCTGGACCATAGTGATTCTGGCAGGGAAGGCTGTGCTGTAAGCACACTGACCATAACCGCAGAACCAAAGCATTGGGAGGGTGCTGTCAAAGTGGGTGTACAGGAGGTAAAGTTCTTTTTGTTAAACCCCTCAAGTTTCTTCTTCTTCAGTATTTTATTCATTGCTGAGCTGCATGATATCCATGGCAACAACTAGCGATGTGGAAAGGAGGATCAGATTGCAAGTCCAAAGTGGGTAACCACACCTCATGATTTTAGGGGTCTCCTGCAGGTGAGGAGATTGCATAAGTTTGGGGTGACGAGAGGAGAGTTGGCACGGTACTTGAATGCGCTGCTTAAGGACAGTGAGCACTTGGCAGCAATGATTGATAACGTGCCTTCCCTCGATAATCTGGACTTCATCATGGAAAGTGATGCTTTGGGCCACACTGTTATGGACCAGCAACAAGGCCATGAAAGTCTCTTGGCTGTAGCTGAGACTGTCACCCTAGAAGATGTAATGGGCTTCTTCTTCACCACTGCTCCTGTTTCTGCTGTGTACTACTACTGTTTGACCATGGATATTCTTGTCACCTACCAACCCAGTCAAAGAGTTTGTTGGAAAGCAGTCAGTCTTCAGGGCTGATGTTGGGTTTTGGGTTCAATCTCTTTTTATCACAGGAGCATTGGGTAGTATTTTTTTACATTCCAAAACTACCCAACACTCCTCTGAGATTCTCACTTGTTGTACATGGGATTTATTGGACACTTGCCAGGTCAATAAGGCAGGTGCATCAATGTTGGAGTACATTGCTTCTTATGGAGATCCGACAGCTCCGGTACCTGCAGCCATTGTCGCTTGTGTACCTAAAACCATACATGTTGAGGAAGGTGTAGATGCAAACTTTGATATCACCCCCGATGCGATTCTGAATGCCATTTCTGTTGGTCTTAATGAACCTTTGGCTTCCGAACCTGAGGTGCATGCTTATCTCTAAACTTTTGTGCGTTGTGCTTCTCTCTCTGCTAATTAAATGGGTTTGGTGGGATCATCTATCTGAGCATCTTTTGCATGAGAATGGGATTTAGGCCAGAACCAGATAAACTGGGAGCAGGGAGTGGAGGAAAGGTTTTTCTAAAGCTCTAGAGTAGTTTCAACAGTTTTTCAGCTTCTTTTTGTGTATATGTTCAGCTGGAGGTTCCAACAGAGCTGGTGTCTCCAGTTCAGTTAGCATCATTGCACATGCGATGGCAGCCACGGTTTGTCCCAGTGACAGATGTGGCAGGTGCAAAGAACTTGTCTAAGTACAGTGATGAAGCAACTGGTGTTGTTCAACGACGTTTATCAAATGGGATTCGTGTCAACTACAAGGTAATAATAGACAGTTGTAACCCATCAACAACAACAACTAGTAAACCCTAAACCCTAAATCCTCTAGTAAAGAGAGATTGATTTTTCTTTCTCTATTTGAGGCAATGTGATCATGGGTTTGATCATGATGTTTTCAATCCCATTTCAGACCTTGCAAAATGCAAGCACTATGGAGTTCAAGTGCTTTTTTTGGAGTGATGAAAGGTGAGTGGGTGATATTTTATTTTGTGGATTTTGTGAGTACAGATCACACAGAATGAAGCAAAAGGAGGTGTTTTGCGGTTGGTGGTAGCAGGGGGAAGAGCTCAGGAGAAGACTGGTGCTAGTGGAGCTGTTGCTGTTGGTGTGCGCACTCTCAGTGAAGGTGGTGCCGTTGGTGGCTTCTCAAGGGAGCAGGTAAGTAAGTCTCTTTTGAGGTCAGTTCAGTCAAGAGTTTTGTTTTTCACACGCCCCAAAAATGCTTGGCATCTCTTGCCTTTCCATTTTGTGATGGAGAAAGGAGAGGGTTAGAGTAGAGGGGCTCTCTGCTCCTGCTACTCAAATGTTGTGTGGACTTTCAGGTGGAGGAGGTACAAGAGAAAACTCTCTTTTTCACATCCAGCACTCATTTCTGCTTTGTCTCTCTGTTGCTGTGCAGGTGGAACTCTTTTGTGTAGGCAATTTGATCAACTGTGTACTGGAGGCAGATGAGGAATTCTTATGCATGGACTTCCGTTTCACTCTGCGGGATGGTGGTATGCGTGCAACTTTCCAACTCCTCCATATGGTGCTTGAGGTATGACCATTGTCATGTGGCCTCCTGTGCCATCATCACTGCTTCCTCCTCATATTTTTTTTGGCTGTCTTATTGTTGGGCTTGTGATGTTGATATGCAAAGATGATGTTCGAAGCTTTCTGAAGTGTGGAGGATCTCTCTATCTTGGTTTGCAGCACAATGTGTGGCTGGAAGATGCGTTAGACAGAGCAAAACAGCTGTACCTGTCACATTACCGTGCAATGCCAAAAAGCTTGGAGCGGGCAACCGCACACAGACTAATGCGTGCAATGTTTGATGGGGAAGAACGCTTCATTGAACCCTCTCCTCAGGCAATTGAAAAGCTGACTCTCCCAGTTGTCCAGGAGGCTGTGATGCAACAGCTGGTTCCATCAAACATGGAGGTGTGTCATGGGTGAACAAGAAAATTCCTGCTTGCTTTTTTGCAGCCACCTCCTATCAGTCTAGTGTCATCTCTGTGGTGGTGAAGATGACTCTGAATTGGCATATTTTTGCAGGTTTGTGTAGTGGGTGATTTTTCAGAGGAGGAAGTTGAGTCATGTTTGCTGGATTACCTAGGCACAGTCACAGCTAAAAAGACTGATGATCATGTTCTCAAGCTCACCCAAGCAGCTGAGAAACCTGTACTTATAAACGATTTCTCAACTCCTGAACAACGACATCAAAAAGTGAGAGAATCTCTTCTCTTCTCTGCTACACATGAGCTAATTTGATCATGAGCTACTTTGTTCCCAATGGTTTATCATCATGAACAGCAGTACCAGCAGCAGCACTAAGTGCATCATGCTTCAGATCCCATTCCTGCAAGTTTTGTGCATGGTTGGGTGGTGGGTGACCAACGATACTTAGTTTTATGTTGGGGTTGCAGGTTTTCCTTAGGGATACAGATGAGAGAGCATGTGCATACATAGCTGGTGCAGCACCGAATAGATGGGGATTCACTTCAGATGGGCGTGATCTCAATACTCTCATTGAGCCAGTTCCACCTTCACTATCAGGTAGATTGCCTTTGATCCATTGACCCTCAAGTGGCCCCTGGTCTATTGGCTCTTCACACATTCCTCAGTTTTTTCATGAACTTGTTGTCAACGGTACAGTAATACCATGACAGAGCTGTACATATCCATCAAACAGATTTTATCTCAATTTATAAGTCTTGTGTCTATACTGATTTTTGACAAAAAGTCTGTAGTTTTGAGCAGATTGAGAGAATAGAAGGGTATTTCTTTTCTTCCTCACATGACAATAAAAGGGTGCTGCTGACATGCGAATTGGTGAGCTTCTTTGACAGAGGAACAAGCAAGGTCATTGGCAGTACCAGGAGTAGAAGTTATCAAGGATAATAGCAACACACTGTGTTGGAAGAGGATGCGCCATCCTCTGTATGCTTCTGTTGCACTGACTCTCTTGGCAGAAATTATAAACGCTCGGTGAGTTTTGGATTTTACTGTGCTACTTACTAGTCATGTACAGAACACCCCCCTTGTTCAATCCAGTATTTGTTGATGTCACATTCACATTGTTGCAGTGTGGAATTGTTGGAGTTTCTCACCAGGGCTATGGGTGTTAATAGAATTTTCTTTTTAGCTGGGATTATTTATCCATTTCAGAAACCCGTTGAACTATTTCATCTTTTTTTTTTCCTGGTTTGTCCTTGACAAATAAAATAAAATAATGGAACATATCATGGAAAAACTGGAATTGTGTTTTGGTCATGGAAAATCATCTCCAATTTGCATCCATACAGAGTTCAGAGTCTAATAGCAGTCATGAATTGACTGGATGCTGCAGGCTGTTTACAACTGTACGGGATGCTTTAGGATTGACGTATGATGTATCATTTGAACTTAGTTTATTCGACCGGTTGAAAGCAGGCTGGTTTGTTATATCCGTCACTTCTACTCCAGCTAAGGTAACAACAATAATAATTCACTTGTTTGGTTTTTTCTTGCTTTTCAATCTTGACTAGTGTTGATAGATTGTTGTTCTGGTGGAGATTTCTCTGCAATTTCATACACGTTGCCTAGTGTTGATATATTCTACACCCAAGTTCCAGATTTCACCCTGTACCTAGAACCCCAGAAAGTGGTGTCTGTGTATGATTGTTGTGTTGGGTCTTTATGGATGTTGAGAAGTTTGAATCATCACTGTGCTTTGTGTTTTCTGTAGATCAAACATGCGGTTGATGCATCTTTGAACGTACTCCGTAGTATCCAAGGAAGCAAAATCAACCAGCGAGAACTTGATCGGGTACTTCTCCCGTTCTCCCTCTTTTTAATTTCTGACATGAGCAAGGATTTGAAGGTTCTTACCTTGATTGGGTATATTCCCTTTCTCCCTCTTTTGAGTTCTGATGTGAGCAAGGATCTGAAGGTTTTTACCTTGATTGGGTATCACTCCCGCTATATGTCTCTTGAGTTCTGACATGAGCAATGAATTGAAAACTTTTACCTCAAATGTGCACACTGACTCCCTGGATGGGTGCACCACCCACCTTGCTGTACCTGCCTGAATTGTATTTTGTAACAACCAATGGGTTTGGGGAATAATTGTGGTGGCTTTTAGGCAAAGAGGACATTGTTGATGAGGCATGAGTCTGACTCAAAAGACAATACGTACTGGCTTGGGATGTTGACACATTTGCAGGCTCCATCTGTGAGTAGAAAGGTAAGAATCCTTTTTGTCAGATCCCTTTTTGTTTGGACTATGCATGTCTGCCAAGTTGCACAGCTGAAAAGTACACTTGGAACTTCTAAACAAATTCTCACATTATTGTCTCCCTGTTGTGTTGTGTAAAAGATTTTCACAGGCCCGATCGGACTTGTGCAATCTTTATTGTGCCTACACCTTCTGAGACTTATGCAAAGAAAAAATTCTGTTCATTAACACTTGTGGGTGTTGTAACTAGTAACGGGGCTGGAGTTATTCCCATGTTTGTAAACTCACTGTTGCAATTGCAGGATGTGGGCTGCTTACGGGACTTACCACATCTGTATGAGGTAACAACAGCAGAGGATGTTTATAATGCTTACAATTACCTTAGCCTGGATGATGGATCTCTCTTCACTTGCATTGGAGTTGCTGGCACAGAAGCAGGCAAAGGCGAAATCATTGAAGTGGCTGAAGAACTTCCTGGTAAAAAAATCCTATAATACTTCCAACATCCATAACCACTTTGAGACTAATGTTTTCAGCTGAGACTAATGTTTTCTTCTCTTCATGATCTCGATGTATTTGTCTCTCTACCATCCCCTTGATCTGGGTATCTGATAAAAGCTGGTTTCTATTGGCAGAAGATGATCCAATTGGTGGTGGCTTGCAAGGTTCAACCTTACAACATGGGAGGGGAATGTCCACTATGACACGACCTACAACTTAACTTTTTTTTCACTCTTCCCAAATTCATACATCTGTAACTCATCTGTACTCCAATTTTTTCCAACTAATGAATGCTCCATAGCGAATGATCTGCCCATCATACCATTTCAGATCAATGTGTAACTGGGCCTCTTTTTTTGGTGTTGGAAAAAGGGGTTTTGAGTGTGCTTGGAATAGGGGGATGAATCATCAGTATTTATGCAGGAATGTGGCACACTGCTGCCTTTGTACGCAACTATTTGTCAAGGTGCTTTAGGAGATGTGACAAATAGTATCAAAATTGGAAACACTAATTAGATCAGGTAGTGCACATTATACATCAACTGAAAATTGGGCAAAATAGGTGCCTGATGTAATGCAGAATATCTGTATGGATTTCTTCAACAAAGAATTCAGTTGATGAAATTCTTCTCTTCAACTGAAATTCTTCTCTTCAACTGAAATTTCTTCTCTTCACATTTGGGGATGAATGGTATGTCATCTTTGCCACTGAGAAGTCCTGGTGAAAACCTTCATCTGCTTCAGTCCAGGCAGCAGACAGTTAGCCTTTCACAAGACATTTGCTGCAAGGCTCTGTTCAATTTTAAGAGAGATGCTGCATTTTCAAGGATTTATGCATCCCTGTGATGCCATAGAGTTTTGAAGAGGAAACCTGTGTACAAAAAATTATATCCATCTGACCTCTAGATCGACTGAGATTATGATCTAAAGGGTATTTTAGGGTAAAGTTTCATGAGCAGGATTGTTTCAGACTTTGTTGTTGAGAAGACAATTTTGATCAAATATAAACATTGAAAAGCTCACACACTAGCCCTTCAACTTGAAAGACAAAGAAACGAACTTGTGGCATAGTAGTTAAAAAGTTCTTCATAGTTCTGTGAAAAGCACACCACTGCCTAAGCACTTCCATGAAACAAAACTCAAACAACACTGTTCACAGCTAGCTGCAGCCTGCCTTTCACAACCACTCCCTCTACAACTGTGCATCACTCTTCTTCATGTGGCACCATGATATGTGGAATTATCCCAGATCATTTGCCTTTTCCTCTCTCGGCTGCATTAACAGCTGCTGATCAAAATTGCAAGACATTCCTATCAGGGGGACTTTGTCATTGTCCACACCTTGCAGATCATGTTTCTCTCCTACACAAGCTCTTTTTAACTCAACTCTGCCATCCAAGAAAGTACCATGGCACAGGCATACTGCAACGGTAACATTACTGCTATAGCTAATAATCCATTAAGCAAAGTACCACATAGTACCACTCAACCAGTTCTCTTCCCTATATTCAGCTCTATTCAACCTCATGAAACCTACATTTCTCTGCAAATACTAAATTTGAACCCACTCTACTCCTCCAATACGCATTCCTGCATGACAGAAATAGACCTGGTTAATGCAAAGCTCATCACATCAAATTGCAATGTAACACTGATGACAAGAACACCCTTGAAATACAAAGAAATACTCCTACCTTTGCACATACCCTAGACCAGTAATGCCACCAAGAACAAAAACAGAAGAAGGGGGCTATACATCATGTCTATATTGTCATGAAAATCAGGAATGAAATCAAAATTGAATCAGAAAAGAAAAAAGAATAAATCAGAGACAATCTGAAAATACTTACATGCTTGTATGGCAACTGATTCTCCACCAAGTGACAATAAATTTGGCACTTATGCTACAGCAATCAAAGTGGTTGTGCCTTTTGGTTGTTCTGTCTTCTGTGGAGGGGGAGGAGGGTCTTGGAAGTCCTCCTGCAATAAGAGAAGATCACTTTACAAGCTTCAGAAAAGAGAACCAACACTAAACCCAACTTGCAAAGTAGGTCTGAACAGAAAAAAAACCCATCACAATACTCTCTATCAGTAGCACTGTGAAGAATTCAATTAGTGTCCTGCTCCAGATTACCAGGTTGTAGATAACTGTGATGTACAGAGAACAGCTTGGACAGCGGGCAATCTCCTCTCCTATCTTCAGATCTTCCTGCAAAAGACAATCATAAAAATAAAATTCTTAACTCTGATGCAAGGATTTCAATTCCACAGTGGCTCTCTCAAGAAAAACAAAGCAAAGCATCTGGTTAGCTGAGTCTCTAACCTTCTATTGACAAAGAGCTTCCAGAAAAGAGAAGAAACCAGGGAGGGGGAGGAGGCCTGTACCTTGGTAATCTGGAACAGATCACCACAAGGACATGGGTATGTGAAAGCTTGGATTTCATCATTCCATTCCATGTCTTCAATCTCCACATCATCGTACGACATCTTACTCTCTGCTCCTGGTTCTTGTCTCTTTCGTCTCTCTGCAACACATTCCCTCGTCAATCTATGGCATCTTGCCACTCTGTGTCTCTTTCTGTCTCTGTTTCTTGTCTTTTTGTCTCTCTACAACACATTAACTTATCAATCCATGACATCTTGCCATCCTCTCTCTCTCTCTCTCCAACTGCCAACCTCCAGAATAACATCATCCCCGGAGTAATCTTCCTCAATTATGCTCTTGAACCATATTCAATAATCCGCCATACTTACAGAAACTTGAATTGCAAAGCTTCACGGAGAAAAACCAAACAAAAAGAGAAACAGGAGAGACGGTGTTCTACCAAACGAAAAGGAAACGAATGGGAGTTGTGGCAACCAAAGCTCACTCACAAATTCTTCTACTTCTTCTTCTTCCTGCCGCCCTTCGTCACCTTTCTTGTGCTCCTGGATCTTACTTGCTTGACCTGAAGAAGAAAACTTTCAACCCCGTCGTCGTCGCCGCCGCAACGGCTAAGAAAACAACCTCCTGAGCGATCAATTTTTTTTGCAACAAGGCCTGTTGTGAATTCCTGAGCGAACAATTCTCTTTGCAACAACGCCTGTTACAAATACCTGAGCGAACAATTCTCTTCTGCCGTCGCTCCCTTCGCCTTCTTCCCACTCCTCCTCTAATACTCGATACGCTAGAGTAGCCTACCACGACCATTTCAGCCGAGCGAGCGGAATTGCACCTTGTTTGATCAAGGTGGGTCGGCGAAGTCCTCCCAAAACCCTGGAAACTTCGAGGGATTCTAGGGCTTCCCTACAAACCCTAGAAATTCCAAAACCTTCTTAGAAAGCCCTTTAAATTGAGATCTGGGACCCCATCCATTCAGTTTTGTTCAAAACCCTAATATTGTTTTGTTTCCATTGATTAACAAGCTCTTGAAATTTGTGTCCACTAAATGACAAGCTTAATCTTTGAAGTTCCTTTGTTGGGTTATTAGGGTTATGAGACTCTCCAAATTCTCAAAATCCTTTGATATTGATTTCATTGATATAGATTCCTCTCTTTTGTAAACAAACAAAAAAAAACTCTTTTCTTGCCTTTTTTTGGTGTATTAATTAATTAGGGTTATGGGAGTCCTTCCACATTTTTCATAATTCTCAAAATCCTTTGCTATTGCTTACATGATTTAGAGCTAACTTTGTAAAAGCCCAACAAAATCTTTTACTCGGTTTTTGAAGGTGATGTTATGGTGCCAGGTTTTTGCAAAATTTGGGATGCTTGAAACAAACCAAGAAGAGGGGACAATTTTTGGTTGGATAATCTTTGGAGAGATGATTTCTGGTGTGGGATAATGTTTGGTGGGATTAGAGAGGTTGCAAAGGGAGAGGGGGAAGGGGGAGAAATCAGACAAACAAAGAGGAAGAGGAGGAGGAGGAGGAGGAGGAGGAGGAGCACAAAGACCCACAAGGGCACCAGAAGAATGATATTGCCATTTGCAAAGCTTGGAGCTTTGATGATCAAAACATTAGGCAAGCCTTTGGCAACTCGGATGAAAGTGGAGGCAGCCAAGCACCCTTGGTTTCGTCAACTTATTATCAATTTTGCACAAGTAAAACACTTCTTGTGCACCTTGTAAAACTTGGACAAAGATGAGTTGCTAAAATTTCTGGAATTGGAAAGCAGCACACAGATTCAAGATTCAAGATTTGCATTTGATTCAAAGAAGTTCCTTTTTTAAGGGGCATAAATGGGGTGGGGGCAGTCAAACCATAGGATGCAGGTGAATATCCAAAGGCGCATATATGGTCATGACACGAATGTGGCTATCCATCCTCTCAATGAAGACAAGGCTGTCCAAGATGCATCTGACCTTCTCGGTGAAGTCATCATCTTTGGGGTAAAAATGATGAAAACATTCTGCATGTCATGTTGTCCTCAATCATTAAATCTATAGTCTATATTGAAACAGATACTATAACTAGACCCCAAAAAACTGTAAAACTACTTTCATGAAGCACTAATCTATAATTGCTATTGAACAGAGATACATACATAGACCCAAAAACATAAAACTTCTTTGCTGTAAATGAATGTAACAACATACCGCATGCCTCTCACATACTACATTACCGAACACTGACCTATTAATTTCAGTAACAGTGGTTGCCTTGTAGTTTAATTCATTGCAACTGGTCTTCTTTGTGCCTGCCTCTTGGCAACAACTTTTTCTCTTCTCTCAGGTAAAAACAGATCAAACTTCCAATTTCATTTTACCTCCTCCTTTTGGTGTATGATTCAAGGTGACAGTTAGAGTTGCAACTTGGCTTTGCGATGCACATTGTTGGGTTTCAGATAGGGGGAGCTCTAGTGATCATGGAAGTTTCCAGAAATTCTCGGTCTGAAGCTATCAAGGAAGGTCTTCGGAAGGCAGAAATCGAGGTACCTTTCCCCTGTTGTACATAAAAAATTATTACAACCTCTATTGACTTAGTTGCATAACACATGATGTCATGATCGACTTAATGCACAAACTAATATCTGTGTAGACATCCAAGTATATTCTGTCAGAGAATTTATTCATCACCCCAACTTTGAAGAATGTTCTATCCCTAGTCAATCTTCACATCATACAGTAATATTTGCAACCCTTAGTTTGACACTGCCTCATGTAGCTGTTTGTATAGAATTAAGTGCAGCCTGACTAATCATTCATTGTGTGGATTTCCAAATTAGGTGCCCGGGGTTGTTAATTGACTCCTAATGTCAATTTCCTACTGACATAATCCTAGTACAGGCATTGTGGCAAGCAGATGAAAAATCAAAAGAAGAGCTGCAGTTGATGAGAGGGCGATTGGAAGAGTTGGAGAGGGAATTGAGAGCTGGGCGAGGGGCTCTAATGAGTTGGATACCTGACATAAGGCGATCTCCAACTGAAGAAGATAGGGTTGTTCCTTCAAAACCTGCTCCTTCTCCATCACCCATTGCCCCAAAACCTGCTCCAAAATCTGCTTGAAAACCTTTAGTAACACTTCTGCTTCGACAATGAAATTCCAAAACAAGTGATTCACCACTCATAGAGTAGGTTTGCAGAAGAAAAGCACAACAAATTGACAAGTTCAAAGAGGGTCTTCTTTCATGTTTTTGTAACGTAAGAAAATTGCGCAACCCCCAACATGACTGGATACAGAAGATTTCATCAGAAAACAGCAGAAACCAAATGTGTGACAGGTTTTATTTCACCCCAACTTTCAATGTTTCTCTGTCAGGATTCAGACAGGCTGAATTCCACTATTTAATACTGTGCCAGAACCCTGCCTGCAAAGGTCTCCCACTTTGTAATCACAGAAGCTCAAGCACCAAAGCCCAAGTCTCAGCTAGGCTGAAGGAATATCTCCTGATTGGCAATTGTTAAACAAGAGAATTTACCTTAAACAAGCCACTAGGTGGTCACCTCAAAACCCAAGTCTTACAATACAGTAGGGTGCTCATACTTGGTCAAAGACAAAAGTCCAGGGACAGACTGAAGGTACAGGACTACAGTTGTTAACTTTGTGGGTTGCAGAGCAAACAAATCAGCAAAAACACACTTCGCTGACATGAAAACTGCATGAAGTAGCCACTGAAATACTCTACACTTCAGACTGATCATCATCTAAACTTGCACCAGATCTCTACCTGAAGAAAACGGCTCTAAGTGAAGACTAGAAAGTGCAGAGATTTGCATGTCACCCTCTTGCAAGTTCATTTGCTGGATAGAACATGATGACACCTCTAAAATGAGGTGGCAAAGCTGTCCATGTTGGAGTTCCAAGACAATTTGCTATCTTGATGTTCTCGTGGTCTACTGTACATCACACCCCCAAGGGTCCTTGGTGTAAATCATTTCACAGAATTTCCTGATGGTTTTACCTTCTCTATCAAACTCTGCTGTGAAACCTCTATGTGACATTCAAAATCTTCTGGGGGTGTATCTATGTACATGTCACCACATTTGTGAGCAAACTTCTCAATTTATACAATCCAATGGTAAGCTTGTGCTTGTCCAAAGCAATCTCCTTCATTATTGCGGATACAACCCATGGATCAGTCAGTGGATCCTTTACTGAAGTCCCTTCAGCACAGGCTTGTTTGATTGCCTCCTCTAACAGTTACTCCACCTCGCCAAAGAGCTCACCTTCTTGCCTGCTCAAAAACCATACACAATTAAATCAGCATACAGATCACAGCAGCAAGTTGCACGAACTCTTAAGAATGAACAAACCATGCAGGTTGCAGACAATATCTTATATGTTGAAGGAGAAGCTCAGAACATCTTCAGAAAAACTTTATAGCCATAACTGAAACCTAATAGTATGCAGAGAGCAAGGTGGACATTACCCCATGGTTGAATCTGAAAGTTGAGCCTGAAGAATCTTGCGACCAGGAGCTGTCAGAGGCAGTGGAGGATGTGGACTTAGTCTAAAGAGATCAGAATAACTGAAGCCTCCTGTAAGAAGTGAAAGCCAGCAGTCCACCTTCATCCACCACCAAACTAATTTCCATGTCAATTGAGCTCACAACATTACATTAAGAGCTCATAGTGTCCATAATACCTAAAGAGTCGAAAGGCCTGAGCTGAGGGGACAAAGTTTATTTCCTTCACTGGACTGCTACTGGATGCTTGTTTTATATGCATTGTAATGCAGCAGTGATCCCGCCAAGTAATCATTTGACAATCCTGCAAGACTTTTTGATCTACTTGCATATCTTTATTGATGCCAGCACAACTCATTAATGCAGCACCTGCCAGATTGTGCACATTGGATAATTTGCCAGGCTTGAAAGGCAAACATGCAGCTGGGTTTAAACAAGACAAGAAACCACCTGAACCTTCAGAAGCGATGTGCACTCCAGGCGTAGGCCATGGCATGTTGTTATGTGGAAAGCAGACCAACGAGAGTCATCCTGATGGTGGAGGTGGTTAGGGATGGGCCCAACTTCCACAATCTCACTTCGCATTATAGTGCCTTGTGGCCTCAAATCTGCAATTATTTCCCACATCTCTCTCTGACTCAAAATGCCCACTAAAGTTGAATGAAGAAGTGCTTTAAACAACCAACTAGACCCAATGGACTCCACTAGAAACTTCGACAGATTTTAGTGATTTTCTAGTGATAATTACCTCAAAAAGACAATTTTATTAGCCATCTTCTACTTATTGGCCTTCCTAAGAGGAAAAATGTAGGACTGATCTACCACCTACTAAGTACAACTGACACATTAAAAGCAGGTTCCATGTAGTTGTTCCAAGGCCAGGATGTGACAGGATCAGACCTGTTGCACGTAGATAGAAACATATTGAAGAACCTCGTAAGACAAGAAACCGAAGAAGCCAATCATCAACATCAGTATCATCCACTGGGGGTTCACCTGGCAATGGTGACCATCTCTGTACCCAGAAAGCAGGCCGCACTTAAACATGTAGTCTTCCGCTCAGATTGACCTAAGTATGCAGCTAATCAAAAGCCTACAGACCTGTGAAAGCATGAAACTGAACAAATATGGAATTAATCTGTCTCTTCAGTGGCATAGGAGCCCATATCTGACAGCACAAGACTCAACATACTGAAGCAAACTCACTGCAATCATTTGTGTGAATGGTCAAATATAACCAGCCATGATGAGATGAAACAGAAAAGAATACTCCTTGACACTAATCACATGCAAGCAGCACATCATCCTTTGTATGCACATGAGACTTTCATTCATCCACTGAACGATCAAATTTCAGGCCCCTTGAATCTCATCCATAAGGATAAGTCTTTTTCACACACATGCTATACAAGCACAAGTCTGTAATAGAGACTTACAGTTCGTGAATGAAAGTAGCTAGCAAGCTGGGCAGTTCGAAGAACTTCATCAACATGGTCCAATCTAGTACAAATTGCACAAATATGCTCCATCAGGGCCTCATCTAACTCCTGACTGAAATGACAATCAAGAAATCCTCTGACTGATGATGTTTGGAGAAAAAGTTTGGGGTAAACAGAAGTCCAGAACCCCAGAAGATTGAGTAGAAAACCTTCCTAACAAGAACAATTCACAGTAAGCAGGCATGTTAAGGACAACAATCCTTCTATGCAATTCTTCAAGGTACACGAACAAACATGGATGCACTCCATGCAAGCCCAATTGGATTACACAACTATGAGAAACAACAGAAGAACTTCAAACCCATAGGGTGAAAGAAACATTTACATACTGGGCTAACATTGTGGCCTCCCGCTCCTCTGCACCCACAATTTCTCCTCGTAATGACAATACTTCCCTTTCTATGGCCTCTGCCTGCAACATGACAGATCTTAGTCAGCAGAGACACACCAACATGTTCCAAAAGTTCCAAAACAAGAAACTATGGCAATAGTCAACATAGACAATACTACAGGCATGGCATACACTGGTAATTCACCTGATCATCTTTTGCAGAGCCCCACCATATGTTGGGCATACTCCATTGCTTTCGAGGAGAAAGCAATGATGTCTTCTCATGAGAGTCCCTAATCCTCTCTGACCTGTGTCCATAATGCTCACCCAGGCATCATATCAGCAAGAATATCTAAGAACCACTGATATGCTAACTCTAATGCAATTAGCACTTAGAGCCAACTGAGCCCATGTCACTGTTGTTTACTTTGGATAGGCACTATCATGTGGATACTTGATCAGGAGCTTAAGGTGACAGATGCCACTTTACATTATGCCCTCTGCCACCAAAAAATTCTCATACCCTAAAAGAGGTACCTGGTACTTTGAGGTGTACTTGGGGGAGTGGCACTGGGGGCATGTTCAATACTAAGAGCATTCTCAGGCCTTGGAAGTGGTGTTTCACCTTGCGCCATCAGCCACCTCCGTGCTGCCTGCGGTCATATGACTCTGTGGTTCATTGTCATACAATTTCTCTTTGATTTGTGTTTCTGCCTTGGTCAATCAAATTAATTGAACAAAAATAAGCACAGTCATGACTCATAACCTTATGAGTATCATCAAAAGGGTGTAGACCATCACTTTCATCATCAACAGCAGTGAGGAGCTGCCATGACTCTAGACTGACTTCATTAGCTCATCTACACTACAGTATCAATTTCTGGAAAGGACAGAGCATGAAAATGAGAGTAAAAGATGTATTCTGCACATCAATTCTACATAGCTAGCAGAAGAAGATTTCCATAAAATTTACTGCTTATGACCTAACACAAGCTTCACCACTTATGACCTAACACAGGTTCCTAGTAAGTTGTTAAGCTAGCCTGACACCCTATAGAAACAGTAAGCTTTGAGGGAAAAGACAGAAATGATGACAAATTGATACATCAATACAAGTTGATGTCAGAAAGAAGAGGACAACTTGGCTTGGAGGACCCTGGCCAAATTCACCATACAACAATGAGCTATAAGGGCAAACTAGTTAATACAGCATAATGATGACCGCTAGATATTGCCTCACAAGTTAACACATCAGCGTTTAATGGGAAAACCAGAACAAAGTAGCAGAGAACAAATTGGCTTTTGAAGGAAATGGCAAAATTTATTCTGCAGGTTGGTGGGATCATCATGCAAACTTCTAGCTCATAAGGGAGATGCTAACCTTTACTAAAAGCCATTCAGAATTACTCATTCCCAGGCAGGCCTCGTGGTTTCGTTGGAGGGTGAGCAAACCCAATCCATCCACACCTTGACAGGAAAATAATTTCACCACTTCTGTCCAAATGCACACATGTTGAATGTCATGGAAAGACATCTTCTGAACCACCTCCTAAAAAGATGGTTCTTTTGGCAGGCATGAGACACACTATGCAAAATTCTTCTTGAAGTATATATGTCAAAAGCTTCATGAGTATATATGACCCTTCAACTTAAGTCAAAGCTAAATAGGATTAACGCAACAGTAGAGATGATCTAGATCTTGGCCTGATTTACAGCTATCTGAACAGCATGATCAAAGACTCTTAATCAGGTCAAGTGAGCAAATATGACTAGGTGCAGACCCTGCTTTAGGTGAGACAACTGGTTCTCTAAAAAAAGAATTTGCTAATTATGGGGCTATTCTCTCTGCCAAAAAACACAAACTTGTAGCAAAAAGGTTGTTCATAAAGTTGAAACCACCTTGGAGCCGAGAATGTGGCAGTGCCACATTATGCTCCAACCAGTGCCTGACATCCTCTACCGACCAGTGTAGTATGGCAGTAGTTTGATCAGAACGTGATGTAGGTGTCGTGGCACCCTGTTCAGCAGGAAACTCCTCCAGTGGCAGTTGAGGTTCCACAATCTGTAAAGGATCCAATATGTCAGACATCCCTGCAAACAGTCCACTGTCACCATTTAAGACAAATATGAGTTGCAAATCCCAATCAAATAAAACACAATTTTTTACAAGAAACTATAATGATGAACTTCAAACCCAGGGTACATACATTATCTCCAGAAAAGTTTTTCTGGCTTTTACTTTTTGCAATCAAACAAAACACAATCTCTACATGATGAACTTCAAACCCAGGGCACACACATTATCACCAGACTTGTTTTTCTGGCTTTGACTTTGCAATCAGATACACACACTTTAGAGAACAGGCAATTGGCAGACTCCACTAATTGGTTTATCCCAAGTGCCTCATAGTTTTACAATGACCATTACTGCAGCAGTTGCTATCTCCTTCTAGACAGATGAAAACAAAGGTGGACACTTATGACAAAGGCAGAACTGACTTATTCCTCATGTTTAAACTGCAATTGCACATTCCGCAAAGACTCCAATAGAGCTGCTATCCACAAGAATTGAGAACTGATTGACATTGTCCATAAACCCCTCTTCCTTCAGAATCAATAGCATGCACTAACTCCATTCATTTTCACAATGCTGTGCCCTTAACAAAACCTTTCAAGAAAAAATGAAAACTCTTTATCATCTGAGTACGTTGAAAACAATTGCTGGGCAGGATTCCGAAACCCTAGCAAAGAATTCATGTCGTTCCTTGTGAAATACCATGCAGGTTGCTTTAGCATCGAAAGGACAATGGCATCACAAACAACATACCTTCGACGTCTACATCAACGACATCATAGAACAAAATTCAACAAGACTGTGCTCAAATCTCTAACTAACAAAAAACTCAACTCCATTCTCGTAGTGACCTAATCCTAGACTTCAGGGAGTCCGAAGCTCAACATGGATGACAATTTCACACCCCCCCCCCCCCCGGCCAAAAACCAACACCACTATCTAAGCCAATTATAGCCACCAAAATGACCGAAACCTAGTTCACAAATTGCATCAATGGAAAGAAGAAAAACAGGAAAATGCTTTTGGATATGGAAAGCAGCAGCAACAATACCTGAAGAAAACTCCTACAATTTGGTTTCGAGCGATGCGTCGTTCGCGATCTCCCGTCTCCCGCAATAAGTCAGTCGTCGTCTGGCGCGCCTTCTCGCTCCTCTTCTTCCTCTTCGCCTTCCTCGCACTAACTAGTAACCTAGTCCACACTCACTAGTAACCTAGTCCACACTCACTAGTAACCTAGTCAGAAGTAGTAACCTAGGTCTGAAACTGACTGACTGGTAACGTAGTTCGCGCTAACTAGTAGCCTGGTTCTAACGAAATCAATCACCTACGAACTTACTACCTACGGCCTTCGCAATCTCCCTTATTATTCACGTACGGGTGCCACCCGTTTCAATCGGGTGTCCGCAGTACGTAAAACACTTATAGTCGCGCCTCTTGCTTGACCACCGACACGCAGTACATAGCTAGAAAACTCACCGGGAAAAAGAAAAAGGTGGCAATTAGGTGATACATCTAGGATCGGTTTTTTTTTTTTTTTTGTCCACATATGAACTTAGGTAGGTCGGTGACGACTTTTTCTCCCTTTCTAGATGTTAAATTGTGTTTGTAGTTAAAACTAAGTAAATTATTTTTTATGCATCATTTATAATTTTAAATTGATAAATATATTTTTTAAAATTCAAACATTTCAAATCTTAAAATTTTATGTTAAATTATCATTCATTCAAAACAATTTTTAAAGGTTCAACACCCTGTCTAATTTGGTTACAGACCATCAATTACTTAAAATATTATATCTATCATATAAATATATTATTCAAATTTGGCTTGCCTTAACTCATTAAAAATTTAACTACAAGGCGTATCTTTTTACTAAACCTGAAAAAGTTTATGAATTTTTTTTCAAATTTCAAGCTCCCAACTTTATCCTTACTCATTCATTTTTTTTAAATTATTACAAACTTCCATTCTATTTTCCTTCTTTCTACCATCTACTAAGATTAATCAATCTTCTCCTCCCAATGAAAGTTGTCAAAACAAGTAGTTTGGAATTAAAAATCATGTTTGAAAAAAAAAAAAAATCCCATGATCCAAATTCACCCTTTTAAAGAAAAAAACGAAGGAAATGAAAAAAGATCCCAACTTCGTGGCCAATGGAAGGAGAAGGAAAAGCATATTTTCACCTCTTCTCACTTTCTCTCAACAAATTTTGCTTAAACCTTCATTTTTTCCATTGATCTTAAGGTTTTATTTTACCATGGTTTTAGGCCGTTACTTACACATTTCCTACCTTTTCCTTAACCTATAAATTATAACTATGCATATCAATGTAATAAGTACTTCACACATTCATTGCGAATTTGATTTTTATTGAATTTTTTTTTTCTTTTCCTTGAAATTATGGCATCGTGTATGGTCGTGTCTTACATGCCCTAAGGTGCACAAAAGAATGAAGAATCGCTTTCGGAGTCATCTCTAAATTTAACATTGACACAACATCCTCATGATGACGATCCCGAACTTCGAAAGGTGTGCACTCGTCTCGAAGTTGAACCCCTTCGAGCCTAGTATTATCGTATTTCTCTAAACTTTTGCACCGTGGTAACCTTGTTATAAATCAACCCCGCTTCTGGTGATGAACCTGAAATCGTTTATGAAGGTTGTTATGAAACTAAAAACAATTATATCTTCGCATGGTTTACAATTCATAGTGTTGAACATATTGTTGGTTGTGTGGTCTGATTCGTTATCAAACTCATGTCACCATTGCCACCCTATCACATTATTTATTTAATCATTAAGTTGTCTCAAATTAATTTTATGTTCATAAAGCTTAAAAATTATTTTATCTCTATTGGACCTTTCATTGACACCCCTTCAATTGCTTCATGAATCTCAACATCCTTATTATTCACTAAATACTATAACAAGACCAATGTCTTGCTAAACATTACAAATTTTGGTGTCTACTTCTACCCCCAACCCTTTAGAGATTTCTTACCCTTAATTACACAACTGAAGTTTTAAAACTATGGTTACCAACTTTTTGTTAAAGAAAAAAACTAACGCAACACCTTATTCACCAATATTGTATATTGGAAAAGAAAACAACCCCCTTATGTAACCATGGGCCTTCATCATTCCTTATTCTAACATGAAGTTCCTAAAAACCCCTAATAACCTTACCACATTCAAATATCCCTAATGTAATTATTAAAAATTGAAACTATTGCACATCGTTGTGTCAGTATGGCTCATAGTGGCACAATCAAAATTTCCATGCGACATATTAATAAAATTTTGAAATAAATAAATTAAAATAAATAATTATTCCATAAGTGAATACATAGTTAAAATGTCTAAATATTAAATCATGTTTCTAATTGAAAACAAATAATTTGTCTCTTATGCATTGTTTATGATTTGGAAAATTAATAAATATATTTTGAAAGTTCAAACTTTTCAAATCTTGGAATTTTTATTTTAAACTATCATCCATCTAAAAGGTGACAACTTCAAATGCTTTGACAAAATGTTCAACTTAGTAACAAATTTCAAGTCATTTGAAAAATTATTGTAATCACTTATTATATCCAAAATTAAGTTGTAAAATATCATTAAAATATAACCACAAAGCACACCTACCTACCAAATTTCAAACCTTACACCTAAATTAACAAAAAGTTGTGCCATAGATATTGAAAGTGTTTTATGAAAATAGAAAGTTCAATTTGACAACAAATGTTTAATTGCTTTAAACATTGTTGTCTTCACATATTTTACCCAAATCTAACTTGCATTTATTTACTAAAAGGCTAACTGCAAGGCACACTTATTTGCCAAATTTTTAACTCTTCACCAAATTTTTTTTAAAAAAATAGTTAAAAAATAAAGAGGTTTT
Organism: Sphagnum contortum; assembly: GCA_963920785.1. Taxonomy (NCBI): domain Eukaryota; kingdom Viridiplantae; phylum Streptophyta; class Sphagnopsida; order Sphagnales; family Sphagnaceae; genus Sphagnum; species Sphagnum contortum. Next base: position 7,893,479 of record OY987276.1, on the reverse strand, counting down.
ATGGAAAAAAACTCTAAATTTTCAATTTTCAAATCTACCCCATTCATTTTCATTCTTTTTTTAAAAAATAATTAGAGGGAAAGAGGTGATAAAAGACTCGAACTTGGTGACCAATGGAAGGGTCCAAGTTTAGTGACCATTGATTTTAAGATTTATCATGGTTTTAAACCATTATTTTGTATATTTTCTTTTTTTTCCTTGACCTATAAATTGTAATTGCATGTTTCAATGTACCAAATTTTCCACACACTCTCCAAGTTGATTTTGATTAAAGATTACTTCCCTCCTTTGAAATCATGGCCTCCAACATGGCCATGTTTTATGGGCATGTAGACACAAAAATGAATGAAAAATTGCTTGGACAATTGTCCCTAAATTTAAGATTTAACCATGAAAGGTGCATCCTTGTCTTGAAATTGAACCCCCTTAAACTTTGTATTATTGAATTTCTCCGAACTTTCATACCTCTATGATTTTATTACAAATCAAGCCCACTTCTAATGATGACTTAAACCTATCTACAAAGGTTGTTATGAAATTGACGACAATTCAATTTTTGCATGGTTTTCAATTCTCGACATTGCACATTATCGTTAATCGTGTAATTTGATTCATCAACCTCTTCTTAACAACAAAGAAAATTATTCAATTTGCACCATCCAACACATCCATTTACTACCATTGTGGCATAGCTTAGCATTCGACATGTACTTATAGCTCTTTTAAATAAAAACTTTATTCATCATGAAATCCATGTTGTAATTGTCACCCTATCACACTACTTATTTTAATTGTTATGTTGTCTCAAATTCATCATACATGCTTATAATGTTTGAAGATGACTTTAATTTCATTGAACCCCTCATTCACACACCTTCAATTGTTTCAAGAATTTAAAATCATGCACAATTATTCAATAAATACCAAGATGGAATGTTTTGTTAAACATTATGAATTTTGTTGTTTATTTCTAACCCCAACCCTATAAAGATTTATCACCCTAATCATGGAATTGAAGTTCTAAAATTATGATTACTAATTTTTGTCCAAAAAAAAAATGAGCCCTACACCTCATTCATTGAGTATTGAATTTTGAAACAAAAACAACCCCCAATATGACCACATGCACCCATCAACCTTCATTTTAACTTAAAACTATAAAAAAAAACCCTAATATCCTTATCACATCCCAATATTTCTAGTGCATGGATGTGTTAGTAGGCTCACAAAAACACCTTATTTATATACTTTGTAACATGACATTAAAAACAAAACATATTGGTTTAACATTTTAGTTGCACCTAAGTGACAAATTCAATTGCAACTAAAATTGATTATTGCACAAGCTTTATATTTAGTTTTAGTTTCATGTAGACCTAAGATGTTCCAGAGATGGATGATGTTGCAAAGGCTACCATGCATAGAGAGATTCTCAAATTGACATGTGTTCAATACGACTTGTCTAAAATGATGGCTTGGTCAGGTTGGAAAATGTCATAATTAGGTTTCATTTGATTAGATTTCTTATTTATATAAACCTTGAATTCTTGTGGTCAAGAGAATGGGAATCCAACAAAACAACTTAGATACAAAAAATCGACTTAGTAATCAATTTCCATCCATTCAAGATGAATCATGAATGGTTTGTTTTCATGCCCACCCATTTTGTTTTTTTTCCTTGTTTGTTGAGGGTTTTTTGAAGTGCCCATTTTATCTATGGGTTGTTCTAATTTGAATTTCGAGTTCATAGTTGATATGATTTGTCTCTAATTGGAACATTACATCTATACCCACTAGCATGTGAAAAATGCAACAAATGTGATAATATTTTATTATTTAATTCATGGGACAAGGGATGTGGACCATAATTTAAAAAGGGTTTTCCTTAAGATAAGGATTAAATGTGGGTAGGATTATAAAGAATGGTTTTTTTTGACATGGGCTTTATAAATTCAACAATTTTAATCCACCTATCATGTACATAGATGTTATTGTTTGCATTTAATGACGTCATCTTTTATGACATATGAACAAATGTAAAAGAATTTTGATATTCGATCAATATATTTATCCTAGACTCAAAACCATCTTTTATTATTGCATTATAATTTCACATTTGCATTGTTAAAACTTAAAGTTCTAAAGTAATACTTAAATAATGTCTTGTAAAATCCCCATGATGTAGGGGAAATTTTGTAATACTCACATACGAACATTCAATAGACATTGGGCTTTTGGAATCATGTGCAATACTCAAATATAGATAAAAAAAAAAGTGTTGACATTCTAACAAAAAATTACAATACCCACATATGGGTCATAAAATAAGTGTTAATTTATTATGGCCTTGTCATCCTTTTAAATCCCAATTTGAAAGGATATGAGTATTACACTTTGGTATAACGTCTTCAACTAACTAACCATGATTCAAAATTGGATCATTTTCAATGGCACATTTGTTAGTATTGCAAAGGACAAAGCCATTATTTCAACATAATATTTGCATTTGGGTCATGAAAATAAGTGGTGATTTTGGAACCCCAAACCATTCTAAACATGACAATTTAAAGCAGATGTAGGTATTACATTTTTAGATTAGCTTGTCACACAATATCTTCAACCAAGACCGAATGGATTTCATAGGTCTTCATGTGTAAATGTTGCATCATACAAAAACATTATAAGATTGCAATATTCACATCTTACAATAAACAATACAAATGGAAAACAAAATAATTTTATAACATCTATACTTTTAATTTTAAAGTTAATCGAATGAAAAAATACTAATGAGTGGAATGAGTAGCCCTAGAGTTAAAAATCTATTAATCCAAATAGTAATATAACTGTAAATAATGCTAATCATAGATGCCATAAACCTTAACAATTATATATACATATTTTTTAAAAAATGGTTTCATATTATTTAATTATGCCCTGGATTTTAAGGGTAATTAAATGAAAAAGCTATCAACTGCAAAAATTAACCTTAGATTTAAAAATGAATTAAAATGAAAAACAAAATGAAGAAGGAGGTATGTTTCTTGCCTTTGTATAATATTTTTGAGGTGAAACTTTCTCCATTCCTTTTCAAAGAAATAAAATGAGTCTATCTTGCTCCATTTATGTCTAAATGAAAATTTCCCTCCAAAATCTTATTTATGGTTGATTTTAATTAATAAAAAAATCATAATTATTTGCTATCTTCTAAACCAAAATCTAAATCATATTACTTAAAAATACATCATCAAAATATGTGCATCAAAAATTTTGTTGCCCATAGCTTAATTTAAATTAATTATTCAAAATTGAGGACACTATGCAAGCTGTGGAGTTATGAAACCAATATTTGTAAAGTTGATTACAATTACTAGTGGGTGCCCATGGCCGAAGGCCACTCTAAAGCCCTTGTGTGAAATCCAGGTCCCAAAATTGAGATCCCACATCCTGAAAATCACATCTTAAAAGTTTTCAGGTTTCGGTCTTGGAAACCGCGAGTGTGAAAATCCAGGCCCCAAAGTTGAGATCCCAAGTCTTGAAAACCACGTCTTGAAAACCATATCCTAAAATTTCCCAGGCCCCAAAGTTGAGATCCTAAGTCTAAAAAACCATGTCCTGAAAACCATAATAAGTCCTGGGCAGTTTAGGGCAAAAAAAAAAAAAAAACCCTCCCTGGCCCGCCCCCCCTCCCCCCCTCACCCCTTCCCCGCCCGTCCCCCCCTCCCCCCACCCATGCTCCCCCCCTCTCCCCCCCCCATTTTTTTCCTTTTGTTGCCAGGGATAGGAGGAGGAAGTTACACAGGTAACTTTTTTTCCTTTTGCTGCCAGGGACAGGAGGAGGAAGTTACACCCTGCATTGCCCACCCGGTTCTGCCATAGAATCTGTGACAGGGTTGTGCAGAACAGACAACCTTGTAACAGACAGACACCACATTGTTGCCTTTATATAGAACAGACAACCTTGTAACAGACAGACACCACACTGTTGCCTTTATATAGAACAGACAACCTTGTAACAGACAGACACCACACTGTTGCCTTTATATATAAGATAATACTTGCATTCAAAGTTAATGGTTACCATCATCACGCGTTCAAATGTGATTAAAATGGTTGTTAGTATGTTCAAATGCATTACATGCATATTTCGTATTTGACATATTGATGAACAATTACATGGTATGTAAGAGGTTGGTAGGTGGGTAGGAAAGTGGATAGATAAGTAGGTAGGTAGGTAGGTGGATGAGTGAATAGGTAAGTAGGAAGATAAGTGGGTAGGTAGTTAAGAAGATAGGTGAGTAAGTAGGTACAAAAATAGATAGATAATGGGTGGGTAGGTCGGTAGATAAGTTGGTAGGTAGCTAAGAAGGTGGGTGAATAGGTAGGTATGTAGGGGAAGAAGGAAGGAAACTAGGTCAGCAGTGTCTTTCAATTGCGTTAAAGTAGCAGCTGTTGCAACAACTCCATCGCACCAGGGTTTCCATCGTCTTCATTCTCTCTCTCTCTCTCTTCACGCAAAAGGTTTGTGAGCCTGGTCCTTCTGAGCCTTATTTGCTGTGTCATCTTGCCGCTGCATTGTTTTTTCTTTCCCTTCTGGATTTTGGTTGCTTGTATGGGGTTTTTTGTTGCAGGGTTTGGAATTAGGGTTAGTTTTTGTCATGCTCCATCCACCATAATGCGAAGGCTTAGTTTGGTCGTTCAGAGCCTTGTTTAGTCTGTTCATCTTGCTGCTGTGTTGTGTTTTTCCTTCCCTGGATTTTGGTCTCTTGTATGGAGTTTTTTTTTTGTTGCAGGGTTTGGAATTAGGGTTATTTGTTGTCATGCTCCATCCATCATAATCATATGGCTTTTGATAGTCGTTCAGAACCTTATTTAGGGTCATTTAGGGTAAATTGTTGTCATGCTGAAATGCTCCATCTTTTATAGTGATAAGGCGTTTGTGATACTGGCACGGGACTCAGGGAACAACAACAACTTCGGGAGGATGATTCTTCATCATGAAATTCTAGCAAGGCCGTGGCCAGCTCTTTCACAGGCTTCAGGGGTAGTAGTGTCTAGCACAGTCAACTGCAATGTGGCAGTAGCTTCTTGTCATGGAACTGGTTCTTCACTTGGTGGAGCTTTGAGAGGCCATCTTGTTGTGAAAGCACGGCGTGGATCTCAGGATCCAGATGATCATCAAACTGAAGAGCAGCTTCACTTCCTGGACAGGGTACATGCACTTCTGTAAAATTCCAAAACTGCTTTAAGAACTTAAGACATATATTTTCTCATACATATGTGTTTTCCGATTCCCTTCTGTTTGGACACTTTCTCTTGTTAATTGCAGGGCATGTATCAATGTGGACCATTTCATTTTGCTTTTATACAACCCAGGAAGGCTTTTAGGGTTGTCTGTTAGCAACAAGATCAAGTAGGCCATGGATATATATAAAGGATGATTGGGTTTGGTATTGGTTGTCAGTGACAAGACAAAGAGAAAGGATTACTAATTAAGGTGGCTTTATATTGTTTGTTATATTCCTTCTGTTTCTGAGGTTGGATTTTTCAAGCTGTCTCTGTTGGATTGCAGCAAAAAGCCCTGGAAGCTGCCATGACTGACATCAACAGTTCCTTTGGCAAAGGAAGTGTTACTAGGCTTGGTAGTGCAGGTGGAGCCTTAGTGTAGGTCCCTTCTAATCCATCTCTCATAAATCTTGTTTTTTTTTTCACATCAGAAGGCCTCCTCACCCATGAAGAAGATCCTTGGTGTCAATTTTGAATCATGTCTTTTGAGAAGGAGAAGCTGAACTCAAAACCTTTGGATTCTAGTTACCAGACACTGTTGTGATCTGTTTTTGGATCAACATAATAGAAAGGTTGCTATTTGATATCACTGGCCCAATCTCATATGCTTTCAAGGGCATTGGAGCTGGAGGTGTGACATGTGCATTGTGGATATTTCAGGGAGACATTTCCAAGCGGTTGCCTTGCTTTGGATTATGCATTAGGTGGGGGTTTACCTAAAGGCCGTATTGTGGAGGTGTGCAGCTGTCTAGTGCCCTTGTGTTTGACTGCACAGTTTATTGCCATATCCTCTGTCTACTAGAGTCTTTATGTTTTTGCCTCACATTCTGACTGTAAACCTGGAGTGCTGTGTGGATTCAGTCTTGTTTCATCTGTAATGCAGGTTTTAGCTCCATTCAAATCTTAACCAGAAGGCCGAGCATGCTTTTGCTTCTCTGTTATAGGGTTTAGGGTTTAGAGGTGCTACAGGTTGTTTACTATAGATGACCCATACCTTAAGAAATTTGTATTTAGGGGCATGGTTGCCTCATTCTATTGTCAAGCTCATTTATTTGCAAATAGTTTGGCAAGGGACCTGATCAAGTTCTGTCTGCTTTTTTGGCTGATTTGTGGTTCTTGTTAGATAGATTTTTGGTCCCGAGAGTAGTGGCAAGACAACATTGGCACTCCATGCAATTGCAGAGATTCAGGTCAGTTGTTCACTTCCACTCTCTGCAGGCATTTTCATTTGAGAGAAATTCATTTTTGAGGTTGATGTCTGCACACCATTTTGTTGTGTGTGGCAGGTATATATTGTCTCCATTATGCTATGGGAAGTATTGTCTCCTATTTCCATGTACTTAAAAAAGGCACATCAATTTTGTGTTATGGTTGGGAACAAAAACTGCTGCTGTTCTTAACTTGTTATCCCTTGCAAGCTGATAGAGGAGGTACTTCATATCTGCTTTCCTTTCTGGGCTGTCAGTCTTACATTAAGAGTGGTGTTGGGGACTGGGAAGCAGAAACGAGGTGGCAATGCTATGCTAGTTGACGCTGAGCATTGCTTTGATCCTTATTATTCCAAGGCTTTGGGTGTCGATGTGGAGAGTTTGATTGTCTGTCAACCTGACAATGGCGAGATGGCCCTTGAGAGTGGGTTCCATTTCTCAAGCATTATAAGTATATGAGGCCTTCTTTAGTTTTGAAGCCAAAGAATGGATTTGTGGAATTTTCTTTCAAATGATTGGGCTACATTTGCATCCAGAGTGCTTGAATTTGCCTGTGCATGAAGATAGACACCCTACACCACAGAATTTAAGCACTGCACTAACATTTTTGGTCTCTCAGCTGCTGACCGAATGTGCAGATCTGGAGCAGTTGACATAATATGCATTGATTCTGTGTCTGCACTCACTCCAAGAGCTGAGATTGAGGTATTCTTTCTTGTTTATCTGTCTCGAATACGGGCCAACATGATGAGTGTCTCTTCCCATTTCTTCTGGGTATGTGACTGAAAAATCAGGATGCAGGTTTTTGTGTAAATGGGTTTCTAGAAGGCTATTTATGTACTAGTGGACAACCACCCAGGAGGTGAGGAAGTTAGTGGGGAGTAGGAGCAGCTTGTCACTTGCATGCACGATGACAGTTATGGTCTAATACTTTGCAATCAACACTTTGAAGCTATAAGACCAAAGTTCTTGTCATGTTTGTTTTGGTTTGGCCAGAACTAACACGGCAGTTAACTTCCATGTGTTATTGTGGAATTTTCTCTGTAATCTCCTAGTTGTGTCTGACCTCCTCTCAAGAAGAGGTTTGAATAGGTATTTATGGCATATATCTGTGGAGGCACTCAAATTGGTGCAATGTTGTGGAAGGGAGAGATAGGGATGCAGCAGATGGGGCTTCAAGCGCGTCTAATGAGCCAAGCACTTCGCAAGATGTCTGCCAATGCTGCACGTGCTGGCTGCACACTAATTTTTCTCAATCAAATCCGGCATAAGGTCAGTTGTGTTGATTACTTTGCTGATTTTCAATTTATGTGTTGACTCCGACTCAGAAGAATACTGCTAGGCAGTTATTGAGGTTGGAACATCCCGAAAGTTGACTTTCCTCCCACTAGCATCCATCTTTTGATCCAATGGCTCTCAGATACTCTTGGTTCCTTGCTGCCTGTCAGTGTTAGCTTATCTCATAAAGCTTACCTGCTGATCTGCCCAGGATGCTCATAGGTCGCCATCCCGATTCATGAAAGGCAGGATGGCATAGATAGGTGGTGATTGATGGGATATTCATGTTCCTAGGTTTTTTCCTTTTGCTAACAGATGCTCTGCTCTATCTGCTTGCAGCTGGCTGTGATGTATGGGAATCCTGAGGTTACCAGTGGGGGTTTAGCTCTCAAGTTCTTTGCCTCCCTCCGCCTTGAGATTCGCAATACTGGGAAAATCAAGTCGGTGAGCCCTGTGTCATATTGAAAGTCTCATCTGGATTACATGACATGTGATTTGATGAGCTGACAACTTCCAAGTAACTGGAGGGATGGGTTTGTATGTTCAGCCAAAGGGTGATGATGACATTGGAATCCGGGCTCGTGTGAGAGTACAAAAGAGCAAGGTACACTGACTTCTTCTGGAGGTAGTAGGAAGCACTTAGGCTGTCAAGGTTGCTCTTGAGCTTTTAGACTACATTACCTGTTGCAATCTGTTATACTAGAATGATTGTTCTGGGTTGCACCTGGGGGTGACGGGGTGGATGCCCAAAACATACTGATGATCTCATTGTGCCTTAATATTGCTGTGGTGATGGCAGGTGTCAAGGCCTTACAAGCAAGCAGAGTTTGATATCATGTTTGGAGAGGGCATCTGCAGACTGGTGAGTAGCACTACGTTTTATCACTTCTAACTGTTGCTCATCATTTTGGGAAGTGATTTTGAGAGTAAGGTGTGGGTATCTGTGTAATGGGTATTTCTTGTTTTTTCTGTGTAGGGATGCATGCTGGATGTTTCAGAGGCAGTTGGTGTTGTACTGAAGAAAGGTTCCTGGTACAGCTTTGGAGAGACTAGGTAAGTCTAGACCAGATTGTTGCCACCTTGGCTCTTTCCTATGTGTATGCAAGTTCCTTCTAGAATGAGTTGGTTTGGAGGTATTTGGTGATCAATGTGGTGTTTGTTTTCATGGATTAAAGTATCCGGTGCATCCTTTGAAGGAAAGTTACCAAGATGAACAAAACACCTGAGAACATGGGATCTTTTCTGGGCTCCAGATTAGGCCAAGGCCGAGACAGAGTTGTGCAATATTTGCGAGAATTTCCAGCAGTTGCTGATGAAATTGAGAAGGTATGTCAAGAGAGTTGCCCATTTGCTGTGTTTTTTTGTGGTCAAAGATCCAAGGGTTGAGAAGTTTCTATTCTCAGTCGCATCTTCATATGCAAGGGGTAGAGAATATTAGTGGTAAGATTTGTCAAGATCTTTCTTTACCATATATAGTGGGGAAACGGGAAAGCATCAACTGATCCCAGAAACAGTAGGTTCTCTTTCATTTGTAACTGGGCTCAGATTCATGTAGTAGCACCATGAGAGTTTTTCACATGGATGTGCAGCATCAATAGGAGGCTGCACCCATGAAATTCTCACAAGGGATGTGATCTATGCAGGCTGTACGAGAAAGGCTTGCTGATGAACTACTCTTAAGGAGCAGTAAAAATGGCGCAGCTTTTGTGACACCTGGTCTTGATGAAGAGGCACTTAGTGAGGAAAGCCTTGGTGACATTGACTAGACACAAATGTTCAGTTGTAGGAATATTTTTCATTCCACTTTAGCAGTTTTTTTGGTGTACTAAGAGGTGATATAGCCATTGATGATAATTGGCACCAGAGGAGTGCCACTGCAGGGGTCCAAATCCCAAATGCAGTCATGAGGTTGATTTTAATGGCAATTTTTTTCCTGGTTTCTGTTTTGCTTCAGTGGTGTTGTGCTTTCCTGTGCGTAGAGCAACATGTCTGAGGAAATGTGAAACCTCTTCTCTGTAATGGTTTTGCGATATTGCAGGTAACCTCAGAGCTAGTAAGAACTGCACTAGGAACTATTTGGAAGGGAGCAGGAAAGTGAGTGAAACAATGATGCAGTTGGATCAAAAGGTGTGGATTGGACTAAGTTTCAGCCTACACAGAACGATTGCAGTTGGAGGATGCCAGGCACTGGAAACAGGTAATGCAAACTCTATAGTAGTAGCGCAGCATGTCATGCAAAAATTTGCAATTTGAATGTCCAAAGTTGCTATATTATGTGGGGCAACACAAAAAGTGATTTTAATGTAGCTTCAACTCTGAATAGTAGTGACACCATATTAAAACTTATGCATTCAGTTGATCAATGTATTTGCTCATTCTTATTCCGACCCACATCAACCAGTGATGTTTTTTTTTTTGGGTTCAAGTTTTGCAACCTTGTGAGGAAGAAAAGGGACCCTTGCAACAATTACAAAGGCTGTATTTTGGGCAAAAATGGCTCACTTGTAGCCACATTTGGCGAAGTCCTCTTGTGGATGATACACCCAACTCCCCACCTACCTCATAAAATTGGGAAGAATAAACACTGATAACTTCCGACACCTACATATGCTTTGCATTATTGATACCTATCCATGAAGTGTTAGATTGTATAAGTATTGTAATGTTGGATGTTATTCCACACACCTACTACTACTATATTCATGATCTCGAAACTCAAATAATTCTGCATTTTGTTTGGCTTTTGCCTTTCCTCTTGATGGATAAGAATGATGTGTCATTGTGGTGTGTTACACAAATTATTTCTCCTTTGAAAAAAGTTGTTGTGAAATTTCCAGTATTTCTGAAAATAATCTAATTAGTGTTGAAGCTACTAATGTACAATTGGATATCAACTTCCTACTAAGATACTTAAAATTAATTTTACCAAGTTATAGTTTACTTGAGATATTTGTGTTATATGCACATATTTTTGGGGACTACGAGATATGTTAAGTTTAGTCAATTTCAAAAAGCCATAGGTTATTTTATTTATCAATCATGTGCATATACTTAAAATGCCATAAAGATTGTCAAATTTTTATATTTTGGTCCTTAATTAGTAGCCAAATATATATAAAAAAGATGATTAAAGCTCTGTACTTGATCTATGGTTAATAGCCATATTTGGCTAAATCTTCCTACGGATGATGACAACTTTGGCTAGAAACAAAAATTCCTAAAAAATTTACTGATCCTTACCCAATCATGGATTCTTATGATTTCTAATTCTCCACTCAATTGCTTATTAAAATGAATGGTGGTGGGAGGGGGGGAGGGGGGGATGGCTCAAAATGAATATGTGGAAAATACCTTGTGTTCTTGATCATACCCTCATAGGATTGGGTGGTTGGTCTCTATTTAGTCATTGGATTTGGATTCTCACACCTTGGGGGTCATGATGTGCATTACAATTTTATATGATCATGTAAATTACAATTTACATTACACAAAATTCCTAAAAAAATTTACATGATTTCGGAGCACTTTTTTCTTTTTTTCCTTTTCTTTTTCATTTTTTTATATAAAAATTTTTGGGCAAAATTTAAAGAAAAATAGAAAAAATAGTTGAATTTACACTAGGGCGAAAAAAAAATCCAAAAATTTCCCAATTTCTTTGTCAGAGTGTGGACATAGTAGGTAGATGTACAACATCTTATCAATTGGCAGGGCTAGTGTCATTCATTGTGATGCCTTGTTTTTCTCCCATTGCTTTTGGGGGATATGCTTGAGTGTAATAGTATACTTTATAAGTCACCAAGCTACCAAACAAGGAAACCAAGGTACATATCATGATGCATGCATGGCCTTTTTGCTCATATTGTCCCTCTCCATCTCCTTGTATAGAAGGAGTAGGCCACTTTTAGGTGCACCTTCCAATAGACAAGAGAGAAGAGATCCTGATTTAGTCACTAAGGATAGTATTATTTTCATCATGTTTGGCTTGACCTTGGGTGAACCAAACCAACACCCATGTTGGTAACTTGGTACCATGCATGATGGTAAATTTTTTTTTAAAAATCCCCAAAATCCATTTAAATGATTTCTACATATTTTTGAAATCTCCCATTTCTTAGACTAATTTTAGGGTTTCTGAGTTCAAATCTAACACTTTTTTTTTTTTTCTGGGCTTCATATGGCAAGACACTACGAGACCTCACTCAATGTGGGGTGTTGGTTCACCCTGCCCGCTTTCTAAGCAACCCGGAAAAAAAAAACTTTGAGATTTTCACCAAGGTCAATTATGCCTTGGGTATTTAAAAATTCATCCCCACATTGCTATATTACCCATGACCAGATCACAACCGGTTCTCACCAGTGTGGTGGACTGGATATTTGATTTGTGTAATACCCACCGGTTCTCATCATTTGGAAAAAGGGTTCGGAATCGAAGAACTGTCAGTTTCATCGTATTTGCCCAAAAAATAAAAATAAAAATCAGAATCAAAGAACCGCTGGGTTCAGGTAGTTGGGAAAACAGATCGAAAGAACTGCCGGTTCTGGGGTATTTCAAAAACTTCAAAGAACCGCCAGGTTTCGTGAAAACCCCCAGCCAAGACCCAACAATTTTCAGCAAATAGATTTAACTCTTTCTTTTTTACAAAAAATTTGAAAACCATGGGTTACATAAAATAATAACTACGTATTTTTTATTTTTTGATAACCACCATTATATATATATACAAAAAATGAATATTTATTTGATGGCATGATGGTCAACTGTGATACCCGGAGGGATTTTGGTGCAATTGTCAACTCTCGTTGTTACCATGGTATGTGATACCCGGTTTGATACCCAGAGAGGTTTTGGTGCAAAATTTAACTCTGGTTTTTACCATGGTATTAGCATGTGGTGGTTCACCCAAGGCATCATCACACTTGTGTTGGGAGAGTGTAGGGAATCCCCACCCCCCCCTTTGTGTCAGTGTCCACTATTGGCATTCACTCTTTCCATCCAATAGAACATACATGCTAGCAAACGCATAAAGTCCCTCTCTTGCTTTGCTTTGTCTGGCACAATCAAAACACACAAAAGAAGCAAAGCAAAGCAAAGCAATTGCAAAGGAGAAAGGAGCACTGATTGCACCACCATTACCACCACCACCCACTTTTTTGCATGATTTCCTAGATACGCAAACAGGTACATCTTAGAGATCATCTCCAACGGTGCTCAGTATGTGATTCCAGACAGTAAAATTAGTTGCGAAAAAGTCAAAATGTGCCAGTTTAGCTCAGGAAATTGGTTTTTTTCTGCACCATATTCGTGCAGCTTGCCATGGCTAGTAAAAGGCGCAACACAGTTGTGAACCTCCAAAAACGAGTGTAATAAATTGGACCTGACTGCTGTTCAGTATTTCTGATTGGTCGATCATAATAATTGGTCCTGGTGGTTTGCTATTAGCAGTCACGCATCTGCAGTTCCAGTTACAGTTTTATTGGTAGGGTTGCCAAAAAAAAAAAGAAGCTAAACTTAGACATTTAATTTTATTACCAAACAAGGGGCTTAGGACATGGTATTAGTCGAGTTGACCCTACATTTCGGCACTAGTGGGTTTAACTCATCATAAGGTACAAGGCAAATGTTATGAGGAACCTAAACAAGTGTAGATCACAAGGTAGAAGGCGAGGGTTCTTAATTCTTACACTTGTAAGTAGGTGTAAGATGCAAAGATCCTTACACTTGAAGTAGTTGTAAAATATTTCCTCTTTTATGAATGATATGTCATGGATATGACGCCCTTCAAATGAACTTAGCAAATTTCTTCAAGTGCTTTATGATTTGACTAAGGTCATAGTGAACGGGCACCCACTAATGCATTGTTTTGATGGATGTTAGTTGGACATTAGACTTTTTCTCATTAGGTCCTTGACCCCCTCTAATCACCCCCCCCCCCAAATTATAGCACAATTAGTCTGTTTAATGTTCTATCCACTTGTACTTACCTTTTTTTAGGATATATATATAAATTCCTACCCTACCTACCTATTGACCTCCTTCTTGCCCCTACCTACCAACTAACCATTGTGGATCTTTTATGGGGGTTAGGCGACAATTGTCTAGAAAACAAAACGGCTAAACATAACATTATGTGAAAATAGAAAAAAAATTAAGGACCTTAGCTACCTAATGAAACTTATCATTAAAATATGATGAATAGGATTTCTAATTTTCAAAATTTGGTGAATTTGGGCCATTTTTTCATGAAAAAATATTTGTGCAAATCAAAAATTGACAAAAATATTCTGAAAAATAAAATAAAATTGCAAACTAATAGGCAAATCACCTTGACATACAAAATGAAATGCATGTTTGCCTATGTATTCACTTGACACAACACATGTGTAGGGATGTTGCTATCATGAAATGAAAGCATTGCACTAGCAACAAATAGCTAACCCCACCTAACCTACTACTTACATGGGTCCATGTAAATAGTTCCTAGTGAGGGGCTCAACAATTACATCCAATTAATTTGTTATTTAATTACTCTAAAACCTTAGTCAAATCTTGTTAACTTCACCTCTTAAACCAACGGAGACAATAGATGAAAATCATTATCGATAATTTTTTAATAACAATTTTCAAGTTGCACACTACAATAATTTAAAATAGTTCTACCCTCTAATAGCCCATCCACCTACCTACCAACCTAATACTATTGGTTACTATAATTTAATGATTAATTAAACTACCAATGCCAAGGAAAAACCCAACATTGATGTCAAAACATTCAAGTACTATGGAAAAAAAAAAAAAAAAAAATTTGTTGTCTTTGACTTAGTAAATAAAAACCTTTTAACCTTTGATGATAATAACAACTAAACCCCAAATGCAAGTTTCACAATAGGTGCCCAAAGCACATCGTAATACTTACATTTGGGGGTATGCCCACAAATAATCAACATGGGTACTAAAGGGGTAGTTTGCAAATGCAATATGTTCATTTTTTCATAAACTTTAATCTCAAATGATAATGGCAAAGGGAGTGCAATATCTTCACTTTGTTATAACATGATAGGGCATAATAATGTTGGCAATATCTTCATTTTTTTTGCAAATTCTAATTGAACATGGCAAGGGAATTTGCAATATCTTAATTTGTTATGCTAATTAATTTTGTTTTGGTGAGATTGATTGTAATACCTTTAATTTTTTAAAATACAAAATTGTAATTTACAATTGGGAATTGAATCCATTACCCTCATTTGATATTTCACCTTTAATTGATGTTCAAATTTTTTTGTCAAATATTTATTTATTTGCAAAACAATGTTAGGTAGATTCAAATTTAATTTTTTAAAATTTCAACATATGAGGAACAACTATGCAAAGTACACCCTTTGTTGTGTATTTGTAAATAATAACCCAAAAGGTCGGGACAATAAATAATTTTTCACAAGTGGAGAGTTTCATTTTCAACAATTTTGCCAAACATCAACAAAAAAAAATTCCCCTTTTTCCAACTAGACCTTTTGTGAATTATTTTTGTGCTAAAACATTAGTCATAAATATGGTATACAAATCAACTTTCTTTTCTTGATATGTGAAAATGAATGCTAATGTACACATAAATCCACAAAATGTTTGAGTACTTGAAACAAAACCAAAAGAAAAATGTATATAAACTTGTCAGGTTACCCCCCAAAAAAAAAAAAGTCCATTTAATTAATCCATCAATGTATGAAAATTGATCACACAAGCTACTTAGAAGGAGAACCTTCTCCACAACTATTTTTTTTGTCATTAATATTATGTGCCTATTGGTGCATAATTGTAAATTGAGCCATCCTTAGGGCTCATTTCAATGTGTAAAAATTGATAGTCCATCACCTAGGTAAATGGGTAAAAACTAAATATCATAGCTAGGTCGGTAGGAAAACATAGGTGATTACTATGTAAGTAAGCACTTGGTGGCTACCAAGTGGATATTTGCATGCATATGCTTAATACATAACTAATCAATGTGATTAGCTATGAAACTAGAACACAAAAAAAAAAAAAAAAAAGCTTAAAAATAATAATACTGATAAAAAAGTACCCAAGTAATATACTAGAACCATCTTTGGAAATAGTGATTACATATTGATTTTTAGTTCACTAAAACTAGCGAAGAAAACAAATTCAAACCACCAAATCCAATAACCACATTAGCCTAAACAAGTAAATTCAGGTTTATACACAACCCTATTCTAGCAATAATTATCCTTTATTTGGGCATTTCCATTGGGGTTCTCAAAATCTCTCACAAATCTACAAAAACCATATTACACATTCAATTGTTAGTTCACTCAAGATAACTAAGAAAAATAAATTCCGACCACCAAATCCACCAATTGTATTGGCCATATAACATTTTGTCTACACACCGACACGAAAGCACATTCAACACCCTCTACATATTAAGACATTGATGCTATAACCCTTGACTCTATGCCTAAACCCTAAACCCTACACACAGGGTTAAAAATGGTGCCTAAACCCTAAACCCTACACAGAGAGTTTAAAATGGTTCCTTTCCACCCATCATCCATCCTGCATGGTGCATTGTGTGCTGGTGGGTGCTGGTTTACTATGGGCATTATTGGAGAAGAAGCTCCAATATTGGTATCTAAACCCTAAACCCCTAAACCCTAAACAGATACACCTAAAGTCCTTGTACTATAACCAGGTCTTTTTAAAATTCTTTGTTGGGTCCTTTCCCATGTGAGGCAGGGGACTCTCTTTGCATTGGGTTGTTTTTGTGCCTTCCATTTGGTGTGAAAGGATATACATACGTTGCAAAAGATGTTTTGAAGACTCTTTGAGTTTAAGAACTTTTGAGACTTTCAATGCAGACTTTTAAATACATCATCTGGTATGTTTTTGGGAAGTGGGAAAGGACAAGATCAGGGAGCTAATGAATGAATGAAAGGGTCTCAAAAGTCATGAAACTGATCAAAGTACATCATAGTACCGAAGCATATAGGATGTCGAAGCGACGAGCGATGGAGCAGGAGCAGGACTATCTAGCGAAGGAGCAGGAGCTCCCGTAGCACCAGCAGAAGGCGCAGCAGAAGGAGCAGCTCCTACAGCAGCAGCAGGAGCTGCACATGAAGCTCCTGCTGCAGGTACAGCTGATGGGTTCTCGCACCAGCTCGTGATTCACGAGTTCAAAGCTCGTACACCCAAGTTTGCTCGGGTCAGTAGGGAACCCTTCACCTACATTTCCCGTGAAGAGTACAGAGAGCTTCCCAGGTGTGTGGGAACTAGCGAAGGCAAAATCTGTTGTGGACTTGGCGAGAAAGCTCTTGCATACTACGAGCTGCGCGAGGAGAAGTGGACTGAGTACCCTGAGTTTGAAGGAAACGAGGACGAAGAGGATATCCGTCATGCTGGGGTTTGAGTTTGAAGGAGACGAAGCCGAAGACAATATCCATTATGCTAGGGTTTGCTACAAACCCAGTCTCACTGTCAGAGTGCACTAATGAGGAGTAGCTGTTGCTGTAAACCTAAGTATCACAATTAAATTCTTGTTGCTGTTGCTCACCGACTTGGTGAGAGAACTCTTACATATTATGATTTGCGCGAGGAGAAGTGGACTGAGTACCTTGTCATCGAGAGGCTCAGGACAAACAATGCACTGAGATTGTTATTCCTAGAGAATTAATTTCTAGTTATTGTTCCTCGAGAAGTTCGCTTTGGGGGAGTTTAGGGTTTAAGGTTTGGAGTACAACGGCCGAGTACGACACCTCATAGTTTCACTCTCGCAGTTTGAAGTGTGTCCTGAGCCTTTACGACAAGGTACTCAATCCATTTCTCCTCGCGCAAATCGTAGTATGCAAGAGCTCTCTCGTCAAGTCAGTGAGCAACAACAACAAGAATTTATAGTGATACTTAGGTTTACAGCAACATCTATTCCTCACTAGTGCACTCTGACAGTGAGACTGGTTTTGTAACAGTGAGACTGGATTTGGTTGAAGTGTCATGGCATGTCTTCAATCTCTCTCAAAAATCTCTCATATCCAAACTTAAGATTCATTTGGTTTTTTGACCTTTGGGTGTGATGGGTTCAATTCAATCTCTTCTTCGTCTTCTTCTTCTTCTTCCTTTTTGTTTGGGTGGGTCTTTTGTCTTTTCCATAGCTTTTGATGAGGTACAAAGTTCAAATTCAAATCCAGATCACTGGTAAGTTCAGATTCAGTGTTAAATGTTTGCCAATAATGATAAAGAAAAGAACTTGTAATATGAAAGATTGACCCCCAATAGAGTGCATTGCTGGGAGAAAGCTCTGGAGATAATAATAGTCTTGAATCTTGATGTTGTAGTTTGCAGAGTTGCAAAACTGACTGAAATGGGTTTTTTTTTTTTCCTTCTTTAAAAAAGATTTGGCTGGCAGAGGGATGCCAACAAACAAGATGAGATGAGATCTTGTTCTTTTCTCACAATAGCTCTGGCAGCATTTTGCCAACAACAAGAGCAGCAAGCTCAGGATCCTCAAATAGTTAGCTGACAAAGGCCTTACCCACACAAAGGATTTGTTTTGTTATCAAAATAGCTTTAACAAAAGCTTGGCAAAATAAGCCAAGCTCTTTTCAAATAGGTAGTTAATATGGATTGGCTTATTATAAGGCAGGAGGATATGTTTTCAAATAACTTTGGACAAGCTAATTTCAAGCCCCAGGCTGCAGGCCAGTTTCTAGTTTCATTACCTTGCCAACTTTTTCATTCCCTGGGTCATGTTGCATTAGCAAAACAACACAAAGCAAGGCAAGGCAAGGAGTAGGTGATCAAAATTTTAACTTGGGTAGAGTTATTTTGTTTTTCAAAAGAAAACATGGATGGAACCTAAGTCGCTCTTATCAATGGGACCTAACTAACAAAAAGACAATACAAGTCAAGACAAAGTTTTTTCCACAAAAGGACCAAATGACTTACTGTTTTCTCATCCATCCATCCATCCATCCATCCACAACAGCTGTTGCTTTAGAATGGGCCCACTCCTAACAATAAACAAAGTGCACAAATAATGTGCAACAACCCTACCCTATTACTTACACATTGAAATGTTGCTTCACTCAAGATAATTGAGAAAAACAAAATCAGAGCACCAAATCCAGCAATCCCATTGGCCTGAAATTTTTAAATCTTACACACAATCCTATTGAAAAATAATAGTTCCTTCCTACCATTTTCATTATTAGTCTTCTAAAATTCTCACAAACCTAAATACCCTATTACACATTTAACTACTAATTCACTCAAGATTAATTAAGAAAAAAATTCAAAGCACCAAATCCAACAATTTCATTGGCCATAACCTTTTTCTCTTCACATTTGCATTCGCAAAGTAAGGAAATTTTATTAAATCTCAGTATGAAATAATTTAACACACAAGGTTTGAGACTTGAATCTCCTTCAGAACCTCCACTTTACCCCCCCCCCCCCCAAAAGGAATTTGTTTGAGGGATACTCTCTCCAGTCAGTGGGATTGAGGAGTTGGGGTGGGAACAGTTTCAAAAACCACGAGAAACTCCCCAAATTAGCAGAGGACTTAACTTATATAGTGCATTTGAAAGTAGATGGCAATCAATATGGGATAACTATCTTTAGGCATCCGTAGCAAGAAGTGGAGAAAGGGAAGCAAGGCTGGGCTGATGAAGACGATGATGGCGATGGTGGACATTTTGTTTGTTGTCAGTGACAAAAGCACTTGATTTGCAATGTGGAGGAGCTGAGGAGCGGAGAGATGTCAGGGATGAGGTTTGTAGGAAGAGAGAAAAGTGAGAGAGAGAAAGAGAGATAGGTTCCATGTGGGGTGCGGGTGAAGAAGAAAAACAGTCTTGAGATTTCTTGTTGCCATGTGCTGCTGATACTGGTGAAGAAGAACAACAATAGAGAGAGAAGTCTTGGATTTGCTGCTGCTGCTGCTGGTGTTTTTCAAGAGGAAGGGATTTTGTGGTTGTAGTATTGTATTTTGGAGAGACAGACTGACACAGAGTCACAGAGAGAGAGAGAGAGGAGTTGATGGTGGTGGATGTGTTGTTGTTGTTGTGAGAAGTGAGAGAGATGGTGGACACCAACAGTAGTATTGAAGGCTACCTCTTTTGTATCGCTCCTGTACGCCAAGGGGGCGGAGGAAGCCAATTAATTCAAACCTTCTGTGTTTTATCCGGACGTCAGTTCTCGCAGTGGCGCCATAAGGGAGATCTGGTCAGAAAATCCCCTTTATTCTTCTTCTTCTTCTTCTATCTTCTCGTGCTCCCCCCCCCCCCCCTCTCTCTCCCTGAAGTTCGTTGGGGGGATTTGCTCCATGCATGAAGTTTTTTGCATTTGTACAAGGAGAATGGCCACTGAGTATAATACCAATTCCTTAGGATTGCAAAATTGGATGCCAACAAGGAAGGTTTTCTGCTACAGCAATTGCAGAATTGGACCAAGGATGGATAACTGAGATAGCTAATCCTCCTGAAGGTTGTTTTGAGGTTTTGAGTCTTGTTGTTGTGTTGTCAAAGTCTTCTTCTTCTTGCCCTTCTGATTCTGCTCCTGAGTTTTTGGGATTTTGTGGCTGGGCATGTGGGACATACAGGTGCCACTGCGATCTGGAGTCCTTGACTTGGATTACCATGTGGAAGATACAGGAAGACAGATTGTTGATACCAAGGTGAAAAATTGCAAATGCATGTTTGGCATGCAATTGCATCCTTGTGTTTCATGGTAGTTGCATGATGTGCTCCTTTTTGCCGAGTTCCAACCTCATGTTTTTGGTGACCTAATTTGCTACCCAGTTTTTTCTTTCTAGTATGTTATAGCCTCTTCAAGCCTGGTTGATGCAGAGAGATGTTCATACATGACACTGATACAATTGTATGTCCTTGACATATTTGCTTGCACAATCTTTGCAGATTCTTTACACAATCCGGCTGTACAGTATCATGGACCTTACAAAGGAGGTTCTGGTGAGCAAACACAGTTGTTAGCATGTCCTACTTTCTCTGTGGGTCTCATAATTCAATGTGGTGTTTCCTTAATCTCTACATGTTGGCCTTTATGTTATCTCTATATAATACTTGTGGTTATTGCAGATGGGTGCCGAGAGTGCAGAGGAGATTGCAGAATGGTTTAAGGCTTTCACATGTTCTCTTGGAAAGGTATACCTATTCTGATATTAATGGATGTTGATGGTGAATTTTGGGAACTTACATGAAGTATGCTTGCTCTGATCTGCAATGCAGCAAAGATTGATGTTTTTTTTCTGGACTGATTTTGTGCATGACTTCATGCATTGTGTGTGAGTAGTCCTTGGAGATAAGACCAGATACATGGCCAACATCTGCAAGCATTCAGATAGGGTGCTTCACTGAACCATTGTACGTTTCTTCTACACTGTGTGTCTCTGTCACAGGTCCACCCTGTATTTCTGCATGTTGTAATGTAGCTACCTAGATGAACATTTGGGTCCTGTCCATAGAGGTGGCCTTGGCAACATTTGGATCAGTTTGAATTTGGGCCATTCTATGTTTAGCATTTGATAAAGTCCTGGTACTTTTGCATTTCTTGTTTCTTAGACTGCAGGGAACTGATGTAAGCCTTGCTCTTGACATGATTGTGTTCAAAGGTGGGGTGGTTCAAGTCCAACTGGAATGGATGTGGAGTCACCTCTTATTCAAAGGCAGAAGACAAGATCTTACAACAGCTTGGTGACTATAGGGCCAGGTCTTTACTCTTTACCTGCAACATCATGCCAAACCCTGCTTGTGTGTCTGCACCTGCACCTTGTTTTTGTGTATCAATTTCTTTTTTGGATTTGGGTCAGTAGCTCAGGCTCCAGGTTCCATTTGGCTTAACAACGGTTTAGGAAATGGCAGAAACACCTCTTTTGTCAAAAGACTTCAGCAATGGAGGGACAGCAGATTTGCAGTCAGTTTCACCTGGGGTCGTACCAAAATGGAGTCTGGTCCGTTGTGAAAATGGTTTGTCTCTCTTCTCAATTCGTAATATAAGTTTAACTTCATCTCGCAATGGTGTGTAGTGCAGTGTTTAACTGCTAGTTTAAAACTTGAATATGGGTGCTGATCACAAATTTATCTTGATGTCCATGAGGCTGTATTAAACATTCCCTAGTTCATGTTTGAGTTCTTAGTACAGAACCAACTCAGCCAAGTGCTACCAGCTACTTTGTTTAAGTGTATCTGAAATACCCACTCAATTCTCACACCTGGATGATTGGTTGCAAAGGGTTTGCATACTCAAATTGGGAAGGACTTTGTTTGTGCTCTGTTGGTTTGTTTGCAGGATTGAGATTTTTTGAGGAGACATCAGACTTTCTGTTCAGATACAAGGTCAGGGGGGAGGCCCACTTGAGCTTCTTGTGTCATCTCAAGAGCTTCCTCTTTGCATTGGTAGTTTTAGCTGTTTGTCCTCTTTGAACCTTCCATGTATGTTGCAGGCTTCCTTTCCCAAAGGTCAAGCTTCACAGCAGCAGCAATTGCAGAAGACATTCCTGTGAAATGATTTTGGACAATACTTGTAAATCTTTTTTGTGATGCTTTTCTTGCAAATGAATGCAGCTGCCTGTGACAAAAGCGGTTGGTGTTGTAAAGGCACCTGCTGATCAAATTTTCAACCTTATAATGGATTATGGATTGGAACGTCACCAGTAAGTATGCTGTGCTCTGAAGTTTCATCTGCATGCTTTTACAAGCTGTATAGAAGGTGATGAGTCAGTATACATGTGGAATGTGTGAGTTTCTATATTTTTGGTCATTGATGAAGCTGAAGTCAGAGTTGTAGTCGTACATACCTTTTTGCTGAGGTCCCGCCTGCAAGATCCAGTCCTGAATCAGTAGCCCATTCCCTCTGTGCAGATGGGACCACACATTTCGAAGTGCGTCTATATTAGAGACCATTGATGGGCACTCTGATGTTCTGTATTTATGCCTCCGACAGGACTGGATGTAAGTACTTTGGTGGTTCAGACTCAGACACTGATGTTGTTTTCTCAATGTAGATAGTGTCAAGCATCAGTGTTGCAGTTGGCATCCTTACATGAGCAATAAACAGTATTGATGCAGGCATAGCAGATGAGTTGATTTTCCTAGATTCATCTGACTTGTTTTCTTAAGTTTGTTGTATGTGTCACTGTGGTGATCAGTTGTATTCTCTTGTTTGACATTTCTGGTACATGTGAATTGGTTTTTCTGTGCTCAGATGGCGACGGCCAAGAGACTTTTGCTTATCTCGTTACTGGAAACGAGAAGACAACGGTACTTATTGTGAGTAGACAATACCAGTGACATGGCCTCTTTGTAAGTTCTCTGGATGAGCTTTTTGGTCATTTAGTCTCCAGAGCTAAAGGATGGATTAGGGGGTATCAAAAAGATTAGTAGGTTGCACCAGAAGAGATCTAGAAACCGATTTCTATGTCTTACTCGCAAAGGGAATTGCATGAAAAAGGAAAGTGTTAATCCTGATGCTATGCTGCACTTTCATTTTATGATCGGTTCCAGCTGTGTTTTACAGGTCAGTATCCAAAATGCCCCTCCAGCCTGGATATGTTCGAGCATATATCCGCAGTAAGTTCTGACTGCAAGCCAACTTATAGTTGTCTACATCCTTGTTAGAAAGATGGTCAGTGGAAACAGTTTCTGTACATAGAGTTTAGGAAACCCTAAAACCCTGGGCAAACACCACAACTATAGATTTAGGAAGATTATGAATACAAGGGTCTGGTTGACAAAGGCACAGACATCAAGAAGAGTTCCATAGTTGAATGTCTCTTCAATGAGATTTATCTTTGAATGTCAATGTAACCTGCGTCATTTTTGGATTGGGGAACAGGTGGTGGCTATATTGTGACACCCTTGAAGAGTGGGGCTTCTGGGAAGCCCCGAACACTTGTTGAGTTCGTATTGGAGATGAATGTAGCTGGGTGGTCATCATTGTTTGGGATTGGGCTCTGCACATACCCAGTTCACCTGAGAAATTCTCTTCTCTGTGTGGTTGCAGGTCTGGCTCTCTTTCTCCTTCACTCTTTCTCTTTATGTGGATAATTTCTTGCCATTGGCTTCTGGTGAGTGGTGTAATAATTGGAAAGATATCCAGCAACATAGATGTGGGTCTGTCCTCACTGCAGCATTTTTCCCTTGAATAGGGTGGTGTCTTGTAAATGGTCTATTGGTGATTCTCTAAAGAGCCTAGTCTCCTTTCTATGGCTAGTGTGCAGGTCCCTGTTTGATGTATGCATTTGTTACTTGCTCTTTTGATCTGCCAGGAATACGAGAGTATGTTGCTGCACAAAGAGTGAACTCAAGTCTCACGATTGTGAGAAGGCATAGTATGGATTATATGGACAATCACATGCAGCGAGGCAACTCCAACACTGGTGAGACTTTTGTTGTGAATATCCCATTCCTTGACAATGAGGAGCTGGATGAGTTTCATGATGCCAACATGGACCAACTTTCAGAATGGTCAGAGGTACTGAGCAAA
Organism: Sphagnum contortum; assembly: GCA_963920785.1. NCBI lineage: Eukaryota > Viridiplantae > Streptophyta > Sphagnopsida > Sphagnales > Sphagnaceae > Sphagnum > Sphagnum contortum. The sequence goes on along the minus strand of OY987276.1, from coordinate 7,869,200 downwards.
TACCAAAACACATCTCCTGCTGGTTGCATAATGAGGACAAGTTGTAATCCAAGGATCAGGACTGAATCCCACCCACATTTTCACCTAGGGGCTGGTTTAGATAGCTTACAGTCAGATCAGCCTCACTGCTGCAATTGATCACTGTATTTGGAAACTGATAGTAGGAATAAATGGTTTTGCTCATGATCTCAGCTACTGTTGCAGACTATGTCAGAGACATACAGCATTCACATTGAGAGCAGTAAATCACCGAAAATTGCAACTCCAACCCGAGCAGGTTATAAAAGCTTTCCAATGTCCTTCTTCCCCCTGCTTCTCAATACTTCTCAGACTTGGATGCCATTCATAGGGGACAAGTATCCTAAGACTTCTTGGAGCTGTGGATTTTGTGTTGATGTCCATAGATTCTTGTTTTGAAGCTTTCCCTTGTAATTGCTTAATGCAGCTTGTCCACAGCATGGTATGTTTGACATGCCATACTTCAGGGGTAGTGTACCGAGGGGCCCCCTAGATGGTGGACAACATTGTTTCTCTGAACCAGAAGGCAGTAACTTTTTGGTAAAAGGAAGCAACTTTTTCCACACTGGTTCTAGGGTAAGTAGGTGATTCAATTCACAGAAATCAATACTGCAATCATTTGTTATTTAGCAGCTGCAAGTTGTGGTTTTGCAGCTCAACAATGAGCAATGTTGACTTGTGGTGCGGTGACAGCAGGTGGCAGCAGGAGAACCTTTGTGCAAGCTGGTGGCAGTGGACTGGTTGAAGGGCAAGGACAGGATGAATCATGTAGCTGGGCACCCTCACAGTCTTGTCCAGGTACTTGTCATCATTACAGCACCCATTAGCATAGCTTCCTAGTGTAGCTACTTTTGGTATGCACAGCCTAACATGTTGCAACTTACACATTTGGTTTGCATCCCCATTCCCTTTATCACTATTTGCTTGGTTGTTTTGTCAACATCCAGGTCAAATGCCTGACCTTGACAAGCTCTTTGTGCTTTTGCAGAAGGCTTCCTTCAATGGAGAGCTCTTCTTTTTCGTCATCAATTTGCAGGTGCTAAACTATTCATTGTGTTCTCTTTGTTCCATAAGCAAGTTCAAGACTAAGCAGTGAGGGATTATTCTTACAGTGATGTCTAGGTGGGGAAGGTAACCAACTTTATACTGATTGTAGATATGATGGTTGGTTGCTAGGTAACTCTTGTCCAGACTCAGGTCGTGTATTAAACATCACTGAGATCAGTCCTATATTTGCAGGTGTCTTACACATTAAATTACAGCCTCGTGTTTTATTTTGTCACCAACGAGGAAATTCTTGAGGGCTCCCTGCTGCATCGTTTTATCTTTGGAGATGACACCTTCCGAAACAGTCGGTTTTCTCTTATACCGGCCATACCTGAGGTAGCTTTGAGAAATTACTTGTCACTGGGTTATTCACGTTTTAGTGGAATGTACACTTGCCTGTGTCTCCTATTGAAAACAGTGTCCTTTTGTGTAGAAAGGAACAGACTGGTGCGCTGCTGTAGTATGTCCAGTAATTTCCACAGGCTTTCTCTGAAATGCACACCAATCTGTTCTTTCAAGCTGCTGAGAGTATGTGTTGACAGGGATCATGGATAATCAAGCAAGCAGTGGGCTCAAGAGCAGTACCACTAGGCCAAATATTGGATGCCAGTTATCATGTCGGATTGAACTACATTGAGGTATGCATTGGTACAACCACATATTCATGCCTGTCTGTGTGGTTTTTCTTTTTCTACCAGATGGAGGGTATCGAGGACAAGTCAATCAGTAGATGAGGTTTTCAACCTGCATCACCACTGAACGGAACTATAACATGAACTGTCTTTTAAATCATTCATATATTCACTTTGTGGGCATGTGGGGTTGGCCTGCAGATAGATTTGAACCTTGGGTCGTCAGGAGTGGTACGTGGAGTCATGGGCTTGGTCTTCGGCTACATATCTGCTCTTGTGGTTGACATGGCATTTTTCATAAGAGTGAGTGTGTCCTGTTTTTCAATTCATCTTCTATTTTGTAATCGAAATTTGATTTGAAGCGTCTACTTTTATCACCGCCATGGCTGATTTGTGTAGGTCTGTTATTTATCACTGAAGCCAATTATCGTTATTGATACATTTTGGGTGTGTCCACTTCTCCAGAGTGATGTTGAAGAAGAGCTGCCAGAGCGTCTTATTGGAGTTGGCCGCTTAGCCCGTTTGCAAATGGATAAGGCTGTACCACCTCTTGCTGGCATCTGAAATGGGGAAATTTGGGACCTTGAAAGGAAGCAATTTTTTATCAGATTTCTTACTGCACAACAGAGAGGTTGGAACACTTATAATGAATTCTGTTCTGCCTTTGCATTTAATCCCATGGCATTTATCGCCATGGTGTGCACAAACCAGTGTGTCCAGAAGGTCAGAGATGTATTTGAAAGGGTTATAAATTGCAGTTTTGGGAGAATCCTCTGCAAGAGATTGGTTGCACCTCTGTTTTGCAATCTGTGAAACAGTAACACAGGTGCCTCTGAACTTTTCAGACCAAATGAGAACTACATTGTTCCATGGTCCCTCCCTTAGGCAGACTGAACGCCAAAGCCTTGCCTCCTCTACGAATAGATGGCACAACTTGATTTGCATTTGTCCATGTGTTATTTCATTCATTAATGTGTTGGTGGATGTCAGATATTGCAAACCTTCTTCACCCCTATTGTTGCCCCCTCTCTCTTCCACATGATTCATTGATCTGATAACATGGGCAGGGAAATGCTATTTTGTAGGTAAATTTAAATAATTCCAAGGCCCTTTTTTAAGATCCATAGTTTTACCAACTTGATTTATGTCAACCAATCTATGACAACAAAATCAGCCTTGGAGTCAGTCCAATTGCAATTTCCACACTGCTTTCATCAAGTCTCCATACTGCGTTTATCCTTGTGATCCAAAAAATTCAAGCTGTTACACCCCACAAATATGTATCGTGCATGAATCAACATTTTGATGGAGTGAAATGTGTTGTTTCCCACATTGCACTATGGTATGGGTAAGAAAACAGAGATGCAGTAAATCTTACACTTATCTGAAAACTATTAGAGCAGAACTCAAATATAAATGCACACTAACTCGTCTATTTCATGCGTTGAACAGCAACTTGGATGAAAAACCACAACACACTAGAATATTAGACAGTCATGTAGGCACTTAGTTCCAAGCACAACCTCTTTGTGATAGTCATTAACTATATTGATGATGAAAGGAACATCATATGAAGGCAAAAGATTTGATCTTTTATCAAAACTTGGGCTCTGTGTCACTCCACCGTACCAATGACATATATAATCTTAATTCTCATGAGTGAGAAATGTGAACAAGGACAAAATTTTAACCCCAATGACACCAAATGGGGTCGGTGACAGTAACACACATGTTGGATTGTCAACTAATATAAACCAATAACTTTCCACCAGATGCCTCCTACAACTGCCCAAACCAAAATATTCCAAATAGCACCGATTGCACCCAGCCTGAACACATCTTTCAACTCCACATAGCCAGCTGCAATCACACAGAGAAATGAAGCAATAAGTCAGTTGACAAGAGGAGGTTTATGAATCCTTACAAACCAGAGATTTACTGCAACACTTAGGAAATATAGTTGTACATCACAAAAAGGCTCTCTTCATCTTTCATTGATCCTAATCTATACATAGTTATAATCATATGCATGCTAGCTGAAAAGCACCAGCAAATCAGGATACACAAAATACAGAGACAACCAGAAACAAGAGAGAAGAAACAAAGAGGAATCCCTTACAGCCAAAGTAAACTGCAGCCTGGCCACTGCTGTAATGCGTGAGAGCTCCAAAGAGATTTGTGTTGTAGGCCAATGTCAATGCTGCCAGTGCAGTTGGAACACCAGCAGCTACATGCATTGCTAAGAAAGCAGAAAACAGGGCACCCACATGCCCTGTTTGACTAGCAAACAGATAATGGGTTAGGAAATATGTGGCCTGGAGTACACCAAAGGCTGCAGGCCAGCTTAGAGAGAATGAAGCAAGTGATTTGGCAACCCCATCAGACATCCAGTTTACAAGGCCTAGGTTTGAGAGATTTCCAGCCATGCCAACCAAGACTGCAAACCATGTCAGGGTATCCCATGCCGATTTTTCACTGAGGCAGTCATCCCACTCTAGCACACCAAGGAGGAGGAGAATGCAGAGTCCCAACATGGCAGCCACAACACTTGCAATTCCCAGCTTCTCTCTGCAAATTTGAAAATGAAGAGCAAGCTTAATATGGATCTGTTCTAGTTGTAGAAACTACCCAGTGATGAAGATAATACAGAGAGGGACATTTTCAATGGATGAGACATTGCTGGCTCTGGAGCTGTGGTCACAGAATGCATGTCCATTTCGAATGGATTAGTGGAAGAGAAGGAAAGGAGAATGTTTTTAAGGCGAAGGTGACAGCAACTGGGTTACCCTAAAAGACTTGTTGTGGGGGCACATTACAAATGCAGAAAGCAGCAGGGGCACCAGAATGAGACAGCAACAAAATAACCAACCACAAATTGTTACAATCTCAGATTGTCTGTATCTTACAGGATTTGTTGCTTAGACCACTGGCTACCATCTTTGCATCATACGAAGGTGGTTGGGTTGGGCACTGACACTAAAAATAGATTTTAGTTGCATGGTATCTTCTAACCATGATAGAAAGGTATAGAGCACGCCGGGTCTTGGCCCTTGGTGAAACAGCGAAAAAAGAGAATGATAGAGAGTTGTGTACCCAAACACCCAGAGAGTGACAGCCAGTAGCATGGTTGAAACCATGGACCATTCATTTTGAGTAATTGGACCCATTGCTTGCAGTTTCTTCTCGGCTGCAGCAGGAGCCTCTGGTGTCTCCTTGATATCAGGGGGAAAAATCTTGTAGAGCAGAAATGGGGTTGTCATCAAAGCAACAAATGCTGGAACACTTGCTGCCTTGAACCAAGACACCCAAGGGTTTGAAATTGATACTCCCAGCTCTTGTGCAAGTTTCAGGCACAGAAGGTTCTGAGCTGCAGCTGTAAGGAAAAGTGCACTTGAATTCCCAGCTGACTGCAAAAACAGGAACAAACATTATGCATGCATGTCAAGCTCCCACAGCAATTACACTCACAGCCATAAAAGAACGGAACTGGTCCCCAATGAACTAAACCCTAAACCCTAAATCCCCAATGATGCAATGCTTGCTAAACACCAAAGAAACTTGCCTGAAATTGTGATTGCACAAGGTAAGCTCCCAGTTTCTTAGAAGATTTATCATTAGGTCGACTGCCGGCTGATAGAGACAAGGATGTGATGATGGGGAGGAACACACCCCCAGCTCTAGCTGTAGTGCTGGGCATGGCAGGTGCAAGCAAAGCCTCGCTTACAACAAGCCCATAGGAGAGACCCAATGTACTCTTGCCCAAGAGTTTCACGAAGTGGGTGGCGATCCGATCCCCTAATCCAGTCTTCACAAATCCTCTGGCAAAGAAGAAAGAGATGACGATCAACCATATGACGTCGTTGGTGAAGGCACCAAAGGCAGCAGCGAATGTTAAGGTTTTGGTCACCACAGCCACTGTCAATCCCAGAAACGCCCATGCTCCTACGGGAAGAGGAGACAACACAAGACCTGCGATGGTAGACAAAAAAATGGCCAACAACTGCCATGCTTGCGTCGTCACAGATGCCGGTTTCGCAACCAGGTACCTGAGAGCAAGACCTAAACCCACAGACACCAGAAAAGGCAAAGGCTTCACTCCAGCCCAAGGGATAGCACCACGACCCTTTCCGCTACTCTCATCGCCGATCGCCGCTACAGAGGCAGCACTAGCACTGATCGGTGGCACATTTACAATCCTACGACCACTGGAGATCCATGACGAAGCTCGATCTGGAAATCTACTGGAGCTCAGTCTAACAACAGACGGCAAAAGGGCAGAGGAGAGTGAACTTGAAAGGGAGCAATTGGAGAAAGTACGTGGCCATGATAGTTGGCTTTTAGGCAGACGATTATTGTTTGCTAGCTGCAAGGAGATGGAAGGGTAATGGTGCGTGAGAACCGTGTGCGTGACGCAGGAATGTGCTGCAGCAGCAGCAGCTGCCGCCATCGCACCAATGGCTTGCTCAAGCGACCGCGGACGGAAATCGTGCGCATGTGAGCGTTGTAGAGTTTCAGTGGTATTGAAATTTCGCCAAATTTCAACCTAAAAATATGATTTCATATTTATTTTTTAGGTCGAAATTAGGATCAGGATTTTTCATGAAAAAAATGACCCTAATTCGTCAGATTTATTTTGAAGAAAAACAATTTCCAAATCGCCAGATTTTTATGATGAGTTCACTTAAGTAGCCAATAAGAATATAGAAGGAATCTCTTTTTTTTCTACTTTCATATCTAGTATGTAGCCAAATCTGGCTAAATCATCTTATGGATGATCGCCACTTCAGCTACATCATAAAATTTGACTAAATTTTGTAGATTTTAAAATTTAATTTTTAAAAAAAAAACTCTGATTTTACTTTGGTAGCATTTTTTTTTAGTTAGTTTTTAAACTACTTTAGACAGGCTCTAAAAACATTTTGCCATTTAATGCTAAATCCCTCTTTGGAGCCCCATAGCCAATGATGCACTTGGGTTGCTGCCATTGGTATTAGTGTGTGTGTGTGTGTGTGTGTGTGTGTGTGTGTTTTTTTTCTCAAAAATTTGTGAGGTAGGTGGGTTGGCTATCATCCAAAAGAGGACTTAGCCACATTTGGCTACAGGTTGGAAAGGAATTTAAAAAAAATTTTTTTTACGAATTGTGGAATTTGTTGGCAGCATGCTAAAACCTACGGTCTAAATATGGCAAATTCAAAAAAAACAATTTGTTGAAATATGTATAATTTTTTTTGCAATTTTTTTCTTTATTTGTGGTCGAATTATGGCAATTGAAAATCTAAAACTTGATTTCAGCACTTTTTAATTTTTGATATAGCTTTTTTGGCTCTATATAGCCAGCCAAAAAAATGGCTGATCCTCCTCCATCATGAACTCTAACAATTTCGCTTGTATTTTCAAGCTCTGAAAGCATTGTGAAAATTTTCGCATTCAAAACAAACACTTACTACAAAAGCTTTTGTGTGAATTAGGAATTTAGGTGATAAATTTTGAAACATTCTCTCAAACCAACATAAGAAGAAAAACACATTTGGTATGAGGGACTTGGCAACAAGAACTCATGAGAGATGGGGCCTCCTAATGCTAAACCTCCATTTGAAACATCTCTCATTTGAATTGTTGTTGGTTTGAACTTGCCACAAGTTTAGGGTTTACATGATTGATGAGTTGCTTGCTTGGTACAATAATGAAAAAATTAAAAGAAGAAATGAAAGGAAAAAAGAAAAAGAATAAAATGTATCATGTTAAGTTATTTGCTAAGCTTCAAATCTTGATGACTTGAAACAAAAGTAAAAATCATTGCAAGCATGTAAGATATCAAAAGTGGTAGTGAACAAAGGTTTCCAAGGCATGAAAGTGGAGATGTAGTCAACCTCGCAAGGATTGTGTCATTTACAATCGTGAAAGTTTGCATCTTTTGATATGTAACAAATATTCATCGCATGAGGAAAGTGATTATTAGTAAACCTTTGATCGTTTCGATATTTGAGATATTATTAGCACAAATATGTAAAAAAATCATCACCTTATTCAGGCAAAGAATTGAAGATTTTTATTTCAATAGGAGAATTAAACTCATGACTGTTTATTTCAATAGCTCATTTCTTTTGTTGGAATTGGGGGCTTCATTTAAACCAACAAACCTTGTGTTCAAAATTGTTTGAAACATCATATTACACATTTGAAATCAATAATAATGATGTCTCTTCGGATGTGAATCACATTATTTGGTCCTCCAATTTTAGGAACATTCGTTGATGTTATTGTGAGTTCATTTTGAGAAATTTCATGGGAGAATTTATTGGTTGAACTATTGTTGGTTTGGAAATAACTATCTATTTTGGTACATTGGTGTTCAAAGGAAAGTAAACTTCATGAACGAAAATGACAATATGGATAAAATCGATAACATGAATGATATAATGTATCACATCAATGAAATTATATTCATGGATTCAAATTATCATGGTCCATAATGTAGAATTTCATCCACGTGGGCAACATTCTTTGTAGTGAATTACATCCATGAAACTATATGATTAATTATATTTTTGTTGTTAATATGTTTCACTGATGTTGTCATGATTCCCCTTTCCATGAAGGTTCATTCAAATTTGTAAAGCAAGATTTGTTGCTTTTTCTAAATCCTTATCAAGGAGGAGGGGTTGGTACAAATCAAGTTGTGGTGGACAATGAACAACCTCCACATGATCCCCACTTTTGTCCATTCTTCAAAAACAAATTTGGCAACCCAAATACTAAACTTTGCAAATTTTTCACACTCCCCAACATAGCCATAACTTCCCAATTCAAATGAAACCCAATTACAAAAAAGTATAAATTCTAATGATCCTTGCTCAATATTACACCAATTTCCATGCAACAAAAGTCAAGAAAAATAAATTATCCCATTTAATTTTAGTGCAAAATGGGTTCAATAGAAAAAGAAACAATGAAACTTTAAACACTAGAGAACTATGCAGCATGAGCAAAGAAGCCAAGCCATGATCAATTAGGACTACACAAGGTTTTAACACAATTGTTGTGAAAATGTGCATTAGGAAATGTAATTTGAAAAAAATGAATTGGAGAAAAATTGTTGGTATTTAGACTAAAAATTGTTGTAATTCAATTGCAATAGCACCAACTAAAATCTAAGTTTAAAATAAAATAAATTGAAATTGTAATGTGTGTTTTTAGAATAACCAAGCAAGTGCCAGAAAGCAAAAGAAAGAGGAGCCATGGTGTTTTATTTTTTCTAGTTTTTCAAAGTTCCATACTAAGGAAATAATGACTTTATCAAAGTCGAAAGTCTAAGCTAACTTGCAATGTTTTCTGTGGCAATTTTTTTGTAATGATTGTAGAAACTATGGGCATGTCCGCATTATACTTAGGCTAATCTTGAGCCACATTATTAAGCATAGATTCATGAATTGTAGGTTTTGCAATTGAAGTTATATTAGTCAATTACAACGTTTTTTTTTTCCCATTCCATCTCCACATCCTTGATTTGATTGATAATCATCATCTTGTTCTTGTTTAATTTGATTCACTATTGTATATAAGCTACTAGGCCTTATTTTTGCATCCATTGGTCTAGGGTCCAATGTGGCCAAATCCTTGTACTTTTGAACCCTAAGATGATATTTTTTCTTGAAAATGTTTGGTCTAGTGCTTTGTCCACCCATCTTACCAAAACTATCTTATTTGCTTTTATGTACTTCCTATTGGTCACTAGGGTAAATGCAATGTAAAGTGGCTCACTTTTTGCATCACAAGTTGGATTTTTACAAATTTTTTGTGTTTAAATGCTTATGGTGAATGATTTAATTTTAAATAAAATAAATAATTATTCATTATAGATAAACAAAATGAAGACATTTGCATCCTTACTTTTTGAAAGTAATGCATTCTTTATAAATGGTGGACTTTTGGGAAAAAATTGGACTAGTAAATAGAATAGATTATTAAAAAATTCAAGAATACATATTGAATTCCACTCCAAATTGTTTATTGTGACTAAACACAGGTTGAAAAATGAAATAATAAAGCTAATTGTGAAATATTATTTTGTGGAACCTGAACCAAATGGTGGTTATGAACTTTTGAAAGCTTAAAATTTGGATCTTATTTTCAAAAGTCCTTTTGAAATTAATTTTTTTTGTTTCCCAAAATTTTTGTGCCCCATGGGTACATAATTGGAACACTTAAATGGGCTTTTATTCTTATGTACTTTATGGGTTTTTCTTTTGAGATTTTTAAATTGATTTCAGCATACTAGCTAACAAAAATATTTTTCAACATGGGTTTTAGTTTTAAAAGGTTTCACAAGTGATTGACACAAAAATATTCAAAGATTGCACTAATGAAAACCCCGGGAATTGAAACCGTATCCATATGGATGATTTATAAAAACTTGCTTATGATTTTTTTAAAAATTGTATTACCAAAATTGAACCACTAAATTGTGCATTTACCCATTGTTGTATTTCCTTCCTTTTTGAGAGGAGTTTTGAAAGGTTTGCACCAAGTTACGTCTAAAGGCTACAATGCATGGGATGTATGTGAAAATAATGTAACCATATCTAGCCCAAATGTTTGTGCTTGTTCAATTGCCTCAAGGGTGACATGGGATCCATGGCCATGGAAGATGAGCATATGTTTATTTGTGAGAAAGATACCACCTAGTTTTGACCTTTTGAAGAAAGAGAGGAATTATTTGAAAAGAACTGCATTGACACATGCTTCTGATTGCATAGCCATAGAGGTCCTTGGTTTGCAAAATTGAATGTAGTCATTTCGTATCCTATCTCCTTTGGAAATGTAAATCATTGGCAATGGCGTCATAATTGCATTAACAACACAATTAATAGGCAACCATTCCTTGGATTGGGGAATGGTCTTAAACACTTGTTGTAACTCGGTCTTACCAAAAGCCCGATTTATGCCTATATTCTTGCTTGGATGCTTGTTTCATCACAATTTCAGATATGACATATATGCTTTGGAACACAATTGTGCTTATTGTACAAGGCTGGTAGGTTTTAGTTGAAAATCTTGCATGATTTCATTGTTAATCCTTGAGCTCTACTGATATCCAATCTTTTAGTTTGACAAATGTTAAGTTCAAGATGCTTGCATTTAAACCAATACCACCAGGACGTCCCTAGTACTCCTCCTTGAAAAGGTGTTGGCCTTGTTTGGGTGAATTCTACCACCTTTGTTTTCAATTGTTGTAGGTTTATTGATAGCTCAACATCCTACATAGCCAAAACCCGAGAAACCATCATTCGATCTTCTTTCACTATTAATACACTTGTTGGTCATGCTTTTTTAGATCTTTTTTTCCATAGAAATGAAAAAACACCTTAATGGACAAAAATGAGGATGTAATTGCACCACTTGGGCTAATGAAGTTGAATGAAACCAATAATAAGGTATAAGTGAGTTGTGTATTTTATTTCTTTTCTTTCTTGCATTTTTCAAGTCTTTTCTTTGTTCAAGTTTGATTGTTGTGTTTGTCAAATTTGATGTAGTCAATTTGTTGTTTTTAGTTGTCATAGGTTTTTTAAATGATGTCCGAAAAAAGGTTGTCACTTTATGGCCCAAACCATAGAAATTGTTATGCCACTTTGCATTGGAGCTTGCTTGGCCTTTTGAATTTAACAAAGTTCGGAGAAAATATTTTGGGTGTTTTGGGGCAAAATTGGGTCAAGTTTTGGGGGTTTTGGAGTGGGAGGTTGGGGGGCACAAGTAAGGTAGTTTTGGGTATGAATTGGAGAGTGTTTGAGATTTGGGATTGTTTTGAGGACAAAAAAATGAGGGGTGCAATTGGGGGTTTATGATCAAGAGATTATTTGGAGGGCAAACTTGAAGGTTGTTTTGGGGTTTTGAAAGTTGAATTCAATATTGGCAAGATGCACTTTTCAAAGTTGGCACACGAATGCATGAGACATGAAAACATGAAATTAGTTGATGTTAAAAAAATAGTATTTGTCCATTAGAGATTATTAATATAGTTTTATAACTTCAAAGTGGATTAATTAGACCTTGTTGAAGCTTTGTAACAATCAAAATTTTTGTAGTACCGATAGATATATAGAGTTATATAATTCCTAGGTATAGTATAACTAGCTATAATAGATTTAGATTTCTTCAAATTCCAAGAAGTCGTAATTTGTTATACACATTTTTCGCTTGCATAGAGACAATTTAACAGGATTTAGTATGGTCAAACTTTGAAGAGTCTATACATTGATGACAAGTTCCAAACAACTAGAGGCATATGCATTTCACACATATAGGTCTTTCACATTTTCTTCAAAGTTGGTCAAAATACAAAAGATTTAGGTTTGGACCTCTTGTAATGCTAAACCAAACAGACCCAACTTGTTAGAAGTTGGACCTGCAAGCTCTAAATCATGATGTTGTTGAATGTGCTTCATAGGAGGTGAAATGGATTGAATGACCAGCCCAAATAGGAAAACGAGAACGTCCCACCATCTTCTTGATCACAAGAACTAACAACAAAATGTCAACATATCCAATCCTATCAACAATAAAGGCAAATGGAACACCTGTCCATGAATTTATCCATGGATGAAAACCACCAACACGGACATCATTGGGCCAATTCTTGTATATGTTTATAAGGATTTAAAGATTGTCCATGCCCAACTAAAAGCAATGTAACTTTGTGCAAATACCTACGATATTGATTTTTTTTTTTTTTTTGAAATGAAAACAAGAGGGCAATGCCAACCACAAACAAGAATGAGGAGGAAAGAAAAGATAAAATAAAAAGAGTGGAGAGAAAACTAAATACCCTAAACCACCCACCTAAACCCTAAACAAAAGAATAGAATCAAAATTGTATTTTTAAATGAACCAATCTGGTTTTGGTTCTTACACTACTTATGAAATACACTTACAATAGATTTTTTTTTTTTTTTGAAAGCTTAGAACCCGAGGTCAATTTTCAACCCTCTTCTTAAAACCTAACCCTAAACCTCACCTAGGTTGTAATATTTTTAATTGCTTTCTTTGTGATAGTCCTCACTATCAAGTTTTTAGTCATGGTATCATTCAAAGGGTATTTTGGATATTTTGATACATGCCCAACACTAGTTTAATCAATGTTGTGAGAGTGCTTGGTTAGTTGCTTGCTTTGGAACAATTCCAGTTTTGGGTACTTGGAACTTAATTGGAAATATGTTTTAGTTGTGGAGTTGGGCTCATTATGCAAGTCAAGCTCTCAAGGTACTATGTATATAGTAGGTTAAAATTGGGTAGTATGTGGAAACTGGTATTAGGTTGAAATCGATAAAAAGTCGAAATTAGGTAGTTCGACTAAAGCCTTTCACAAACTAGTAATAACCAGTTTGTGAGAACCTTAAATGATAACTAATTGTTCTCAAATTTACGAGAGAATCAACATTGTGAAAAATGATCCAATGTTTCAAATTATTGATACCCTTCTTCGATGCATGATTTCTTTTTTAAATTAAAAGTGAAACCAAAATTTGTTGTAAATTATTTTGTGAAAAATGGATCCAACAAGTACCAAAATTTTTGATACCCACCCAACATTGGTAAAAACATGCGGAACTTGTTTAGTGTTGTACGAAGTAGCCTTATAGAACATATAATATGTAGGCAAGCATTTGAAAAAAGATAAAGGCCCCAATTTTCCAAAACGCATGTTGTCATTTTTCCTCCTAGTGCCACCCAATGGATATCATGGGAAAGACTTTTTTTTAAAAAAAAATTGTTGCCATATTTCAAAGGAATTTGTTTTAGAAAATCACCATGTGAAGACAATGGGTTTCAGCAAGTTGCCACAATACATCAATTTTTCTATTTTTTTCTCTTACCTATAGCCAAATTTTGCTAATTCTTGTTATAGATGATTGTCAATGTGCACTACATAAAAAAATTGGCAAAAACAAAAACAAAAAAATTTCCTCTCGGGTCTTGAGCCAACAATAAAGTATTACAATGTTGAATCAAAATTCTACTTTTTAGATGAAAAAAACATACTACTACAATTGGCATGTGGCCATCATCCACATTCTAATGTACAAGCCACTATACTAATGCCAGTGAGGGAATTGGAAGTGAAGAAGGCCCTTCACCACATATTACATGTTTTTTTGGGTGAAAAAAGGAGCAATATTTTCACATGGTTGAACTTCTTTTACCAATCTAAGTTCGTCTCTATTCTCCTAGTAATCACAAAAGCTCCGGGCAAAAATAAGAATTCCAAAAACCCTTGCAAGGACAGTTGTTCGTGAATCGCCAACAAATCCCTAATACAAATTTTTGACAACAGAATCTTGAGACAATCTTCAAAGCCTTCAACCAAACATCTAACCAAGCCAGCAATAGAAATCAAATGCTTGAAGTCCATTGGATGATTAAGTGTGTCTGCAACCATTTCGATGCTACCTAGCGCCACCATTTTCTTTGCAATTGTCTCATTCTGTGCCATGTTTTGCAATAATTGAATCCATGTTAGATTCAATGGTTGCATACTATAACAGGCCAAAAATAGTCGTAAACCTCCTTTGGCATCTAAATCTTTAGCAACAATATCCCCATGGTATTCTATCAAATTTGATAAGACACGCATGCAAACTTCAGAGTTTTGATGAATGATTCTTATCAACAATTCACAAATACTGCCTTCCAATATCATTCCCTTTGCAATGCCTTCATGCTTCAACCAAAGTTCCACCATCTCACCTCGCTGTGAGTCCCATAATTCGACTACTTCAGCCACTTTCTCCACTCCCACCTTTGTAATAAGTTGTAGTGCGACCTCTTCATGTCCAATAGCCAGACATTTGAAAACCCAAGGAACATTCATGACGTCTTCCTTTGTCCCATGTTGCAATACTAACACAAGTGAGTGGATGCGTCCAGTGGATGGTATACTTTCAAAAATTACCCTGTGATTAAAAAATCTCATCATATATTCGAAGACCATTTCATCCCATAAGTACCTTCGTGGTTTCTTAAGACAAAAAAATAATTCCACACACCCATATTCTACACAATGGGTTGCACCATTTGTACTATCTACCAAGTATTCCAAAACTCTAATAATTTCAGGACTCTGATCCATGCACGGAAAGAAGCTTCTGTCCCTAGATGGCCTCATTTGTACACGTTGTTGTAATAGCCCTTTCACATATTCAAGAAGGGACTTTGGTTCAAAGAAAGAAAACTCAGTACCTCCTGAACTATTTTCCCCACAGTCCAAAACGACATGTGACACACATGTGTTGTCTAGCACACACAACTTCATTGGCTCCCTCATCACATCCTTATCATCTTCAAGAAGATTCTCTTCTAACCTTCCGTTCTTTATCGCTTGCACATATAGGATCAATGCCACAAGGATTCGAACCGACTGCCAAAGATAGTCATCATATTCTTGGATCTTCTCAACTATTAGAATAAGTAAAGGCTTGTGACATATCATCTTCTTTGCAAAGACCCTACAATTTGCCAGTTGTAGCATTAAATCGCTCCACTCAAAAAAATGAACATTTGGAATATTTCGTAAATGATGTATGCAAAGCCATACAAATTTTTCAATGTCTCCATCAACCAAACGGTTTTCTGCACCAACATTGATCGTAAGCCAAAACAAAACCCTAGCTGCTATGAATGCTTGATACTCATCACCATGCATCAAATGTAAAAGAGCCTTTACATCTTGTTGTGTTGCCTTGTAGAGTTGATATACTACAAGAATTGCATTTTCAGCATCACTATCCAAAAGTTTATGAAGCAAATGCTCAAGATCATATTGTTTAGCGAAGACAGCACCGGCTTGCCACAACATGTTGACATGAGCTTTAACATTTATATTGCCATAAATTGATAGGAAGATGGCTAACAACTCCTTTCCTTGCTTCAATTCCCCTTCTTGATCATAAATAATAGTAACTAAGTCAATAGGCTTCTTTTTCAATTCCAAATATTCGCACACCAAGTCATGCAAAGTCAAAGATCCATCTACAGATCCATCAACTAGGTTCTTGTGGATGAGACTATTGACCACAGCTTCAAAATATTCTGCTTCTCCTTCAGGTTGCATGCTCTTCCATACCAACTTCACTACAGAGTTTGGAATGTTCACCCCCCTATAGAAGAGTGACAATGCTTGAAGCACACTCCACATAAGGTCTTTAGAGAACATCTTGTTTTCATCATGGTCCAAACTTAGATCAATTGCTGCAAAGATGGACCCATTGTAATCATGTGGGGTGTACTGTTCTATACTTGCATAATATTTGAATTGCGCGTACACTTTCTTCCAAGCACTTTCATTTTTTGAAGTACCGCACAAAACTGAACCCAAAATTGAAACAGCCAACATGCATCCCGAGCACTTGTTTAAAATCTTTTGCGCTACATCCTGCATCAATACAAACTTTGATGAGTATCTTGAAATCTCCATACTCCTCATTGAAGGTAACTAGTTCCAAGCAAAAATCGTATCCTTCAAGATAGAGAATACCTTTAGATAAAGACTCAAAGACAAGGAAGACAAAAAAGGAATATGGACAAGTAGTTCTAATTATATCTTGCATCTTAACACAATGTTGACAATTATGGGGCAATGCAAAGCCATGATAATTATGTTGAACATAATTAAAGCAATTAGGTGGAAGAATGTGGCATTGGAGCCTCCATTCATTTACAAGCATTTGGAAAATAATCATGTGAAAGAGTTTTTACCTCACATCCTTGAGGGAATCTCGTTTCCTCTGGATAATCCGCAGCCTTGCTTGCAAGTAATTTTGCAGCAAGATCTTTGTTGCTTTGTTCATCCACTTTAATCCGAATGGCTGGTAGTCCTTTCAATGGAAACCTTGAAGTGATTAGCAACTTGCACCCCATGTTGCTTGGTATAGGAGATTCATAAATCGATCTACCATTCCAAACATCGTCCACCATAAGTAGCCAATTTCCACCAAGATTATCCAACTCCTCTTGAAGCATGCTAGGAACATCAATACATGATGATGTTTCAAGAACCCCTACCTGCAAGTCCCCATTTATTACGCTGTGAAAAAAATTCACAATCTCCTTTATCTCCCTACTTCTGAAAGGGAATAAGGTAACTATTATAAAAAGGCAACATAGCCAACCCATTCTAAACAATAATCTTGTCATTTCCTAATTCTAATTATAACAAATGTACTTGACTTAATTTCATCAACAAGTCGAAATGCATAGTTTAACATTGATGTTAAAAGAAGTTCAAACATCTAATCAAGATACAAATGGTTCCATATGTCTTCTGAGATTGTTACACCTTGTGGGATTGGACCTACCTTGTCAAGTTGCATAAGGTGTCTTAAGAGCTTTCTTTGACTTGCAATTATATCACAGTCATGGCCATACTTCATTTGAAATACTCCCCCAAGAAAAGTGTCATGTAAATCCATGGCATATTTTTGCCTCACATATTCCACTAAGGCTGTCTTCCCAACTCCAAATTTCCCATGCACTATAATAGTTGTTTCACCTCCTTCTTTCAAACCCTGCAATAGCTTCTCAACCAACATGGTAGGCTCCTTGTAAAAGCGAAAATTGCGGTGAAGAGCACTCCGAATAATATTATGTTTTAATGAATCCTGCATCCAATGATGGTAGTTAGATCAACCTTCAAAAAGCTCCCAATGTGGAACCTTCTCATGCATACATAACACACTTCTAATACATTCTACTAAAACAATTCTTGATGTATCAAAACATGTAATTTCCAAGGACTTCTTTGACCTTGTGCTTCTTTGAATAACACATACAAAAAAGGATTAAAGTCACCATATGCAATCAATGACCCCTGGGTTAACTACATTTGTTACGAATTTACAAAAATATTAAAGGTAATGCATGCTATTTGGCAATTATGGGTTCAAAAAAACATTCAACTCTAACCAACTGAACATACCTAGTGAGAAACAACTAAAGAAAACAATGCAAACAATGGATACAACACATGACCTAAAGAAATGAATCCCAACCATGGAATTCCACAAATTCATGCTCATATAAGGATGGATAATTATT
Organism: Sphagnum contortum; assembly: GCA_963920785.1. Lineage (NCBI taxonomy): Eukaryota > Viridiplantae > Streptophyta > Sphagnopsida > Sphagnales > Sphagnaceae > Sphagnum > Sphagnum contortum. The sequence goes on along the minus strand of OY987276.1, from coordinate 7,851,417 downwards.
GACAAAGATCTTCATAATTCAAAGCTCTAACTAGTGAAAGGGTGGAACTTTAACAAAATCATGTGATAAATTACCTGGTGTTGACAAGTTTTTAAAAATTGCACAAGTAAAGCATAGCTTGGATGATCCTTGTTGGGAGGCTTGCATAAGGTAAAGTGGTCACCGTCCTCAACAAGATAATAATTTTCCCCTGCTAATCTCTGTGCTCCAGCCTTCTCCACCAACTTATATCCCTATGAGACGATTCCAATTTTGCATGTTGGGCCCAGTCAGCAACACTCATTACTACCTTTACATCCATCTCCAAGACATAAATGTGTATGGAAAACAAGAAACAAAGAATTTTGCATAATTTCCAAGGCCATCAATGCTTGAGAGGGTTGTGCAAAATTCATTTCATTTGCAACTACGTGGATGCAAATATTCAAATGTGTATTATTCACTACTCACCGCATCTTTTGTAGGGATTCCTTCCATGAAAGCATACACATTCATTCGCAACCCATTCATGATAGAGTCAAAGGTAGTGGACAAGCTTTCCATCCTTGATTGATGTGGTTTCAGGTTCTCCATGAATCTAGCCAACTTCACTCCAAAGATTTTATTTGACCAATTTGAACTGCATCTCTTGAAGTAGGATTCTAGCTCTGATCCAGCATGGGGAACTGCATAAAATACAATGCCTTTTAGATTTTTGAGAAATTTGTTGGCACGTCTCTTGGATTGTTCGTCAATCTCATTCTTTACCCTGCCGTACGCCCTCTTATTTGCCTCCTCCACCAGACTTTTGATAATGAAACCCCCAAAACAGTGGCCTACAAGAACAAACCCGCATTGTTGACCCAACTTCCACCTGTCACTGTCAATACCAAAACACATTAATTTTAGTTGCTACAAGTGCATGGACCTATCCACATCGGAATAGGAAAAGATAAGAGTTTTCATAACAAGTTTATACATACTTGACATGCATGACAATCCCAACAAGTAATTTACTTCTTCATGAAGCATCTGGGATCCATTGTTCATCAAAGCATCCCTTTCAATTTAGGAAGAAAATGGCATGAAGCCACCTTTGCATGAATGCAAAAAGATGGATTTGTTGACTGTACACCTACACACAACAAGGATTCAATGATCGAGAAAAAACAAGGGTTTGAAGTATGTTCCTTCCTATTTCAGACACATCTTCAATGTGTCCCTTGTTGTCAGTTTTTACAGCACATGAATCATACGACAATGCTAGCACTCGTATGTTTCCACCCAAGTCATGTGGCAACCAGTTTTGAGCCCAACAATCTTGAGGGTTGGTGCGGCTTGCCCAAGTTCTCTTCCAAGTTTCCTCTTCATCGGGCCTTTGTAGACCATGAAAGAAGACCACATCAAATTCAGCAATAGATACATCATCTTCAGGCGGCCAAAGTTGATGCACAGGCTGACCCTGACAACCAAAATACCACAACACAACAAAAATGAGAGGATCATGTATCTCTAAATGCTAATGAAATTATTGCAATATCATTGATGTTCACTTGATCCCAATATTTTGGTTTCAATTAACAAGCTCTTCCTTCTTGTGAAATTCAGCAGCATGTTTTCATGAGGTTTTATGGTACATCCTAGATAGTTATCTAGAAAAGCTTAGAGGATATATGCAACAATCTTATGGACTGAATAATATTTACAAAAAGGTTTGGATCACTCACATCTTGATTAGAACAACTTGGAAGAGCTACAAGCTCTTTAGAATCAGAAGAGAACAAGTTTCGAGCCCCTTGCAAAATGTCAAGGAAAGGCCACTTTCTCTTCTTACTGCCCATTGTCACTAGTTTAAAATCTTGGTCAAACAACAGCTCTTGTCTCCCCTCCACATGAATTTGGAGATAACCATAGAAGCAAGTTGATATTGAAAAAGAAATCAATTCTGTTGGCAAATCAATTGTCGAATCAACCTATTGTGTGTAATAGAACATCCAAGTACATGTGGTGAGAATCATGGCCTCCTTGCTGAAGATTGTCACCTGATTCATGACTGACATACCGAATCACATCAAAATAAAAAGTCAAACTTGTTCATGAAGTTGGAATGAAGCCCTAAGAAGATGAACATAGTGAGAAATTTGTAGTCCTACAACTGTAATTTCATCAACTTATCACAGCACTTCAGAACATCAAAGAGGACAGCAGCAGTGGCACTAGAATGCATTTCACTCCATCATACCCTCTTCAAGGAGAGCTCCTTTGTTAATTTTTCTCAACAAAATCAATTAAAGCTCAAATTTTTGGATAGACAAGGGCAGACTCACACAAAGAGTTGACTTACAGTGAACAAGGAAACTGTGTTGGCTGTGAAGTTCAACAATTTTTACCTTTTTAATCTGTGTGCTACTTTCAAAGTCAGGGACATGTTGAAACCACCATAGCCGTGGCCACGTGGTTGCCAAATGTTCACCCCATGAAGATGAACGGCTAAGCTGGTGACCCAACACAGCTATCCTCCTTTGCTGGGTCGACTGCTAATATTTCACATGCAGCCACTTGGGCTATTGGGTGAAGTGAGGCACACAGACAACCTCCCTCTCAATCGCACACACACCCTAAACCAGAGCCTAGGTGCCACTACAGGAACACTTCACATTACCCAGCACTGAAATGAGTTGCAGGCTCTACAACTTGTCCAACTCGAAGGGTGCAAGGTACCTTGAATACACTACCTAATATTTGGGTTCCTGAAACCTTAGCTTAGGTCCACCTTTTGAACTCCGAATCTGCAGCAAAGAGCTCGGAGATTTTGGGGATGCAGAGGGAGAAGAACGAGAAGGATTGTAAAAGGCTTGAGGTACCTATGCCATGGGTGCAAGTACGTTAAGTGACTCTAAGACCGTAGCAGTTTCTGACTTGGCTCCACCTTCACTGCACTGCTCTTCTTTGGACCAAAGTGTGGGTGTTACAAGGCTATAGCCACGCTCAATGTCACTCATAGGAGTCTGGTCGATAATTGCCTCTGCGTTGCACCACTCGTGGCACCACTATCCTCTCCCTCTTGTTCTGAGCTGCGCACCACACCACCATCCCGACATCTCTAGTGCATGATCTCGTTCTCTTCGGATCCTTGCTACCGTTACTGGTGGCGGCGACGAAGCATCATGTGGTTCTCTTCACAAACTGAAGTTGTGAAGTCACCCCATATTGATTCCGTTGTTGTAGTTGTGCTCCTTCTGCTCCCACTCCGCCCTACTCTAAGCAACAAGAAGATGGCCTGGCCACAAATATTCATAGAATACAGAAACACCACGACCACTGTCAAGCTCGCTGTGAACCCCCGCTGAAAATACTAGGACAGTACTAGTAACGTCAGACTGAAACCCCCACACCGTCCATCTGACGATGAAATTACGAACTTGCATCTGGGCGTTAATAACCGAAGCAGGAAAAAGATGAAGGTTCACAACTGGACTGCACCGCACACCAAACAACAGAGAAAACGATCGGGACAACAAAAATGGAAGCAACAACCGCACTGAACATCCCCTAAAGAGAGCGAGCAACCTGGTCAAGCAGGACGTACTACCATAAGGGAAGCTACTTCTCAGGGTCTTCGCAGAATTTGCGGGTACCGTGCTGGGCACAAAAACCCAGGAAGGGTGGAAGAAAAGTTCTGTCTTTAAGAACTTTTTTGAAACTTGGGACCTTTTGAAAATGAAAGATTCTTCGCAATCAAATGCAAATTTTTAGCAAACAGAAAATTTGGTTGTGGATTTAAGGATAATTCTGTTAGAGGAGGCGATTTGAAATGAAGGGTGAATTAATTTTTTTAAGAGTTTTTTATTTGTTCAGCAATTATGGACTGCTGTATGAGAGTCACAAGCCTACTTTGCACTAATTCTTGCTGAGCATGACAATGCTCATCGCGTATTGCTGGTCGACAAAGTCTGCAAAGCAAATGTTTTTGAAAATTATGGCAGACAGGAAATTAGGTTGGGGATTTAAAGGATAACTCTGTCAGAGGAGGGGTTTGGAAATGAATGGCAAAAAAAATTTAAGTGGGAGTTGGGGGGGAATTCGGGGATTTTTGCATCTTTGGGTGGGGGATACATGAACCTGGGTAAAGAAAATCCTTAATTTACGACTTGTTGATGACTCGTGGAACATGCACAATCTCTGACTCAGCGAGGGAAGGAGGATCATCATTGAGTGGTGGCCGACAACATTTGTCACTTGCCAATTGTTGGTTCCATCCCTGACTTACTTTGAAATAATATATGACCTTGTGGGGTCAACAACAACGTTTGTCACTTGCCAATTGTTGGTTCTGTCCCCCAACTTACTTTGAAATAATATATGACCTTGTGGGGTCGACTCAACTTGTTGCTTGCCATTTGTGGCTTCCATCCCCAACTTACTTTGAAATACTATATGACCAAGCAAGTCAATAGAGTATCCGACACAAAGTTTATGTGTTCAGCAATAATTCCTCACTTCTGTGTGAAAGTCAGAAGCTCACTCACATTTTTTCCAGGTGAGCATGGCACAGTGTATATAATTAATCTGACATAGTCTACAAAGCAAACGTTTAGATTTTAAGAATGCAATGGCTAATCCTTTTGCTTTTTGAAAAGTTTGTGGCAGAGCTCAGCAAACAGTGCTATCTAGGCCCTTCCCATGTATAAGAACATGGACTATGCATCCACTTTTGGTAAATGGGTCTCCAAAAGGCATGTCCCCCTTCTAGAACAATATTGACAATATTGCAAGAACATAATATTGAGCCATAAACTATTATTCTCATGGTACACTTGCTTCAATATCATGATCATAGTGTTGTGGCGTTATAGAGTGATTGATCTTAATTAGATCATGGGTATGCTTATAACCTTTTGAAAAAATTTAAAGGAGCCATATTCATTGGTCCATCACCAATTTTATCAGAACATTGGGCATGCCCCCAATAGGAGCACCTCTTTGGAACCTGAGTTGCAAAATAAAAACAAGTGTGCTCCCCTAGATATCACCTTTTCAGTTTATATCCATGGGAATTGAACTTTGGGCAGACCATACGGGATAAAACCCAGGTGCTATTGGGAACATCCTCTGGAGCGCATCTGGGAACAGTTTGGGAACTTGATGCGAGGATATTGAGAACTGGAAACCATTTGGGGACATGATAGGAACACATTGGGAACAAGGGGGGGGAAAAAAATCCCTGTCCCCGTTCCCCCTCGGAAAGAAAAAAAACTGCAACATTCATGAGTGCGTGCTGATTTGTTTTTTGTTTTTCTTCCTTGTTCAATTTCTGCCCCTGCCATTAGCCGAGGCCAAATATGGTGACCAACATTTTTGAAAACCAAAAATACATGTGGCCAATGGGTAGGCTGAAGCATGCATTTAAAGTGCCTGGATTTTATTTTTTTAAAGTTTTGGGTGGCGAGGGTGGGCGGAGGGTTTTTTTCATTTTTCCTTTGTTCCCAACATGTTCCATCAAGTTCTCAATGGGTCCCCATCAAGTGCCCAATGAGTTCCCAATGTGTTCCCAAAGGGTGTTCCTAATAGCACGTTGCATTAATCCCATATGTTTTGCCCAGAGTCATCGCCTTCTCACCTATATAGGTGGGCCAAAGGTTCATCTTTCAATAGAATCTTCTATTTAGGGGGAGCCTCCATAGTGTCGACCTTTTTTTTTTCTGATGGGCCAATTAAAATAACTCATTGAAACCACAAAAAAAAATTTGGACTTGTGAGGCACCCCCAAATAATTAATATCAATCACACTACCTATCCAAGTCACTTATTTGTTGGTCCAACAAATAAATAATAAATAAATCCAAATTGTTATCATTTTTATCTAAATTGTTTTCTCAGATCAGAAAAGAAATTTGTGGGTCTTGATATCACCACCAATTCCACAAAACTGTAGCAAAAATTTCACATGCTGAACATCTCTAATGGTTAAAGATTTGGAGTTTGGACACACTCTAAATGATATGATATGCCAAAACATATTACTAGAATGCCAAATATGAATTTGTAGAATGTTTCAGATGACAATACTTACAAGACTTAAATTCCTTGACTGTTGCTGCGCTTGTGTCCAGTCCCAAGAATCTGGTTTCCAACTGAATTCACCAGGCAAGTTGGTTTGCCAATCAATCGATCATCCTGGATTTTATGGAAGATCTGAGCACTCCCAACGATGTGAGGATGTCAAAGAAGGTCTTTTCTTCTTTACTAGCAACAACAAGACTGCAACTTCCAGAGTTTGAAGTTTGGTGATAGCTGCCTCTTTTGTTGTATGTTCCTAGTGACCCTGTATAGCTTACAGTCAAAGAAGATGACACGCAAAAAAGGGTTAAAAGAAGTTTTTGGTGTTTTGGGTAAGGACAGTGCATAATAGAATCCTGTAGTGACTGAATTCTGAATTGAGAATGAGGAGCGATCCTAAGCCACAATGGCTTTATGAGCTGGATCATTGTCATCACAAGGAAATGAAGGGTCTTTTCTTGCCACAAAGACTCTAAAGTCTCCTTTGTACTGCTGGGTGTGAGTTTCAGTGGCTGTGCTGAGGCCACTATCAAGCCACAGCAACATTAGGATCCCTAGCGGATTCAAAGTAGTGTTCTTTTGTTTTTCTGGACTTTGAATTTGTAATGTCACAGGAGCACCTCAGGCTTGATGTAGTCCATTATTCTTTGGAATATGTTGAAAATGGACAAAAGCTGCCATATATATATATATATATATTATTTTTTTTATTTTTATTTTATTTTTATTTTTATTTTATTTTTTCTGTTTGATATCTTCCAAATTTTACTCCCTTTTTCTAGTGTTGAAATTTGATGACGTTTTTTTTGAAAACCAGGAAATTTGTGACAAAATATTCTCTCAGTTGTTGAGATTAGACTGGAGAAAATTCACCAGAAAACAAAAAACCCACTGGTTCAGAGCCATCCTGGTAAGATTCGCAGTTGTGCAGAGGGACCCTGCCACTTTCAATCGCCTGATGGTTGTTACAAACTGAAATTGTCTGAGAATTGCCTATGGATCTAGTTGAATGTAATGGATGATGAACAAGAATCATAGTTAACTGCTGGACATATACTCCAGCAGTCAAGCAGATCAAGTATGATGTGTTACAACTAGATATGCAATATTTTTCCACAGAAATATTTTTCCACCCTTTTCCCACACTTTTCCCACACTACCCCCCACATAGCAAGTTCAGCATTTTTTGTCGAATAATTTTTTCTTTTCTAAAAATGACACAGATTAATATTCCTTCAAATTCTTCATTTTCCTTCATGTTTCTCTGCCTCATAACATCCCTAAACAATATTACATAAAGAACAACCTGGGAAAAATAATCCTTAATTTGGTGGAAACTGGTTTACGTATCTATGAACAAGTTCCATGATCCCCACCGGTATGACCCCTGGACCTGTTGTATCTTGTAAAAGCTTCAACCCTCTAGGTTTGGTCACTTCTTGTTTGTATATTACTTGTCAGGTGCTGGACCTCATCAATTGACTTCTCAGTCACCAAAGAAGATAATTCACCTCTTGTATCCTTTTCAGAACTATGGTCCACAAGGTCAAATCCATCATTACATGAAAGTTTAGTTGAATCTGCACCTATTACAGCCCCACCATCAAGCTCTGCCAATACATGCAAAGCATGATTTCCAAGTGACACAGAACACTGCTCACCACCTACCACTTCACATGTACAAAGTGATTCAGTCTCAGAGTCATGCCAAGTAGATTTGTAACCTGAGTACAAGTTTTGAGACTTGTCCAATTCCCCAGACCATGACTTTACTGCTCCAAGTCCTTTTAAGAGGCAGATCTCCATGACCAATTTGTGAATTGACATGACACACACAGCAGCAGGTGAGAGTGGATACCTTTCTTACAACCCAGATCAGCTCTAAGACTTAAAATAACACTTCCCTGGATATCTGGACGGATAATAAAATCTTGAAAGGAGAGAGACTTGCATTGAAATCTTGATGTGGTGCTGTGGATTGCTATGCCCAGCCAGAATTTTGCATAACACATTTGGGTGGTGTGATCTACTAGAACCATTGGCCTGATTACTTCAACACATTTCTGGATAAGCTCATTTCCTGGGAGGCTGTGGCAGGGCGCCTTGCTCAAGCCAAGGCATTTCTAAATCTAGGGCAGCCAACCATTCCAGAAAAGTGAAGTTGTGAAACTCATCCACTTGAGCAAACATAAGGAATCAATTTTGGTATGTTCAGTAGCTAGACACAAGGTTCTGGAAGCGTCTATACAGGGTTTGTGCTGCCGAGGACAGAAAATGGAATTGAAGGGCCAGATATTTTGCCTCTAAATAATGAATGATGTCAGTTAGTTTTTATGGAGTAGAGAAATTGTAGCTGAAGAGCCAAATGTATTTTCTCTAATTGATGACCATGGTCGGTCAGTTTTTGTATTGTGCAGCCAATGAGGACTCCTGGTTGTCTGTTTTTATGTGTTCTGGGGCTTCTGGGTTGGCTTTTGAGGAGAAAAAAGAGACATAATGTGTTCTTTGATGCTGTGAAAGATAGTATGTTGCACTCTGTTGCGTTTAAGAACTCTGGGTAGTGGATGAGTCAATGTGGATAGTAAAGCATAGGAAACCTTTTGTTTCTACAAGACAATCTTGTGAGCAGATGCATGCGTGATGTTGCTAGTGTCATCTCAACAGGAACTGCAACAAAGTATGTCATGCTTGGTTATGACACTTTGAGAGGTTGATTTAACACTGGACTGGTGGAGAACTGTTTAGGCAAGAGTGTTGGGATGGCTTGTGAATGGAGGACAGAATGGGGAAATGGAGGACACGAGAGAGGGAGGTGGTCTCAAGCCTGATAGGCAACCACATCTCTTGCTTGTTGTATGGAGAAAAGCTTTGGAGATTTTCCACATTGAATTCTGACAAATTTCAGGTAACAACATTCTCATTGCCAAAAAGATTTGCACTTGGCAGAAATTATACATATGTTGAATTCTCAAATTTGAATGGAGAAATGATGCTGGTTGAAAGAATTTTTGAGGTGGATATTTTTATGAACAGTGACAAAACTGTAAAGGGTTCCTGTAAAAGCATATTTCTGCTGTTTTATTAGGTTCTAATCCTTGATACAAGAAATTATTTAATATTTTAGAATTAACACTACAATGAACTTATCACTGTAATGGTTTCAAGGAATCTTTTTGTTCTGCCAATTTCGCAGAAACCTCTTCTCCAGTGGCTCATTAAACTCCTCATTTCCTTGATTTTGAAATTGCGAATTCCAATTTTGCAAATCTTGCTGACGACAAAGATCCATGGACGTGTGAGAAATTACTATATTTCCAAGTTCTCTACTCTTTGTGAATTGCTTTTTCTTCTACAATACCAATAAATGTGATCTTAGGACAAGGCCACAAAACACCAACTGTTGTTGTTCATCTTTTCCATCCTTGAAAGTATTATTTATGATAGGGAACTATTATGCTTTGTGGAATGAAGCACTTCCAAAATTATACCAACACGACGTATCCCATAAAACCATACCAAAGGGCCCATAATGGCATCATGGGCTATCAAATGTTGCATACAGGATAGTGGGTGTTCTTCTAGGAATGGGATCTCTTTAATTTGGACATGTAGCTGGTATGCTACATCGTTAAACCCATCCCCAACTATCTTTAATACCAACAACACAAGCATGATAACTTGGGGGAGCAATGACAAATTGTTGGTTATCTCAAGAAGAATTATGCAAACAGAAAAAGTCATCTTCATGAGACCCTTAAAAAATGAGGCAACTCCTAAAAGAACGTTGAACTCGGCCCATATATTATTCTCATTGCCATGCTCATGATGGGTTTGTAAGTTGCCCCACAAAAAATTGCCAAGACAACTAGACCCAAAGGCATTGCTATTCCATATATTAACAATGCAAGTGAATAAGTTGTCATAAAATATGAGTATCGAAGAGAATGCAAACTCCCCATTCATTCCCTTGCTAAATAAGTTATCAATTGTGTTATGATTGGTGTTAAAAAAAGGCCAACGAAGTCATTGTAGGTGTTTGTAGGGCAATTAAATGCTTTGAAATTGTGAGTGCAACCATGTGTAGGGCACTTTGGTTCATCAAGGAATCCAACAATTGTTGGACAAGGTTGGCATGTTGCCAACCACAATAAACCAAAACTACAAATCAATGTAGTCAAAGCTTCCACAACAATTGCATGTGCAATTTTGGCACACTTCTGTTTCCAAATACAACAATGGAACCAGCACTCCATCATTCATTAGATACTTGCAGCTCAACTTTTAAGGGTAAGTATAATGGCATATATGTTTGACAAAAGAAAGTTTCTCAACAAAGTTACAAACATTTGTCCCATCATATCAATCACATCAATTTGGATGCTAATAAGCTTAGCACAATTAGGTGTGGTGGGCTTCAATTCCGAAAATTGGTTTCAACATGAAACTACTAGGTTAAGTTTTTAAAATTCCCAAAATTGGTTCCAACATGAAACTACTAGGTTAAGTTTTTAAAATTCCCAAAATTGGTTCCAACAGGAACCAATGCAAGTTCATAAGTTTCCATGAAGGGTATGGCAACCACCGAGTTAAATTTTTTGCAAAATCCCAACATAATTGGTTAGAACATGAACCAATCCAATCCTTTAAGTTTCCATTAAGGGTTAAACTACCACCAAGTTAACAAAACTTAGATAATTACTTCTTGAACCAACATCTATTGGACATTATGTTGATTGAAAAGGCGTTCCAACACACTTCCCACAACTTTTAGTATGACTATTGGCAAGAGGTCATGTAACAAGTTTGGGTTTCAACCAATATTTGGTGGGTTTCCGTTGACATCAAAAGTGATCAAACCACCTTCTCCTAACAGCCCCCGATGCCCTTGCTTGCACCATGCAATTCCTATGCACATGACAACAAATCGCCACAATTGTTGTGAAAAATGCTCTCTTTAATAGAAGACCTTGCCACTTGCTACATATTCACATCCACCACCTCATTTACATGAACCCCTTTTGTATGCCATAAGTCTATATGTTATGACCCTTATGGAAAACATGGAATTGTAACAACTTAGGAAATCAAGCAAATAATAAAACATTAGAAATTTTTTATTTTTTGGGTGTGATCATAGTTAAATGAGCCCAAAAGCTTGTCAAACCATTTTTAAAAACCACAATTTTGTTACAAATATTTATGTGGTGCCACTTTAATGTTATGTTGATCATGGGAAATTGTGACGAATGAATAATATGAATGTTTAAAAATTCATGTAATCCATCCCATTGAATGCCATGCACACATTCTCTATTGATTTCAATGCAAAATGGTTTTGGCAAAAAATAAATCACTAGAGCTCTAAACACTAGAGAACTTTGCAGCATGAGCAAAGAAGCCAAGCCATGACCAATTAGGACTACACAAAGTTTTAACATATTTGTTGTGAAAATGTACATTAGGAAATGAAGTTTGAAAAAAGTGAGTTGGAGAAAATTGTTGGTATTTGAATTAAGAATTGTTACAATTCAATTGCATTTGTAGCAACTAAGATCTAAGTTTTTGAAAAAACGAAATCCAAATTGTAAGGTGTGTTTTTAGAAAAATCAAGTAAGTGCCAGAAAGTGAAAGAAAGAGGAACCATGGCTTTTCTTTTTCTCTTTCTAGATTTTCAAAGATCCTTATGAAGGAATGAATGATTTTAGTAGAGTCAAAAATCTAAGCTAGCTTATAATGTTTTTTGTGGCAATTTTTTTGTAATGATTGTAAAAATTATAGGCATGTCCGCATATTACCTAGGCTAATATTGAGCCACACTATTTGGCATAGATTCATGAGTTGTAGGTTTTGTAGTTGAAGTTATATTGATCGATTATAACATTTTGTTTTGCCCATTCCATCTTCCCAACCTCCTTTTGATTTGATTGATAATCATCATCTTGCTCTTGTTTAGTTTGATTCACTATTGTATATGAGCTACTAGGCTTTGTTCATTGCTTTAGGGTCCAGCGTGACCAAATCCCTATACTTTTGAACCCTAAGATGATATTTTTTTTTTGAGAATGTTTAGTCTAGTGCTTTGTCCACCCATCTTGCCAAAACTATGTTATCTGCTTTTATGTAATTCCTATTGATCATTGGGGTAAATGCAAGGTAAAGTGGCAATGGCTCATTTTTTGCATCACAAGTTTAATTTTTACAAATATTTTGTGTTTAAATGCTTATGGTGAATGACTTGATTTTAAATACATGAAATGATGATTCATTTTAGAGTAACAATTTGATTATGAAAATGTTTGCATAATTGTTTTTGAAAGTAATGTATTCTTTATAAATGGTGGACTTTTGAGAAAAAAATTGGACTAGTAAATTGACTAGATTGTTAAAAAAATTCAAGAATTCATATTGAATTCCACTCCAAATTGTTTATTGTGACTAAAAATGTGTTAAAGAATGAAATAATAAAGTTAATTGTGAAATCTTATTTTGTGAAACCTTAACCCAATGGTGGTTATGAACTTCTGGAGGGTCAGAATTGGACCTTGTTTTCACAAAAAAATTTGAAATGATTTTTTTTTTTTTTTCTTCAAAATTTTTGTGCCCCATGGGTACATAATTGAAACACTTAAATGGGATTTTATTCTTATGGACTTTATGAGTTTTTCTTTTAGGATTTTCAATATGATTTCACCATACCAATTAACAACAATAAATTCATAAAAGTAAAACCCTTGGAGAACAAAACAAATGTTTTAAAAAATTGTTGTTTTGATAGAAAGGTCATTATCATTTTACTTGTATTTTCAACTTTGGTTTAGGTTGTATTATAAGGTGCAACTTACATTCATCATTGCAAACTTATGTCCATTGTCGATGTTGTTTTACATGGTTATAGTTACCATTTAGTGACCATGAAATGAAATCAAGGCAATATATTTGTATATGGGTCACAACTTTTCATTGAACACCTTAATGTTTCCTTACAAAAACATAACATTTTTATCTTCTAGTTTTTCTAAACTTTAAAAAATAACAAGAAGAATGAACATTCCACACAAAATGAGAATGTGAATGAAGAACCAATAAGGTTTTTCCCACCTCATAGGCCATAGGTGACTTCATCCCCTCTTAAATTTTCTCATTTTATCAAAATTTCATGCACCAATAACTAATTAGTGACAAATTAGTTGTTTGTTACCTTATTTTTAGAGGCTAATTAATTTTAATAGCTTCACCCCTTGGCAAATAGGAGATGATAAGTTTCAACTTACCGTTATTAATTCAAAAAAATACTAGGATGCCCATTAGGCTAGCTAAACTAAGAGATTGTTTCATTAAACATTTTTTTCCCTTATCATTCCACTTCAAAATTAGCTTTTGATTTTCTAATCATTGAAATAATTATGTGATCGTAATTATCACTAGTGAACAATGTCCCCAAAAAATCTAACTACAAAGAAGATTAAACAAAAATAGAAGGGAAAATTACATTAGGAATATAAAAAGGGAAAATACAAACCCTTTTTTTGAATATCGTTAAATGCCATGTCAAAATTTTCATTATCACATGAATCTTTTTTGTCATGTCAATCTTGACTTTGATCATTGTTGCCATTCGTCAATAGGATTGAGATGATGAAAATGATAAAGATGAAGAAGATGATGAAGAAGAAGAAAACATCAAAGACAAAAATGAAAAAAAAACTACAAATCAAAACAAAACAATGGTCAAAATTCAAAAAATCATTCATGAATAGAAATGCCTTATAAGAAGGTTGAATTTGGTTATTCAAAAGTGCAACATGATGCAATGCTAAAAAGGTGGTTGAATTTCAAGGACATGGTTCCATGGAAGGGAAATAAACATGTCCTACAATAAGTTTTTTATTTACTTTTGTAATATCATACAATGATGGATTTTCTTTTACAATGCACCTTGCATTTGCTTATATGATTTTATGAGTTTTTTGTAAATAAAATTAATGTAATATCATGCACTTGTTCATCACATGAGTCTTTTTGGTCATACCAATCTAGTAATTTAAAAAAAACTTTCACTATTACAAAAAAATTCATGTAATATCTTTTTGTTGGTTGGAATAATCCTAACATAAACAATGCCTTACAACCTATAAAGTAATTTATAAATGAAAGCAACAAGTTTCAAGCATCCCATTAGGAAATTCAAGAATCATCAAAGTGTGACAACTCATAACAAAAAAATGATTATTTGTCCAAAGAAATGTGTGTGAATGTTGTTTAGACATTGCTTTGTTTTGATTTTAGTTCTTCTTCCTAAAATGTTAGTGAACTTCATTTCTTATGTTATATCGGAGTAAGAAATATTGATAGGAAATATTACAAAGATTGGGACATAAAAAGGTGATGAGAAAACTACATTTCATTTCTTTTCACACTGTTGATTTCAAGCATTACTGTTTTGCAACCTCTTTTTGATGACATATGGCTTTTTGCATTGCATGATGAACTTAGGACATTGATTTTCATCATTTTATTTGTCATCTTCATTGTCTTTCATTTCCTCTTCATCTCCATATTGTGAAACATCCAAATTCTCATCCTCATTGCCATTATCAACTTGGAGGTCTATTTTTGCATCTTCAAGGTTACAAAAGAATAATGTTAGTATATTTTACTACAAGGGTTTTTTTTCAAATTTATCATGAATTTGTTCCAATCAATTTGTAAGATGTTGGGCTAATGTTTTTGTGAAACCCATCATCAATTTGAAATTTTAAAATATTGAATTAGTTTGCCCCAAATTAAGGTTGCAATTTCAAGGTCAAGGAGTCCCCTTCATTGGACCAATTTTGATTTTGATCATCCCAAATCAATTGGATAAGGTTAACCTTTAAAATGTTCAACCACTCCTACATTGGCATGAGATGGTTATATTTTAGGGTTATGGTTTTGTGGAACAAAAGACAAGATGAAATATCATCCTCATTGCCATTATCCATTTCAAAATCAAATTTTCCATCTTCATGTTTATGGTGAAATGTTTTTTCCCCTCCCTCACAAATCTCTTTTTTGTGCTTGTAATTGAAATAAGACTTTCCACTTCACAAATCTCCCTTTTATGGTTGTCATTGACATTTAAATGGCCATTGCTTTTGAATAACCAATATTGAAATTAAAAAAATATCAATGCACATTTTTCTTCATCTATCCATCTAATTGTCATAGATGTGAACATTAAACACCATCTTCTAATGAATAGAATTCATCCCTAATGTTCAAGCATAATTTTTAGTTAAATTATAGGTGAATTCGAATTAAATTTTAGTTAACTCCCAATTAACTCCTAATCAACTTCAAATTTAGTCCCAGTTAACTTTCAATTAAATTTCAGTTACGAAGGTTGTCAAAATGCTTATTTACTTGATGCACATATAAAAGCCTCTTTAGAAGCTTCCCTAAACTAGGTCCCCAAATGCATGTAAATAGAAATAGGACATTTCATTTTCTTTAATTTGTTCAACACTAGTTTTAGGCAAAAATTTACATCATAGCCTTGTCATTGTTTTTCATGTTCATGTTTGCATATGTTAGCATAATAAAATTTCGTTTTTACATTTGTATTGCACATCGTATGTTATTGTTTTTAATTCTTGTGTTCTTATTTTTGAATCACATAATCTTGTCTTGGTCCTTGTTTAAAAATTAGATTTAAACCCTTTTTTTAACCTTTGTTCTTGTGGTTCCTCATGTTCATAACATTAATTGTTTGTTTATTTTGACCTTGATTGACATCTTAAAGATGGATGTTTAACATTTTGATTTTCTAACACTTATAGGTATTTGTAGCAATGGCACTAAGGAAGCCAAAATTACATACATTGTTTCATGAGTCTAATTTTTTGTAAGAAAACATTGTGATTTGGCATTGCACATGTTCAAGTGCATTGTACATGCAAGTGGCATTCATTCAAGATCTTGATAAATTTGAACCAATTCCTTGTACTAATGTACAAAACATAATTGAGTTTTTGTCATTTCCATCAACCTCAACTATGTGAATTCCATCTAAACGTTGTTTTTGTTTTTTTTTAAAATTCTTCTTGAAATGTATGTGAATTGTTTTTCCCTACATCATTGTTTTGTAGACCATATTATCACAACACCAAGAAATCAGTTCAGACTTGGGTCTAAAAGCTAGAGTGAGCATTGTGAAGGAAATCCTATTCACTTACAATCTCTTAGCTGCTGCCATACCGAGCGCACTTGAAAAGAAGCATTGTGATGGAAATCATATTCACTTACCATCTCTGTGCTGCCATACCAAGCATACCTGAAAAGAATATTTACCAAGGACCTGAAAAGAATGCTGCCCACTGCAGCAAACCAGAAGTTGGTTTGCACAAGATTGAGATTTTATTCCTCAATATAATCAGATCCAAGGACAGCCAAACATTCTAAGTAACACCTGAAGTAACCTTAGCCCTACAGAACACAACCAGTAGAAAGAATTCTAAAGGCTGACATCAAGCACAGAGAGGGAAAGAAGAGTGCATCCAATGTGACAAGGGAGAATTTCTCCCACTGTCAGGAACACAAAGACTCAGGAACAAACATCCCAAACAGGCAATTTCAGTTTGCCATTGCCTGAGTGACTTCTCCATGTCAGCTCAGAGTAGTATAGCCTCATTAGTACCACGATTGCAGGTCAGATGAGTAATTTGATAAAAACATATCTTATAAAACAGATCCTCATTGTCATTGCACCAAACTTGACTTCAAGTTCACATAACCAATGCTCAAAAAAGAGAATGCAATGGAAAAACCTTAATATAAGAGCTGCAGATTGTAGAGATAAAAACCTCACAAGATGGGTAGAGGAAATTCCACTTCAAACTACTCTTGGCACACAGTTACTTCAACCTCATGCATTGCTCAAACCTGATCAGGCAAAGAAAATCTCATTATGGCACATTTGAAACCTATGAACTAAATATCTAAATAACAACAATCCTCTAGAGTGCCAAAAAGCAAGCCCCATGAAAAATCTATGAAAACTCTGAAGACTGTGGGTCACTCAACTGGTAACTTTTGCCACTCTCACAGACAAGGAAGGATTGTGAGTTCTGACATTTAATAAGAGCTTACCACTATTTCATTGTTCAAGTACCATAGCATCCCACATTGCAAGAATGGGTAGAGTCCAAACCTCTTCCACAATCGTGAAAAATGAAACCCTTGCTTTTTCATGTTTGTTGCAAAAATAAATCTCACTACACTTAGTACAATCAGAGCCTCAAAGTAACGGGGTGCCTGGGCCAATCCCTAGTTCATCTGCAAGCCCATCCCACAGGGGAAGCAGCATTGCAAGTGCAAACAAAAGTATGAAAACAAGCCCTGCTTTTCTCAATGCACCCACTTCAGTCACATCGTTCAAGGAAGGCTTCTCTGGTGAGCGCTGCACAATGAGGATGTACAATCCCCAGGGCAATGATAGAGGGCCTCCCAGCACACCAAGCCCTAGCAACAAGTATGTGAGCAGGCTGGAAACCATCAGTGCAGCTTTCCCAAATGCAGCCTGAATGGCACGGCCACCATCCAAGCAACCCACTGGCATCAGATTGAAAGCTGTGGTGGTCAATCCACACCAGCCTGCAATCACAAGTGGATGAATTGCCACAGTTGTTGAGTGCATCACTTCTGGGCCGAGGACTGCTCTGCTGGTCACACCCAAGAGAAGGGACCCTTGGAACAAGAGACTCGGCACTTGCACAAGTGCATCATGTGCATCTGGATTAATAGATAGCCATAGACCAACTGCAAGCATAGAGGAAGACAGGATTGCACCGGCAAGTGGACCTGCTACTGATATATCAAATTTGGCTGTGCGGTCTGGGCAGATGGATTTGAACTGAGTGACAGCACCAAAGCTGCCAAGAGTAATGTTGGGGATCAGATAGGGAATACCCATCTTCACTTTCCTTGGTGCTGCTGCCAGCCAGTGTCCTGCCTCATGAAATAGCTGGACACCAAAAACTCCATAGGCAAGGGGCAGTGCCGAATCAACAAAAGGAACTAGCAATTGAAGGTCAGGAGGGTCCATGGACTCTGGACTTGTGAAGTACTGCACAACATCTGGTGGAAGACGGGAAAGCTGAGATGCAATCCCAAGCTCAAGACAGGAGCCTGCAGTTAGGATGAAGAGAATGGCAGCAATTACATATTGCCACAATGTGGTTGGACCAGGGTCTGAAACCTCCTTTCTTAACAAAACAAAGCTTACCCTAGGCCCACCCCGAGGGTCCTCTTCTTCGGCATTTGGTTCCTCCACCATAAACAGATCATACTTTGTGCCCATCAAGTCCCGCAGACTGCGTTGTAATTTTGCAAACACTTCTTCTCTCTTTCCCCTTAGGTTGCCAAGAAGAAGCACACCTTCTCCAAGGTCCCCAAATGGCTCTTGCCCAGTCACCCAGAACGTTGTGTACCCAAACAAATTGTCCTTGAGAAGTTTGACATCTTGTGTATCAACTTTCTCAGGACCAATGAGCTCCATCAGGCGGAATGCATCCAGTTGAACATTGACAGGAACAGTCTGGTGCACATCCTCTGCTGGTGTAGGAGGTGAGGGGGTTGAGGAGGAGGACAGTGAGGAATCAGCATCCTTCTCAGCCTCCTCTGTCGCAGTACTAGTTGTCTTGCCTGTGCCTTTCTCACCCCCACCATCTTCTGTAGCATGGGGAACCCTAATTCCGTACTTCCTCTTAATAGTTTGCTGGCTGTTGCTTCCTCCTAACCCTGCCGCCGAAATCCTCTTATTCAGAGCACTACTAAATTCCCCCTTCACTCTTCCAACCTCTAACATCTTCCATGGACTCGAATGCTTGTCATACCATCTTAATTGCTCACCCCAATTTGCTGCTGCACACGTCCTGCAGCTCCTCTTCAGCTCTCCAGCTTGTCCTCCTCCACATGATCTGTAGTAACTTGGGATTCTTTGACAAAAAAAGCCTTCAAACTCTAAAACCCTAGAGTTCTTCAGCCTCGTGGGATGGGAGTAGAAGAAGCAAGGAAGCTTGTCATAACACAGTACTGTTGTAGTAGTACTACTACTACCTCCTCTTAAGCAAATGGGTGCAGCAGTCCCCATGCTTGTCATCAGAATGGAGCTACTGGAAAAGAATCAAGCACCAAAACAAAAACAAAAAAAACAACCCCCTCGATATTCTGTGGGTCGGGGGCCAGAGGGAAGTAACAGTTAGGGAGCAAAATTCCACAAGCAGACAACCTGACTCATGTCAATCAGCAGATATGAAAAGGATAGTGAGCTGAGTTGCAAGACAGAGAGACATGAAATTCCCAGTTCTCCACCTTCCAGAGCAAGAACCTACGAAACACCCAATTGAAGAAACCACTGTGAAAAGCTCAAGAAGGTGACACTTTTGAGCTAGAGCTGGGAAAAACTAAATTGCACAGCAACAGCAAGACGCTAGTACCCATCACGGCTATAGATGAGTAAAAGAAAGCAGCTTGGCACCTTGATGACCAGGCAAACTAACCCTGCAAAATGTTTTTTTGCTTTATCTGATCAAGCATTCAGGAGGAGGAGTCACAGGATGATGATGATGCCTTCAAAGTAATTGGTCAGTTGGCTCCCAGTTGAATCCAATCTCTCTTCCCAAACGACGACTTTGTTTGGAAAGACAAATCCCAAGCACAGATTGTGTTTTCATCTGCTACTTCGCGCGGATTATATCAAGGAGAATATGCTTTTGGGGATGATGTCTGCTTCTTCATTCTTATTAGTGTTTGTCCAAACTCCAAACCTCTTTTTTTTTCCCCCTGTTTTGCTAAAAGAAAGAAGGAGAGAAAAAAAAACCTCATTTTCTTCTCAGATCTGTAGTGGTACCCACTTCATCCAGATTGCCAGCAATCAGCTTAAGAGGGACTTTTGCAATTGCAATTGCAAAAATAACAAAGTGCAGAGAGTAAAAAGCCTCTGAAATTGCAACAAGAATGATTGGATTGCAACAAGAATTAGTATTAGATTAAGCTTCAATCCTGCCTCTGAAATTGCAATAAGAATCATTAGATTAAGCTTGAAGCCAGCCTCAGAAATTTGCAATAACAATTACTGGATTAGGCTCGAAGTCTGCCTCTGAAATTTGGCAATTAAAAGAACTATTTAATTTCAGCTTGAAGCCTGACTCTGAAAATTTGTAACAAGATTAGATCAAGCTTGAAACCTGCATCTGAAATTTTGCAACAAAAAGTTATTTGATTGAGCCTTGAAGGCTGCCTCTGAAACTTTGCCACAAAAAGTTATTAGATTGACCTTGAAGGCTGCCTTTGAATTTTCGCAACAAAAGTTATTGGATTGAGCTTGAAGGCTGCCTCTGAAATTTTGTAACAAAGATGATGAGATTGAGATTGAAGGCTGACTCTGAAATTCCAACAAAAAATGATGAGATTGAGCTGGAAGGGCTACCAATTGAAATTGCAACAAGAAAATGATTAGATTTAGCTTGAAGCTTAACTTCTGGAATTGCAATTTGGATCAAGCTTACTGGTTTTTGAAAAGCTTAAGAGGATTTGTATAACCTTGACAAAGATCACACTCATAACAACAATGGTAACTGCTTCACATTGAGAACCACAAAATTCAACCACAAAAAAAGATGAAAACACAATACCCATGAGAAGCAATCATTTTTGCATGACAATACATAATGAATGGTATTATGATAGTTATGATGATTAGTCAGTAATGCAGGATTAATAACACTTGGGTGGGTTAATTATCACAAGGATTTAGGAGTTTATTATCACATAGATAAATTGATTCATTCCAGTGTGATTTGGAAAATGATTTGCATCAGTAATAATTAGTTTCTTTATGGGTTTCATTTCCCCAAACTTTTCAATGTATTCCTCAATATGTATCCCATATGTTTTGCCCAAAGTCTTCATTTCAGGTGAAAGTCCGGGTTAAAGTTGAGATAGATTGCATTGCTACAAACCAATCCTTTCTGTTGTGTGCTACCGTATTATTGGCTATACCTATTGTTGTCCACACATCACACAAGTTATCAAAGATTGTTGTTTAGTAATAAGGTTCAAAGTGTTTGAAATTCATTCAACCTTAGGTGTCAATGTGTCCAACATTTGGTCTTAAGTAGGGTGTCCGACAAATAGCCTACTCATCGACTAACTAGCTGAATGTTTGGATATTAAATGAATGAACAAGAGATGGATGAAAAATCATGTGGATGAAAATTGGAAAAAATGAAAAATAAAAAGAATGTGATTCACCCACACAACAAACACAACAACCATAGCAACTTGAAGCTGTTGCAACAAGGAAAAAGGATGGGTGGTGGTGTGGATTAAGCTTGCCATTGCTCTAACCTTGGAATTTTCAAAACCACTTAGGCTTAGGTGCAAAAAGGATCGCAAAGCTCAAAGGAGGCTTGGGGTAAGGGGGATCAGGGGGTCTAGTCTGGACCTCCTCCAATCCTCCTTTTTAAGCATGTCAAGAATGTCACCGTAGTTGCAACTCCTCCCTAGTTGTAATAACATAAACAAAATATAAACCTTGCCAAAAAACAATTACATGGCACTTGGCTCTAACAACAAATCCAAGTTATTTAAAGTTGTCCAAGGTTTATCAAAGCTTAAGGGATGGACACCTTTGTATGTGATTTTGTGCAAGTGGTGAAATTGTTTCAAATTAATTTGTACACATATGTTGATCCCCTGAAGATGTATTCTAATGAGCTATTTCAAACTTTCAAAGATGTTATAAATGTTATTGTTTTAATGTTTCATTAATGTTTCCTTTTTCTTTTTCCTTTTGTTTTCTCGTTCTTATTTTTATTTTGTTATTTTTCATGCAATTTTATCAAAAACTACTACCATTGCAAAGTTTTATGCATTCATGATGAGTTACACTTTTGTTTAGAATGCTAAGAAAATGATAGGAAGAATGAATATTAACTACTTTTTTGAGACAAATATTATTACAGTTCATTGTTGACATAAAAATCTTGTATTTTTTTAAGGTTTGCCATTCAAACTAATGGTTGTTTTTGTTGGTTGAATATTTTCTTGGTGGCACACTAACTACATACATGTGAATTATTAATGATTACTAAAATAGGTAGATTAATGTTCACATCTTTTCACATGAAATTAGCCTCATTTATGGACCGTGACTATTTCCTATCATATCAATTTGTGACATGTTATTTACCTATTTTTCTTTCATCATTTCATTACCTTCTATTATTCCAATTTGTGACATATCATTTACATATTCTTTCAAAGGTTCCTTTTCCCCTTCATTACCTACTATTATTCTAACTTGTGATATGTCATTTATTTGTTCTTTCATAAGGGACTTTGTTTTTTTTTATCACCTCCCAATATATTGGTTTTATTGCCAATGTTGTGTTTGGAGCACTATTTATTTCTACATATTCTTGACTACTTTGATTGACTATCGATTTTGAAACTAACTAGTCAACATACTTGTATGGTTTAAGCTTATTTACATTAGTTGACATACAATTGGGCTCAAATTTAACCAAAGTTACAAGTAACACAACATTGTTAGATAACAAATATTGTATTGTGTATGGGCCATACCATTTTTTCTTGAGTACCTATTCCATTGCCCTTACTACCAATAAAGAAGCAATTGTGAGCACATGGAATCCTACCTACCAATTGACTGAAATTAACATTAGTGTTTCAATGTAACATTTTTTATCATGTCCCATGCATGTTGACACTCCAAGGTCCCTATGAATGGCCTTATCATCTTCATCAATTTGGTTATGGGTGCCATTATGAATGTAAATTTTTTAATGAAACACTTGTAAAACATGTCATGTCATTAAACACATATGAATTGACATGTTCATGATTGTTTGTAATTTTTAAGATCAATTAGTTTCCCTTCTTTGAAACTATGAATCCTAATATCATTATTGAAAAGACCATGAAAACCCATTTATCATGGTTCAAGCTAATACCATACTTTTTACACTTTTTGGAAGCATAATTTTAATTTGGATAGGTATGTTCATGTCATTTTATACTATGAGATCATGTTAAAAAAATCACTATAAATTGGTCCAAATATTCTTCAAATGTTTTGTTGATTAACTACCTATCAATGTCACAAGCACGAAAAACTACAAGAACAAGAATTAAGCCAAGGACACAACAAGGAAAACAAATCATAAGAATGCAAGCCTAAATTTAATTCAAGATTGGAAACATAAAGATGCAAGGCAAAAACATGGTATATGTTGGAAGATATTTTGATAACGTACGAAAACAAAGGTTATGACAAAAAAATTGTACCCAAAACTAATGTTGAACGAACTAAAGGTAATGGGAGATATTACCCTTATTTATACCCCATTGGGGACCTAGCTCAAGGAAGCTTCCAAAGAGGCTTCCATGTGTGTATTGATAAAAAAAGCTTATTGAGAAGCTTCCTAACCAATAGTGAACAAAAAGTCAACTAAAACTTAATTAAAGGTTAACTCAGATTATACCCCATTAGGGACTTAACTCAAAAAAACATCCATAAAAGCTTCCATGTGTGCACTGACCAATGAAAATTTTCAAATTAATAATGAACTAAAAGTTCACTAAGAGTTAATGATGATGCAAACAAAGAGTGATCGTAATGTTTGTGACAATCAATATGTTGACAATCCATTCTCCACACCAAACATCACTTGCCATATAAATGTTCCTTAGTTAGTTACAAAAATAGTTTTGTACCAATTTTTTGGAGCTATGGATACTTGATGATACTCAAAATATTCATCCACATAAGCCTTGTGACCTATTACATTATAGAACATTTCATTAGTAAACAATAGTGAATATGAATTTGTTTTTGTTTATTACACTAATATGCATCCAAGTTCACTATATGTTTCACTAGATTTTGATTTATGATGGTGAAAATGGTCAACACTTTAATAACCAAAAATTAGTGCTACGAACAAATGAATTCATTAATAGCTCATTGGATTCATCAATAATTAATGAAATTCATTAATAATTAAATTCACTAATAATTAAACCATCAATAATAAATTCATTAATAACTTAGCACTTGCACTTTAGGTTGGTGGGCTAAGTTAGGAACTAATTAATTATTAATGAATTGGTGATTGGTGAGTTAAGCTAAAAATTTAGCTCACCAACCTAGGTTGCAAATGTGAAGTTTGAATCTTTCACCTCTTTTCACCTTCATGTTTAAAGAACAAGTTTTTAACCATTAAACCACTATTTAAAAATGAATAATGATTTTTTGTTACCATATATTATTATGTTTTTTTTTTTGCCTGAGGTTATTTTTTGTTATTCTACCATAGGCTATTCTTGACTATTATAAATGATTTTACTATATATTATTAATGGTTATTTTAGACTGTTTTATTGTAGGTTATTCATTGTTATTTTAAATTAATCTACCTTAGATTATTATTGGTTATTTTAAATTAATCCACTTTAAGTTATTAGATGGTATTTTTATATGGTATTTTACCTTATGTTATTTCACTATATTTCAAATTATTTTAAATTATGATACCCTAGGATAAAATAACCTATAATAACATATAATAACTTAAAGTAAAATAACCCAAGGTATAGCCTAGGGCTAAGTAAATTATTTAACTTAAAATAATAGAAAGTGAAAAACGTATAATAAGTTAAGATATAATCTATGATACTTTATGATAAAATAACTTATAATAACATATAATAATTTAAGGTATATGCTACTATATGTTATATAGTTAAATTGTTATACATTATTATAGGTTATTATAAATTATTATACATTATAATGAATCATGATGTTTACATAATGATCCTATAAGAAAATAACTTTAATTTAAGTGAAATCACTAAGGTGCAATGAACCCATTTCACTTGTAAGGTCTTATAGTGATCTAAACTAGCAAACTACACCCCACTTTTGTACTAGTGGACATTGTATTCAATTTGCAAAAATCCATGCAAATTATTTGAAATTTCCCATTTATTTTTGGAACCACTATCATTGTTGTAATATCCAACTCAATTTTGGTATGTACTTAAAAGACCTAATGTTTGATTGAAATAATATTTGATTATTGATTTTAAAAAATAGAGCTATTTTGGTTGTTATGTGTAATAAAAATACATTTATGACATTTTAAGTAATATTTTGATATAACATGAAAATGCCCTCTTGTCATTAAACAAGTTTTGCATCTCACCAAATTTCAAACAAACTAAAATCTTATGCCCAATTGACACCACAAATCATGTGACAAAATTATTTCATGGGTTTAAGAGTTTTACTCCATTAAATAGTTGCCTTTAAAACTACACCCACTAGTTTTCCTTACTACAACAAGTTTCCATTGTATGATTAATGCAATTATAATCAAGGTAAAACATGTGTTTATTATGATTTTTGGTATTATTTGTTGCAGGTGTTGTTACAAATATGAGTTTTGGGGTTATCAATTGGTTGTATCCTTTTGTTTTAGTAATTTCCTTTTCATTCTTGTTATCGCTTTCCAAGGGAAAAGTTGTAATCTAAATTTGAGCATTATAATTTCAAAAAACATGAATAATTTTCATTTGCAAACTAATAGCTAGCTTCATTAGTGTTTTGTAATACAAACCACCCCCTTTGTTTTATCATGTTTGAATGTTTTCAATTGCATGTACACATGTTCAGTATTTTTCATTGTTTATAAACACTTACAAAATGTTTGTTTTAGCTTAATGAAAATAGTTAGAATGTATTCCCAAAAAAAAATGGCCCCACTTTGAAATAACATCTTATAAGGTAAACACAAATAGGTTCACAATGTCTTTGCCTTTAGTCCCCTTGTTGGCTTTTATTACAATTTTGAACGCCCACACATGTGTTAGGTTTGGTATCCTTAACCTATGGAGGATATGGGAACTATTTTCCTACATGTTATCTCTTGGGTTTTATTAATACATCATTTTCTATTATATAATGTGGTACCCCAAATGGGTCCCAATATACTCCCCATGGTAATTCCAAAAAATGCATTGTTTCCACCAACTAGTAAAACTATAATTTCATTAAATGATATTGGGTAATTGGCTCTAATTATAGGCATTTATGTAATAATACTAGGTTATATTGTAGTCCATATAGGTATTAAAGGAATGTACAGATAAAACATTAGTATTCTGGGTGAAAAAAATAATAGTTAAATGCTTATAGAAGAAAAGTTTAGTGCTTTTGTGGTTATGTGGTCAATAAGTTACTAATGAAAGCTACTTGGAGAGGTTTAGGGATCAAACTTGGTTGATTCCATGAATTTAATTTTTTTTCATCATAACTATTTATTAATATGCAAAAAATTCGGCAAATTAAAAAATAATTTAATTTATGCCGAACTTGAAAAGGTACTATAAATTCCACATGCATGTATTATTTCAACTTGAACATGGTCTATTTAGCCTACCTTTGTTGTTTGGAATATAAATTTAATACAAAGTGTTGAAATTTTCAAAATTCAAATTTTAACCATCGAATTAAGAATTGAAAATTAAATTGATTATTCAACATTTCGGTGCCAAACTTGAAAAGTACGACGGTAATTGGTTTTGCTTTAACAAGTTCCAATGAAAACATTATTTCATGGTTCATTGAAAGTACTAAAACATCTATTGCATATGTAATTAATTTACTATGAATGGGTTGATACAATGGTGCCTTATTCATTTTAGTTGGAGTATCTATTGTCTCCACATGTTATTGATCCATAATTAATGTTGGGTTGATGAATTGATCCATGAAATCATTTGTGATCAAATGTTGTAGTTCATATTAGATGAATAGATTTATTTTTTATCACTAGTGTCCTTATTTGTAGAAGGTACATTATTCTAGATTGAACACCCTTGCTAGGTGATTACAAGCTAGGGTGGTTCATTTTTTATGAATACACCATTCCCTAAAAGTCAACACAATAATGTTTAAATTGACAATATATTATGATAACATTGGTTAAATGGGGAACTACATAATTAATGAAGTGCAACATTATAGACATGTTACATTTTCTAAAAATAGTCCACAATTTCAAACGTATGAACATAAATTATGGATTTTTTTGGTATATTATTTGTGTCCTAATTTGTAATCACTTCCCACCTAAAATGTACAACACTTGCTTGGTGTGGGGTTTGGTTTGAGTGAATTTATAACCACTTGTCTATGTTTTCATGTTGTGGTGATTCAAATTGTAAAAGTGAAGTTTTTGGAACATGTTCACTTCTCTAATGCATATCCACCACTTTGATTATTTCAACTTTTGAAAGATTCTATTGGCATTGATGTAATAATTAAACACCTATTAATTGCCCATTTTGATACTCTTTTCCTATCATAGGAGGCACTTTGTATCTTGTAGGTTGTTTATTTTTTCTTGGGATCAAAGGACTTACACAATGAACATCATTAAAGGTGCTTGCAACCTCTTTGCTTTGGACATCCTCCTACATTTCCATAAATTTTTCATCTTTGTCACCTACCCCATCCAATTGCCTTTGGTCCAAGCATGATGAAGTATGCCAAAAAAATAGTCTTAAAAAAAATTAATTTCACAAATCGTCTCTTTTCAACATTAACATTAAAAAATACTAAAAACCTATTTAAATTGCATTTTGAAATCGTAGAACACTTCATTGAGTTTATTATAAGTTGTACATAAAGTTTGAGGAATTTTTATATAAGAAAATTGGATGAAAAATATGTTCTAAATTGGTTGGTTTTTCAAAATTACCAAAATACTTTTACATTAAAACTTTGATAGATTATGACTAGATAATGAAACGTTGAAACCATATTAACACACACTAGGTCTTTGTCAACTTGAAAGTATAATAATTTTAATTGATGTTGTATTTTCATGTACTTGTAACTCAATTTTGTAGAACTATGACATGTATTTTTTGTACTTGCATTTCAAAAAAATGTATTTAAATGCATATTTTTTATAAAAACATTCTTCAATAGTATGCAATGAAATCAATTAACTTATAATTGTTGATCATTGACTTAAATAATATTCATGGATTCAATATATTAAAGTATACATATGGATAATTTCCAAATAAACAGCAAATGTCTCTAACTGACATACTTTACCATGTTTTAGATATTGAAATTAAATTCTCAAACCAATTTGCTTCAACATTCATGGATCTATATCCTTAGAATGTTTGTTATTTAGATTTGCATCCTAATTTCATTTAACATTCTAATTTATAAATTTAAATCAACAACACCTTCATGTTTACACTAAACATTTACAACAACCAAAAAGTTGCAATAACATCAAACACAACATACAAAAAAAAAAAAAAAAAATTTATAAAATTCAAGACTGAATTTCCCATATCAACATCTCAAAGACAATTACTAAATGATGAATATTAAATTCCTATTTCTTGATCAAGTTCTTTGGATACAATCATAAACATTGTTAATTTAATATAGAAGAAATAAGCGCAAACATTAGTACATTCCGTTCCTAAAACAAGAAGGTGCAAAAAACTCTTCAAAATTACATTTAAAAAAATGTCCCAAAAAAGAAAAATAAGAGAAAAAATATTGAAAATCTCCCTTCAAAACCCAAATTCAAATTTAATGACGAACTATTAATTAAATATATTTGCTTACAATCTCCTTCATTAACTAATATGTCTCTTTAACACTACCCTAGCTTAGCCCTTGAGGCATGTATATATAGGTTGCAAATATGAGGAGCTGAACTTCTCACTTTCACAAGGACAAATCAAGTCCTTTACCAATGCACCACACCTTCATAAAAATGTCAACTATTGTCAACATATTATTATGAACATGTTTATTTCACATCTTTTTACACAAAGTTTATGTAGGTAAATAAGGAGGTAAATAAATAGATAAACTATAAAAAGTAAATGGTCGAGATTTTGATATCATTACTTACCTACCCAATACCTACCTCCTACCCACTTATAACTAGTCTACCTACCTACCTACCTACCTATAATTTACTAACCGTTTAACATTACAATAATTTAAATCTAGCACATGTGACATATCATAAAACACATTACATGTATAATGACATATTAATCATTACATTATATGCACCTACACCATGTAAGCATCACAATTACCATGTGTAGATGATAATGTTCAATATGACTAAATTAAAAAAACAACTTAGTCATGTTGAACATAGCTACTTTGGAGAGGGAACAAAACAAACAAAATTTACTCCCTTCATTCAATTTGGACAAGAAGCTTAGTCACAAACATCATTGTAGTTATAATATTAAGGGCATTAAAGACATGTTTATGTAATAGTGTGAAAGTAATTTATGCTTATCCTTGAATTGTGATGTTACTATAATGTGGCAACTTTGGAAAATAGAGGTTCTATTTGCACCAAAGCAAATAGGCCTCCATGTTGTCTCTTGGTTGGTAAAAGGAAAAAACTATCCTTGGGTGATACCACTAGGAATGTGATTCCTAAAACCTTCATCTACTAGACCCATTGAACTTCAGATAAATATAAAAAACTTAAATAAATATTTTCATTAAACTTTTTAGTGAATACATTTACTAAGTTGTATCAGCTTTGAAACTTTTATGATATCAAGAATATTTTTTATTTGGATGTTCCTAATCATGGCATTTAGAAAAAGTTTCAATAATGTAATAATGTTTTCTTATTTTAAAGTTTTTGGTTAGGAACACATGTTTTAAACATGTTTTGATTTTTCTAGGAAATAATTTTATAAGGTACTTTTGATAATATTTTATTTGATTATTTTTATGTAATTAATTGAGTAAATATAATTTGGTTATGAAATTTCAAAGTTTAGGAATGTGATTCCTAAAAGGGCCATGACTATTAAGAATACAATTTTGAATGATTTTCACCTTTTTCGATTTCACTAAAAACTTGATGCCATGTACTTGTGCATGCAATGAATAAACATGAGAAAAGAAAAAGGTATGAAAAAAATTAAGAAAAAGAACCATGAATATTACTTGGCCAACTTTGGTTTGTTAACCATACCACTCAAAAATATTTTTGTTCTAAACCTCTAGGTTGTTACATGAAGGAGGATGAAAGCAAGGTAAAGAGGATTCATTATTTAGTGTCAAATTATTTTTTACAAATAACCACAATTTGTTTTTTAATGTATTGAAAGTATTCAATGATTAATATGATGCAAATATTTCATTTGGTCATTTAAATGTTGAAAAACCCCATCTTGAAAATATTTAAATAGGATTTTTTAAAATGCATATACTTGTAATAAGTTTTTCAATTTTACAACATTGGTTGCAAGTAGATGATTTAATTATTTATTTATTACTTTCAAGTCAATGGAGGCTTAGAAGATACTTATCCACTCCCATATTATAATCATAAGGTCAAATTGTCAATTGTCTTCCCTTTAACAACACATTGTAATGTGAACATGATAGGCATTTTTTTTCCATGTTGGTTCACGTATGTGTATAGACTGAAATTTATGATTGGTTATCAATGATAATAATTTCATTACCATTCAAAGAGATATTTACCTTCTTTTTACCACTACATTTTGAGTTTTTAAAAACTTTTGTTCACACATTGTATTTGCAATCTCACAATAAACCCCATTAGATTATAATTTCTTCAAATTATAAGATACATCTAGGTTCACAAACAACCATTTCAATGTAATTCATGGGGCGGCTGTGATTGTGTAAGTGATAAATCAAAGCTAAATCCTTTTGTTTTTTTTTAATAGTTACATCATGAACAACATGTTGCAACACTATTTTAAAACCCTTAGCAAAATACTTCTCATTAGTAACATGAATATTGGTTTACAAGAAATAGTGCTTGTTCTTTAATACCATTAGCATAGTTACCAAAACCGTGGGATGACATGCATGTTTCCATAAAATATCCAACTTAGGGACTAATAATTTATGTTTACCTTCAATTTGGTTGCAAACGTTACATTGGACTTGAACAACTTTGCTAGCAAAATGTGGAAAATACTCCATCCAAAACACTTTCACTACCTCAATATTTTGAAAATGTTTATTCAACTCATAAACCTTATTTCTTTTCTTTGTTAATTCAAGGTTTAGTCCAAGGGATCCAAAATAACACATTCAAAACCCACAATAGTAGGAACATGCAAAGGTATAACAAAACAAGAAGAAACAACATCATTGTCCATAACATCGAGAACATGCAAAGGTACAATAGAAATAGAAGAAGCAACATCACAAGTTGTATAGGTATTTTGGAACCAAAAAAAAACTTGTATTTGTTATGTTTTGGGTTTTCAAAATTCTTAACCATGAAGACCCCAACTTATAGAAACAAGAACAAAACCAAAAAGCACACTTGAAATGATGAGCACAAGACAAAAAACTTGAAATGAAAAAATGACAAACAAAAAAATTACACAAACATTACATACTTGGAGGTCATGAAGTTGAATTTCTCCAAAAAATCATAGAAAGTAAAATTTGACCAAAATTCTTACCTTTTAAAAAATGAAGTTCATCAAAATTTGAAGTAGAGTTAAGAACTTTTTAACCTTCGAGAGTAAATGCACCTTCTACACAATTCCTCATGAATTTGATCTTGAATCCCAAATTCCAACTTGATCCAAATTCCTAAATTCCAATTCAATTCCTTGACTTGATCTTGACAACTTGATTGGAGATCCCAATTCCCTCGACCCCCAACAAAATCTCGATTCTAATCAAATTTAAAACTATGAAAATGGTTTGTGAAGGTACCAACTCATCAGTTGCAAAAGTTTTGCAAAATCCAAGATTGCAAAAACTTTGTGAATGTGTGAATCTCGACTACAAAAACTTAACAACACTTGATTATGGAACGGTTTATGAACTTGCAAAGGTCTTGACGCTAGACTTTGGAAATATGAAGATTAACAAAATAAGCACAACAATTGACCCCAAAACTTGCAAATGAACATGAATATTGAAACACAAATAAGAAGACAACAAACTTTGAACATTATGATTGCAAAATCCACAAGTGTGGAAACTTACTTTCTCTACCAATGCTACTTAATAATGTGCACCTCATGTTGGAAACAAATCCATGATCCATCATGTAGCATGCATTGGCAAGCTTTGAAGTTCAAGCTTAAAGCTCTAGAGATTGTGTTCACCCTAAGATGCCACTTGATAAGATCTTGAGGAAATCAAATGTACATTACAGTTTGTAGCGCACCATGATGGGGTTGGTGAACACGACAAAAATCAACATTGCAAGGTGGTGAACACAACCCACATTTTCTTAGTTACAACAACAATATCGCTTGGGAACAAGGTGGTGTCAATGTGAATGGAAGAGAAGTTGCATCAACTTCCTGCAAACCCTTGCAAAATGCTTTGGAACATTTGGCTCCTCCATCTCAAACCATCTATGGTTCAGGTGGTGCATGGAGATTGAGGGCGTGGCTTTTTTCCTGTGACCTACATCCCATGATGAATGAACCATTTAAAAAAATCTACTGTATACAATTCACAGGCCCCTTCTCCAGGGAGCTCTATGGAGAAATTCGCACAGAAAAAAAACGGTTGATTGAGGCACTTGAAAAACAAGGTTCCTTGACAAAATTCTGAGACTTGCTGTCTAGAAAATTTGTACCAAAAATTTCTGCCATTTTTTTGGGTTCAAGGGCAAGTCCGAGTCAAACTCTTGAATTTGAATGGCAGGTTGACAACAGAGCGCAACAATCCCGTGGTAGGTACGTACCAGAATTGGCAGTGATGGGTTTTGTGTCTGCTGAGTGTCTCAAGGTCCTCGTTCTGCGCAACGGGTCTTTACCAAATTCCAAACGCACACCATGGATTCCGCGTCGGCCCCGGCGTAATCACCGCAAATTCAAAAACAACAACAAATCCACGAAAATCCGTCAATTCAAATACACTGGAGACTGGTGGGCGCTTCTGAATTGAGGCTTGAGCTCGCCAATGTATATATATTCCTGCAAACTTCCGCCGCATTCCGAATTTGGATCTTCGCGTTCCAAGTAATCAATATGAGTCTGCCTAAACAAAACCCACCAATGACCCAGCCCCGCTTAGAATCTGGCGGAGCTCGTGGCTAAACCCTAATAATAAATCTGGAGAGAAAAGCAACCTGGAGAACCCAAGTCTGCGGGCCATGTATGGTTCCAACACCCAGCTAGCTAAGCCTAAATGGGGTACTCTCTCAAAACAAGGAGAGATTTGCGTTCATGTGCACAACAACAACATCATTAGGAAACAAAGCATCACAAGATCTCAACAGAAAATCATTACCAACACCATTTTACATTGCACAGATAGATGGTGACAAAAGTGCAGAATTGGAGAACAGAGGTACTCAAGCTCAGAGATTGATTTTGTTGAACCATTTTACCTTAGAACATACAATGTGGAGAGTTTTGTGATGAGCTTGATTGAGCTTATGAATTTGCATGAAACTAGTAGCTAGCTACCTACCCATTGGCAATCTTATCGAGCATTTCACAATGCAACAACTTAGACTTTCAATTTGAATATTGGATTGAGTCACATCATCGTCACTTGAGCAAATCTTCTTGTACCTACTTACTTACCCACCCATCAATCCAACAAAGACAAATTGCGCATGATTTGACCGAATGAATATCAAGGATGAACAATGCAATGGGTGGGGTCAGAGTGTAGTTGGATCCGAGTGCACCCAATACCCCTAAACCAATTTACTCTCTTCCCCATCATTCCAATTCATATGGTTTCCACACAAAACTATGAGTCAGAGAATCAGATGTTATTTTTTTTTTAAAATTTGAAATTTAGATTTATGGTCATAACCAGAGGTGGTTTTATATTTCCCCCAAAATTTTCATAAAAAAAATTTGGCAAGTTTTTCCAAAAAATTAGAAAAAAAAATAGTTGACTTTACACTAGAAGAAAATTCAAAATATTTCGAACTTTTGGGTTGGTGTATTTTTATTTATTTATCCTCCCCCTACAAATAGAAACACTGGTCATAATGTCATAACTTTCCAGTTGGGAAAATTATGGCCATTGGGAGTCCCATTATCTATTGAATGAATTGTTCAAATTGCGCGAAATGCATCATTTATAGTTTACCTCCCTTGATATGTTTTTACAACACAAGTGTAGGTAAATGCTAACTGCCTTCTGGTGGAGCACAGAAAAAATGAAGAGGGTCAGAGATAGTGGACAAAGTGGTGCCATCAGAGCTGTTTTTGTTTGCTCACATATATTGTCATACTCAAATTTTTCACCATCCCTAACTTAATGCACAAAGTGAATGTAGTTGGCACGTTCACTCATTCATTCACCCCACTCACTCACTCCCTCACTTACTCACTCACTCACTCACTCATTTCCTTTTGCCCAGCTGTTGTTGCCATTGTTTTTGTTCCCCCTCTTAGCTTCTTCACCTCAATAGGTACTTTTACTTTTATTGCAAAGAATATCACATGTTCATACATAGATAGTGTAATACTAGTATTAGTTTTACCATCAACTCCCACCAATCACAATGCCCAACAACCTGGTGATTATTATTGTGTAGGGTAATAAAGCCCTAAGGGGTGGGTGGGTGGGTTTTACTGGATTTAATAAGAGAGCATGCTCACCAGTGCTTTAGTTTGTGACCCTGCAAAAATATTCCTCACATCCAACTTTAGTTATTTACTTTTGTTTTTTTGCAACCCAACACATAAAACTGAACCTTAGACTGCAAATAGATGGGAACTACTACTAATAGCAAAACTACCTTGAGTAATCATTCTGTTTGGCCTAAATCAAGTACAGGGAGGGAGCAGCAGTCATATCACATTTGTTACACTCTTCTCTAGCAAGTTCTTCTCTAGCAAGTGCGCAGCAAAGCTTGCACCTTTTACTAACCTCAGCAAACTGATGAGCACATTTGCAGCAGCAAAAACCAATTTCCTGAGCTAAACCAGCATGCTTTCACTTTTCTTCATCTGATTTCAATGTGCAGGGTCACATAGTGAGCACCAGTGGGGATCCTCTAAGGGCCTTGTGAGAGAGAGAGCTGAGGGCAGGCTCAATTCCATAAAACTCACCCAGACCTCCGTATTTTAGACCTCATGATATTCTATGTGCCGGTTACATGCATTTGAAAGAGCATCTGATCCTAAGAAGTTTAGGGCGAAATGTGGAATATCTTGTTGTATGCATTTGAAAAAGCATCCGACCCTAAGAAGGTTAGGGCAAAATGTGGAATATCTTGTTAGTGATAATTATGTTGGTTACACAGTCTAGTGTGAATGCACGAACAAGTATATTATGCACAAATACATACTGAAAGTGGGTTGTGCACAAGCAAGCTACATCTAATTAAAGCCCACTAGAAACATTTACATCCCAAGATCCAAGTGTTTTTGGGCACTATTTATATTATATTATATTATATTATATTATTTTTATTATTGCATTTTCCCCACCCATTTTTGATTCCGCAAAAATGACAAAAATTCTTGTTGGGAAAATTCATGTCTTACACTGAAAATCAAGTTTTTTCATGTTTTCTCCTTAATTTGATTTCAAAAAATACAAAAAATTCTCCACCTAAGAAAATCATTGCTTTTGGATCAAAAGTTAATCTCAAAATTTAAGGTTTGAAGGGGGGGGGGGGGGGAAGGGGGGATAAAACAAATTTGGAGTTTTAATTTCTTGCAACTAATTAAAATCTTAGACTTTTTAAAAAAAAAAAATTCAAATTGAAAAGGACAAAGAACTGTTGAGATTGGAACAAGTGATTTTTGTTCACCCAAAAAAAAAGAAAAAAAAGGGGAAAAATCTGGAGAAATGTATGTTGGTTTTTCATGTGTAAATGCAACTGAATTTTGCTAAATTTTTTTGGGGAAAAAAAATTCACCAAATTTTCAATATCACAAAAGTTGAAAAGAAAAACCCCTGAGATGGGATCATGGATGATGCATGCAAACTCACTGAAAATTATGGGGTTTTGAAACAAATTTTGTTGATGAAAAAGAAATTGATTTGGAAGTGTGGGCAGTTTGATTAGAAATGTGTGATGAATGATCGATCCCACGTCCACACTGGTTTATTTTTTTTGAATTGCAAATTGAAAATTGAGAGAGAGAGAGAGAGAGAGAGAGAGAGAGAGAGAGAGATGGAATTGAATTGAATTGAATTGTTGCACAAGAATGAAAAACTATAAAATCATGTCACTGAGTTGCAGATCTTCTCTCCATCCATTGTTGCACAAGAAGAGTTCAATCATGTTGTTGAATGCAGATTTGAAGCTTGTCAATTGATTCATTGATTTGTGTGCCTCATGCATGAATGAATTATTGTGAGTGGGATGATGGAATTCAAAATAAATTTGGCCTTTCTTCTTTGTTTGCTTGTTAGAGAGTTGGAAGAGTTGGAGATTTGAGAGTAGTGTTGTTGTTGTTTTTGGTGTTACGGAGAGTTTTGTCGAGGTTACGGTCGCCATTTCAAGTAGAAAAGAAGAAGAAGAAGAAGAAGAAGGAGAGTCTCTTTTGCAGACAATGGGAGAGATTTCTGTTGTGATACATTATATGGGTTTGTGAGACTTGCATCTACTATGTTTTGCAATGTCAATAGATTCCAATTTTTTAGCGGATTGGATGTTTTTGTCGACATTGTAAAGAATTTTGCTTGCAGCTAGAGAGAGAGGCATTGGGAGTTTTGGGTACGTGTGAAGCTCATCAGAGAATTTTTCCCTTGCACAGAGAGAGAGAGAGAGGTATGGGGAGTTTTGGGTGTGTGTGAAACTTACCAGAGAATTTTTCCTTGCAGAGAGAGAGCGAGAGCGAGAGAGAGAGAGAGAGAGAGAGAGAGAGAGTTTTGGGTGTGTGTGAAGCTCGCCAGAGAATTTTTCCTTGCACACAGAGAGAGAGAGAGAGAGAGAGAGAGAGAGAGAGAGAGAGGTTTTGGGAGTTTTGGGTGCGTGTGAAGTTCGCTCAATTCCTTTGTGACGAGTTCTGACATTTGGGTTTAGAGATCATTTTAGGCGAGGATTTGATGTTCTTGATGCAGTTCTGAGTTTGACATCGGCGCAGACTTATGGGGAGGAAGTGGAGACTTCGTCGATGATGATGCAATGATGTTCTTCGATAACACCCGAGCTTACCGCGAACCTGGGCAATCATTGTTACCGGGGAACAAAACAGGCTCCTATCTGATGATAATGATGAGGATCTTCTTCGCCGCTTCTTCTTGTGGTCCGACTTTCGTTCTTGTAACAGCACTCAGCTTGTTGTTTGTCCAAGCTCCACGCTGCAGCTATGCATTGACACCAGATGGTGAGCACAGCAATAAGCACCCAATAAAGACAAAAGCAACCAAAGAAACCCAACCTTCTTTGCATGCAAAAAACGATCACATGAACAATATGATGCCACCCAAGTTTTCAGAGCTCGAGATTCTAAAGACCCACCATCATAAGATCCTGTCACTTGTATTTCCATGTTTGCTTGAGGATCTTCTGAAGAGAACAGAAGAGATGATCATGCACTGATCCTGTTTTGTTTTGTTTTTCAGGGGAAGCTCTTCTCTCCTTCAAACGAGGCATACAGAATGCTCATGGTGCACTGACCAGTTGGAATGAATCTGACTCTGATCCTTGCGGCTGGTCTGGGATCCAATGCAATCCAAAAAACAGGCGTGTCTATACACTGTAAGTAGTTTTTTGCTTCCCAAGCTTTTTGCTTAGTAAGGACCCTGATGGTACTGATGATCAAAAGTATGTATGTATGTCTTCTTTGCAATCTGTGCCGACCTGTTGCAATACTACTGGCAGCATAAAATTGTGGGAGAATTTACTTTGGGGTTTGAGATTGAACAACAGAACATGATCATGATGCCAGATCTTTGCCCCATGACATGACATCTGCAGGAATCTTCCTTACCGCAGCTTAAGAGGGTTCTTATCTCCAGAGATTGGGAAGCTTGACCAGCTTCGCAGAATGTATGTTGAACACAATTCACCATTGATTTCTAGCATGTCAATCTATGTGAGACCCATATGTGTGCTTTCTTTTCTTTCTTTCTTTCACATCCATCTTCTTCTCTGCACTGAACTACAGTCTCCTACATTGCAGATTTTTCTTGTTCATTGCAAGGTCCTTTGTGTCTTCCAGGATTGATCCTGATTGCAACATTGTAGAGCTCTTTTCACGACGCTCTGGGCTTTTCTGTATGTTGTATTTTCAACAAGGGTTGCACCTCAATTGATTCTGCTTGCTTCTTTCATGACCCTCCTGATGATATGTCAATCTGCCAATTTTTTGTCTAGTGGTACTGGCTTACAAACACATATATTTGGTTGAATCCAGTGGGCTTCATCGCAATGCCCTCTTTGGTCCTATCCCAACTGAGCTTGGCAACTGTACTTCACTGAAGGCACTGTAAGTTCAAACTCAACCCAGATTTTCTTGTACCCATCCATCATGTGCACCTTCAGAAATGACTCAAAACATATGTGAATTTTGAAGCAAGCAATTGTCAAAGTTTCAGCATGGTCAAAGAGGGAAAGAAGTCCCGCATAGGATGCAACTTCTTTTGCACAATAAGAGCTCTAGAGTAGCAGTGGTGTAGGATTTCCTTGTACCCATTATGTGCACCTTTGAAACAGCTAGAAACATCTATGAAATTTTAAGCAAGAAATTGTCAAAGTTTCAGCATCATCATCAAAGAGGGAAGAAATTCCAGCTCAGGATGCAGCTTCTTTAGCACAATAAGTCTAGCTCTAGAGTAGTGCAATGGTGTACATACTCAGAAGCTTTGAGGATCTGTGTCAATTCTGCTGCAGGTACTTGAGGGGCAACTATTTTACTGGCAACATTCCAGATGAGCTTGGACATCTACGGCATCTTAAGACCTTGTGAGTTCAACTTGTGGCTCAATCTATATGAAGCATGCCCTCTTTCACCTCCTTGTCCATTGTTGAGAGAACATAGGCGTCACTGTAATATCTGTGATGATGATATATGATTTTGTACATGGGGTTTTGTATCCCAGGGATGTTTCAAACAATGGACTCACAGGCAGCATCCCTCAGTCTCTTGGATTCCTTCCCAACCTCTCTTTCCTGTAAGTTTGCCTTTTCTGCATCAAGTTGGAGGTCTGCCTCCTTGCACTCTTCCCATCATAAAATCCCTTATAAACAATTCTCCTTGTGGTGTGACTAACCTCTTGAAGGAAGATCATACACACTCATTGCTCAACTTTGCAAATCTGAGCAAGCACTCTAGTGTGCTCTAGCAAAACTTGCAACCAACTTGGGTTTTTGTGCTATATGTATGGGTGGGCTCTGGTTTGTCAACCACTAAGAATTCATGCTCATCATGCATGTCAGAGCAGATATTGGATGACTTTGACTGCATGATGATGCTATGAGCAGCAGAGCTTGTTCCAGAAGGGAGAGAAAGATCGAGTGGATTAAGCGAACCACTTAAAGAAACTTGGAAAGTTGCAAGCAAACATCTACCATGCATCTATCATATCAGTATTGATTCTTGTCATCCCTGGAAAATCTGTGTTGTCCTCGCAGAAATGTTTCATTTAACTTTCTTTCGGGTGTGATCCCAGCATTGGGGAAACTGAGTAACTTCACCAGCAGCTCGTAATACCTCAAGACTCCTTTTTGTATGCAACATTTGTGCTCTTTGAGTTTTCCATATGTCATGTTGCTCTTCAATACTGAGAAGTTTTGCTGTATAGCACATGAAACTCATGAAATTGGGCATGTACTTCCTTCAATCCCCGCCAGGTTTGCAAACAATCCAGGTCTGTGTGGACCTCAAATACACGTGGCTTGTCACCTTGTTCCAAAGACCACTACTCCAGAAAATGCAACAGCTCCAGTTTCAGTTCCAGATCTGCCTGCATTAGCAGGTATCAGATGCAGATTTTTGTAAGATTGTTACCCTAAATTTAGAGTAGATTGTTACATACTAATCTACATCCAAGGTCAAGAACTGAATGGAGAGAGAACTCCTCTAAAACACCTGCAAAAATTGTCACTAGAAATTCTATTGGGGCATACCCAGATGTGTGTACCGGGTTAGAAAAGTTGGGAGAGATTATGCTCTATATCAAAGCTGATGTAGATACCTGATATGGGGAATAATTGCAGGGTGGTCAAATGTGTCAAGTTCACCAACACGATTAGCCACCAAATACTCAACTGGGATCCTGATCAGCACAATGAGTACTGTGGGTGGTGCAATTTTCCTTGCTGTGGTGTGCTTCTTAGGCTGGTTTCCTTACAAGAAGACCTACAAGGATCCTGAAAACGTTGCCCGAGTCATTCAGACTGAAGGTTGTGATCTGCATGCATGGTTATGTTGGTCTAGATGGAGATTTCTCCACACAACATGCATCTAGAAATGCCTGTACACATACATCTAGACATGAATTGGGGGCAGCATGTCTGATGATCAGTCACAAAGTGACAGTAGAAATTGCACAGAAGTGGGTGACAAGAGTTTATGTCTTGCAGGTTCAAAGTTGGTGATGTTTCATGGTGATTTGCCCTACGCATCAAGCGAGATTCTCAAACGGATAGAGGATCTTACTGATGCAGATATTATTGGTTCAGGTGGGTATGGCACTGTGTACCGCTTGGTCATGGATGATGGATGCATGTTTGCAGTGAAGAAAATTGACAAGCAGGGTGCAAGCTCAGAATGCTTGTTTGAGAGGGAGTTGGAGATCCTTGGTAGTTTCAAGCATCGGAATCTGGTCAATTTACGAGGCTACTGCTGTGCACCTGCTGCCAACCTATTGCTGTATGACTATTTGCCAGGTGGAAGCCTTGACCACAATCTACATGGTAAGAGGAAATTGTCAAATTTTTCTTGTGGCTGATAGTACAACAGAACAATGTAGAGTTTCTTGGTAAACCTTACAATTGAGACAGGGAACCCAGGATCCGACCTTGCATCATTCCAAAGATCAGCTGCAGGGATATCCCGATTTCTGATATCAAGTCAAAAAGAAAACACATATGTAGGCATTTGATGCTGGAGAAAATGCAAACTGGGCCCTCTTTCTTTCTTTGATATACCCCACTGGTCCCTTTCAAGAGCAAGCTGGGTTCCTATTCAAGTGCCTTCATCTGTTTTGAGTGCAGAAAGGGAATCACATGAGGAGTTGCTGAGCTGGGCTGATCGCATGAAGATAGCCACCGGTGCTGCTCGTGGATTGGCCTATCTGCACCATGACTGCTCCCCCCGCATCATTCACCGGGACATCAAATCCAGCAATATTCTTCTGGATGCTAGACTGGAGCCTTATGTATCTGATTTTGGGCTGGCCAAGCTGTTGGATGATGATGACTCTCATGTGACCACCATTGTTGCTGGCACTTTTGGGTACTTGGCTCCAGGTGGATTATTCTTTAAAACCAAGTCTTTCAATTTGTACAGTTGGACCAGTGAGAACCTAAATCATCAGGTTGCAGACCATTGTTTTGGTGGCAGAAGCTGTCAAAATGGTCACTATTGAAACCAGCATGTATTTTATTTTAGCACATTAGGAGGTCCTTGCTAACAATGTCTGTTGTTGACTGGTTGGGTTGTACTTCCAGAATACATGCAAAGTGGGCGAGCAACAGAGAAGGGAGATGTTTACAGCTATGGTGTTATGTTGCTGGAGCTGATTAGTGGCAAGAGACCCACTGATCCTTCTCTTATGAACCAGGGGATGAATCTGGTGGGATGGGTGAGTCATAGCCTCAACTTCACCTTGGGCACAATTTTATGCCGACAATTGCCTTTTAAACTTCTTCATGTGTCTTATCAGTTGCAAGAAAAGGCTCATAACTTAAATCACTAGTGGCAAGTCTTAAGTTTGCATTATCAAAACATATTTGTTAATCTCAAATACAAAGTTAGTTTTCTGAAGTGAACTGTTGCAGCCCACAACACAAGATTCATAAAAAAATGAGACCCAACAATGACACTAGTGACTGTTTGTATTAGGCAACTTCATGCATCAGGCAAAATCGACATCTTGAGCTAGTTGACAGGAGCTGCTCAGAGGGAATTCCCCAAGATCACTTGGAGGCTGTGCTGCACATTGCCACTAGGTGCATTGCCCCAATGCCCGATGAGCGACCCACCATGGACCAGGTTGTGCAGATGCTGCAACTGGACACATTATCTCCCTGCCTGAGTGAGCTCAGCATTTTCCACAGCTCCCCACTGTCTGATCCTGAGTGTTGTGGTCGGTAAGACAAGTCACTCACTTTTGTACAGTAGTAACAACACCCAACTCCTTTTGCCTAGATAATTGTCCCCTATTGGGATTTATATGTTGCAATCCTGGACTGTGATTCAAACCCACAAGCATCATGGGGCTTGGCAAATTCCAGACTGAATTTCATTCTGTGGGATAAAGTGGGAAAACCATAGTATCACACCCACATTGACTTAACCTCTGCATTTCTGATACAATTCAGAGATGGATTGGAGCTTGTGAGTAGGGGAAGTTCAAGACCCAAAACCCAAAACCCAATTTTTCGAGCATAATGTTCCACAGTGCTTTTCCCATGTTGATGGATGTTATATGGGAACAGCCATATCAATCTATCTTTCTAGATGTACACTATCTTTTCTTGTGTGCAGCAGATACAGGGAGAGAGAGAGAGAGAGAGAGAGAGAGAGAGCTAGGAAGGCTTGTCATGATTGGAGTAAGGTGTTCACAGGTTATGAGGTGTTGTTGTGTTTTCTCTAAGTGGAAGCTTTCTCGAAGACGGAAGTAAACACTGTTACCAACATTGTTGAGTTTAGATGAGTTGTTATGGAGGCGATTTCGTTTCAGCCTGTGGAATACATCATTCAGCACTGTCAAGATGGAGATTGGAAGCAAGTTTTCTTCCTCTGTTGTGTGTATGTACACTATCTTTTCTTGTGTGTGCAGCAGAGAAGCAGTTGGTTTGAGATGGAACTAGTTTGGATTACTTTGTGTTGCACATAATAAACAACACATTGTATTGTAGATACTAGATAACCATTTGTTGGGAGGACATCTTTCGGTATGTTGATGAATTTTATTTTTTCTCGTGAAATTTTGATTGGATCCTGTTTGTTTTTGCTTTCCATGGATAATTATATATGAAAAATTCTGAAGTTGATACATGTGTAAATCTACTTACACATGTTGATGGGCAAATCCATACATCATACATATCTCTAAAGAAATGGAAAAAATGAAATGGCCATCTCGTAGCAGTGAGAATGAAATTGTCTATCTATTTTGTGACTTATATTTGTTGCATAATGTGAAAAGGTTAATGCTTTTTTCTTGGAAGCATAGTCCTGCTAGCCTTTTTTCTTGTGTGATATTTTTGGATTTTTTGGGTCACAAATTCAATGCTTTTTTGAAAAAAAAAAACTTGTCAAAATTTGGGGAAAAAAAAAATTAAAAAATTACTAGATTTTACACATGGTTCAAATAGGTAGCCAAAAATGCATAAGGATGTTTAATTTTTTTTTTCATTTCATATTTTTTAACATCCAAATTTGGCTAAATTGGCTTATGGATGGTGGCTTTTATTTCATATATTTAAGATGCAAATTTGGCTAAATTGGCTCGTGGATGATTGTCACCTCATCTACATCACAAAATTGGAAAAAAAACACCAAGCCTAGCGTCACAAGTTAATGTGACTTTTCTCACAAAAAAAGTTGCAACTTTTAAATAATGTCAAATTTGGCTAAAATACTTGTGGATGATTGTCACTTGATCGACATCACAAAATTGAAAAATTAAAACACCAAAGTGAAGGGCTTGTTAGAGTCAAGGGTGGGTTATTAAGGCCATTAAGTAAGTCATGAAGACAAAGTTACATTGTTACACATGCAACTATATTTTCAATATGTACATCCAATATATGACAAATTTCAAAAATATTGAAAGTTTCAACAAATGGAAAAATATAATAATGTCATTATTCAACAATGAACTATTTTCTTGAAAAAAATTATTTAATTAGGTATTTGTTTTTACAATGACAAATCTAAGGCTAGGATATGTTAGTTGACATGGACATATTGATTGAATAGATGATCATTAATGAATTCATTTATCTAACCATTTTTTTATATGAACTTTTTATATGTAATTGCAAAAAAGTTTTACAAGGAAGATAAAAATTTCTTTTGCAAAAACACTAGTGCAGTAATAGCTCATCTGTTGCCTTGACTCGTTATATATGATTATTAATACTTGTTTGGTACTCGTCCACAATTTATGAAAGAATGTATATTGTTGTTTAAGATAAAATAGTTGAAATCTCAATTGAAGGAATGCTTAATGAACATTGTACCCCATGGTGTGGCTCGATGATCATTTGGGAATCCATAAATCTATTGTGTTCCTTGAAATTAAAGTCGTCCAAAGATTTATGTCGTCAAGTCACATGCGATATGTATTATTTTACGACTGTTGTTGAAGTTTGCATTTGGTGTTTCAAAGAATAGTTAGTAATCAAGGCAATTGAAAAGGATGCGTCTAGCGTAGACATGATTTTTCATGTGTGCGTGTGTAGCTTATTGGAAAAGGTTCTTATTTTGTTCAACATGTGGGAAATGGTACAAGTGAAGTAAGGCATGATATCAAAAGTGTGGGTTAATAAGTTGGGATTTTGAAAGTGTGTGATACAATCGTCAAAGAAAATGCATTAAAGACAA
Source organism: Sphagnum contortum (assembly GCA_963920785.1). Taxonomy (NCBI): domain Eukaryota; kingdom Viridiplantae; phylum Streptophyta; class Sphagnopsida; order Sphagnales; family Sphagnaceae; genus Sphagnum; species Sphagnum contortum. The sequence continues at coordinate 7,806,570 of OY987276.1, read as the reverse complement.
ACATCATATTTTTTCTATACGTAATGATGATATGAGTTTGTTGAAGCAAATTTGAGAGTTGCGAAAAACAACTTGATATTTTTCTAGATTTTTTAATATTTGAAAATCTATGTGTTTTATTGAATTGAAATTGATTACATCAATTGTATTAAACATTATTTTAGAAATAATCTTTCTAATTCTAGTGTGGAGCATATGTATTTGCATTGATGATTTTCAATTTCGTATCTTGTAATTAAAATGAAAGCATTTGGTCATCGTTAGTTATTCCAATTGGGCAAAAATCCCCATGGATGCAACATGGAATTGAACAAATTGACATTTGGTCATTGTTTCAGCCCTTGTGTTGCAAGGTTGACTACTGGTTGGAATGAGTTGGAATTATAATTCTTTTTATGTAATGAATTCTTTGGTTACAACTTAAAAGGGAATGGAGTTTCATTAGGCAACTTAATTTGTTTAGATGTGGTTATTTTTGGTTATAAGTGTCAAATTATTAAGCTTGTTTTGGCTATTGCAAATTTTCATAAGAAGAAATCTAGGCTACCTTTTACTTAAACATGGAAAGATTAATTTAATTAGTAATCATTTGTGAGGGATTGAACCTTGTAAATTGCCCATTATAACATAAGTGGCCTACTTACTAAAAAAAATACATTAGTTCAATACAAAACCACCCTCAACTTTCAAGTCAAAATAGAACTTGGAAATATAAGGTTAAACAAGAAGTGGCATCCATTTGGGATCACCATTTCACTTACCCAAAAACCCAAAAATTATTTAGTGTTCACAAAAAAATGAACCAAAAAAGGATTGTAAATTACAAGCGGTCATTAGTGTCCATTATGGATTCACCAACTCCCATACAAAAAAAACCAACAAACCTTTGCAAATTGTAACTTGCAAGGTTACCAACACCCCGGGATAGTTCTAATTTCCAAATTTTGCATTAATAAATTGTTGAATTAAGAGCCTAAGATTTTGACACACCATATTGAAGGTGTTATGCCCACCACTATTTGAATGTTTTTGCATATGGAAAATTATGCAAAGTATAAAACTTCAAAAAAAACATTCTGACCACTAATCCCAATTTGGTTGTTAATCAATTGCACATTTTGGATTTGTAAAATGCCAAGGAATTAAAACATCATTCATCCTCCACATTATCAAGAACTTGGACCATTTGTCCAACCCAGTAAAATTTGCACATCACAAATAAGTTCAAAATTTGCCTGGCTTTGTCATTGGTAGGATCATCAAGGGCCATCTTCATCAACAAAGTTTTGTATTCCACCATCACATGCTGGGCGGGGACAATATACATATTTAGTGGGTTTGCACATTTTTCAAAATCTTTGCCCCCTTCATTTCCATAAATTCCATAAGCTTCATAAATTCCAAATGCCTTTTAGGGCTTTTGGAAAAATAATTGTACAAGGTCTAGAATAATCCTTCAATTATATTCATCATTTACAAATGTGACAAAATTTGAATTACCAAATTGGTTTTGTGAGCCATGTAATGAAGCCCCATGGAAATGTGGAGCCCACCCATTAGAAATTTATTGAGTAGCACTTGACCTAGTGCCTTGAAAAATAAAAACCCTATTTGCATTGAATGCCATAAGCTTCTTATTAATCAAATCTTTCGTTAGACCTCCTTCATGCATCAAGGCTTGCATGAGGACTTAAGTGAGGTTATCAACATTTGATTTCGACACCACACGCTCAAAGGAAAAAAGATTGGTATTTGTAACCAATTTTGAACCATAAGCATGAAATGAAAACTAGCTTTGATTGTCAATGGTATTAACCTCATCACAAGTAAGTGAAATGAATTGCGTTGTTCCAACAATAGACTTGGTGGCCTCCAAGACCATGCATGTGTTGAGCCTACTGAATTTGTCCAATGCATTCTTAAGTTTTCCTCAAGTCTCAAAAAATTAAACAAACCCTTGTGAGCCTTATACTCAAGCATTGGTTGACCATGCTTTAGTATGTGGAATAATGTGTCAAACTAAACTAGTTTCCTACGTTTTTCACTAGCTAGTCTAATAGTAAATTGTTGCAAACAAACTCCTTCCCTTTGCAATCAGAAGTAGCTACATTTTTGTTGTGTTTATAATCATTGTTGGTATACCATTCACCTTTTTTCAGCCCTTTCATATTCCTTTTACCCTTCCTTCAATTGGTGTGTTTATGGAGAGAATCCCATTTTGGGGCCAACAACATATCTTTATGCTCAACCTTTGAGCATATTTTGTATTTCACAAGGTGCACACAACCATCAACACCCATTTGTAACTTAGACTAAAGCAATTCAGTTGCCCAAGAAACTTGAAATTTCCTCTTTGATTCATAAACACATGTTTTGTTAATTTTTTGTTCCAAGATCTTTACTAAAACTTGAGGCCTTTTTATTGAATTAATGCTAAGACTTGGATTGTTTGCAAGAGAATTTGAACATAAACAAATCATAGGCACATCAGTGACAACTTGATTACCTTTTGAAGCAACAAGGTCACGTTTGGATTGAATTTCACTTTCTACTATTGGAAGCCACATTAGAGTTAGCAAGAGGGGTGCCATTGCTAGGGTTGCAAGAGGTGTAAAAACATTTGAGTTTGAAATTTGGGGGTGATTTAAGGGAAGGCATTTTTAAACAAAGAGTCGAGACACATTAAGGTTCATAGCAATTACATAGTGCAATCTAAATAGAAGCTGCAGGAAAACATAGTGAAACCATAAAAATAAACAACGTAGTGGACAAGTGTGCAATGCAGAACCACATAAGCAAAAGAATCTTGACAATAGAAGAAAAATCACAAAACCAAAAAAACTTTGATAGTTGTAAAACCTCGAAAACAGAAATATTTTAAAAGCAATTTTTTTTCAAAAGAACTACAAAAGTGGAAGAACTACAACAAGAAATGACCTATAGAAACATAAGAATGTCGAAAGCAATATAAAACTTGCATTTGATTTGCAAATTGGAATGCTACACAATGCATATGTACACTATATGTAAATGATTAAACATGCAGTTAAATACTTAAAGTGAAAAATGATGAAAAAAATTACATCTATTTTGTTGCGTTGATGTCAACAACTGAGCTTCCAAGCTACACTTTCCAATTTTAAGATCCAATGCTATTTGCAAATCCATCGCCATAAATCATGGTCATGATTTTGTTGTACTTCAAGCACTTGCAAAAATGAATGTTGCAATTGTCATCTTGAGTTTCTCAAGCTATTACTACTAACTATAATGAGGCTTGAACACTCTTGAGCAAGCACTCAAAAGTCATGAGCACAAAACCCTAAATCTTGAAAGCTCAAGGATGGCTGCAAGTTGCAACATAATGATGATGCGCACCAAATTAAAACTCATGAAACCAAGAAACTTCAATGCGATTTGCTCATAAACACATGACAAAATGTAAGTTCGAACATCAAGATCCAAAATTTGAAAGACTCCAAAATCACATAATGTAAGTTTGTAACATATGAACATTTAAACCTTTGGCGAATCCGAATCTTATATATAATTACAACATGTGTGTGCGTCTGTGCGTGCGTCCGACGGGACAGTTCCGCGTTTTAATGGACCGGCGGAACCGGCTCGGACGGTCGAATTCCGAAAACGGGAATCGGCCCGGACAGTCGGATTCCGAAAAGGGTAATGGGTATAACTCAGCAGGGGTGGGGGGGGGGGGAGAGGGGGGGTAGGGCAGGGGTGGGGTGGGGAGAGGGGGGGTGGGGCAGCAGGGGTGGGGAGAGGGGGGGGGTGGGGGGAGAGGGGGGTTTTTTTTTTTTCGTTTTTTTGGGTCTTCCCTCTTTTTCTTGGGGGTGGCTGGAGTGGCGTAGCCACGGGTTATCAACACTCGTAGTAAACAAGAAGAAAAGTGGTGAAAATTTTAAGGCAAGAGGGGAAAGGTTTTGCGAATGGCCTAGATTGAAGGAGGAAAAAAATGGTGATGATCTCATGGTTGAGGTAGACACATAGGGCCAATGTAAGGTTCCTTTTAGGGTAATTTGGCGACTGACCATCTCTATGCACTAGTTAGAAAGGTGAAAAGTTTCCAAATTCTATACATTTTTTAGCGACCTTTTAGGACGTCATGATGCTTTTAGGTGAAAAGTTCCAAATTTCACCCTTGAAATCCAAGCTTACAAGTGGCCGGCACTAAAATTTTTGGAGAAATTTGGTGATTTTTCACCTAAAAAAAAAAAACACTGATGTGCACATAAAATTTTAGATTTAACAAATTTTGTGCCACATGTGGACTTTTTTTGCTAATTCTTTTCCTAATGAAGAGCAGTCCAAATGTGCATATACTACAAAAAAGTTTAGTATTATTGAATAATCCAAAATTGAACATGCCCAAAACAAAAGTTCCTTGAACAAAGAGGATTGAATTTAAACTAATGAACTTTGCGGGCAATAAAATATTGCCTTAAAAGGCCTTGTTTGAATTCCTATCTGCTATATTAATTGTCTTGTCTGTGCGTCCGTCTGTCTGTCGAGGTCTTGAAAGTCGAAGTCGTGAAAGCTAGATTGGGACTAGGTTTTTTTTTTTTTTTTTTTTTTTTTTTTTTTTTTTTTTTTTTTTTTTTCGCCCTTTTCCGGCGGGCTGCCCAGGGTTAATACCAAGGTTTTTTTTTTCTTCGTCTGTCCAGGTCCTGAAACCCAGATCGGGACCATGGTTTTTTTTTTTTTTTTTTTTTTTTTTTCGCCCTTTTCCGGCGGGCTGCCCAGGGTTAATACCAGGGTTTTTTTTTTCTTCGTCTGTCCAGGTCCTGAAACCCAGATCAGGACCAGGGTTTTTTTTTTTTTTTTTTTTTTTTTTTTCCGCCCTTTTCCGGCGGGCTGCCCAGGGTTAATACCAGGGTTTTTTTTTTCTTCGTCTGTCCAGGTCCTGAAGCCCAGATCGGGACCAGGGTTTTTTTTTTTTTTTTTCCGCCCTTTTCCGGCGGGCTGCCCAGGGTTAAAACAATGCAGGGGCGCCTCACAGTGACCGAAGGTCGCGGGTACCCACTAGTTGGAAGAAGTTTGAGTTGTACTATAGTCAGAAGGTGTTTTTTTTTTTGGGGCTATTGTGGCGTGCAAACTGCAAAAGTTGGGGTGACCAAAAGAGGCCTAGAGAGGGCCCTTTGGAAGGGTTTTTTTTTCTCCAATTTTGTGATATTGAAAATTTGGTGAAAATTTCCCAAAAAATACCAAAACTTTCCAGGTTTACATAAAAATTCCCAAACTTTCCCCAATTTTCTTGTCAAAAAAGCTACAAAATTTGCCCGAAAAAAACCACCGCGCTTAGGTGGCCGACCGAGGGTTTTTCTTAGGAATTTTTTGTTTTTGAGCCAAAGTGGTGATCATTGATCGGAAGATGAAGAAAAAGTGACGATCATCCCTGAAAAACATTTAGGCAAATCTGGCTATAAATCATATATGAAGTACAAAACTTTAATCAACCTTCTATATTTTTGGCTACAAAGTGAAAACGAAATATAAAAATCTGCACATTTTTACTATTTTTTTCCCTCACTGTTGGCGATTGAAAACCTCCAAAAATCACTTCATTTTGGACTTTCGAATTTCAAATTTCGCTTTTGTCGAAATTTCGCCAATAAAAAAAAACCCCCCAGTGTACTGAAAGAGGCCGAACGAGGTCCTTTAAAGTTATGGACGAAGTGGCCGAACGAGGTCCCTTGAAGTTCTGGACCTCGTCTGGGGACCTGAAGAACTGGCCGAACGAGGTCTCTTGGAAGTTCTGGACCTCGTCTGGGGACCTGAAGAAGTGACCGAACGAGGTCCCTTGAAGCTATGGACCTCATCTGGGGACCTGAAGAAGTGGCCAAACAAGGGCTATGGACCTCGTCTGGGAACCTGAAAAACAACAAAGAGAGAGAAGTCAGGAGTCCCAGTTTTTTATTTAGGAATGTTTTGTTTGTAGCCAAAGTGGCTATCATACATAGGAACAATTAGAAAAAGTGGCGATATCTGTAGGAAGATATAGCCAAATCTGGCTATAAACCAGAAAGACAGTATGAATCTTTTAATCATCCTTCTATAGTTTTGGCTACAGAATGAAAACCAAATATAGAGTTCTGGCGATTTGTACTTTCTTTTTCCCCTCATTTCTGGCGGCTGAAAACCTTCAAATATCACTTCTTTTTCGAATTTTAAAAATAAAATAAATGTTTCGCCAGAAAAAGAAAATGCTGGGACTCAGGACCAAGAGAGAAAATAGAGACAAGAGAGAGACGGAGTGTGTGTTAAGCTCCTCGGCAGCCATGGCGACCAAAGTGTGCAGCTTGCTCTTGCTACCTCTTCTTCTCCTGGAGCTCATACCTTGTGCCCAGGCATCTATAGCTGTGAGGCACCGATCATCTGTCATTTGGGTACTTTCTACTTCATCAAAATTCAGAATTTTTTTGCCCCCAAACGTCCCCCTTTCCTTTGGAGTTTCTGTTTTCTTTTGCCACGACTGGCTGTGCCAGAGGTTTGCAAATGGCCACAGTTTCGGTCATGATTTCTTTCTCTAGGGAATTTTTAATTATTTCGGATATGAAATGTTTTGTAGAATTGGGTGCTGTTGCTTTTGGAATGACTCTGAAACTCTTGACCGGAGTGAATTCATCAATTGATTATACCTGTGTGTGTGCGCGTGTTTTTGAAGTCTGGGCCTTTTTTTTGGGGTAAAGTGTTCTATTGTTTCTTGCATGACAAGATGATGATGAATTGCAAATTTCTCATGTGTAGATATGGCAGGAAAGAGCACTACGGCAAAAGATGCTATTTTGTTATCAAGACATTGACAGGTATGTATGTGAAACCAAACCCCCATCTCCCTTGGGTGCTCTACTACAATGAGATAATGAAAAGGTTCTTTGTATGTGTTTCTCTTGCAAAGTTTGGCTAGCTGGAGAGGCTTAGGAGGAGGAGGAGGATTGACTGGTTTCTGTGCTTCGCCATTTGAACTTTTCTTGTCGTATGCCATTGATGATCAAGCATGATATATTCGCTTGCTTTTTCTTCATTGAGAAGCTCTGAAGCACATTTGGGATTTTGGACCTGCATTTCCAATCTAGGGTTTTTCCAATTTAGGGTTTTTTCCAATCTAGGGTCTTTCCAATCAAGGGTTTTTCTAATCTAGGGTTTTCCCCAATGATAATCTTTTTCTATGTGAGGGGTGATGGCAGTGGGTTGTGGGGATCAGCATGCAAGGCGTCTGCGATCGAGAAGGAGAATTGTGCATTGCGTTGCCTCTCTCCAACTTGTTATGAATCTATCTATGGCGCAGATCCAGTGAGCCATCCCTGGCCTTGCTCTACTGCTACTCCAAATACCTTTTTCAAATTATACAAGTGCAAAATTACTCCACTATCCTCAATCACTGGTTGTCCTCACTATGTGCTATATGATCTTCTTACTCTCATGTCAGAGAGTCCTTGTTGTGAATCTTTTGTCTAGTATCTTGATGTTGCTAGTGGTTAATACTGTGTTTCTCCTGCAGCTGGAAGAGGGAGAAATTGACTTGCACAGAGGACGATATTACAAAATCTGCATTCGACAGTAACTTTTCTTGCTGACAGGCCATTTGCAAATGCTTGTAGATCTCCGTCAGTTTTTCTATGTTAGAACTGAATTTCCATTTGAAAGCAATTTGTGTTTAGAAACCACACAACAGGAAACATTGTTAACAGTGTTCAAATTTGTGGAATTACGTACTGGGAATCCCTTCTCATTGCTGGAGATTTGTTTATAGAAAAAATTGTGCAGAATTGTTCCAAGCTTCATTTACCTTGTGTTGCTGTTTCCATTCATATATAAATCATTTGTAGTTTGTTAGATTTTGCAGAAATCTTTTCAGCTTGTTGTGCTAATGTCTTGAAGGTGCTGTGACTTTGTTGTCCATTTGCAAGTTTGGAGCTGATTTGTATGGCTTTTTGTATGGGTGCAGCAAAGGCAGGGGTGAAAGAGTGTTTGAAGGAGTGGGCTATACATAATAACAAACCTGTTGGGAATTAGTGTGGATGTAGTTCTCACAACTTGTACAAGTATAAGATTCAGCATACAAGGACCTTTAGCGATCACAGGTGCACCTCATGCAAGTGCTCAAGGCAAGAGTATTGAAAGGGAGGTTCTCATGTACAGCTTGCAGCATGCCATGAATCCAATCAATGATTGTGTACAATGTCATCACCAATTGGGACAAGTTTAGGTTTTAATTTGAACCTTGAACGGTTCTGAAAGGCAGCTCAGAAGGGATGTTTTGTCTCTTTTTTTGGCAGAACGAGAAGCTGCAGGACCCATTTGCTCAGGAACATTTAGCTAGTTAGCTGTTGCAGAACAGTACATTCAACTCTCTTTGTTGGAATTACAAAATCTGTGAATTTTGGTTAAACTTTACAGAGGGATGGATTCAAGCTGAGGTGGTGAGATGAGCTAAGAGGACAATCTAAACCAAGGCTTTGTATTCTCCGGTGCACTAAACTAAAACTAACCCCGTTATCCAGTTATTTGAATTTTCAAAGAACGACGGGTTTCATTTTTTTAAAGCATTTCAGAATCAGAGAACTGCAGGTGCCGGTTCTTTGAAAAAACTGAGAATCAAAGAACTGTTGGTCTAGAACTGGAAAGAACCAGTGGTTTTCATGAAAGAACTGGCAATTGACTGGCAACCGCATCCCCTTTTGGGATGGTGCAGGGCAGGGCAGCAGCTAAAACCATGCCTTGTAAAAGAGTGGGGAGTGTGTGCCTCTCAGCACCAACTCCCAACCCTTTTTGGGATAGTGCTGGGCAGGGCAGCAGCAAAAACTATGCCTTGTAAAAGAGGAGTTCTTGTGCCTGTGTTTTGATGGCAATGTAAAAGATTGGAACCAATCTTTCAACCCCCTACCAACCTTTGAACCACCTATGAACAAGCATGGATTTACTTCTGCCCTGTTAAAGATTTCTTCTACGTTTGCTTGCAATCGAGAGTTAAAATCTAGACCGTCCAGTTTTTGACACAACTTTTTATCCAATTCGTCTACACCAGGTGCGAGGATGGATACCAAACCCTAACCCTAAAACGTGTTTACGACGCTCTTCCCCAATAGATTGTCGCAAACCCTAAACCTCTTGGCAGCCCAAGACAGACTAATAGGCCCCGCGAGAGAGAGAGACAGAGATCGAAACAGCACCAGTGGGTGGCTTGTTGCAATAGGAGGGGACTTGGTTGTTGCAGAACATGGAAGAGATTTGTGAGGGGAAGGAGTATTCATTTCCCCGGCAGGAGGAAAAGGTGCTGAAGTTATGGGAGGAGTTGAACGCTTTCCATACCCAGCTGAAGCGCACGGAAGGCATGCCGGAGTATATCTTCTACGACGGACCTCCATTTGCAACAGGACTGCCGCACTATGGTCACATCCTGGCAGGTACTATCAAGGATATCGTGACTAGGTTCCAGTCTGCAATTGGGCATCATGTCACACGCCGGTTTGGTTGGGATTGTCATGGGCTCCCTGTCGAGTTCGAGATCGATATGAAGCTGAACATAAAGACGAAGCAGGACGTCTTGAATCTCGGGATTGCCAATTACAATGATGAGTGTCGCAGCATTGTCATGCGTTACAGTAAGGAGTGGGAGAAGACCGTCACCCGCATGGGCAGGTGGATCGATTTTCAAAATGACTACAAGACTCTCGACCCTGAATTCATGGAATCTGTCTGGTGGGTTTTCAAGCAGCTTCATCTCAAGGGCCTTGTTTACAAAGGATTGAAGGTAATACTCTTGACACTCTATGTAGGTTCAGGGTTTAAGGGGCATGCATGGGGTCTGCTGGAACTAGCCTTACCTTCAGTTTCCCTCTGAAAGGAGAATGACTAGCCATGGTGAGAGAATTTAGATCAGCATTGGGTTTGAGGGAGGAAGCTGAGGGAATTGTATTTTTCAAGAGAGCACATGTGAGATTCCAGTCCATCTATATTCATGGAGTACTTGAGTTACTTGGCACAATGAGGGGGGCGTGAGAATTTCTTGGAACCAATTCTAGGGTTGACATTGGGATTGTGTATGTCAGGTGATGCCATACAGTACTGGTTGCAAAACAGAGTTGTCCAATTTTGAAGCCGGTCTGAACTACAAGGTGTGTGTCTCCTTGGAAACTCTGCTAATTTTGTTTCTGCATATTCTAGTGGAGTGTGACATCTGCTACGTACTTTGGTTTTTCATGTGTCTGTTGTCTCCTCCCATCATGTGAGGAAAGTGCAATTAAGTTTTGGTTAAGGTGCCCCATACAGTTTCTTGATCCTCTCAAACCATGTACACAAAAATCCTGCAATTGTACTGTGAGAATTCAAGGTTTGATTTCCCCTAATATTTGCCTGAGAATGCTACTGAGAAATTTCCATGGTTTGGCAGTCAGAAATTGACTGGGCCAGCTGCAAACCAAGCATTTAGTGGAATGTTGAAATCTGCTTTTGGGATTATATTATAGGCTGGAGTGCATGTGTATGACAGGATGTCTCAGATCCAGCAGTCATGGTTTCTTTCCCGTTACTTGATGAGGTCGATGGAGCTTCAATGGTGGCCTGGACCACCACTCCCTGGACACTTCCGAGCAATTTATGTCTCTGTGTCAATGCAAATCTTACTTATGCAAAGGTTTGCATCACTTTCACACTTGTCCTCTATATAGATGCATGAGCATTATTTCTGTGTCTTCAGATTGTGTGACATCCTCATTGAACTTATTTGGGTTTAGCATTAGCCCAATTGTTGAGTATTGATGGTATTTGTCTCACATATTACCCTGGAACCTTGTAGGCTCTTGGTAAGTAATCAACAATTGTTTTCATTTTCATGGGGACATGATGTGTGCAGTAATCATGCATTCTTGGCACAGTTTCAATTCTATATCTCCTCAGGACCAAGTAGGTTGGAGAGTTCAGGTTGCCTATTGCTGCATGCAGGTCAGGCAAAGAGCAACAGGCATGGTTTTGATTGTTGCTGAGTCTCGGTTGTCCCAACTTCCGACCATTAAGACAAAGGTTGAGACAAGTACAAAGGTGAAGGGAGATATGGCTAACAGTGGTGCTCCCAAGGATAAGTCTGCTCCTAAGCATAAGGGTGCAGTGAAAAAGGGAGAGAATGACGAGTCACCTCCACCTGTTGATACTACCTCATATGAGGTCATCGGACAGTACAAGGGTAGTGACTTAGTTGGGAAGAAGTGAGTTACAGTCAGTGACATGCTTAATGCTTTCTATACGTCCATTCTGGTTGCCTTGCAATGCCTGCACTTCTCTTCTTCTGCCTCTGTAGATGTTTACATGCTCAATCAACTTCTTTGTGGAAGGAGAGTGTTCACTTTGGGGATGTTGTGTTGCTGGGGGAATGTGCAGGTACAAACCCTTGTTTGATTATTTTAGTGCTCTTTCAAATGTTGCATTTAAGGTTGTAGCAGATGATTATGTGACTGATGATAGCGGTACTGGGGTAGTGCATTGTGCCCCTGCATTTGGGGAGGACGATTACCGTGTGTGCTTGCTGAATAACATCATCCAAAAGGTACCTTCCTCCTCTGTGTTGGTTTATCTAGTGTTCTTTGAGGTGCTAATATTGGTTGTTTCTGTCTGTGTTTCCTCCCTTGTTTTGAATTTGTTTTTGAATTGAGTGTTTGCCTGACGTATAGATAAGGAGCAAAATGTCTTGCCTGTTTGAAGAGAGCAAGCATATCTACTGATCATTCATTTTTTTTGGCATTGATCTATCCAATGCAATGTGGAGGTTGCAGTAGGGTAGTTTTTGAACTTGCACAGGCTCAGACTATTCAATGGGGATATGCATGCAGGGTCCAAACCTACCAAATCCAGTGGATAGTGATGGTCACTTCACTGAGGAGGTAACTGATTTCAAAGGTCGCTATGTGAAGGAAGCAGACAAGGATATCATTTCTGCTATCAAGGTATACACTGTTGTGACTGACTGGTGAAATGTGGGTAGGCCCTTGAAACACATGTCAGTACATGCCTTGACTGTACTTCATGGTTTCTAAAGGTGGAGCCCTTATGATGAGTTAAACTGAACATAAACTGATGATGTGTACCACAATTTAGCCTCAACCATCAGGTATGAATTCTTCTGTAAGGTGATGGGTTGTGGAGTGATGTGTAGGCAATGGGCAGGCTGGTAAATTCAGGCAGCATTATGCATTCATATCCCTTTTGTTGGCGATCAGATACACCTTTGCTCTACAAGGTGGTTCCCAGCTGGTAAATTTCTTCCCTGCTTGTCATGTGCTATGTTCATGCTATGCACTCTGTGCATGTCAGAAGTGACTGTTAAATATTTTGAGGATAGCAGATGGGGAGTAGCTAAGAACTAAAGTCTTCATGCCATACCACCCAGGCAGGTGGTGAAGAGAATTAGACTGCTGGCCAAATTCGATGTATTGACAGGTGGTTAGGCCCACTGCTCTCATATACCAAAGCTAGTCCTCATTTTTTGGAAAGTTTGATCCTTGATGGTTAAGCTTGTTGGCATGGGCTGTTTATGAAGGTATGTGGCAGTTGAGCAGATCAAGGATAAGCTGGTGAACAACAACAAGAAAACATATTGGGTTCCCGATTCTGTTAAGGTCTGCATTTGTGAATGCCAATCACATGATGCATAATTGTCTCGGATTTCTTGGAATGAATGCTTTTCTGAGTCTTCCTTGCAAAATTTTCTGGGTTTCAGGAGAAGCGATTCCATAACTGGTTGGAGAATGCTAGGGATTGGTCAGTTAGTCGCAGTCGTTTCTGGGGTACACCATTGCCAATTTGGATTAGTGATGATGGGGAGGAGATCACAGTAATTGGCTCCATTCAAGAGCTGGAGGAGCTCTCTGGGTTTAAGGTGTGTGTAATTCCTGTGTACAGACTTATACAATTTGGTTGTCTTACAGAGTGGAATTCTCCATCCGACAGAGTAGTTAGTGAGAAGGTCGTGTCGAAACTAGAGAAGCATTGGAACTGTGTGGAGTTTCGTTCTGACAATGCTGATGGCAGGCAACTGATCTACACCGTCAGCACATTGATCATGTCACCATTCCATCCAAGAGAGGACCCAAGTTTGGAGTATTGAAACGAGTGGAAGATGTGAGTTTGTCTGTTCTGTATTTGACTTTTAGTTTCCTTTATATTGATTGATATCACTATTACAAACAGAAGGGAGGGAAGGATGGGAGTGACACTTTTGCCTGTGAATACTTTGACTGCAGGTGTTTGACTGCTGGTTTGAGAGTGGATCAATGCCATATGGCTACATTCACTATCCTTTTGAGAATCAAGAGCTGTTTGAGCGGAACTTTCCTGGTCATTTTGTTGCTGAGGGTCTTGATCAGACTCGTGGATGGTACACATCTCTTTGTGTGTTTATTTTCACCCATTGAAGGCTTTGGCTGCAATTCCTGTGATGAACTAGCTAACCTAGAGGCAAAATAGGGGATCATAGTCATGCACTGAGATGAAGGGCGTGGGTACAATTGGCAGGTTCTACACACTGATGGTGCTGGCAACAGCATTGTTTGATAAGCCAGCATTTCAAAATCTCATCTGCAATGGTCTTGTGTTGGCCGAGGATGGGAAGAAGATGAGCAAACGGCTGAAAAACTATCCTCCTCCCACAGATATTATTGATGAATATGGGGCTGTAAGTGATTACTTTTTGGATCTCATCTCCAGATCACTGTCATTAATTTCATAAGTCAGGTTCATTCTTCTGGGAAGCCATCAAGAATCAGATTGAGGCTGCTTCATTTTTCATGGATGCAGGATGCTTTAAGGTTGTATCTTATCAATTCTCCCGTTGTGAAGGGAGAGCCATTGAGGTTCAAGAAAGAAGGTGTCTTTGCGGTGGTATGTTTCTGGAATCTCTACACATCCAATCTGTGACAATGTATGTATTGAAAGGCTGAACAATAATTTCTGTTGCCCAGTATGGATTCCCTTTGTTATCAAACATCCCTTCTGTTGTCTAACTGGAAAAGGGAGTGGCAGGAATTATATAAATAGTGTCTTCTTGATGAGACAGTAATGAGAAGACTTGGGTTTGGGGATGACAGGTAAGGGATGTGTTCCTGCCATGGTACAATGCATACAGGTTTTTGGTCCAAAATGTCCTTCGACTTGAAGTAGAAGGGCTTGCACCTTTCAGGCCAATGGACTTCAGCACTCTGCAGAAGTCTACTAATGCATTGGATCGATGGATCAACTCAGCAAGCCAGAGCCTTGTATTTTTTGTCCGTCAAGAGATGGAAGCCTATAGACTCTACACGGTTAGTATTATTGAGTGTAAAAATCAAATCATTCTCTTCCTTGGTGGTGGCTATCTCCTTTCTCGCCAGGTTACTGTTTGATCCAGCTGACCAGTGAAAGATTGGGTACAGGTGGTTCCTTTCCTGCTTAAGTTTGTCGACAATTTGACGAATGTGTATGTGCGATTCAACCGTAAACGTTTGAAGGGGCGAACTGGGGAAGATGATAGCCGTATTGCTTTGTCCACACTCTATTATGTAAGCCAGCATTTCAGATGGTTCTTGTGACTTTATCAGATGTTAGGTCGTATACAGGGTCCCATCATGCCTTTTCTTCTTTGGTAACATATACTGATAGTTTAGCAACAGGTAATGGGTACTGCTCCAATTGATGATGTGTCTTTTATTTGTTGTGTGTATGCTTTGATCACCCTATCATGACAGACATGAGTGGTGCAGCTGCAAAGATTGTTGTGATTTATTGTTGTAGTTGGCTTGTAGTTGAATCTTGACCATGGGAAATGGGCTGGGAGCAGGTACTGTTGACAACATGCAAGGCAATGGCACCTTTTACTCCCTTCTTTACTGAAAACATGTACCAGAACTTGCGACGTGCAATGCCTAATTCTGATGAGAGTGTGCACTACTGCTCCTTTCCAGATATTGAGGGCCAGGTCACTTTTCTGAATCCTTAGGGTTTCCTGCTCCCTTTGATTTGCAGAGGCAATATAAACATATTAGCTGAATCAGATGTGCTTGTGGAAGAAGAAATGTTCCTAAAATTATGTGTGTATATCTACCACTCCCTTTGTGTTTGCAGAGTTCAAAAGAGGAAGATTGTTGTTGGGTTAATCAGTTGCATTGAGTAGAAGCATAATCTTGTTATTTGAGAGTGTGTTCTGGTTGGGTTCTCAAGTATTATATGGCAAAGACACATCTCTGATAATGAATGGAAGCTTTTTTGCTGGGTCTGGTACAGACGGATAGCCGAATGGAGCAAAGTGTCTCACGCATGATGACAGTGATTGATCTTGCCCGTAACATTCGGGAGCGTCACAATAAACCACTCAAGTCTCCCTTGAGGTTGGCTGGCTGTAATGTGGTGGTTACCGATGAGGCTTGTCAGGAATTGTTAGTTGCTCATAGGCATCTCCAGAGTTTGAGCTGGCTTGACAATTGGATGATGGGATGCAGGGAGATGGTGGTGGTACATCCTGATGTCAACTTCCTTGATGATATCACTGGTCAACTTGGCGAGGTACCTTCCCTTAGTAAGCTATATGCTATACTAAGCTATCTGTGCTCAGTTGTTACTGAGCTGATGTTATTGACATTCTTGGCACCTTTACTAAGTTTTTTGTCCTCTGTGTTTACTGAGATACACAGCTTTTGGCACCCTATCCAACATACTTGCATGTGTGCAAATGACTGGTGGTAGTAGTTTATTATAAGGGAGTGGTTGGTGTTATTCACTGAGAGAGGTTTCCTCTGGTTTGATACAATACAGTATGTGCGTGAGGAGCTCAATGTGCGAGGTATAGTGCCATGCAATGACCCTTTGAAGTATGCATCTTTACGTGCAGAGCCTGATTACAGGTGCCATTCAATCTTCCAGGATTTCCCTCCTTTACTTTGCAGTTCATGATTATGGTGATGATCTGACACTTGTGAGTGACACAGACAAGGTTATGACAACGTCATTCATGTGTTGTTGTCATTTGATGAGGACTGACACAACATGTGTTTGGTTACCTTACATGATTTTGTGGAGTAACTTCTGCAATCACATTTGATATGTATGCATAAACTTTTAGTCCTCTGGCATATTTGCTTAATAGTCTTGAAGGTTGAATCTTGATGTGGGGTTTGATGACTGTGGCCTTGGGATGTGGGGTTGCAGCTCTCTGGGGAAGAGATTGGGCAAGGCTATGGGGCTGGTAGCGAAGGAGGTGAAGAGCATGACACAAGCTCAGATTATGGATTTTGAGAGGGCTGGGAAGGCCAAGTTTGCTGGTCATGAGCTTGAATTGCAAGACATCAAGGTATGAATGGTTTTTTTTCCCCATGATATGTCTACTCCTTGTGCTATTAGTCAATTGTTCTGTTTTATCAAGGTTTGGGAGAGTTGAAAGCCTCATGAACAATCTGATGGGTTGTTCTTGATTGTAACTCCTCACTGCAATTTTGGAGATGTGCACATTTCACTAGAGTTGGGAATCATATTGCAAGCTTGCTGTTGACAGTAAGGTTTGTTGACCTTGGTGTGTTTGACAGATTCTGAGATGTAATTGATGTGATGGTTGTCAGGTGATAAGAGAATTCAAGGCACCGGATGGTGTCAATAAAGAGGACATCGATGCTTCTGGGGATGGTAGTATCCCTTTTATTCACTGCTATCACCTTTAGCAATGGATTACCCCTTGTGTTAAAGTCCGGTTACTAATATAATTGTTTTGGTTGTCCAAATTAGGGGATGTGTTGGTGGTGCTTGATCTGCGACCAGATGAGAGTCTATTGGAAGCTGGCTTTGCTCGTGAAGTAAGACTTTGTTGAAATATACTATTCCAATGGTTACTATTGCATAGTGCAATGTCTTGGACAGTTCAGGACCTAAAACATAACTGCAGTTATTGTTTGTCTGAAATTTCCATAATTGTATTATTAGGTCATCTTTCATTCTTTTCAGTTTGATTGTAACTTGAGAAGTTCTCAATAGTGGTGAAAATATTTGCTTTGTTCTCAAGTCATACAGCAAGGCCTGTGGCTGACATATTTTTGTGTATCACATCAGATTGTGAACAGAGTCCAAAAACTTCGAAAGAAAGCAGGGCTAGAGCCCACTGACACTGTGGAGGTCTATTATGATGTCCTGGATGGTGTTGTTGGGAGTGATTCTTCAGTCCTGCAGCAGGTGTTTACAGGGCAGGTACAATCTCATGTTCATTGATGTGTCTTTGAAGAGGCATGTATATTCACTGAACTTGATTAGGGTATCCTTCAGGAAGACAGACTTCTGTTCATGGTTCAGACAGGCACTGTAAGTTGTGTGCAAGGTATGGTGATCCAAGAAAGGACTCTACTGCAGAGGACAGTGGAAGGAGAATGGATTGGATTCTTTGCCACATGTTTTTTTAGTGCTGTAGATTGATATAAGTACAAAAGAGCTCAAGTGAGGAATTGGGGGTTGAACTTGGACAGGCAAGCTATATGGCTGAGGCAGTGGGCGGACCAGTTCTGCAACAACAGCACCTCCCAGCACATGCGGTCAGCATCAATTGGGATCTCCCCCAATCCCCCAAATTGTGCTAACATTGACTCTGATGGATCAAACATCATGTAGCAACCTTGTTTTAATATGCTGTTGGCAAGAATTTAAGGATTGTGAAAGAGACATGGAGGGTAAGGGAGGAGGGTCTGATGAGAATAGGGTGCATGGGATGATGGTGCAGGTGGTCCTGGCAGCAGAGCTGTTCAAAGGGGTGGCAGGGGGTTCTTTCAAAATCACACTAGCAAGGCCTGCTTTGTCCTTCGCTCAGGACCTGCTCCATGAAATTTGCTCAGGTGTGGTATTTCTATGTGCTACTCTTATTTTCTTTCATCACTCCTATGTAACAAAATGCATTTGTTATGAGTTGTGAAAATCCTCAATATATGAGGGTCTGTATTCAAAAGCTTCCCATGTTGACATATGGTGGTTTTAACTGTCAGGCAATCCAGCACATGCTGAGAACTTAAGAGTTGTGCTGCTGTCTCGAGACCCCACAAACCTTAGATCGGAGCTCTCCTCCAACAAGAAGGTTTGTTGTAGGATCTTTTGGTCTGTTGTTCTGCAAGCAATTTGTCAAGTGTTCTAGATGTTTGTATGTCATCAGTATCCCATGCTTCAATGGTGCCTCCTTCTGACACCTAATTCTTGGAGTACCAACTTGCATCATCTCTAGGCCTGAAATTGCCAACATTTTTACTTAACACAAAATTTGTTTCCCTAAAAACTATTGGGGTGAATTGCAAACTTTCTATGTACAGATTGCAGGAAACCAATGGATGTTACACCAATGGAACTTTCTAACTAATTGCACAAATGTGGCAGGTGAAGGTGGTGATAGATGGCCAGGGTGAGTACGAATTGGAGGCAGGCAAACATTTCCACTTTTCTGTGGGAGACCACTTATTACAAGCTTCTTGCAGAAGTTAATTTATTCTGCTTGTCCCCTTTTTATTTTTGGTGGGGTGAGCATCAGCCAGCCAACAAACCAATCACCCATTGCTATGTTTAATACATACTTCATGATTCTGATGCAATATTTTTAAGGAAAGCAGTTTGGCATTTGCAGTCTATCTATATGACTGATTGACTTATTATTACCAAGGCCAGTACTTGGGCACATCCAATGTCTGCAATACAATATGGAATTGAAATTCTAATATAGCCATTTTCATTTATGACCAAAGATCAAACAATGGGAGAGTGTTTGCTGTTTAATGTTGGCTATGCTGGTAGAGGTTGTAGTCCAACAAACCTTCCTATGTTTCCTATGATGTTGAGACTTGATAACATATCACTGTGGTGGAAGACTTTGGAGGTTCCTCATTATCCAAATAGTCTATGACACTAACTTGTTCCATGAGAAACTGTTTAAAAGTTTACACATCCTTGAGCGTCCTTGAATCTTTCTCTTCATGAATTGCAGTGCTACACCGCACTTTCAGATGACATTGAAGCTTTGTGGAGAATGATAAATGCAGAGGGCCACTCTAATTAACCAGGATTAAAACCTTCAGTTGTGTTCTGTGCATAGTGAGTGCAGCTTAGATTGATGTCAACACTGATTTGTGCTCTCCTTTCACTCACACCAATTGCCTAGTGAAGTAAAAATCCAAATGAAAATATGAAATATCGGACACAATCAAAAGTTTATGCAAAAGTTGCACTGGATGCACACTGGTAATATCTCTGTGAGTGAAATCTGATTGCACAATCTTCTCAGAAATACTTTGGGTTTTTGTTTTCTTTTTGGACAAAATAAGTGGAAAATTTATGGAAAGTTTTGTTTTCAAAGTATAAATGAAACTAATTTTTAGGAAAATTTGAAAAAAAGTTGAAAAAGAAAACCTGGTCTCAACCTTTCAGTCCCTAGGGTTGTTTTTGTGACAGTTGGGTAAAGTTTGTCATATGGAATAATAACAAGGGGTGTGTCACAACACTGTGGCCTTGCCAATTACATTAAAAGGTATCTTAAGGCAAAAGAAGAATTATGGAAATTCAAATATTTCACCATTCAAAAACATAATCTTCAAATAAATCCACAACAAGAAACCAAAATCCTTCAAGATATCATAACTCTATAACTAATCTCAAGTTTCAACACAAGCTAAAATATCATCTTTCAAAAATCCTCATATAAAAATAGACCTATTATTATTACCTAGGAGCCAAAATCCCTTAAGCTACTATACTCTATAATCAATCTAAACACAATATCCTTGCCTTGGTAGTAGGCAAGGCCTACAAATATAAACAGTTTGTCTTCAAAAATTGTGCAGTTTAAGTTCAAATTTTCTTAGTTCCTAATTTAATTTCACTAAGGAGTGTAATGTCATTTCTTTGTCCAGTTTCAGATTTGCAACTGTACCAGTGTACTTGGCAACTCTCAAAAGGATTCTATAGGAAAGAGGAATTGAGGCAAGCTGACAAACTTCAATCGATTCCTTATTATAGAGCACAGAACAGTTGACAAAGAGTTTTTCACTGTCAACTGAGAGTGCAGGAATCAAATAGTTGAGATAATTCAACGTTGTTTATTCCCAATCCACAGAACTTGGTCAGTTTTATGAGGTAGCTAGGTGGGTTGGGGATCATCCATAAGAGGACTTAACTAAATTTGGCTATGTTACATTTTGGTGACATGCTAGAACCTACCATCTAAATATGGTAAATTCAAAAAAAAATTGCTCATAACGTGTGGCGAATTTGAGTATTTTTTTCCCCCAAAAATGCCTTTGAATCTGGTGTAACAAAAGCTCAAATGGGTTTTCTTTTGTCGCTAAAATTCACCAAAAACAAAAAACACTGCTTGTGACCCTATGTTCATCCAATGGCCAGTAATTGTTGCATTTTTTTGGTGTCCAGTGAATGCGCGGCCACTTGCAGGCATTTCTAACTCCAAGCTGGGAATGCAGCAAGTAAAGTTGTGGAACTTCAGAGATGTAAAACCCATTTCAGAGATGGATTGGGTCCAGGGTTTGCATGCATGTGATGAAAATCTCCTCATTTAGACATACATATAGTCGTCTTCTTTTGTCTTATCTCCACTTCTCATAAGTTGCAACATGCTTGGATTCCAGGACCCATGCATGATCCAATCCACCACCACTCAAAGCAAAATTCCTAACTCAATCCTAACAACCCACACAAGTTGCAACCCATATTTCTTGGGTTGACAATCCTCAATATTTTATTCTTTTATTCCTTGCCCCCAAAACATAAGTTAAGATCACTCATCCAATCCCGAGCTCCATCATTGATCACATTTTAATGCTGATTGGCAGCAGACTGCTTCCAATGTTACCCGCTACACACTTTTTCATGACTTTACTTGTATGCATAGTCTATTCTAACATAGGAACAGGGTCAAAAAATTCCTATAAATGAGTTCTGCTAGGAATTGTCAGCCTTCCCCAAGCTGCACTTCTTGTCAAGCAAGTTGCAACAGAAACTAAAGTACAAAAAACATGTGGGATGCACTCCCTGCCTTATGGTTCAGCTGGGCTTCCTAGGGATCATTTCAAATGAACTTTCAATGTGGGGTGGAAGCGTTGTAGCTCAAACAAGAGGATGACAACTTCCTGCAGATACCTACCTACTGTATATATTTTTTGCAATTAAAAATTACTTACAAGCCTGGGAAGATTTGAGCTCACAGCGTCCAAGGTAGATAGCCAAGGCTATGGAAAGGTTCATTCCAGTGTCTGGAAAAAGACGATTGTGCGAGCAGATTAGAAGGATACGAATGAATGCACTCTGTTCAGGGACTGATTCTTAAGTTCCCAGTGGATCCTGGATACTTGTTGAGCCCTCTTGTGGGACCCTTGTTGCATTCACTCTGGCCCAAACTATATGGAAGATGCTAAACACTCTCTATCGAGCATGTTTGGTGCAAAAAGAGGTCTACATTGCTCCACCCTGCGCAAAGCTGCCTGATTCTACTAGAGGGTTTGATGGGTTTGACCCTATGCAAATGTTAAATAAAAAAACTCACTGTTCCTCTTCAATGCTTGAATCTATGCTGCTGGTCAATACTTTGATATTTTGTTTATGGAATATACTCAAACATTGGATATAGAAAGGTGCTGGGTTTGAATTCGACTTCAAACAATGAAACATGTGAAAAAAGTTAATTAATGTTCTTTCTGCAGAATATGCAAAACATTTTTTTTATAATCACACAATGCGATTTGATGCAAAATCACATAGGATGCAAAAAGACAAGCCGAAAAAGGCACCAGAAAGAGCTGGTTAGATGGTATTTACCATCTCACAAACAACACTTGTTCTCTTCAGTCTAAGTTAAACCCTGTTCACAACCATGCTCACACAATTCTATAATGCTTCTATTTTCATGTTTCATGCACTTGCTAGCAGCCTGCTGATCATCACTACCCATCATTGCAACATGCAGGACAGATGGTGTTTGGACAGGAAATAGTTTTTCATTGAATTCCAGTCTAACCACAGCTAACCACAGCAGCTACTAATCTGCCAAATAGTATATCATGTACAAATTAGGGTAGACCGGCCAGTGACCAAACACTTAAGTGCTCAGGGCAGGCCGGATCCAAGGGGAGGGCTCCGTTATTTCTGGTGTCCAAACAAAACTTAAACCCCTCCTCTTGGTGCATCTGACACACTAACAATAGTCGAAAATGGATTAGAAATGAGAAATTTAAGCCCCCCCCCCCCAAAATAAAGGGAGTCAAAAATTCAAAGAAAAACAAACCATTGAACACTACAAAGGTTGGTTCCTGAACACCCAAATAATTCCTTGTATGTTGCTCTATTACTATTAGAGTTCTAAGATGTTTGTAGAGCTTCAGGTGGCACTCCTATTGCATTTTAAATCATTTAAAATGAATAAGAAATAAGAAAATTATGAGGTTTGAAAGTAGGAGGGGTCCAAAGAGAAGAAAAAAGAAAAAAACACGTTTTGTAAGTTGGAAAGCTTGTTTTTTCTTCTTGTTAATTTTTCATCACTCCTTTTCCTTTGCACTTCGAAGATGATTTCTAGAGTTTGAGGCAACACTCTTATAACATTTTAAATCACTCAAAATGAAATATATATGATGAAGATATAAATAAGTGTTTAGTCATAGGCAAGCAATTAGTTATTGGCCAATCCACCCTACTAGAGTTGTATTTATAGCCATCTAGGATAACAAGGTCATTTGTAATTTGCATGGGATAAACCTTATTGCCTTGGGTATGAAGCAATAGTTTTGATATGTTTGGAAATTGAACCTTTTCATGTAATTTGATTGCAATATTGCTTTAAAAAATCTTATCCAATAGTGCATATGTGTGCAATCCTCAATCTATGGCTCCTTCTAAGGCAAATTTGTCAAAAGTTTTAATTTATCTTCTTAGTTAAATCTTAGTTAGATTAACATTAAATTAGGTTAGTATAAATGAGTTTTATATGTTGCGATGTGCATGAGAATTTGTTATTGTTTGGTTGATAGTTGTAAACAACAAACAACAAATGTAAATGTGGACATATTCATTCATTTTTTGCTTGCCTAGTCTTGAAGTTTCAATTTCTCAACAAATAGGCATTCAAATCCTTTTACAAGCATAATTCACTCACCTCACTTGCCCATGGAATTGTGTGGGTTGTTGGTATCTTTCTTTTGGCTGGATATTTCAATAAGTCAATTACTATTTTTGCCCCCTCTTTCAAATGAGGGGGCAAACATGGGAAAGATATGTACCTCAAATTGAGGAGTTTACAAAATAAATTTGATTTGATTTATGAATAAGATGATAGCTAATTAGTTTTATGCATTTTCATGTCCTTTGTAACTTTCTTAGTTAGCCTTATAGCTTTATCCATTTTTGCTTGCTTGCTTGCTTCCTTCCCTTAATGGTTGATGCTTGTGGGTTTGCAATGTTTGTCTCAATGTAATGTACATATGCACTCTTTGCACATTTAAAAATGTGTTTTCAATCTATGCCACAAATTCCCAACAAAATGTCTATAGATATTCCAAACTAATGTCATGTGCTCACAACAACGCTTCCAAAAAAGTCCTATACATGTGCTTTCATGAAGATTCCATTGAGGACCCTATGAAAGATCCCAAATATTCATAGAATTCCCTTGCATGTTTTTATTGATGTTTCCATTGATGTGCTTTCTTTGATAGATGATGATATGAAAAATCTAATTCATAACCATATACTTTGTTAGAAGTTGAATTTTGAGCTCCTTGGAACAAAGGGAGTTGAGAACCTCTTCCTAGGCTCTTTTGAAGGTATTACCATAGGACTTTTAGAAGTGAGTCATGTTTAGCACTATGGTATCAAGAAGTTGTCCTTCTCCAACTTTAGATTACATGTTAGGTAACACATATTCAAAAGTCAATTTATTTTTCCCAAAAGAAGCAAAGTATTCCAATTTTGATAGGAACTTCAATTTAACAAATGATGACACAATCCACTTGTTCAAAACAATCTAGGAGTTTTGGGTGATAGTGTGATGTGGTGGTTGTAGGATTGATGTAAAATCTAACTAACCCAAAATGTTGTTTTGGACAAACGTTTATTTTCCCCCATTTTTAGTTTATGAAATTTACTTTCATTTTATGCACAACTCAATAGTATTTGGAAGCTTACTCCAAAAGCTCACGTGAATTCAATTACTCAATTATACTTATGGAAGAGATGAAATACCAATTAAGGCAACTTACTTGTAGAGAAGGTCTTTTACGTAATCTATGTTCTCCTTGTGCTTTGCAAATGGTAAAGCCCACGAGTGCGGGACATTCCCCAAATGTAGTGTTAGACTTGGCTACCATACTAGGCACCTTATTTTAGTAATGACCCCACCCTCAAGATAATACCCTTCATTCATTCTTAGCACATGTGCTTTTGTAACCAAAAGAAGGGTGTAAAAAGAAAACATTCTTGTGTAGATATAATTCATAGTAGAAAGACCACCCTTGGAAATCCACATACCCTTAATTCTAGCAAATTAGACCATCAAGGCTACATACCCAGTGCTACCAACATTCCACTATTGTTGCAGACTTGATAAAGCAAAGTTCAATGTTTTATGTGTCAATTTCCAATTGGCACACACATGATGTTTGTTTCTTAACTTGATATAACAATATATGGCTAATTGTTGGACCACCTATAGTATCATGTAAAGATGTCCAAACATGTAAATTTATAGAGGTATAACATGAAGTCAAAACTTTTAGTGTTCGATCAATCCAAATGAGCTGCTAACCCCTTTCCAACAAATGCAATGATGCAAATAAACATTGAATTCCTTGACTAAAAAACCCTAACCACATATATTCTTGAACTCAATGTCTAAACCCAAGTATTAATGATATACACCAAGTTGATTAAAACCATTCAGGAATAGTAGATCTTTGTGTAGATTTGGGCTACAGATACGTCTTTATTAACTTCCCAATTATGTTTTCATTTTTCTCATTCTGCCCAACCCAAGGAGGATTTTAATGTTCACTCAAATTCCTGACCCATGACACATATTAAAGAGAAATTTAACATGTATCTTTGCACTCAATGCATATGCATATTGATTTTCTACATGCCCATTGAACCACAACTTGGACTTCTTCCCTTTGTCATCATACCTCAACATCAACCCCTTATAAAAAACATTTATATTTAGGATACATTGCTTACCAATGTGTAGTTACTAGCGTAATAGAAACAAAATACAACAACTACCAATCAAGACAAAAAGAACCCACTAATTGAGACTTATTGTGCAAGAAGAAAAATTGGCCTACATTGCTTCAAAATCCCCTTTCTTATCTAGCCTTCCACCATCCAATGCTCCAAACCTCCTTTCAATGCCACACCTTCCACATCCATCCATAGTCCTGCATTGATAAGCTCTACATAATACACAAACAAACAAATTCTCCTACCCATCTTCATAAGCTTTCTTGAAGTTGTTATTGCTATAATTATCTTGGAGAAACAAACAACAATGGAATACTTTCCACCGTTAACATGCAGAAAGTTGACGGTTTCTGAAAAAAAAAATTAAAACCTTAAAAATTTGTTAATTCACACTATAATATTATCCAATTCACTTCCTTTTAGGTCACATCTTCTCTTCCTAGGCCTCTGTTTGCTGTAAAAGCCACATAAAAAAACTTCCCAACATATCCAATAACAACTTAATCATCATGTACACATGTCAAACATGAGACATAAGTGGAACATGTTGCCACTTTCTTTGAATCTTGTAGTTGGCCTTCCTAGTTTATGTGTTGTTGTTGCACCCCACTTCTAGTTTGTAGTTTGTATGAGATGTAAAGCTTGAAAACGTAATGAAAACAACTCCACACATACTTTGTTGGCCTTCCAACAACATTCTCACATCCAAGATTACATATTTGTAGATTTTTAACCTAATCCATAAACATGAAACTAAAATTATAAAAGGCCATAAACTATTAATGGCAAACCACCTAGAGCAATCAATATATTTGATCGATTCAGATTAGGGGTTAAATTATGCAGTAGTTTTTTTGCCAACTTCAACATCCTAAACAAAAATGCTAAGCCAAAGCCATTTTACTAAGCCTGTATGGCAAGTTTTTAGTAATCTTCATCTAAAACATGATGTACAATGTGTCTGGAAATGTTTCAACAACATTCAAAGATTACATAAATAGTCCTTTGGCATGCATTTTATAAGTAGAGGATGTTAGTGGCATTCCAATATGCATAGGCGATCTCAATTTGAAACGCGTTGTTGTAGTAGGTGAGGGTTCTTATTAGTTAGGCGTCCTTTTAGGGGGTCCTTGCCTTTCCTTATTTGGTATGCTTCTAGCGATAGGAAAGGGTTCAGGAACTTAATGTCCCCCTTGTGGTTTGCCCTCTTAGGTGGTTCATTTGTTTATTTGGATGTGGGTCCTTCCATTTTATTTCGTGTATTCCCCTTTTTTTTGGTGCTTTGGTTTATTTGTGACTGGTAGGGTTTCATCATCATTTTGGATCATGAACAGTACGCTAAAATGGATGTAATAAGAATTTTGTAAGGAACTATTTTTTTGTGTGGTAGTGGGTTGAAATGTAATGGTAAATGAATATTATGGATCACACCATTGTCACTGTTTTCAAGCATATTTGCCCATAGAAGTATAGTGACCTATACACAAGGCATTGGATGAAGTGCAACCTTTGAATAAAATGAAATTGAATTAGACTTATAAATATGCATTATGATAGTCATCTCCAAAAAGGTTAACAAAAGAAAATGATTGTTTATGATTGGCCCATGTAGTAGCATTTACATTATTATGTTGTTTCATATTTCATGTTTATAGGTGAAGGTGGAAAAATAATTAACATTTTTTTTGTTTATTGTGGCAAATATTGGTCGAGGCTCAAATAGGGGGTGTGGGTGTAGATGTTATCATAATTAAAATGGAATTATATGCATTGTAAGTTCACAAGGTTAGGTAGCGAATTTTTTTCTAGTAGGAAAAGTGGAGCTGACCTTTTTGCTAGCATAGGTTGGATGCTTCCACTAAATATTGGTGTTCTATTGAAAGTTTTTTTATCGCCAAGTTGGTTGTGGGAGATCAGAAAAACTACTTGTCCAAATTTTGCTCATGATTTAGGGTAGTATGTCATCTCTATAAATCAATTTATCCCAAGCCCACTCTAGTGAAAAGTCAGCATAGACCCCATATCGGAGGTCCTCTCCCCATCTTTTATCTGAAATTTTATTTTTGTTTAGCAATGTAAAAAGCTTCTCTTTCCATTGGTTTGATGGGTTGAAAGGATTGTTTAGGTGCAATAGGATTAGCTAGTGGTATAACTATCCTCATCCATGATAAGTTCACAATCTCCACTATAAGGGTTTTTTTAATCACCTTCTAACGACATGCCTTTTACAAGCTAATGGCATGTTGTTGCAAGGTTGAAGATTCCCATTTTTGCACTTTTAGGGTTGCTTTTGGTGGTCCCATTTCCAATTGGATCCCAATTTCCTTAAACAATGCTAAAAAAGAGGAGTGATGTGAATATTATTAATTTCATCCTATTTTCATGTTGTGGATATTCCTCCTTTGTTTGGGAGATGAACACTAGACACTTATGGTAAAATATGCAACAAAATTGCCCAATTCTCCCCCTTCCTTGACTTGGAATCACTTGGGTTTCAAAAACTTTTGAAGGATCCATAGACCTAATTAGCTCAATGTATTATAGGTTGAAGATAGTGCACTATGTGCAACACAACTTAACAATGGATTGAACTCCACGCCCCACTGTATAATGTGGTTTTCTCACACAAAAAGGTGGCTAGGGATGCATGTATTAAATAAACTTTGTGGTTTCATCCATTATAATGTACAGTAGGCGATGTTTATTATGACATATATTACATTAAAATGACAATTTGTCATTAGGCAATGGCACAAATCCCAAGTTTCGACCCTCAAGTCACCACATGGTTTCTAGTGATTGATTTACCCATTGATCCTTATTATAATTGCATTTGTTGGGTAATATCTAATTATGTAGGCACAACCAATTGCAAAGAGACCATGTCCCAAATTGGGTTTAAGTATTTGTTTGAAGATTACATGTTTAAAACATATTAGTTCTTTGCCATTCATGAAAGACGAACCTTACTTCCTCATGCCTTATTATATTGCATAACCAATCAAGCCCTAATTCACATCCAAAACCTTAATCATGCACTTGGATATACAAATTGACTAATTTGTGTTATTGAATACCTAGAAACAACTTGTATATCCACATGCAACACAACTTTCCAAATATGTTTTGTTATGCATGTACTTTGGTAGAGAAAGACTATAATAATGTCCCCAAAATCTGTTAGTATCAATTTGAATACTAAACTTTTGTTGGGGGGGGGTTATTTGATCTTTTGAGAAAAACTTTTTAAGTTTTGGTTTTTTTAAAAACCAAATTGGAAATGAAAGAACCTCCAACTCTTGGGTTTTCACAAAGCCTCAAAGAACCAATGGTTTTCATGAAATAACTAGGAAATAACTAATAGTTCTATAAAAGGTTTTATGATATAAAAGTAAGGTTTTCAAACATTGCCATTACATATCAAAAATATATATTTTGGAAACCGCAAGTATTTATTGGAATTAGTCATTTCTTTTTTTCTTAACCACACTTTTATATCTTTGAAGACCACCATGAGAACCATCAATTATCAATTTCCATTTTTGATAATTGCCCAACATTGGTTAACAAGAGAAAAGGACCCTAAATGACGTCTTGATTGAAATCTTAGAGCCAAAAAAAGAAACTTGATTTTTAAAACAATCACTCAAGCTTATCTAATAAACACATGAAATTAACCACCTAATAGAATAACTTTTAATGTTACAATTAAAACATATTACCATTATCCATTGTTAACAAGTCCCGTATTTGCATTCAAATATTGTAAAAATGAAGATCATGTATAAATTTTGACCATGACCATTTTTTCTTTCGGATTTTATGTTTTTCAGAATTAACCTTATTTTATGTTGGACAGTCTTTTTGTGATGAACATTTGTTGAAATTATTCTTGACTTAGCCCATAAATACCAATTAATTTTGGGAAAGAAGCATACTACAAACTAATACTAGTTTAGTGATTTATCAATGCTTGATGAATTTGTAATAATTGTGTAAATATATATTGTTATGAACTTGGGAAAGGATGCATCAAATAAATATTCATGATTATTGATAAGGGAGAGGCAACTATGTTTTTTAAAATTGTGATTTATCTTCAGATTTATCTTGGTCTATATTATAGAAGTTATGTGAGTCCAAGGGAATTAGTTTGTTGCCTTAATGAATTATGGGTGACTTCTCAAGATAACAAGGCTAAAAGGATGCATAAAGCCCACCTTTTAAAGGAACCCATACTTACAACATACTAATTTTTTTTCAATTGCATTGCAATAGGCTAGAATGAGAATTCAATTGTCAAAATGTTTATTTCAAGAGGTGCTTGTGATTGATCTAGGGATGTGCACCCTACCACTCCATACAACCATGAGAGTTCAAGTTCCCAAAGCAATGCAAGTTTAGCTTTCCACCTACTATTCTACTTAGGTAGCCTAGAGTGCTATAAAATATTGCACCATAAAAAGAACATGGGTGAATAGGGATGTTACTTGAAACACATGGGCAATCATAGCCTAGATATTCTCAGGTAATTTTGATGACCCAACCAATAAAACCTTATCCTTTTCCTTTCTTGACATATGCATTTGCAAAGAGTTGTAAGATCCAATGCTTGTGTGGTGTCATTACCTAATACCCATACAACTTTTAATGATCCTTTCAAGAACATGGTTAGAAGGCACATTTGTAGCCTTGCCTTGCAAGGAACATCCTTATTATTTGATTTATCTTCAACATCCCCAAATGACACCAAATTGATCAAAGTGGTTGGGACCAGCATTTCTTTTTTTGGGGGGCGAATTTTTACACTATTGTGACATGCACAAAAAAAGCTTGGAAAACTTTTGGAAGTCTTTGATTTTTCAGTACAACTTGGAAAAGATTTGCTGATTTTTTAAAAGCTTGTACTTGGAGGAATAGATGAGTGTGGTTTGGTGTGAAAATAACATTTGTGTGAGAATGTTAGTTCTTTTCTATTTTGCAAATCTAATTTTGCAAAGGTAGTTTGCAAATCTAAAATAAAAGATAGAAGCTTTTCTTCCTTGCTTTGAATAGGGAATCTATCACTAGAAATGGGAGATAAGTGTCAGCAATCCTCTTGTAGAAGGTGGTTTTTAGATATTAGAGGTGTAAAAGAAGGTATCTACCTTCTACCTTGCTGATTTTCAGTGGCTTGTTTTTTTTCAGTTTTTGCCTCTTTCTACTTTATGCCATGGCTACCAAGACCTTGGAGTTTTTGTTCATATAATGGTAATTAGACTTGCAAGTTTTTTATTTCCAGATTTTTATTTCAAGTTTCAACCTGCCAATTCAATCTAGCAATTAATTTTCAATTGGTGGGTACTCTGTATTAACGTGGCTTAATTCACATCTTTCATTTATTTTTGGAAAAGTGATTCCATTTTTTAATAAAGTTGATAATTTTACCTAAACCATTCACCTTGGTTTACTCAACACCCTATAATTAATGTGGATTTCCACCAACAAACACCCAAATACAAAATCGAAAAAATTGGAATCATGCGTCTTTCATGGCCATGGCATGTTGAAGCCCAATGACCGTGGATGGTTATGACATTCATGTAAACATTCCCAAATAAAAAGTAAAAAGGTTAATTTTTCCAAATATCATATTCTATAAGTTATTAGTTTATATGTTAGAATTTCTTAGCATTAAATCTTATTGTTTTATAGGAATAGGAATGATTTAGAAGAACTTGAAGTTGAATTATTAAAACAACAATTGTAAATCTGGTAACAAAAATGAATCAAAATAATTATAATTGTTTTTTTAAATTAAATTTTGGTCATTAAGATGCCTTGTACTCATTAAACATAGTCACAAATGTCATTTACGATTACAACATTTTTGTGACTAATGGTAAATAGCACAAGGCCATATGGATTAATAGTCATGTAGTCATGGCTAGTTGTATATGTGGTTTAGAATTAAAGCACTAGTTGCTTATGTAGTTGTATTTACCATGTTTCGGCAAGTTATTACATTTGATTGGTTGTACATAATTAATATTTGAGTTCTACACTATTGCATGTTGCCAGTGATGATCAATTTTTTGTTTCTTATGTTTCATATGGTTTTCAATAATTCATTGTTATTTATGTCACTGTGAAATTTAGTTTAATTTAATTTAATATATATTTCATGCACATGAGAAGACCAATGTAAATTTGTTATATCCATGTTGGTGGGTAAGGAAAAAGAGTGAGGTATTATAAAATGGCTGTAGTTATTAAGAAAGGTAAGAAATAGTTATTAAAAAAATTAATAAGAAAAGAAGTAGTTATTAAGGAAGAAATGAAATGATTAAACTTCAAAATGAGGTAGTTATTTTTTAAATTGTTTATGGAATGGTCCATGGATGACCATACAAAGGATTCCAAAAAATTGCCCATATATCAATTCCAATTATTTGTCATTGGAATTACATAATCTTTATTTTGAAATGTGTGCACTAGTTGAACAAACTAATATTACATTTTTAAAAAACATTATTATGTAATAAAATGAAACTGGACCCAATTGAAAATTAAATTGACTTTAAATTCTTTGTGAAAATTATTGGAACTAAAAGTTTTAAACATCCAAAGAACAAGTTTCAAAATCAAATGGAAGGTTCCATATATGTTTTTAAGAAAAAGTAGAATTGGGATTGAAGGTTCCTCTTGAAATGAAGATTTGGACAATACTAACACTAAACAATGTTGGGTGGTTTTGACTTTTTAAGATAACTTTTGGTTTTGGTTTTGCATCAACCATAAATGATGGTTTTAGGTTTGGGGGGATATTAAACATTTTAATAACTTTGAGCAAGATATAGTTTTAATTCATGATGTGATTAGGGATATATGGTGGGTCATCATTTGCCTTAAAATCTTAGGTTATGAAGATTTGGGTGTTGAGGTTTGTACTTGCATTTGGGTGACATTGCTCATATATTTTAAGAAGCATTTGAACTAAAAGGGTTTTTTTAGTTACTATGAAATAACATAATTTGAATATATTTTAGGTATGTCTCAAAATATATTAAATATATTAAAAATATATTCTCATAATGAATTATAGGCACCTTATTTACACTTACATAAATTAAGTTTTGAAACCTTTTTTCAATAAGTTGCACCTTGTATTTGTTGCACATCATTTGAAATAAAATGGAAATGACCTCTTTAGTATACCAAAAGAAATTGTAGAAGTAGTGCATCAAACAACCAATAGCTTTTGCTTTGTGTAACAATTGAATGGTTGACCTGGGGCATAATGTATCAGAAACAATTTGGGCTACTACCCAAACTTGCAATTTAAAAACATGCCTATGATGTGCCATATATTGTTAGTCTATAACAACAAATAATGGTATTTTAAAATTCCAGTGTTTCTTGGAATAAAATGGATTTTGAAGTGAATCATGTATTGGCTAAAGTCTTTCATTTGCATGAACTAATATATTACAATTCATGGTTTTTTTAACTAAGTTATTTAGTAAAAAAATGACAGGCGTAAAAAAAACCACCATATCTGGACAAGTTGATTTGAACCTATTAACGTGATTGGGTAGTCAATTATGATCTTGTCATTTTGATTGGTAGAGTGATTGAAAAAAATGATTGACTATTTGATTAGTTGATAGTGGACCATTTGACTCGGTCAATTTTATATTTAAATTAATATTTTTAAAAAATTATTATTTAAAAAATTAATAAATAGGTAGGTAGGTTGTATATAGGTTTAAGTAGGTCGAAAAAACATTTAGGTAGGTAGGTGCTAGTTTAATGTAACCTAACCTAGATTACCTAATTTAATTCACCAAACCACTTTAATCTAACTTGTCTACCCTAGACTTTTAAGCATGTACATACATTATAAGTGTAAGGAATTGAACCCCAAACCTTCACAATGATAAACCAAGTCCTTACCAATGGACTACACTATCAAAGGTGTTTAATATTTATCAAATTTTTTGTTTCCATCTTTATTTCATATCATTAAACATAATGACTAAACCTAAGTAATAATTAATGGCTAACCCTAATGATTTAAAGTAATGGATAAACATAATGGTTAAATCTTAGAACTTATATTTAATGATTTAAAGTAATGGCTAAACCTAATGGCTAAATTTAGTGACTTAAAATAATGGTTAAACCTAATGGTTAAAGTTAATGACTTGAAGCAATGGCTAAACCTAATGACTTAAAATAATGTTAAAACGATGATTAAATTTAATGATTTAAAGTAATGGTTAAACATAATGGCTAAACCTAATGGCTAAATTTAATGATTTAAAATAATGGTTAAATATAATGGCTAAACCTTGGTTAAATTTAATTATTAAATCTTGTGCCTAAATATAGTGGCTAACCCTAATTGAGAAAGTTAATAATTAAATTTCATGGCTAAACTTAGTTGATAAACCTACTAGTTAAACATATTTCATGGTTAAAATTTGGCTAAACCTTGGTTAAATTTAATTATTAAATCTTGTGCCTAAATATAGTGGCTAAACCTAATTGAAAAAGTTAATAATTAAATTTCATGGCTAAACTTAGTTGATAAACCTATTAGTTAAACATATTTCATGGTTAAACTTTGGCTAAACCTAATGGCTAAGTCTAATGGTTAAATCTAATGATTAAACTTTAGTTGAACATAGTGGTTAAACCTAGCTATGGCAAAAACACACTGTGGTGGGCCAAAATGGGTAGTTTAAAGTCCATTTTTGGAGTCCATTTCCACTAATCTTTCACATAAAAACATTTAAATCATGTTGAAGTTAACATTTTTTTCCAAATCCAAATTCATGTGTTTTTAATTAAAACCTTTCTAAAATATCTTTGTAAATATGGGTTTTGGAAAATTCAATCTAGATATCTAAATGGATTTTGTGAATTCTAAGGCCTTCATTTTCACTTTTAAGAAAATGAAAAAAAAAAAACTTTACTTGCTTTTTTCATCTTGAATATTATGAATCTACAAAGTATGAGCCCCCAAATTTTTTGAACATGTCTTCCAAATCCACTAGAAGAAAAACATCCATAACCATGTTTTTTAAAGATTATGACACTAAATGTGGCTAACATTGTAAAGCCCATTTTTTGTGTATTTTTTTCAAAGTTAGAATGATTGAAATATATGTTTCAATTTTTCAACTTATATATTTAGAATTTCTTAAATGCATTTTTGTAAAAGCAAAATGTTGATGAAACCATAAAAACTATTGTTGTGATTTCCATAAAAGTACATTGTAATGTTTTTTCACCCATACTTAGTGGTTAAACTTAGGCTATACCTACTAACCAAATATAATGGTCCAAGTTAGGCTAAACCTAGTGCCAAATCTAATGGCTAAACATAATGACTAAAATTAGTGATTAAATTCAAATAAAACCTAATGGTTGAAATTTGGCTAAAATTTGGGTAAACCTAATGGTTAAATCTAGTGGCTAAACCTATTGGGTACACCTACTAGTTACAATTAGGTAAGTAAATGAGTGGATAAGTAGGTAGATAATATGGAGGTAAGTGGGTAGGTAATAAGGTAGATTGTATGAAAGTGAAAAACATAAGTAAGTATGTAGGTAGGTAGGTGAGAAGGTATAGGTAGATAGGTACGTAAATATGTAAGTAAGTAGTAGGTGGGTGGGTGGATAATAGGTAGGTAAATAATTAGTTAAGTAAATAGGTGGATGAGTAGGTAAGAGGTAGATACATAGGGTAGTAGACCATGTCGTATTTAACTAAATGTCTTTGGCCATCTTGATTAAATGTTCAACTTAACTAAAGACCATTGGTCATTTTGATTGTTCAACTTGACCAAAAAAGATCGATCATTTTGATTAAAGTTGTACAACTTGATTATGTGTATCTAATCAAATAAACCACTATAGTCAAGTTGATCAATCAACTAATAGATGTGTCATTCAAGCCTCTATAACTTTTAATCAAAATGTACATGTCCATTAATAAAAAATGACAAGTTAGTCAACTTGAACTTCTTAAAAAACCATGATTTGTAATAGTGAACGTATGTTAATTTCCAAATAAGCTTTTTGCCATTTTAATTGACCCTTCCCACTTTTTTTTTGGTCAAAATGGTTGTCTTTTATAAAATATATTGACAAGTTTTGATGGAAGTTAACATTAGACTAGTAGAACTTTGGTGTTATTTCTTGCATGTTGGAAACATTTTGACATGTATGCCCCCAACAACTTTGTATAAAAGGTTTTAATAATCCCAACACTTCATGAGAAACAATATTATAAGTTAGGGCAATGGTCATAATTGAGAGATTATTACTTTCATCTTTGACATATGCAATAATTTTTACATTCAACCCTTGTGTTCGTACTTGTAGGTCCATGGTATGTGTAAATGAATTTTTTTGTCTCAAACAGTATAATGGTTATGGGTAGATGTAAGTTACAGTGGTTTACATTTGTGATGAAACGATATTTTCCCTGGGTACCCTTTATTCAAATGCATATGGTGATTAATATATCCTTAGATCTATTAATTGAAACTTGGATCAAGATGAATAGTTTCATTATGAAATGAATTGTGTGGTTATTTATTGATAAAAACATCATTTGTTAATAGTAATGGGCCTTTGAAGTTGAAAAATATGGATTAGTCGTTTGGTTGGATACTCACAAAATGGAAAAGTTTATATTGATTCACATTCCAAATTTGTTATTGGGATTCAATATATAATGCCTATGAAAGGGCCAAATTCACGCTCAATGATAAACTCATATAGGGGATTTTTTTTTTTTGAAAACCTTAACCATTTAATAGTTAAGGACTTTTGAATGGTTAAAATTTGACCATATTTTCATAAATTCATATGAGTTACAATTTATTTATTTTTCAATTTCTTTGTCCCAAAAGCATATGTTTTTGAAAGTTTTAGATGGGCATCATTCTTTTGGACTTTGTGGGTTTTCCTTTTAAAACTTCCAATTAAAAAATGACATCAATTACATTAAATACAAGTTTTCACATAGATTTGGAAGCTTTGTAGGTGGTTAAACATATATTATTCAAATATTAGAATAATAATTTTTAAAAAAGTAACAGCCATGTTCATTTCAATCATTTAAAAAAATCTTGTATGAACTTATAGGGAGTGTATTCTATCACTATTGAACGACTATGTTGTGCATTCACCCGTATAATATAGGGCTCCCAATGTGATTCAAAAAATGAACAATAAAAACAAAATTCTTGAGTTCTTTCAATACCCATAAATCAAAAATCATTTTGCAAGTTTACAAGACTTAAAAGATTGTGCAATGATTTTTTTTTGGTTTTTTCAGCCAATAATGGCAAAGTTTCATGCATTAAGGTATGCTTTCATGGAAACCTAATAAAAGGATTTTACTTTAAGACTAATTTTCTAAGAAATGGAAATTTGACAAAAGACAAAAACACCAACTCATTATTAATAAATGAGACAAGGTTTTCAAATTATTTTTGATGAGGTTCATCTTTAGAATCAATGTTTTTTTTCTTGCAAAATTTAACTATTGTGGTATTTAAAAAGTTGCCCTTCAACACCCACCTCATTAAAAAACAATTGTATGTTGATTTCGACAAGATCTTGACCATTGAAGTTACGGTTTACTACATTTTGGATGTGAAAGTGGGGCGGCTTGCTACTGGAATCTCTTTTTCCCATTTTTAGTTCACTTAATTGTAAATGCAGATAAACTGCTTTTGCCTTTTCACACACATTCCATTACCATGTCTCATTAGTATTTCCATTTCAAACAATTAATGTCATTACCACTATTGGTCGAATATCCAAATTGTTGGGTAGGAATTGACGATTTTGGATCTAGATACTTGGAACCTATTGGAACTTGGGTTCATTTTTGGAATCAGTTAGAATTGAAATTAGGAGGTTTCATTGAAGTTTTGAAATTAAGGTTGAACCGACCTTTGATTTTAAAAGGTTTTCAAGTTCAAACTAAACCCATGGTCTACTTTGAAGTTGTAATTTTAATTAGAATTGGATTGGGTTCTTGATAAAAAG
Source organism: Sphagnum contortum (assembly GCA_963920785.1). Classification (NCBI taxonomy): domain Eukaryota; kingdom Viridiplantae; phylum Streptophyta; class Sphagnopsida; order Sphagnales; family Sphagnaceae; genus Sphagnum; species Sphagnum contortum. Next base: position 7,769,289 of record OY987276.1, on the reverse strand, counting down.
ATGGGTCTTGTTTAAAGTTGTGATTTAAACCAAAATCAGATCGGGTTTTTGATATAAACCTAGTTTTTGTTTCGATTTTATGATAGGGATTTGGAATGAATTTTTGAGGTTTAGGGATTTTTGTGTTTGTGTTTTGAGTTTTTCATTTTATTATACCACATGTCACAATCTAAAACCATCCAAACATAAAACTATAATAAAAACAATTTTAGTTATTAAAAGTTTTGACATGTGACAACACATAACTTGTTCTCAATGTTCACCAAAAAAGTCACATCTTAATTACAAATGACAATACATATATGATTACTCCAAGGATGAAGGTGTATTTCCTTGACTTTTTCTTTCATCCAAAATTCCTTGTCATTTGCGACTAGTGTCACATGCAACTTGTCTAATGTGACTATTAATATTTTTGTTACAAATGTCATCTACAACTCAAAATAGTTGTACGGACTAGTTGCAAAATGGCCATTTTCTATTATTGACACTTCTAGGCCCACAAATGGTTTTTTGTTATTCACATGGGTGAAGAAAAAATGACCAATAAAATTTTGCCACATGGCATAATAATTGAATTTATCCAAAATAAATATAAATCAATATTTAGGTATGTGGGTCAAACTAAATACTGATTTATTTACCTACCCACCCATCTAGGCTAAACACCTATTTAAATAGGACCTATTTACCTACTTAGGCCAAATACCTATTTAAATAAGTATATAAGTTAGGGAGGTATGTGGTTAGGTGTAAATAAATGAATATTTATATTTTATTTTGGGTGAAGCCTATTTGATTAGTTCATCTCATATGCCCATGTTTTTCAATATGAAAATGTAAAACAAAACACTTTATTGATATACTTTTCAAGATGAAAATGAAAACAAAAACATGTTTAGTTACAAACTATTTGCAACGAAAAAGTTAATCCCATATTTTTATCTTCATTTTAATTTTTGTGAATTACATGATTAAAAAAGTAAGTGACAAACTAACTAGCGAACTAACTAACTAATTAGTTAATTAGTTAACTAATAATATTACAAATTAATTAATTAAAAAATAAACTAAAAAATAAATAATTCACTAAACTATCCAACTAACTAATTATTTATAATAATAATCATCAATATTTCTTAATTACATAATACTATAATTAATAGATTCATTATATTATTAATTATTATAAAATACTATTAAATTATTAACTAAATAAATAGTAAAAAATATTTAAATATATATTAACTATAATGATGTATTAATTAATTTAATGAATTAGTAATTGGATATATTGAAAGAACTAGCTAATTATTAATAACTAAATAATTAATATTTCATAACCAAATAAATGAATACAATAACTGAAATATTCAATAATAAATAATTATAAACTTTTAATTATAGATATTAAGTATTATTTTTATAAAAGTGATAATATAATTAAATACTAACCTAGGCTAATTATTTTAATATAGTTATTCATGTTTTCATTTTTATAGTTAATATAATATATTATAGATATTTAACAATAAGAGTGAGATTAATTGAATTATTATTTTAACTCATTGGTAGCCCACGTTAGTTATTTTATTTTTAATCTTCATATTATTACTTCATTCATTAAATTTTTTGTTGTACTATTACAATAAATATTTCATATTTTTAATAATTATAATTTTCCTTTGAATCTAATTTCTGCATTTGTATAATACTTTATTAATTTTCCATATGAAATATTACATTAAATATTATAATAAAATAAAATAATAAAATTGGAAATAAAAATTATATTTCAGTTTTTGATTATTATCCTTGATTAATTAATAATTAATAATTTGAAAGAAAAAAACTAAAAACTAAATAATAATATTACAGTAATTATTATAATGAAGTAATATTTCATAATTGGTTACCTCCTCTTTAGCTTTTTTATATTAGTAAGGCCTTTTTAGGTAGGCAAAATTTAATAATTATAATGTAATTTGTAGCTAGCCTAGGTTAGCTATTTTAATATTATTATATATTATTATCTTACTTGTTATAGTTATTATGATTTATTATAACTAATGTTTTATGCTTCAATAAATAAAAATGATTTTTAATGAATAAATTAGTTATTTTGTAAATAATTTAATAATAATTTAATAATTTATTAGATTTATTTAGTAATTACATTATTACTTTCCCTATCATATTAATATCATCATCATCATCATCATTGTTATGTATTAAAATAATAATATTTAAAATTTTTAATCAGAATATATTATTAAAATTTAGGTTTTTATCATATCCATTAATTTAAAAAAATTATATTTAGTACTTTAAAGAAGTATAATGAAATAATTTTGATAAATTTGTAATATGGGTTCAATATATTTAGTACATATCTTACATAAAATTTTAATATACCTTAAATATACATTGAGTGTAACCATAATATCGAGGCCATTTATGTTAATAATAATACTTGAATACACATGAAGCATCGTTGCTGATATAAATTCAAAGTATACATTTCTAAATCATAAGATATCGAAATATATTCCTTAGAATACATAAACTACACCATTGTATATTTATAAGCCTACTATTAAATTGGTGACATTACCAACTAATAAAACATAAGTTGTGTTTTTGGATGAAAACTAAATTAAATGTTGTTCACATAGAAGGATGAAAACCAAAATAATTACAAACTAGTTGTAGTGTAGTTGCAAATCAACACAAAAAATAATTACAAAAAATGTCCAAAGGTAGTTGCAAACGATCAATTGAGTGGTTACATTTTGGCGAATTTCTACTAGTGTGTGCAATATCGTTTCTTTCCTTTTCTTATGTGAGTTGAAAAAACCACTTGTGGGCTTTCAACGGTGCAATATCACCATTTTTTATATCACCATTTTATGCTACCCAATTTTTTCTTGGTTGTTAGAATCTTAAGTCATAATAATGCATGGTTCCAATTGTACTTATGAAAAAATCACATTGGTTGCCAATAGTGTGTCCTCCACCCTAAATGTGTAGCCAACTTGTAAACATTGGGAAATTGGAGAAAAAAACCTACTTAGAAGGAAGCAATATTAATGGGGAAGGGCCAAACCTATTTTATTTGCTAATTGTTAGTTTTTAGATGCATTGTTTTCATGTTTACCCCATTTAATCCAAATTTATGGTGATTTTTTTCTATATGTTTCCATGGTATCCATTGGTGGATTTATAATTTAAGATGGCCTTTCTTGTTCTTGAAGTGAATTAACAAACTAACAAAAAAACACATCTTAGTTGTTTAAGGTTGATTGAATTTGGCGTTGGAGTTGAAATTGGTGTAGTTGCAATTGGTGTTCAAAATGTCCATGTAGTGGCAATCTAACCTTTTGGCTTCAAAAAATCATGTTGTTTTTGGCAATAATGGCAATGGTAGTGCATCTATCATTGTGAAAGATATATTCAATGTTAGGAGCAAACCTGGAACATTCACCATTGATTGAATTAGTGGAAATGTTGACCATGTTGTGAAGTTAATTTTCACTTTCTTCCACCTCTCACACCATGTCCTACAAATTTTCTTAAAACATCAAGACTTGGTAAATGTTCAACAAAACAAGGTAACTTTAAATGATAAAAACACAAAAAAGGGTAGCAAACACTTGAAGAGATGAATGACAAGTAGCAACCAAAGTGCTTGAAAGATGAATAGAAACCAATTTAATGTTTTAACAATAAGCAACCAAACCCAAAAACAATAACAACAAATGAACTTGAGTGGTGAGTAGCCATTCGAATGATGAACAACAAATAAAACAATTGAGCAATGAGCAAAAACCAAAACACCTAAATAATAACCAAATTAAAATGATAAGCATTAATCAGTCAAACTAAACATAACAACAATAACAAACATAGTTGAATGATAAAAAAAAGAACAAAAGGAAAGAATTAAAAAAAAAAAAACAACAATCGATGGAGACATTTGGAGAGTGGTGTGAAGGCAATGGACACAAGACAGTCAAAACCCTAACCTCTACATCTTAAAGAACCAAAATTGACATTCTAAAGAAAAACCATTTCAGTTCTATCTTGAACCTCATTTTAGAACTCACCCTCCAAATCAAGGTTTAAAAATTTGAAAGTTGAACTGACTTTCTGAGTCTAGTTCCCCACTCAAATAGGAACTTGGTGGTAGGTACCTAGCCTGGTTCCCCTTACTCAGCATTTTGGCGGGTCCACTTCTTCCTAGGTTCCTCTCGGGGTCCTTGGAATTAGAACCAGTGGTTCTTTCCCCACCAAAGTGGGTACCTACCTACCCAATATTGGTACTAACCACATGAGTTCTTGTTGCTAAACCGCTAGAGCAACAATAAGGCAGTGTAAAGTGATCCAAAGTGGTGGGATCTTTTGAAATTGATTGTTGTTATTCTATTTCTCAAACAAGACTTCTTCCTTTGATTCAAGATTGTACATCTCAATTGTTTATAACCATTAGAGTGACAAACTATTATCCAAGTTAAAAGCTTTAAAGACCACTGTTCAACATTAGACAATGCACATCCGATCAAGTGATCAAGGCACATACAATTGCCTGTTTACTCAATATTTTAAAACTGCACAATTTTTTTTGCTTGGCTATTGCTCAGTGGCAAGCTTTTGTCAACATGAGGGGAAAAAAAATACAAAAACCAACAAAACGTGCATTAGGATGCTTAAGATTTTCTACTTTCTTATTTGAATATTGCCAAATTTGACTACGTATACTTGCAGATGATCATGACTCGAGCAACATCACAAAACTGAGGAAAAAAACAGGGGAAGATAATAATAGATTTCCCAATGCGCCAAGTATCATTTTGAACTTGAACAGAACTCGGTGATGTCCCGAAACTCATTATTTTATTATAGAACCTTAATAAATTATTGTTTACTGGGGATGGGCTCGTGATGTCTGCATGTTCTTTGCACAGGATTTGATCTTCCCAAAATCAGTCTCTAAATGGATAAGGTTAGTCAGTTTTGAGGTGGCATGGGTTTTAATAGTGGTAAAATAATGCATGGCTTTTAGTCTGCTGTTTGATTGCCACACCAGCAGCATTACCAGAATTACCAGCAGCTAGGCTTGCTTGATCTTCAGCTACTGCCATTTTTAGCGTGATTTAAAGAAAATCATCTTACGGGTCATCACCATTTCAGCTCCATTAAACAAAATTGAAAAACAAAATTAAGGACTTCAATGGTACTCTAGGGAGGATGATGTACCCACAAGTTTCATTTCTCGGATGGAGCTTTGTTCCCCATTTTGCAGATTCATGGTGTTACAATAGTTAGATCATGCCCAGTGACTACAGTAAAATGATCTATACATTATATTTTGGATGAAATATTACAAGCAATTAGTGTAAAATGGCTTAAATGGGCTAGTACATATGCCACCCATGTTTGCAACAAAGTAAATTAACCTACTGGGTGATAAGATTTAAATGGTTTATCACTTTATAAGTGGGGATGTGAGAAGAATTCACATTGGTCAAACCCACCTTCAAGAAGCAGCATATATATGTATATATTTATTTTGTTTGTGAAATTTGGCAACAACACGACAAAGACAAGATTTCTCTAGGTCACAAGATTCCTTTGAGATTCCTTTGAGTAGTCCAGATTAAAAAGCTGAGGTTACAGATTTCATCAAGATTCCATAAGAAGTTTCAGTAGCCTATGTAGCCCCAAAAACCAGAAGGTTCCTCAAATGTTGCCACTTTCATAATTTTCTGTTTGTAGCCAAATTTGGTTGCAAGTATGCTCAACTTGTTGCTACGTGACAAATTTACTGGGGAAAAAAAAATTCCGTGCTTCCAAGCTTGTTTGTTTTATCTTTTTGGTTTCTTTTCCGATTTTGTAACTGTAGCCAAACTGGCTATCATCAACAAGAGGATTTAGCCAAATTTGGCTACAGACCAGAGATGAAAGTTTTTTTTAAAAAAAGCTTAGAATCCTTCTATACTTTTGCTATGTTTCTGCTGGAAACTACTGCAGAAATCTGGCTATTAATATTTTTAAATTTGTTTTGGAAACCTGTTGAATTAGGACCATATTACCCTTTTACACAAAAATCCGGTGTAGGAATAGAAATCACATTTTTCAGGTCAAAAAGTTCAAAAACATCGCTCCCTCCATCCCCCCAAAAACAAAAAAAAAAATTACTTGTTCCAAAACGTATGTCCACAAAATCCATACAGAAAGCAGCATGTACTAAGCCTAACCAAAAGTGTATATGAAACTAAGGAAACGTGAGCCTCGGGTGCAATGGAATGTGTATAGAATGTTCGTAATCGGCGGCTTGGGACAAATTAATTTGGGAATAATCAATCAATCAATCACTCACGCCTGCTTGTTTCAAGATAGAATTTGGTTTTGTAACTAGACAATCAGGCAGATCAATCACACAAAAGTTTAATGTCACACAAAAACCCCATCAACAATCTGAATGAATTCAGCTGCAGATTATAACACTAACGCAGGTACCTATTAAGATTATGTACACCAATAGTACGTAACTTGGCTGCTTCTTCTTCTTGTATAGGTCCTACAAAATTAAGTGCGGATTTTGCAGGGAGCTATGAGATTCCTTTTCATTAATGTTTTACTTAAGGGGTGATTACAGTCCGGAACTTTCAGAACGTCTCAGTGTGTTGCAATATGATTTCAGTGGTGGAAAGTGCCTGCTCGGCATCGGCATGCAATTTCCAGTACGATCTCTCTTTCTGTGTGTGCAAGCCGAGTCTCACTGCAGAACCCATTTGTTGTTTCCGCAGTTGCTGCACCTTCCTCCTGTGTCTTCTTCTTCTTCTTCTTCTTCTTCTGCAGCAGGGAAGAACAGTTCATGATTTTCTCCTCCATCCTTGGCGTAGGTGCCTGGTGGGCATGAGCTGCGGTAGTTGCAGCAATTGCCCGCAGTTTCGCTGGCCACGGTACTGAAGCTGTTGCAGGCACAAATATTCCACTCAGTAGCAGCTACTTCCAGGGTTAGAACTTATTAATTAGTACTCTGTTCAAGCTCATAATATTTATGTCGATTTCCTACTGAATTCGAAGACGTGTCTGAGGTACATCTAATTATTGACTGCAGAACGATAAACTTGTAATTCTCAGGGAAGGCCTGCCGATCTAAACATTAGCAAGGGGTGATCTCATCTGCAGAAAAAGTTTGCTGTCGCAGGTCAGATTGAGCGCAAATCGTTCCCCAAACTTAGTTTCTGCGTAAGCTTGGTGATCAACAGTACTGTGGTGGTTTTCGTATTTTTAACAGAGTTAAGTCCAGGATGAATCATACACACACGCAAGCACGCACGCAATTCGCCCCCGATGGAAGTAATAATGTAAAACAATCCATATTCAAGTTTCTAAATTCTCATGCTAAGAGCTAGCAAGATGCATACACACATAGGTAGATAGATGTGGGGATTGTAAGAAGCTTCATGAAGTGAAAACCAGCTGTGTAGGCAGCTTTACTCAAAGGCAAAAGTACAGTGAGAAGGCTTAGAGTGGAGACTTCTGTACCTAGTCTCAAAGGAAGTCTCGAACCACGTCGAGTTCTGGTTGCATCTGCGCAAACCTCAATCCACACACAAGTGCGTAAAACTCTCTCGTCCAAATTCTGACGCTTCAACATCAATCTAAGTATATAAGAGTTGACGACAATATCGCAATAATTAAGCTTACAAGACTAGTAGTGCCATATTGTTGAAGTCCAGCTACGTATATCAACTGAAGAATTGTTTGTGATATAAAAACAAATCTAGCAGGCAGCGCTACTGGGGTGGGAAGAGATGAGGCACTGGGCCAAAAGATTTTACTCACGTGCAGGTGGCGCGGCAGCCGCACTTGGGGCAACATCCACATCCGTTACCACAAGACATGATGATGAATCCAGTAGCCAAGACGAAGTTGAAGCCGGCAAGTCCAAGACTGCAAATCGGATCGTTCCAGAAATTTGCTTTAGAGAAGGAATAGAGAGAAAGCCGAGGGGGCGCTGGTGATCGGAAGAAGCTACAGTTGGTGTTGCTGGTGCTGCTGGTACTTGTTGCTGTTGGGTGTGGGATGCTGCTGCAGGCGGTTTGGCGAGAAGCAAAGCAGGTGGGCAGCCCTTTATTAATATGCTTCCTAGTCCTCTCGCTCGATCTCTCGCCCTACTTGCGCCGCCTTCACCGGCCCGACGGGCCCTACCCACTGAGTCACGTCTGGTTTTAGACGCAGGAAAACCAAGAATATAAAAAGGCAAGGGATTTGCTACCCAAGAAGAGAATATATTATACCTATGCAGGCAAACCCTAGAAACAGGTGAAGTCTAGAATCGTGCTTCCGTCACGCCTCCAACCATCTCGCCAAAAATACAAGAGTACCCAACTCCCAACTCCCCTCTCAACAGATTTAATAATATTTGGCACTAAGTTTTTAAAAGCTTGGGCTTTGCACAGTCTATTGCGTATTTACTTATTAAACTGTGTCTTCGGCCCCCAGGCTGGCTGCTTTCTTTGCACTACTACTAGTAAATTAACCATCAATTGACATCAGGTGATCAATGTATTTAATATATTTCAAGGTTACCTTAAGTTAATATTTCAGTAACCTTGAAATAAATTATCTAAAAAATAAATTATTTAGTTACCAGACATTGGTAATTGATATTATATTATATATTGTTCATTTTGAAATCATTTTGAATTTTTTTTATTGATTTTAGAAAATGAAAAAACATTTTTCTCCTATTGAAAACATTAACATTGTAACACCCATGATGTTTTTTTTCTTGGTATGTCTCATTGTGTTGAAAATTATTTTTTATGGCACTTTTATAATGTTTTCCATGTCCTTCTTACCATGCCTTTCAATGATCTTTAGTTTAAACAAACATAAAATATATAATATTTTTGACTTTATCACATGAAATGTTCTTTATGTTTTTTTTTAGTGCTTTTGATTTCTTCCAACATTGTATCCAATGAGTTTAACCTTCCATGTCTCGATGGCTTTTATTGCTTAAATACAAACTTTCATGTTGAACCTACCATTTTAATATGCTTTTTTAACACCTTGTTATTGTTTGTTGCCATTTTGTTGTTCCTCCTTTGTGCATACCCATCTTTTTGTTGTTCCTTCTCTTTTGTCATTATTAACATTGTTTAAGTGTGTCAAGCCCGTATGCATGGCCTCATATATGATGGCCGGTTACAGGCATGCTAATCATGCCTTTTAGGATTAATGTATGTTCTTAGGGTTAATGTACGTTTTTAAATTACTATATGCTATTAGGTGTTTTAGGGTTATGACTTGTTTAAGGTTTCAGCTTGTTGACAGCTGTATAAAAAGTCAAGCTCTTCCTTTCTTTTGTTAGTTTTTTTTTAGAATTTTTTTGTTCGGGAAAGTTTCCTCCATAGTCATACTAGATTTCTAGATGCTCACAACAGTTATTACAAGGCCATACATTACGTTTTTTTTTCCTTCTTTTCAATTTAATTCTAAAAAGACTACTCTCTGTCACTTAATGTCGAAAGTGGCAAAACTTTTCTAGCTTTTACTTTCTTGGGTTTTTTTTTTGGTTGTTGGTTTCTTGTGTTCTTGAGTTGTTGCTATTTCTTTTTCTTTTTTCTACTTTTGTATTACAGTTATAACAGGAACAACAATAACCATAACTAGCAACATCGTAAGCGAGGGAGAAGGGACACCAGAAACAAGCTACAAGCTGTGAAGTTCTGGAGCTTTGGAGGAAGGAAGAAATGAGTAGTTCCAAAGCTTGTTTTACTACTAGCTTTAGGTCTTGGGAGCACGCACACACACACACACACACACACAAGGTTAGATTGCAGTACAAGATCTACACCAAGTGATGCAACCCCACATACACTTGTTTTCCTTGTACATGGGTTTTGAGGTTAACATATGGGTTGTGAACTTTTGTGTGTTTTTGAGCTTGCAGTCATGTAGTGAATAGCCTTTGTAGTAATTCTAGAAAAAGAAAAGAATAAAAAAAACAAAAAAATGAAGTAAAAGAAAAACTTTTTTTTTCTACACGCCATCGTTGTAAAGCTCATGGACATGGATCGCTCTACAACATTGTCACAGGCGCAATCATCATCTATCCGTTCCATTTTGTTCCATTTTGTCTGACATCTATTGTCGTTCCGTTCTACATCCGTCAACGTATCTCTGTATAGTTACATTCGTCCAGATTTGTCTATCTGGCCCCTTCTGTCCATCGACGTCCATCCGTCACCATTCATCCTCGTCGATGCACCATATTTTTCAAACCGTACATTGTGTTAGAACTTTATAACTATTACTCTGTATTGCTACAAAAATTTGGGGCATGGGACAACACCATGTTATTGGATGATGAGAACATTATCGTTCCATAAGAAAGATTTCGTGGACGTATTCATTTTGAATTTGATAAGTGTTGAACCTGAGCTTGAACCAAGGTATCAGCTATGAAATAACACACAATTATTTGAGCCATTTTTTTTGAGCTCACGATCTTCACAACGGTACCATCAAGCATCTATAGCACCATTGTCATCGAGTACAACTTTTACCATGAATTCAGGTTCAAGTTACACAACATCAACGGTACATCATAATCCATTTGGAGGGGTTAATCACTGTGATACACCTGCTGCCGCACCAATTTTCACACCACCATTGTATATTCCACTATAAGCCATGACCTCTACACCTATATACACCATAGAGGTCAGTAGTTCCTTTGGGAGAATTGAAAATTTAAGCGGAAGGCCAGGTACCATTTCTTCGAAGGAATTCAAAGCAATTTTTTCAATTGTGGGTTATGAATTGGAGCTCAAATATGGTGCTACTTACACTGAGGCATTTGCATTAAAAAAATTGGCCCGTTATGTGCACTTTGAAGCATTGGATGTTTACAAACAACATTCTCCAAGGATTTTGGGCATGACCCAAATCCCTAATCCAACTTATGCTACAACCATCGCCACCGCCTTTCAAGCTGCACTACAAGTTGCCATTGCACATCATGGGACTCTACCCAGTTATTCAAATTCGGTACTTACTTGAATAAACCTTTCTCTTCAATAACTCATTGCTGTTATCGTAAACATTTTTCCCACCATCGATGCACCAACTTTTACTGATCCAATGGGGGAATTCTTTCGAGTTCTTAAGCTGGAATTTACGATCAAAAGTTCTGAAAAAATTATGTAGCTTGCCACCTTCTCTCGGTAGAAGGATGAAACCTTCAAAATGCTCTACAAGAGGCTCTACAAGAGGCTTCTCAAGCTTAAAGAGGATACTCAAAGCATCACAGACTTCGAACTTGCCCATCAGTATCTTCGTTCGTTGGAACGTAGTTCGACACTCCATGCGAAGGTTTTGAAACGGGTTTTTGTAGAAGTGGCTGCGCCAACCAAATCATCACATTCTTCTTAAAGGGTTAAAGCGGTGCACTCGACTGCACCCGTCCTACCTTCTTGCAACTATTGTGACAATCCTACCCACAAAGCTAATGAGTGCAACATTCCTTCCAAAGATTTCTTTTGTGATTATTGTGGGAAAAAAGGATTTTTTTCCCACAATAATCATTGTTTGTTTTGCCAAGTTCTTGAAATGGAAACAACTCTAATTACCACAACAAAATCTACTAACATCTTTCGTTAACCTTCAACCAAAAGCCAAGGCACCTCACCTTCCACTCATGTTTTCCCCACCAAGGGTAATTTTAGTAAGAATGTTAAGAAGGAGGAGCAGAATGTTGACAAGAAGGAGGTGCTTCAAGCCCATGCCATTCAAGTTCAAACTTTACAAATTGAACTTGAATCATTGAGGGCCCAACTTGCTGATTTAAAAGGCAAGTCTTTTCAACTATTTAGTGATGCCCAACCTATACAGGGTTTAGGATCACGAGAAAGACTTCCTAGGTCGTCCTATGGCCTCCCACACGATGCCATGGTTAGGGAACATGTTCTTTCTAGTGCACATAATTTTAGTTTCACCCCAGAATTTGCCACTTATTTTTGCCCTTCCTATTTTGCGGCACAAGAGGCTATTGTGGCACCTAAAGTCTATGCCACTAGGTAGGTAATTCAGACTAATGGACTTGCATATGGTTCAAGTCTTATTATTAGGGCTAAAGGAGTTCGAGCAATCATGCCACAATCTTTTCGTCCTTTCAACACGGAAGGAGAACACACCTTGTTGGCGAGGGGAAAGGAGATTACTACACCACAAGCTGTTAGGGCATCAAATTTTCGTGTCCCAAGAGTACATGTACATTAAGAAAACACACAATTTTGCACTGATCAACTTATGGAGTGCCAAGTTTAAATGCGTGAAATGGCACAAAAGCTTGTGAGTACACCGTTGTTTTGTTTTCAAGATTTGAAGTTAAGCACTAGGGACATAATTGCAGTACTAAAGGATACCCTGAACATTACATTAAGTCCTTTACCAATTTTTGATCCACACGCTATAGGGGTCCCATCCAACACCTTGAAAAAACAATCGATTGGCCCACGTGTCGTAGATTGTGTTCGTAATCTGGTCATTAGTTCTAGCATAGTTAAACTACTGTGTTCTCCTACTTTTGAATTTACATTCACATATTAGAAAGGAAGTAAGAAACCTCACTTGTGGATTTTTTATTTAACAAAGGTGTTGTGAATAGCCATTCTTTCCACAAAGTCTTTCATTCATTTCCGAAGGTGGTGCCTAGTGAAAGAACTTCCATCGCCACCGAAGTTGCCATTGTCGACAATACTGCGTTGGTAATCCAAATGGGGGGACATACACCCGGAATGGTACTTCTTGATAAAGGTGTTTAACTAATGATTCTTGGAATTCAATTCGCCAAGAAGATGGGCATGCTTGATTCCAAACTACGAAAAATTATGGCAAATTCGCATCATTAGTGGGAACATAAAGGAGGTATTTGGGGAGAACTTGAATTTGATTGCACTTAACTTCAATGAAGTTACAGATCAAGAGCTTTGCCTATATGTCAAATGCTTAGTCACACCAATGCCACCAATTACAATGTGTTCATTGGGCAAAAGGCCCTATTTCCACCAAATTTCACAATTGACAACTCGTTCGATCATGTGTCCTACCAAGTGGATTGGGAGACTAATGGCCAACATCTAGGATACATACCCCTTGATTTATATGGGAACCATAGTCCTATGGCTCACCATTGTATGCTCAAGGAAGCACACACTATTTCCTACATCCAACAAGCTAGCCATGAATGGATAGAGGGAGATGAAGAGGAGATAGCTTACACCCAAGCTACAAAAATCTTAAGGGTGATTCCTATTGAAATTCAACATAAACCAAAGGTTTTATAGAGGTTCAAAGCTACCCACGAGCCCTTGGTCAAAGCTTTGTCTTGTTTTTAGAACATGGAGAGCCATGGCGAATCGATTGAGCGAATACTTTGTTAGCTAATCACTTAGACACCACCTAAGGGGGGGATTACATTACTAGAGTTCTTTGGTGATATTGGTACAAGTTTCAAAGCCCTACTACAGCCGGGGATGGTGGTTCGGAGGTATTTCTACGTAGACATTGATCTTATTGCGAAGCAAGTGGTGGCATCGAGAATGATGGAGCTCATAGCCAAATTTCCACAATAGTTTACAACCACCACATGGAAGGCCATTTTCACTTTCTTGCCCTTTAACATACAATTAATTCAGAAGAAGCATATGGAATTACTTGGACCCATGACCTCATTATTTTAGGTTGGGAGTGTCAAGCATTTTCAACGGCTGGATTTAGAGACAGTTTGAGTGACACAAGATTCGATCTCTTCACGGACATGGTACGATTGGTCACGTGGGCTCAATCCATTTCTCTTATGTTTGGTTATGTAATTGAGAACACACCTTCTTAGTTTGACCAAACGGATAGTCACTAGACCAGTCCAGGAGCACTACACGTTGGTCAAACATTACCTTGGAGAGTCGTTCCTACTCGATGCGGCACAATGCAATTCCTATGCGTAGTAGTTGCGCAACTGGTGGACCAACCTTGCACCACTTTCAGTTCTGCAATTGGCTCTGAAATACACCATCAAAGACCCAATCCTATAGGTTTTTCACATATTGGATGATCAAAGTTCTTGCCAACCAGTTACAAAGCAAAAGAAACCTCCCTAGTTTCTTACAAACAGAATAGGAAAACCAAGAGGTGCTTAGCCCACCTTTGTTTCCTTCCCAAGAGCACACACCTTTTAAGGAGATAGACTAGGCTTGGTGTATCCTCATGCTTCAGCCACTTGGGATGAACCAAACCCAAAAGAAAGAGAAAAGGCTATGGGGTTCCAAACTAGCACTACTAGTCACACCAAGGTGACTAGATTGGAGCATAATGCTCTATTGGGGAGAGGCATGGACCTGAAATCCCTTACATGGTTGTTTATAACTTGTGTATTATTTCATATGTACACAACACCAACACTGATTCAATCAGCTTGTAGTTTTGGCGATGCGACTATATGGCACCCTTACCAAATACATTTGCATGTCTTCAAGACCATACATTTCATTCTTAGTGTTGGGGGGGAAGAGGTACCATGTAATTTGACTCAAGTTGTTTCTAATACACCTGGAGGTACATCAGCTTTTGGAGAAACAATTACAACCTTCTACGAATCTACACAATTAGATAGTGGAAAACCCAATACACTAGGCTCTTTAAACACACTTTCCAACTCCATTCCATGTATTTCCAACTACCCTTTCATTATGGGGAACCAGCTCACCAAGGAGGAGAGCGATTATGTCATAGACTTGCTAATTAAGTATGTGAATGTGTTTGCATTCTCAATGAAAGACTTAAGTAGGTGTAAGACCATGCAGTTTTTTATAGACTTTACAACCCATCTATCGAAGGAGGCATAGGTTGAGTAAGCATGAATGGGAACTAGGAGATGAAAGATGCAAAGAACTCCATGAGGCTATTCTCATTTAACCATCAAGTTTTGATTTTGCAACTGTTACAATAATGCAAGCAAAGAAGGATTCAGTTGGATTATGGATTGAGAAAATGACATGCAGGGGTTATAGGCCTTTGAACCTGGTTACACCTTAGGACATGTGCCCTATGCCCATCTCTGAAGAATTTTTTTGTATACCATTGGAGATTTAAACATTTTCACAATTGTGGATTTGAGGCAGGACTTTAACCAGATTGTGCTCGCTACGAAGGATCGTAAGAAAACAAGAAATAATAAATTATGGGAATGGCTTGTGATGCCTTTTGGATTCAAGAATGCACCTATCTTTTTTCAACGAGTCATGGACCAGGTTCTTGAAAGGGCAAATTTCGTGAAGTGCTACATAGATGACGTCTTAGTGCATAGCAAGGGACTCTTGTAGCACTTGGCTCATCTTGAGGAGTTATTCAAGAGGCACCACGAAATCAATATGAAGATCCATCCAAAAAAATGTGAGTTTGTTGTCACCTCAATGGTATACCTTGGACATAAAATTATATGGTATTATGGCTCATTGGGCCAAAATAGTAGCCATTTTTGAAATGCCCAATCCTACTGATGTTCACACTTTGAAGGGCTTCATCGGATTATGTAATTACTATAGGATTTATGTCCAAGACTCCAATACTATTGCTCATCCTCTCTATGCATTGTTAAAGAAGGATGTTGCTTAAACATGGAGTGAAGGGGCTCAGGAAGCTTTCAACACACTTAAAGAAAAGCTTTCAAAGTTTCCCATTTTGAGAAGACTTGATTTCAGCAAGGCCTTCATTCTACACACTGACTGGAATGCTTTTGGTATTGGTGTTATTCTTGGCCAACTTGATGAGGAAGGTAAGGAATATATTATCGCCTATGCATCCTGAAGCAATAACAAGGCTGAAATCAACTACTACTCTTCATATGAGGGGGAGTGTTTTGTTGTCATATATTTCAGGCCCTATCTTTATGGCACCTAGTTCATTTTATATACCGACCACCAACCTATCAAGTGGTTAATGACCAACGACAAGTTTACTAATAAGTTAACTCATTGGGCACTTATACTTCAGGAGTATAAGTTCAAGTTATTCACTGACTTGGTATTACACATCAAAACACAGATACCATGTCGCGGAAACCCTCACTACCTTTGAAGATTTCTCAGAAACCAGGTAAAACTTCGACTAAATTCCAACAGTACATGTATCTTATGCATCAAGTTATCTTACACTACTATAATGTAACCTGGTTGAGCATCCCATTGTGGATATATGGGAGGACTTCGACACTTTGAAGCTTCTTCAACATGGGGAATACCTTTCCCAAATTACATCAAGTCATTGGGATTGCATACAATAGCAGTCCAAATGCTACTCATGGAGAGACAATCACCTCATCCAATGCTTACCATAAGGTGACAAAGTGGTTCCTCCACCACATGAACAGTTTGGTCTTATTCAAAAAGTACATTCGGAGCTTGGACATTTTGGAATTATATTTATAGCCTTTTCGCTCCTCATTACCATTGGAGAAGTATGTATGCTCAAGTCCGAGATGTCATTGCTAGGTGTGAACAATGTGATAGAATGAGAACTTCCTTTTCCTCTCAATAGCTCACACTTTCTCCACTCCCTATTGAACGCATGTTTTATCGCTGGTCATGTGATTTAGTTGGAGAATTACCACAAACTTGCAGGGGTAATGTCTACATCATGATTATGATGGAGCATTTTTCAAAGTGGGTCGAGCTTGTTGTGTTGCCAGACAAGTCATCATATAGAACCATTTAGACTTTCTTACAACAAGTCCTAAGTAGGTTTGGGGCTTGTGTTAAATGCCTTATTGATTAAGGATCAAAATTCAAAGGAGAATTCCAAACCTACTTGATCATGCTCTCATTGCCCATCGCCGAACTTCAAAGGATCATCCTTAAGCTGATGGCCTTCTAAAGAGGATGGTTCAAACATACAAGAAAGGACTTCGGAAAATTTGCCTCATTGGGAACAAAGAGGATTGGGACATGGCCCTACTTTACATCGCCATGGGTTACAAGATGTCCAAACACGCCTTTTTATCTCATTTCTCTCCTTACTTTCTACTTTTTGGGAAACATCCCATTCCACCCTCTTCCATTGTTCCTCAAATGGACCACTTTGTGGACTTGGACTCCCTAGCCACTTGGGCTAGGGTCATTGCAGAGAGGGCTCCTTTATTCAGGAAGGTTATGCCCATGGCCATGGAGAACTTGTCCATTGCACAACATTGAGACACCTTATGGTATGCACACACACGAGGTGGCAGTTACAAATTTAAGGTGAGACAATTTGATGTTGGTGATTTTGTGTATCTCTAGTGACAACCTAATGATACTCTAGACACTTCTTCCAGTTGCATTATCTTAAGGATTAAGGCGATCAGGCCTTCAGGTCTGTTGGAGTTGCAAGGAGCTAATAGACGCACAATTCAAGATCACTCCAAAAATTGTGCGCCTTGCCACCTATCGAACTTGGATCCTACCGTCATCACGTCGACTTGGATTCCTCCATTTAACTATCCATGTCAAGTATATAAGAAGATAGACGATGTTGATCAGATGTTGTTTTGCGATAATTGTAATGGTGGATACCATGTCTTCTACCTCATGCTAAAGCTCATTCAAGTTTCCGTTAACATTTGGTACTGTTCATCATGTTTTCCTGTAGCACCTTGATTTTTACTTAGACTAGCCACACTTTTCTTGGCTCAAGTCCGGGGGGGGTTATACATGAAAATTTCATTTCAGCCTCCTTTTGTGCATTATATATATATATATATATATATATTTGTGTGTGTGTGTGTGTGTGTGCATCTTTTTTTGGTTGATTAATTTCTACCTTTGATTCGTTTTAATCTTTTTGTTCAATAGAGTTTACTATGGATTTACATCCTTACGAGATTGTACGTCATGACACTAGATGTCACGACAAGTGTGCTTTTGTTATTGACCAATTGTAAATCATTTAAAATTAGATAGTCCATAGATTTGAATTTTTACAAAACATATTTACATTTGAAAGCATTTATTAGGTCGATGTCTCATCTTGGGATGTCTTTTTCAAACCTTGGCTTAGAAAAATCAAAGTGGTTTAAAAGTTTTATTTTTTAGAAAATGTTAAACAAATTGGGTTGCCACTAATTATTAAAAGACCAAAGTTAAAATGAAAAATATATTTTTTAATTCAAAAACTAAAAAATCATGAAAATAAATAAATAATTTACCCATTTTATATGAAGAAGGTGATTGGAAGGGGCAAAGTAATGTCTTGCCCCAACTCATGTGTGGAAGTGATATCAAAAGATTAAAAAGTGTCATTTCCCATTACATATTAATGAATTTGATGTTTAAATTAAATTTATTAAGTTGAACTAACTTCATAAACATAACATTAATAAAAATAATGTAAATTTATCAACTTTGATAAAAAAAAGTTTATAATGAATATTTCATTTTCAATGTTGACTTGAATATGTTTCTAATTTTGATTAAAAGGTGTCACCAAAATATTATAGTAATAATTAAGTTGCAATTTAATTTTTTAAATGTTTTAAATATTTGATTTAATTAATGATATATGATTAATGAAAATATATGATATTTTTAAAAATATTTATTTGAACCAGTATTAAATTGAAAATATTATATATATAATATAAACTTAATAATTAATAATTAATAATTATAATGAAATTTTCTATTAATTTATTCTAATTTTGATTTTTCATACAAACTGAAAGCTACCATTGACATGTTACCACTTTTTGTAGTTAATCAATATTAAATCCATGAAAAAATGAATGGATATAGAGTGAGGTTTAATAGTTTGAAATGCATTGAAACATGTTCATTTCATATGTAAAAAATCTTGAATATTAGTATATCTAAGACAATTTGCAATCATGATATGTAGGTGAAAAATTTGAATGAAAGTTCATGTTTTGAAACATACAATGTATTATTGAATAGGCAATGAAGCCTAAAAGTGTAGTTGTTCAATGAAAATGTGAAACAAAAATGCACTTGAATGTGAATCATGCACTTTAAAATAACAATATGCATTAAAAAACTTTCAAAGTTTTCTAGACCTTGGTGTGATACACTATGATGAGAGGTTGAAAAATGCAATTGATTTAACTAAAAAATTTCATCCTTGAGTAATGTAGAATTTGAAATCAAGAATCAAACTTTGAACAAGTTTCAACTACATACAAAAATGAAAAAACACTATAATTGAAATTATTGTGATCAATTTGTATGTTTTTTTGGGTTTAGGGTTAACCATTGCCCCATTTCAATAAATTTAGGGTCAACATGTCATTATTTCAATAAATTATTAATAACCATTGATTTTGTTACAAGACATGCAAAACTTAATTATTTTAATTTTTTATTCAAATCATGTGTGCAATCTTGTAACGATGATTGCATGTATAATTTATTTACATTCAAAACTAATTATTCAATTTGCTAAAAAATGATTTTATGAAATAACAAATTTATGTCAAATGTGGATTTTGTGGATTATATTATCTGCAAGTAATATGCTTCTCAAACATTATTTGATCAATGGTTTTTTGAGCTCTTTCATCTTTTGCTTCATCTTTTTTAGATGTAGGTTTTAAATGTGTTGTATTTTTTGGTGAAAGATAAATAAATATCCATGTCACTTAAAATATGCTTGTAGAGGTATATATGGGTTGATATGATATTATGGTTTGTGCTATAATAATGATGTGATACATAAAACTTAATCAAATTATCAAAACACATATCAAAATAAGTTTTTTAATACAAAATGCATAGGAAAAACATTCAAGAGAATAGTGCATCTTTATTTTTTGTAATCCACTAATTATTTCATTCATTTCTTTTCACATTATGCACACATAATGAGATGGACATCATTGTTGTGTAACACTTTAAATGAGTGCAAACCACATGAAGGAGAAGAAAATATATACATGCCCAAGATTTAAAAAGTCATAACAAAATATGCTTTATAAAAAATCATAATCTACATGATAAAAACAAAATTATAATGTCTTTAAGTATACAATCAACCTTCAATCTTACTTTGTGTTCAAAACACATTTTCATTGGATCATTGCCAAAGTCATAACATGATTTCACATTTGCTTCACACATAATATTTACATAATTGCAAGAAATCACACCTTATTCTCTTTGAAAAAAAAAGAAGTAAAAGTAAATTTGAATATCATGCATAATATTGTAATAATTCCATCATGGTTGTTTCCACATACTAAATTCAAAAGAACTTTTTCATTCTCACCTTTTGCATTGGCATACATTCTTTTGTTAACAATCTTTTTTAAAATGTCAACATATTGACATGAAGCTTAATTAAACAACACATGTTCATATGTCAATGACATGACATGTTGAAATAATATTAATATAAATAAATTTTGAAAAGAAGGTAATAATGATACAATGCAATGTGTAAAATTTAATAAATGCTCATTTGCACCAAGACTAAAAGTATCGAAAAAAAAGAAAAAAAAGAAAAATTTCAATGGAAGAAATAATTTTCAAATGTTCTTGAAACAAAAGACATTATTTAGTCCTATATGACATTGAGGTTCAAATAACATTGCAATGCAACTTAAATTGAATTCAAATAAAAAATACATTGAATGGAATTTGAATTCAACAATTGGATTAAGATTCAATTGAATTGATTTCAAATTCCATTGAAAAAAAATGAGATGCAAATTGGTGGGAAAGCTATTGAAAATCTTCCCATAAATATGGTGTTGAATTGTTTTGAACAAAAAACAAAAATCAAAAGAAAACAGCTATCCACACCTCTTCATTTCAGAATACATTAAACAAATTCTGATTTGGCATTGTTCAACCTCCAACAACAATTTATGAAACCTCAAATTAATCTATCGAAACCAACTCCAATGAATCATTGTCACTGGAATTGTTTTCAAATTTGTTAAATTTTTGAAAAATAATTACTCAAAGTGTCCAAAATCATTACCGTTGAACTACGTCTTATTTGAGATCTTAGCCTAGGCATACAGGGCACACACATGGTCTAGACACAAAGAGATTGTTGCATACTTTTTAAGAATTTGCGTCTTAGACTTGTTCATAATAGTCTTTGTTTATGCCAAAGTTTTCAGAAATTCAAACATCCAGTGCTGAACCTTAAAAATTCTAAATATATTGATTAGTCAACACGCACTTGCCAAATCCATTCCAAGATGATGAAAACTGGCCCACCAAAGAATCTAACAACAATTCATGTTACCCATCACACTGGCCAGGCAGCCTAGAAATCATATTGTATTCTGAGTCAAGTAAATTCCAGCTTGCTACTAAGTACCCACTCCGTACCTGGGAAGTGACCAGTTTGCCTGGATTATAAGCTGATCACTCTGGGTGACAATCCTCACAGGATTCTCGGACATGACACGTCTCCCATGAAATTAGATTGAACAACATTTGGATCATGGAGTGTGTTGAATGAGGAAGCAAAATGCAGGGCCAGCCTTTCAAGATAAATTAAGCCAAGACTTTCTTTTAACAGAAAGAATAAAATTGTCTAAATAATATATGCTGCAGTTCTCCTTGTCATTTGACATGCTGCAAAAAAACATGGATTATGATTCATTCATGGCTAAAGTGGCCACAGATAGACTGATGAGGAAGCTTCTCATGTTGCACATAAGGAAGGACTCACAAGTTCTTCTTAATGTGTGGGCCTGCAGCACGATAGATCTGATCTTGAAGCTGATAACTGCATTGGGAGACTAATGGAATATGGAATTGTTTCAGGTGCTGAGTTAGATTATTATCTAGTGCATGCAACCTGTGTCGTTGATGATGGTGTTCATTGCATGTGCTCCTGCTATTATTGGCTACTATTCCTTAAGAGCATCTCCACCTCTGCGTTTTTTTCCTGGCAAATTTCACTCTTGGCTCACAAGCTACACCCACCACAACAGAAGTCTACAGCTCCAATTTGTCACTTATGCTCTGACATGAGGATTAGTAGGGTACGCTGTTGTATCCCATCACAATGGAAGGTTGGCCAGAGTTTTGCTGTTTAGGGCAGTTTTGTTTTTGTTAGTTTTCTCCTGTTTTCATGGTTTTTTCAAAACTGGTTGCCATTAAACCAAAATCATTTCTGGGATCATTGTCACTCATGCTAAATCTTTTGTGGGATAATTGCTACCCCCATGTTAAATCACATAAATTTAAAAAATTTTAAAAAATTTAAAAAATACAACCACATGTTCAATTTGGTGTTGACCATTGAGATGGAGCCAACAAAAGTCATTTAAACATTATCATGCTTTTCCAAGGCCCTTCAAAAGCATTGAAATGTGTGCATATTTCAAGCCCAAAGCAATTTTCAGGGATTTTGCTAAATTGCTTGTTTTATTTCATCCAAAAACTCCAGTTGAAAACATTTTACAACTACCACCACTACGGACATGTTTAGACATTGTAATTGGTTTTTTCTTTGGCTAAAAATCGCCTTAAAGCAATGGGAATTTTTTTTTTTTTTTTCAAACTGATTTTTTGACAAGGGTGTCACTACATTTATGTTTATTGGGCATCTCATTTGATCCAACTTTGGGAAGTTTTACCTTATTAGAATCAATTTCACATTAGGTGAACCAGTTTTTTTTGGTGAAAGTGTTAAGACTGTTTAGATTGAAACGGATTTTGTTTAGTGTTCAGAGTGTGGACATAGTAGGTAGATGTACAACATCTTATCTATTGGCAGGGCGAGCGTGTTTGTGATGCCTTGTTGATTACAGTTCTGAGGTTCCTTGAAATAATGTTGCAAGTTTAGTCGAGATCTGTGGAGCAATTCTCACCACCCTAGTTCCATCTGGAAATTGGGAAAAAAAAAAAAAAAAAAAAAAACACTGATTGTAATTACCTTTTTCCAAAATGTTTCCCATGAAAGTATTTTGTTTGGCCAATGTGATTCCAATTATATCGACCTCAAAACGAAGCAGAAAAAAATGAAAATAATTTTGTATGAAGTTATTTCATAGTGCAAAATCATGACTTACACATTCTTATAGGGTGGGATGGTGTCTGAAGAAATTATGAAAATGCACTTGCAGTGTTTTATTTACTGGCGAAATTTCGCCAAAACGATCTTTTTTTTAATCAAGGATTAAAAAGAAGTGATTTTCAAGGATTTTAGTGGTCAGAAGTGAAAATTTATTTATTTTTAAATCTCCAGATTCATATACTTGGTTTTCACTGTGTAGCCAAAAATATAGATGGATGATCACCACTTTGGCTACAAACAAAAATTCCTAAAAAAAGACACAGATTATCATTATGTAATATATCAATATTATATATTAATATTATATAGATTAATTGTTTTCATCCATACTGCAGTTAGCCAAATTTGGCTATTAACAGGGTATGAAAATTAAAAAGTTTTAAGATTCCTTCACATTCTAGACGTCATGCTACAACCCAATAGGGAAATCTGGAGATACTTTTCCAAAGAAAACTGTGAAAAACTGTGGCAACTAGAAAAGTTCCCCAAAAAGCACATATTTTAGCCATTTTGAAAATTCTTTTAGCCAAATTGCTAATTTTTAGCCGAGAAAAAGGCTAAACTTCCCATGTTGCTTTTCAGTGACTTGGGTGCAGAGAAAAGTAGCCGTCTCATTAAAAATCCATTCCTCCAGCAAAAATCTTAGGGGGAGGAGAAAATATGATTTTGAATATCCTCATAGAAAGATATCATGTTCAAACTCACACTCAATATATATATCCATATTGACCATTTAATGTAGAGGAATATAACGTGTGAGTTGAGAGAACACTTTCTTGTAGAATCCTATAATTGTTTTCCTTCGTAAGGTAGACCCTTGATTGTAATGCATATATCATTTGATTTTATTCATGTTGAATCTTGGTGCGATCTTATGTAAAATCTTATACAAATTCTTATGTATGCAATAAATTCAGAGGTAATATGAAGTGATGCCATGTTTAAAATCAAATATTCACTTACATAAATATCATGACAATTGACTTCATTTATTCTACACCTTTATTTTTCACATGGGTCATGAGCAAAGCTTGTGTGGTATCACTAGGAACCTCTCATCCAATTCAAAAAAAAGTTGGACCCAATTTTAATTAATTGTATTTTCAAAATATTTATTTTTTTATTAATCCATTTGTCTATGGGATTGCACCATGTGAGTTAGGTCTTCCCACTTGTGAGTGTAAGCATGATAAAATAAATATAAAAAATAAATCAACCCACTTGTATCTTATATTATGCATATGAAAATAATAAAATAACATAAAAAGTGAGTGAAAGTACAATGAAAAACCATTTAGCCCATTTCTTCCTCTTTTAAATTTTACTTCCAAAAATTTAAGAATACATAAATTTTTAAAATAAATAAAAATTACTCCCATTTAGTGGATGTTAAATTCATGTTTGAGGAACCTTCAACACAAAATATTGAATGAAATATAATTACACTAGGTTAGGATAAAAATATCATTTTTATTTTTTAGGGCCCATCAAGAATATTTTATATTTATAACATATTGGATGCATATTTTCAAAAAAATACCAAATTGTGAAGAAATGTATTTCACAATTACTTGTATTTACAACAAATTTTTAAAACCCACCATTTTTTAGAAATCTGATGGTGTTTCGTAAACTTTGCTCGAACTATGGCTATTGAAAATCTGAAAAAGCACATGATTTTTAGCAGTTTTACTTTTTAATATAGTTTTTTGGCTATACATACCTGGCATAAAAAGGCTTCCACCAAAGGACTAATCATAGCCTATCACCTCGACTATACAAAATTTGGCTGTAGGCATCTTCTGTCTAGAAACCCCATGTGGGATAAAAGTGTGGTGCTATTAGGCCACCCTTGGGGAACATCATTGGGAGCACGGAAAAATAATGTGCCCACACTCCCTCCACCCACAAAAGGAAAAAAGATGAGCCCTCTTGAGTGCATGCTCAGCCGTCTCATTGGTTGTTATGCAAATTCTATTTCTAAACTTGATTGTTATCATTGTTGGCTTGAACTAATACCCTAGCCTAAGGTCAGTTTCCACATTGACAAAACAAAACCAAAAAAATTCAAAAATGAACTCGTTTTTTTATTTTGAAATTACATATTTTTACCATCATCTACTATAATGTTGTCATAGGAATAGTTAAATTATTGAATGTAGATTATGATAATTATGATGATTTTCAACATGCAAACTTCATATTTTCATAAGTGTGTTTTCCACAATATGAAATTTATAAATGTTAAGAACTTTAGGAACTACATTCAACAAATGGAATGTTGTTGTGATCACATTATCTGTGATCACAAGAGCCTCCTAAAAAAATGCCCTTAGGCACTTTGCTGCATAATATTTTATTAAATCATGGAAAAAGTCTATTGGGCAAATGAATTTGAAAGTTCAATTAAATTAGGCATTTGGATTTTTAATTTTTCTTGAATTAGGCTATTAATCAATTTGACAATGAATGCAATCAACACATGGGGCTTGGAGTTTTAAGGTACACATATGTGTAAAGAAGGACTACTAGAAATTTTCGAGTGTATTTGGAGGCT
Source organism: Sphagnum contortum (assembly GCA_963920785.1). Taxonomy (NCBI): domain Eukaryota; kingdom Viridiplantae; phylum Streptophyta; class Sphagnopsida; order Sphagnales; family Sphagnaceae; genus Sphagnum; species Sphagnum contortum. The sequence continues at coordinate 7,743,626 of OY987276.1, read as the reverse complement.
ACTTTTAAAAATTGTAAGATTCACTCCAGTTCAAGGAAAGCATCGTTGGTTAGCAAGTGATGTTCTTGGATGGATTGATGGTTGAAGGTGTCAATGTACACTATTCATGCATTGTTCATGGTTTGAAATAATTGTAATTTATTGGTGTTTAATAAACCCAAAAAATTATGAAATTAGGCAATTTTAGAGCATACTGTGAATTAGGAACTTGAATAAATTATTAGGCATTTTCCCTTTCATTTAATTTTGGTCTAAGGTGTTAGGGAGATGGCACAGGATTATTATTAACCTTGACTCCATAGCATGAGGATTATTCTCCAGGTTTTCAGGTAAAATCATCAAGGGTATGAATAGTAGGGGCCCATGGGCAAATCTCTTCAACGTTTGTTTGCTATTATGTTTCACTTGTAATTGGTGGCATGTTGGATCCCTCACATGGGTCAAAAACACGAGCCCGTATAGCTTGGTGAATTTGGTAGGCAGAATGACACCAGAGGGCCCGTTGGTCACCTCATTCCTCTTGGAAATAGACAAATGGGTGAATAACAACTTGCCATAATTGCCATGATTTAAGTCATGTGGGAGAATGCTATTAATAAGCATCTCATCGGTTTTAGCCATACTACGGAAATGTTTTTTTATATAGATGAAATTTCTCCAAAAGGACCAAAAGGAGAAAATTAAAAATTAAAAATTCCAAAGTTGAATGATTTTAGGAGCTTTCCAATCCTCGGAGAGTGAGTGAGGGGAACAAGTTGTAAAAAAATTCTCAATTTCTATATTTGGTTTTTAATGTGTAGCCAAATTAATGTAGAAGGATGATTCAAGTTTTGTACTTCATATATGGTTTATAGTCACATTTGGGTTAATCTTGCTTGGGATTATTGCCACTTTTTCTATATCTTACCACTTTGGCTAAAAAAAACAAAAACCCTAAAAAAAAACATTGCTACACATGGATACAAAATAAAGTCAACTTTTTTTTTAATTTTAGTGTTGCATTGACATCTTTGCCTCATGTTCTTTGATTAGAAAGGAAAAGACTTATTTTAACTGGTTGAATCAAGGCACATTTTTCCATTGAATGTATGCACCTTGAGATTGCCCTTAGTCCACAAAGCTCCTTACTTTTGACTCTTGCACACCATTTGAATGTCTTAAAATTTCCCAAAGAAATAAAACAAGGAAGAATGTTCCAACATTCAAATTATGAGTGATCTCTTTTACATGGTATAAAATTCTCATTGCCTATTTTAAGGGCCTATTTTAAGTATCAATCCAAGTGATCCAGAATACATTTTAAAAAAATATAAATCCCACATGCCACAATACTGTGCTTAGAAACCTTGATTTGTAATCCTTATTTGATACATAAAAGCCAAAATCAAGTGGGCCAAGTTTGATGAAATCTTGTGTTTTTTTTGGGTAAGGTCACGCAAGCCCCAAGTCATCACATGTTTTTCTACCATGTTTTTTTAAAGAACTCCTACTAGGCTAGGGATGTGTAATGTCACTTCCTTAATTTCAAGAGTAGCCAATTTAAGCATGTCACCAACTTTCATGTTCATATCTTCTTATTGTTGTTGGATGGTTTGTTAACTTTCTAATGAGATTGATTTGTCACACTTGAAGAGGTGTGATGGTTCACTTGAACTCTATAAATAGGATTCTTTCGTAGACTCTTTCGTATTGGGACAATGATGGGAAGAACGATAGAATCTTTAGCTTTCTATTTGCTCTTTCTACTTCACCTCTCTTTCACTTTCCATTTTGAACATCATTTGATTTCAACTCCTTTTGAAAGGGTTGTTTTCCACATGACTCATATGCATGCCTTATATCCTTAAAAATTTCTCACTTTTTTCACTTGAAAAGTATTACCAATTATTGGTAACAAAAACACACCACTGCTCAAAACGTAAATCCTTTCATTGGTCAATAATTCACCATATAATTGGGAGAGGGGGGGGGATCTTGATCATTTGTATGCAATTTAGGTCACAATTCTTATTCCTTCCCCAACCATAAAGACTTAAAGGAAATTGAATGTTCATCAACAACTTATTTTTCAACAAATTTTGTCACTTTTTGACGAAAATGCAAAAAAAATTAGATTTTATTTTTTTCGAATGTAAATTTGACTAATTTTGCTAAAATTTTGGACAAAATTACCAATTTCTTATGTCTAAAAATTGAAAAAAAACAACTAGGTGGTGTTCATGCAATGGTTTAAAAACTTATCAATCAATGAATATCAATGATCACCTATTGAACATGTAACAAAAAATTGCAATAATAGTTATTTTGATTAAACATTCAGCTAAAATCAAGTATGACTTCTAATTTTGTGCAATACATGTTTTTGGATTCCATGTTGAAATTTTTCAATAATGAAATTCTCATTTTTTTTGAAAAATTAGTCTTCACAATTTAGATATTTTGGTAGAGCTAAGGTGTTAAAAAATAGTTACTTAATATTTGTTGTGGTTCTGTACATACTTAATTAAGACTAGTCCAAGACTCCAAGTATACCCAATGCATGCTTATGTCCCTTCATTTGTACCCTATGTAATCCAAATGGATTTTTTTTATCATTTTTAGCTCCCTAGATTTAATATTGTAATTATTTTGGTTTCAAATAGCATTGGATTATAATTGCATTCATGAAAAGCAAGTTAGATTAACATTTTCATACCTCATTTGACAATTATGCATGATTGTATCCCATTTTTTTACTTTTGTTGTCCTTGGAAGCTATTTTGCTCAGGTTGTCCCATTTCAATGAATGGAGAATTTGGAGGTTTACCACAAAAAATCTTAGGATCAAAACATAGAACTCCATGAAGTTTCATTAAAATTGTTACCCCTCAAAATGTTTCATTACATTGCAATTGGTGTTATCCAAGAAAAATCTAATAATCAAACTTCCAACAAAACCAACATGATAGTGTACTTAGTGGTCTTAGAGTTAGTTACCTTTAGTTTGGGGTGGGTATATGGTTTGGCCCCAAACCCTTACTAAATTTTTAACTAGATACCTATGTATATAAAAGATCAAAGGTGAAATTGAGAAAGAAATGGCCTTACCTTCTACCTAGGTTTTGAAAAACTTAAACCTATTACTACCCCCATAATTGGCATTCTATATTTTTAAGATATTAGTGACCATACCCAACTCGCCATGAAACATAATTTGAAGGCATTAGTGAAAAACCAACATGTGCATAGTTGGAAGCAAAGTTTTTATTTAGGTTACATGCCTCGTTATTTCACTCAATAAAATTGCAAGACATCATTGTGTTGCTTGTCTTTCCTTTGAAAATCCCATTGGATGTTGAATGTTAGAGATGGAAGGGAACGTGACATACCTGTTGTGCCAAGTCTTGTGTTTCTTTCAAATGCAAGAGTGAATATGCAATTTGAATGTCACACCATTGTGGAATTCTGTGGAACATACTAGTAGTGCATCAAGATTCTATTTAAATATGAATTGTGCAGGTGACAATGAACTTCAAGAAGGTGAATGTTCTCTTTCTATTTTGTAGATATCTTGTTTCTTTCATTCTTATTTTTAGATGACTATTTTTTTCATTTCATGCTCAAAACTTTGATGGTGGTTTAAATTGCTTCACCTTTTGACTTTAAATCTTTCAAACTGATGTGAGTTCTTTTTCTTTTTTTTGATATTTGGATACCTTTTGATTTTAAACATTTCTTGCATGGATGCAACATTCTACCTTTCTTTATGATTGTTTAAAGATCTAAGATTTCATCAAGTTTCAATCATTGCCTCACCTTCCATATCAAGTTATCAACATCAATTCATTAACTTTCAAGCAATTGTGTGAAATGTTAAGGGTGAGAGAAAACTACTTCGCATATTTGGTGGCAAGCTCGTTTCTAGTAGCTATTCATCAAGTGGGTGGTAGAGTTAAAAGAACAAGGACACTAAAAATATGGGTTTATTCATGGTTGGGGTTCTCAAAAAAGGAAAATGGATTACTTTTTGCAAATAACATTTACTTGAAACAAATTCAAGTGAAAAAAATTGAGTAGTCCAATTCAAGATAATTCATGTGATGTTGGTGAGTTCTCACATTTATACATAATTATGTGTGAATATTTTTGTTTATAGCTAGAAATGCAAAATCTAGAAAATTCCAAAATGAGTTTCAATGGACAACCAAACATGTTTTTTGGCAAGATTATTTCTTGCACATATGACTTGCATGTAAAGCTGGACATTTTGAACATAATTTTTTGGTCAAATGGTTAAAATATTGAATCTTCTGCCTTATAGCCCTTTTCTTCAAAATTTCAAAACTTTGAAAAGAAATTATGATTTGGTTTTTCATTAAGTTCATCCAATGAACATGTATTTTCATAGGAAGGGGCATGCTTTTGTTATACAAAAGATTGAAATCAATTGTATGACTTTATGCATTCCTTTTGATTCCTTTAAAAAATATATAGTTTAAACACTTGATATAGTTTAGTTCATAGGACTGAAAATGACATTTACATAATATCCAAGTTATTTGAAAATAATTTTACTAATTTAACAAGACATCATATTAGCTATTGGCATACAACAATCCACTACAATTATAATAATATAAAACAAAAAAAAATCCAAAACAATTTTTTTCAATACTTAAATATAGGTCATTCCTTTTTGGTACCCCAATTGTGAGTACACCCATATATACTTCTGGGTTAAAGCACATTATGGTGTATCATAATTGGCAATTGCAAATTCCATTTTGGGAATTTTTTTTAGTGTATTTTAAACACAAAACAACTAAACAAAAACACAAAAATCTTAAAACAATGTTAAAATTAATTAACATTTTTTCCATGTCCAAGTTAATAGTGCCTTACTTTCAACCTTTTCAAACACCTTTATTGAGTATTAGTCATGAAAAACATCCTTTTCAATAAATGATGAAGTTTGAATAATTATGAACTTTTATTACATACAATAAACAATTAGAAAGTCCATCACATACTTCAATTTTTCCAGACTTTTAAAGCATAATTATCATAACCCCTTGAACCTATAGCATGTCCCAAAATTGTGGAAAAAAAATTCAATTTTATTATTAGTAATGAGTCCATAACACATTTTTTTTATGGATTGTGACCAAATAATTGCCTAGATTGAAAAAATCATCTTTCATTGAATACCAATGTTTTTGGTGTAATTATTTCAAATTTAAAAGGAGAAAAAAATTAGTTTCACTTATTTAAGTTTGTTTTGTTGGAATTCTCAACTTGTATACGGGTTTTATATAATAGTATGTGACGCACTCCTTGGTCCCGGGGTGAACCCACTTGAGGGTTCACCAAATGTCAAGTTGCGGAAGTTGGGACCGAAGGGCACGCTCCCGGCTTCCAACTCTAGAAAGGGGAAGAGGGTTGAGTTGGGAGCCCCGGGAATTAGACTAGGAAGAGGGACTAGTAGATCAAGCACGAATCTGCATCAAAACAAACCACCCAAGTGGTTAGTTCACATTCCGGGACACCCTTTGGTGTTGGGACTTGCCACGGGCACTTGGACCACAAGACTCACCACGGCCCGGACTTGGGGAGTAAGCCACCACCTTACTCCCTATATACTTCTCTGCAGCTCGCCACGGAGGGGGCATCCAAATGGCACAAATTCCCGGGACTCCCGAAATGGAGTCCCGATTTTGTCCCGGCGGGACTCCCAGAACTTTGAACCGCCATAACTCCCGACTGCAGAGTTGGATCGTGACGAGGTCTGAACCGAAGTTGTAGCCCTCGTCGAGATCTTTCCAACGCCGTATCGCACTCCCGAATCGAACATCGGGAAGATCTCGATTCCCGACTTTTAGTGGTCGGGAGTCAAATTGCCAGTTTGACTCCCGGCCCTTCTTTCGCCCATAACTTGGGCTGTAGATGTCCGAATTGCCAATGCGAGGGCATTTTCGATATCTACGTTTCAAGACCTTTCCAACGACATCAAGAACACCCCAATGCGAGGTGTTTTGCCCCTTGTTGTCGAGCTCTAAACATTCGGGAGTCCCGGAGGACTCCAAATCCCCAACTTTTCCAAGTGTTGGGCTTCACCCCCACACTTGGCCAAGCTAGGGTTGCGACAGTATGCATCTAACCCAAAAACAATTCTGCTTTTCTAACATCCAAAAAAAATCCATTGTAATTTGCTTTTACCTTGTTGAATCTATTTGGTTGTAAAGAATGGCATATAGGTTGTGGTGCCTTTAAGGATGGTGTTCCCATCAAAGAAATTGTTTGTGGAATAAATTTTGTGTTCATTGCACTAAAAAAAATTTGATTACATATGTGCAACTTCAATTTGCCGCATGTTTGTTTTCCATGTGTTACACCTTTGATCTCTAGATGTTTGTAAAAGCACATGACATGTTTGTTGTGAATTTTTCGCTAAGCAATTAGGAGCTTAACATCATGTGATTCACAAAAACCAATGAGCAATTGAAACTAGAAGTGCAATTATAGTTCCAAAATTATGACAACTCTTAATTGATGAATTTGCTTTAATTCATAAAATTCTTATTTATGTGAAGGACAAAAGGTCCAATTTGCAAACTTGTGCAAGTGATTTGAACTCAATGGTTCATGTAATAACTTGGCCATGTTGGAACAATTTCATGTGTCCTATTTTGGGCATGCATTATCCAAGGTTTGCCAATATGCTCTTATAAATGACACAATAGCTTTTAAATTGAGCTATGCATTTATAAAGGCTCAACAAAGGTTATGAAACACATGAAATTCATTTGTCAAAGAGAATGTTTATCATCACAAATCTTATATGACAATCATTTTTTTTACAAGTGAATCTTACACTTCATAACCTCTATTCAAGAAGATGGGAGTGAAAGCATGGTAAAGTGTATAACTAAAAGCACTTGCCAGTCTACTTGTTAAGTGACCAAAAAGTAAGACCAAAACCCATCACAAAATTGTGATACATTTATTTATTTTAGTTGAATGAGAAATAATGAGATATTTCTTCATTATTACACACTAATTTTTTAATTTTGCATTGTAAAAGTAGGTTTCAAATAATTTTTTCTAAATGCAAGTAGCTTTTAAAACCTACTTTTTGTAGTTTAAGATTTGATTCAAGTATGTGTCAAATATATTCTACTTAAAAGAAAGTAATTATTTTTTTGGTGATGCCCTTGAATATATATACAACAATCTTTATGTTGTAACTTCATACATTTATATTTCATTAAATTTTCTAATGAAAAAATAGGTTTGAACACCATATTGACTAATCAATTTCAAACATATTTATTCCTTACTTTTATTATTCTAAAGTTTTTGAAATTTTGTAGTTGATTTACAATAAACCCAATTGAGGGCTCAATAGTTTCAAAATGAAATTTAAGTAAAATTTGAATCTATTTGTTGTGTTTTTGTGAAAAACTACCTCTCTTTAAACTTGATATTTTTTTGTCAACTTTTTTTAATGTTTTACCATGCTTTCACCCATGGGAGAAATTTGTGTACGACTAACCATCACTTACTTATTCTAGATTGTCACAACTTTCATGTTATGATAGACATTGTGCAAAATACAAAGGGGATGAGGTTAGATTTGATTATCTTGTCATCACACACAAGCCATGTATTATAACCTCTCGATGTTGTGTGCTTGAAACCATTCAAAACTATGTTTAGAGCTTATAGGAATATGTTGGCATTGGCTATTGAAGGGAAAGGTCATAAAATGAAAGGTATGGCATTTGATGGGTGTCTTTACTTTTAAAAGTAACATGAATTCCATAGAAGGAGGTTGCAAGAGTGAGTGGACCAAAGTGTGACAAATTTTTTTCACTTTTTTAGTCCAAAAGAATGACTTTTGTTGTGGGTTAAAATTGACTATAAGCATTTTTCATTGATCTTTTGATTTTTTTCCCATTTGATTTAGAGCCCAATTGGAGGTCATTTTTCCTAATATGTGTATAGAAGAGTAGCCCAAAAACCTCATTTAAAAAATATTCTATGGACTCTTGACAATCCCCTTTTTTAATTTTGTTCAAAAGTTCATAAATAAAATCCTACAAATGTCATCATGCAAAGTCTTTCAAACTTTATTTTTTTCATATGTTATTTAATTAGAATCAAGTCCTAATAAACACGTCATAAGTCATTGAATTGTTACAAAGTCCATATAATTTTTTTTTTGTTAAGACTATAGTTTATAATGTTCAAACTTGAAAGTCCATATCTCTCATGGTTTTCTTGATTATACAAATTTTAAAAATGCAACAAAATTTGGTATCTTCAAATTAAGTCTTTATATACAAATTTCTAAATTTATCTATTGAATATGCTCATTATAATGACAACCATTTTGCAAAATTTGCACCCATTGAGAACATTTGCAAGGACTTGAAAAGTACTAAATTTTGAACATTTGATTCAGTTGCTTTGGCATGTGAAATGCAACCTAGTGGGTAATTCATGGAGACAAAAACACTTGAGCTAAATTTTGAGCTAAATTTTGAAGTTGTGGATTGCAAGTGGAGGAGGTATGGGGTGAATGCACTAGTCATACTTAGCCTAATGTATGCTACTACTATGTTGAGATTAAAAAAGGTAGTGTACTACATTGTTGCAAGAAGATAACATACTGGTCCTAACAACAAACCAAAAAGCTCACACACTTTGCAAGAGGGCAAAATTGACACACGAACAACTACCAATTTGTGACACCAATGGGCCTTGGCAATCACATAAATCACTTTTTGATTTTGCTCAAGGCCACATCCAGGTCTATTTGACGAGTTTCAATGAAAGAACCACTCATAGATTATTTGGAAAACATTATAATGACATCTAACCATTACATATTATGTGCTCATTGGTGCAAGATCTCACTGACTATTCAAGGTTTAAAAGTTAATCAAATTACATGTAGCATTAGCTTATTTGAGGCAGCAACTAAGTCTAGCACACTTTGAGCAATGGGATGCAGATTTTGAGCAATGGTGTGGCCAGTCATTGGACAATTTTTGTTGCGTCCACATTGTTGCATTCAAGTATGTGCTCCTTATGAGTTCAAGAGAAGTTGGGGGGCATTTCAAGAGTTTGAGTATGAGTTGATGCAGGAGAGCCTAGAGGTCGAAAGTAACAACCCATGTCATCATACATGGGCCCCTAATTGTTCATAATCGCAATTCCACTTTTGTTTGGGTGCACTTTCATTTGGCAATGAATTTCTTTTGATCCCAAGGCCACTTTCATTTCTATGCTCTCGATCCAAACTGTCCATTTAAGGTTTGGCTACCTTAGTTATGCTATGAAATCATAAAATTGGATAGACCAGGAAAAGGAGAGGAGAAATGAATGGTCTTATTAAATTTCAACCCTAATCAGATGCTAACCCTAGTCCTGCTCCCAAACCCTAAAATTTGGATACCCCAAACTTCAGAGGCTAATGGCCAACCATACCGACATGACAGAAGGCAGACGTTGGGCTACAGGCCTATCCAATCCTAAACATGGCTCACATTGCTCCAAACTTGCAACAGCCATGTGGTGGAAGATTGTGAGCTTGTAACCATGGCACCCAAATTCTCCTTTCTTTTTTAGGACGTCGCTCCTCCTCACGTGCTTTGTTTGTTCTTTGCCGTCCCATGTGCCCCATTGAATTTTATAAAAGCATCATTGTTGGTAGGACCACCACGGAACCCATTTTTAAAAAAAAGATCCACAAACGCATCCACCCACCCACTCACAGATGATTTGTTGGATGTGTGTTTAGTGTTTTCTGTTTTTGGTTTGAGTTGGAGAGAGGTTTGAGTTGCTGGCTAATCACCTAGACTGCATGCATATTGATCCAAATCCTTGTGATCACTTTTCCTCTGAGATCCTTGCCTCTTCTGCTCTGCATGAGCTCATTCTTTGCATCAAAAATCATTCTCCTTAAGCAAGTTACTTTTGCTGTTGATGAGTTTACAATTTGCCAGTGACAGATGTCAAAGTTTTTCATATGTGTATATTGCACCCATTCTCCAATTTACAATCCATAACTTACTGACCCAACTTGTTGTGTTCATCTCCTTCTGAACACCTGGTGCAATTCTAGAACTCATGATCTAAATAGCCTATGGTGATCTGTAATATAATAGCCCACTACCAAAACGTCATGCAATATTCCATTTCCAACCTTTAGAGAAGTTTCACATATGCTCCGTACATGTGTTCTGCATGTGAAAGTATTCTCCTTGGGCACAGATCTCACACAACCTTTGGAGGGTAATCATCTGCAATTTTCTCCAGGGGGAAGGGTTTAGGATTATGGCTTCGACAAAGAGAGCACTTGAACACTGTAACTGATGTTGTCGCAGTACTTAAGAACATCTGTTGAATTGGCTTGTGATCACTACTGTTGTTGGTTTATGTGGTTGTTGTGAGGTAAAAAGAGGCATGCTTGAATCTTGTCCCTGCACAATTTTACAAATTATTGAAGAGAGTGAGTAACATTTGAAGATGGAATTTGTCTCCATGAGAGCTAGAAGCAGGGCTTCTTTGAAAGATTTGTAGTTGTCAGTGCTTGGGTCCCCAATTTTCAAAGGGCTCAAAATTGAATCTCTAGTTCAAAAGCACAGCAGCCAGGTCAATCACAACAACCAAAACAAACAAACAAACAAGCATCTGCAATGCTCCTCAAAATATTGAAGCCATATTGGCCAAATTCCAAAATAAAGTAAAATGAATACCCAGACCCCCATCATCACACATTGTGCAACAACAGGTCAATTCAGAATCAAAGAACCAACGATCCGGGGTGTTTGAATTTTTTTCAGAATCTAAGAATCACCAGGTCTGGGTATTCCCAAGAAGTCAGATTCAAAGAACCGCCGGGTTTCACGAAAGAACCCAAGAAAGACCCGGCAGTTTGAGGCAAACATTTCTTTTTTTAACATTAACCATGATTATCAACTTAGATACCCGACTTGATACCCAATTGTTGGGGGGGGGGGGGGGGTGCGGGGGTGGGGTTGGATGGCAAATCAAGTTTTCCACATCAATTGTTCTACTTTCTTTAAAGTTATGAAATCATGGGAATACATAAACATGACTCATGAACAACTTGGCTTTTTATTTTTATTTTTGCTTTTCAAACTCCAAATTTTTGAAAGAGAGAAAAATTGCACAATTAGGTCTTTCTACGTTTCATTTATCATATTGAATATACCAATGATACGGCTCATCTTTCGCACTAAATAATCCTCAATAGGGGCTTGTCAAAAAAAATCTTGACCCAAAATTGCCAAATTTTCACAAAATTATACCCAGGACTTTGCTCTTAAAAATGACAATCCAAACCATTGGGATATTTCTATGACTTAATATATTTTCTTAAGTATGGTCAAAATTCTGGAATATTTAATTTAGGTTTGCCAAATCCCCCCCGCCCCCCCCCTTTTTTTTTTTCAAAAAACATTATTTCAGCACAATCTACCAATCATTAGCCATGGGTATACAATACTAACATTGGGCATTCTATGGAAAGGAGGGAATGATTTTTTGTAAGGCAAATTATTAAGGCAACTTTAATTTTGTAAGAGTATTTTGATAAGCACAATGTGAAATTTCCAATTTGGAAACATTAAAAATAATTTTAATATTAAGAATTTAAAAAATCATCTAGCACATGTAAATTAGGGTTTCTTTTTTCAAAAATTTGGTGTAACAAATTTGGCAACATTTTCCCAAAATTCAACAAAATCAATGAAATTTCAAAATTCTCATTTTATTTTTTTCAAACACTAATAAGTGATGCCAATGGGGTATTTCATGTAAATGATTTGGAAATCATAATTATAATTCACTATAGAAGTAAATGAGCCATGAATAATGAACATATTTTGATAAGTTGATAATTTTTAAATAAACAAGGAAATAGGGCCAGTTTTTATAGTATCAAAAAATAGTATGTCGGGGACATAGTGTGATTCATATTAATTAGATCATGGGCGTGCTCATTTATTTATTTAAAAAAAGCCATATTCATTGGCCCATCTGCAATTTTTTTGGAACATTGAGCACTACCCAATGGAAGCACCTCTTTGGACCCCCAAATGCAAGATAGATTCAAATGTATTCCTAAACAACCTACCATTTTTGGCCTGAGCTAAGGGCAGGGGCAGAAATTTGAGGACATAATGAGATAATGGACCAATGCCCAACATATTTAATATAAAGTTGCAAAAATATTCATTCAAAACCTTTTTATTTATTTATGAAAAAATTATTTTGGGGCCAAGAAAAAAACCCATGTAAAATCATGAAAAAAATATTTTTGGGCTAAAGAACACGCTATTGGGGAGGGGGGGAGAGACTAAACAAAATTGAAGAATCTTACTTAAATATATCAAAATCTTAGTCTAACATGAACAAGATATATCATTTTATTCTTTCTTTGGCCCCATTCAATTCATTCGTCACATTGTCCATAGAAGTACTTCATATGACTTGATTGAAATGCTGGACTCAACAAAAAAAAAAAAACTCGTTTGTTTTTGTTTTTATGAGATTCTTATTCCCAAAATTTGAAATTATCAATTTTTTTGCATGTTGCAAATAAATTCTTCAGCGCAATAAAGTTAATGAGCCACAATGCATCGTACTATTAGACCTAGAGTATCTCTTAAATTAATCATTTATTTATGTAAAAAGGTCGTTTGTTTGTTTTTGTTTGTCACATTGAGATCTCTCAAATCATGACACCTCTTGTCACACTCTTTGTATTCTTGAATAGCCCTCAATGTATAGGGTGCATTGAGTCGGTTTCGTAATGTTTAAACCTATGGTGGAGAAGTTATTGAGTATTGAACAAAATTTGAATTGAAAATTTATTTAAATCAAAATGAAAAAATTATAGGGGAATTTGAGTGCATTTTTAGTATTTTGGAAAGTCCTTAGTGAGTAGGATTTAATGAAAATGATTTGAGAAAAAAAAGACCTATGATGTAGAAGATATTGAAATTTGAATAGTTTTTGTCATTGGAAATTCAATTAAATCACACAAAATGGTTTTCAAAGGAAAAGTTAATTGCCTAATAAGTTCACACTTGAGCCAATGGTACATGCTACACTAGTAAGGTTTTTGCAACAAATAGAGCAAATTCGATGAGTAGTGGGTTTGTTGAATTGTTCTTTGACAACTTTGACATCAACAAACCATCGTGGTGGGTTTGTTGAATTGTTCTTCGACAACTTTGACATCAACAAACCATCGTGGCGGTTGTTCTTCAAAGTCAATTGATCACAATGATCACTTTTGGCACTATCCCTTTCCTTAAATAAAGATACACTAAACCTTATCAACAATCACAAACTATTAGAACATGAATCATCTTACCATTTCAATTTGTCTTCAAAACCCTCTCTTCTATGATTATATTCATGATTGACTTGCATGCCTATAAACCAAATCCTTAACCAAAGCACCACACCTTCAATTGATGATAAATAATGTCAAGTTTCATAATCACAATATGTTCAATTCAAATATATCACAAATGATCAAAACTTTAAAATGTCTTTTTCTCACACATACATTATTCAAATAAAATAATTGAACATTCCCTTTAAAAGGGTTTTTTAATATGTATGCATTAAGACTTGGAATTTTGAAATATGTATTATATTTTATTATATTTCATTTTGACATGGGCCATAAATTCAAGTGTAATATCTTTGTTGTTTTTTTGGAGATGGGGATTTTTGCTCCATAATATACTTTCACATTCTGAAGGTTGAATATATGTGGAAGCAAGACCAAAGCATAACAAAAATCGGTAGAAGAATAAAGATAGGATGAGACAAAGCACAAGACTTACTAGACAAAATGTGATGACGATGATGCCCGAAGGCAAGGATTGTACACCCTCGGGCTACCACCCTCAAATTAGGGGAGGCCTTTGGAGCAAGCCTTTGCCTGAACATAAAGTTGCATAGAAATTCTTGAGTTTTCAACAAATTTAGCAGAGTTCTAACTTTTACACAATTGTGCTTTATTTTTAATAAGCGAAACCTCCTCGATGACATAGAAAGTATAAAAAAGCTTTAGCTTTCAGATCATGGGAGCAAGGCTAGGTGCTGGTAATTCTGGTAGTGTTGCGGGTGTGGCGATCGATTGCATTCAGAATATAGCCATGCATTATTTTAAGATTACTGGGCTGATCCATGCCAGCGCAAAACTGACTAATCTTATCCATCTAGTGAGTGATTTTAGGAAGATCAAATTCCCTGGTGGAAAGAACATGCAAGCATCATGAGTCCATGTGCAAAGTAACAGCAATTTCAGCTTCCATCAAAGAAAAAGAGTTTTGAGGAATCACATCTTGCTGAAGATCAAAATGATATTGGGTGCTTTGGAAATCTTTTTATTATTTTCACATGGCCCAGTAAACAATTGTGCAGTTTTAAAGTATTGAGTAAACTAGGCAATTGTATCTGGCTTGATCACTTTGATCTTCTGCGTGTTGTCTAATCTTGAATGGTGTACACTGTGACCAGCAAACCATTTGTCAAGTACAACAAAAAATTATTTAAAGCTTTTAACTTAGATAATGTGATGAAACCCTGGTAGACTTGATTAAACAAAGCACCCGGCAAAGGGGGAAAAGGAGGAACAAAGAGAGAGAATCCAAGTCTGAGCCAGGGAAGCAAAACCCAAAGTGGATCACTAAGGGACAAAGGAACAAATCATGTTCCAAAGCCCCACCCATCACAAGGAGCACTTTTGAAAAAGAAAATGATGAAAAACTTGAAAAAGCAATAAGCTTAGAAGAACACTAACCTGCAACGATGACACATCTCACAATAGAAGTGACTTGAGCTCTCTGCATAGCTAACACTTTGTGACTCAAATGGTTATAATCAATTGAGATATACAACTTGAAGGAAACAAAAATCTTCCCAAATTTGTTTGAGAAATTGAACATGAATAATCAATTTCAAAACATCTCTCAACTTTTAAAACATAATGTTTACTTAGTGTTGCTCTAGCATAAGTTTAGGCAACAAGATCTATTGTGGTTGTACAAGTTACGTACTACTATCCTAAAAAGACTTCCCAAAAAATCATTTGATTATAATTCAAGAATATGTTACAATTTGGATAATTAATAATAGTTCAGATCGAATTTAGAAGGATTGCAATTTGGATATTTTGATAGCAAGCCTCTAATAATTATTCCATATTGCAATTTACAATATTTGGAGTTAATGCATAATAGTGCATATATGTATGTCAATAAAAATAAAGAAAATATTAGACATCGACTCCAAAAAATATTTACTTGGTTAGAATAAATACATAAAGCTTTCCAATTTAAATCAAGCGAGATCTATGTGTTTATTCAAGTGACCAGAAATTTTTTGGTCTGCACTTTTATTTATTTATTTAGTTATTGGCAATCAAAATTGATCTCCACCATCCAACAATGATGAAAGAGATTTGCACCATTGGATTTTCATATTTTGCATGGGCTTTCGATGGACTTGCATTCAGGTAAAACATTTTGATTGCTAAGTGCTTTTTCCAAATACCATACCTACAACTGATGTTCAGCAAAAAATAATTTGCAAAAGTTCTATCTGAAAAAAATAAAAATATTGCTATTTGTTGAAATTGTTGAAATTCGGAAAAATGAAATTTAAAACCATCAATTTTTTTCTAAAATAAATAAATAAATATTTTGTACAAAGAAGTGCCAAACATCCATCAAAGGTACAATACACATAAGCCTCGCTAAATGTGAAATTGGGGTTTTGTGCTTCATGTGGATTGATGCTAGTTGTTCACTCTTCTCCTTCCATGGAAAACAATTTTGTCTATCATAATTGTTGTTTGGTAAACATGGGTTTTTTTTTTCCAAGTCTCTTAAACCTCATTCTTTTAGCTATTATATTTGCAAGAATAATAATAGACCTTCATTCCATAATGAGTTGACACGAGAATTAATATCCGGAATCTGTCTACAACTTCTATTAAATAGTGCCCATTGTAACTCTTGGAAAAAACACTTTATGTTAAAATTTAACATTACACGTGTCAAAGAGGATATTGTTTGGGGTATTCTGGGAGGGAATAATAGTTTTTTTTTACCACCTTATTATTAAATCTAATTTTTTTAATATTCGTATGTTAAAGTCACCTTAAATTTAATTAAAATTTTATGTTTGTATTGAATTGTAGTATCATATATTTGTTTAAATTTTTGGTTTTAGTTTGATTCATAAGGAGTGTTAAGAGATTCATAGTCTATTCACACATGCTTGTATGTACAAATCAAACCATCATTGAGCATCAAGAAAAAATCATAAGACAATTTATCATCAAGTTCTTGGAGATGAATCTAATCAACATTCACTAACTCATGTAGGAAACTTCCATGGTAGCCCCTTCATGACATTGCTTTCCTCTTTTTTTTTCTTTTTTTTTTTTCCAAAAATTAAAATTAGATTCAAAACTTTAGGGATTGTAAATCAAATTTCGAGTCATAAAAAATAATTGAACTTATTGATAATTAATACTTAAGTCCTTTATACATGTATGCCATATTTTCTATTTATTTTTAGTAAACATAAGATGAATGCTATGTTTATATCTTGGTTTTGAGAATAAACATGATCTTATTGTATAACCAATTGAATTATAATTTTCTTCTTATACTTTTAGTCATGTAGTTTTTCAATTCCAAAAGGAGTGTTTTCCTCTTACCTATACCTTAGGTATAAAAATGTGACAATGAGTAAGGATGCATATCTTTTGCAATATCCTTGAATTGCTCAAAATATTAGTTCATTGTTTCCTTACTAGACCAACCAACAATGGCCCATTCTTTGTGAGTTCACTAAAGCACAAAGAAACTGAATCATTTGTCTTTGAGAACTTTTGAACTTTTCTTGTTCTTCCTTGAGGCTTTGTTGGCTTTTATATGCAAGAGAAAGACAATGCGACATTGTAATTTTCCATTGAAATGTTTCTCCATCCTCTCCAACAAAATTATTGTTTGAAGCATGTGAACATCTGAATTTTGTAAACCTTGTCCTCACCTCTGGAGGCTGGATATGTTTTTGTTGCCACTTCATTTGCTTTCAAGAATGGAGACAGTTGTTGGTGTGTGTCCAATCAGACTATTGCTCGGAAATTTATCCTGCCTCCCCATGTTATCCCTAGCATCTTGCAACTCTTCCAGAAGCCATAACAACCTTAGCACAACCAGAAAAATCTACCTGCTAGCATCAAATTCTATTTTCTCCTTTGGCATTTGCAATTATGGTGAACTTCATTGTGATTCAGTGTTGGAGCTAAACATTCTGGCTCCACATCTCACTACACTTGTGTGATCATGGTTGCCCCCACCATTTTGTCCCATCTTACTATGAACCATTCTACAAGAATTGTATAATGTTGACATCAGTTGATACATCTTGTCCTACCTCCCGAGAAGGTGCTGAATTGGGGTGGTATCCTTCAATAATGGGCAATCCTCACATTGGGTGCAAGTTGGTTTCAATTATTGCTGTCTAATTCTGAATTTGGATCGCTCTCACCCATTTGGAGCACTTGTTAATTGCTTGCCACACAATTGTAGAACAGTCACCATGGATGATGCATAGCCAGTGGCAATGCAGTTCTGATAGATGGGTCCATTTTGTGGTTGTGGTATAGACATTGAACAAAGCTATGTTCCAATACTATTGCTGATCGATGTTTCCAAAATCTGATATTTTGCACATATATATGACCAATTTTGAGTTTTGAATCCCACAATTGGTGGTGCTTCAGCTAGAAGGTAGAATTGTCAGATTTCAACACATCTGACAGAACCACATGCACCTAGACTTGGGATTTGAAATGAACTTGGAATGTGGAGGGAATCATAGGGACTGAGGAAATCTCTATTGCTGTCATAGACAAGGCCTTCTATGCAGCAAACTGGACATGCACTGGCCTTGGTTCCTTGCAGCTTCCTGGAGATCTATTTTGTGTGACTGATCTCTCAACTGTGGCTGTAGGTCTGTGTAATTCAACTTGCCTGTTAGTTGACGCCTTCAATACTGTCCCATGTCTTCACACCCAGCCAGGCTCTTTGATGTTGGGACCAAATTTTGCATTTTGCTGAGGAGGTGTCTGTGCATGACTCTGAAAAGGGCCACTTACAAAAACAAGAAGTCCCATGCTTTTAAGGTTCTGTATCTCCTATGACTTGCATCTTGAGGAAATTGATCATGGAATTGAATCATCTGTTGAGGAGCACTCCAACCACAGCAGTCTAAAGATGTTCAGTGATTGGAAAAACTATTGCAGGTGAATTTGGATTGAATAGATTCCTTTGAGTGTAAGGTTTCAGCAGCTGAAAAAAGTGTACCTGTATTCATGAGTTCATGCATTAAAATCCTTGCCATAAACCCTAAACCCTTGCATATGTAAAGAAATGTGCTAGCACGTACCATCAGTATCACGTCGTTGCTGCCTTCTAACACATGGCAGCACTCCCACCTTACTCTTGAAGACAAAATGTCAGCTGCTCTCCAGTGGAAACTAACTACCTTCATAAGGAGCAGACATTTCAAATCCTACCTTCTTTTCTCAAAAACTACAAGAACCCCAGGATTACAAACTTCTGATAATGGACTGGGTTTAGGGTTTAGGATAATCCTGGGCAAAGCTGGATTGATTACACAGGCAACCTTGGGACACACTCTGCAGATGAATATAATTTACCTTTTTGAGCTTGTGACTACTACTACATACCAGTGTGTGTAAGGTGCTGCACAAGGCATGCTCTCTAACCCTAATTCATGGGCACTAGGTTTTACAGAGTAATGTGCAAATTTCTCACAGTTTTCAGAGAATTGAAAGAGTTTGCTGCAAAACTGGTGAGACAATTGAGTAGGAAAATGAGAACTCCCCATGTGCAGAAGTTTGTGGATTTGTTGTAGAACTTCAACATCATGTGCTACGGTATGCATCCATCCCCTTGAGTATAACATTGTGGAGTTCTTTCTATGACTGTTTGCTCATTAGATCATCTTCCTCTGACCTTCAAGTCTACCTCTAAGAGATGAATGAACTCTGACCTTCAAGACCACAGTTGCTGGCGGTGTGGATTGCAGTGCTTAGGGTTTAGGTAGGCTCCACAAGTCTAGTGTGTCTCGTGATCATTTCGCTGCTTCCTCAATCCTGTCACGGCAACCAAATCCCCATGCATGGATGATGTCAAGTATGATATCAAAAGAGAAGAAGAAGAAGAAGAAGATGGGTTGTTGAAATTTGTGGAGACAGCCAGACAGTGCTCTAGGAAGAAGCGCCGGGCATTATTGTTGATATCCATGAGGAGCTGATATTTTTTCTGTCGTTTATGGTAATCGGAGGAGCACCGCAAGAGAGTTTGAGAACAAAGTGTTTACGTAAACGTGGGAAACGCAAATTGCTCTGTGGTCCAATCGCGGTGACGTTCTCCCACCACCCTCTAGTAGCTAGCTAACCATAGGGCACTGCGGGCGGGCCCCGGCGTTGGCTTGTACCAACCCACTGCAGTAGCAACAAAAACGGACTCTGATTTTTTCCAAGGCATCTTGAAGTGATCGAGTCTGCAAAGCAAAGTGCAACTAGAATTAGTCTGATCATCGGCGACTGCTGCCGGGACCCACTTGGCAAAATGTGTGATCAGTAGCAGGAGAAGCCAAGCATTGGATACAAGAAAGATTCCGCCTCATCCCTCTTCCCGTCCTTACATGAAGCCGGCCCAGCATAATAAAGCCCGATCGCTTCTTCATTGCAATACCATCGCACTGCAACATTTGTAATCGCCATCCCACTTCTCTCTCCACTCCTCCACTGCACTCCGTCGCTTGCACAGTGCCTTTGTTTTTTCTTGAGTCTCGAAGTCCTCCTCCTCCTCCTCCTCCTCCTCCTCCTCCTCCTCCTCATCATCATCATCAGCCATCATGTCTTGCGGTAACTGCAACTGCTGTGCCAAGTGCGGGTGCAAGGCCACCTGCACGTGAGTACTAGTTCTAATTCTATACCCTCCTCAAGACTCATCATTCATGTCCTCTGCACTGCAGTACATACTGTCAATTCTTTGCTTCTTGTTGCTTTGTGATGCTTGTTGCTTCACGCAATTCATTTGAGAATTGGAAATTCGCACTAGTTAGTGTCCAGATGTTTGTCGGTTTGTTTCATGGCAACGATCAAGAGCACTTGATCTTAAGTAGTGCTGTCTTGTGGAGTGTCCAGTATGAAAGAAACAATTGCCTCAAGTTGGGTGTATAGATCTCGATTCTTGCGCATGAATGTCAAGGTTCACTCTGCACGGGATGGGACTCTGACAAGGTCTGCCCTCATGTGTACTCAAATGAGGACTAATTACGTGATTCTTTTCTCTGTGCAGATGCGAGAATTCGTTTTCTGAGGCCGGCTCCCCTGACATGAGGTATAATCTCCGCTCATGCATCCTGTTCTTCATGGGATCCCTGTCTTGCTGCTTCTAGACCAAATCCTGTTTTCTATCATCATGTCTGGGGGTAATTTGTTGCGTCTGTCTGCTTGCCCCAAACCCAATTCACGCAACAGCAATCAATTGAAGCACTTGATCTGAACTTATTTCTCACATTCGAGTGGGATCATGGATTGGGTCATCGTGGTTCTCTGCATGTGTAAATTCTCCGGGGGACGTTCAGGAATGAGATGTATATGCAAATGGGTTTTTCTGTACCTGCATGTTCTATAGGGGAGGCATCCGATCTGAGAGCCAAACCATCCGGTGTTGATGGTTTTATGGAAGCGATTCAGTGCTGATAATAGATCCTGATCTGCAGAACTTAGAAATCATCTGGGATCCTTTTGGTAGTTGTTAGCTGATCATCAGGCACATGTATCTTTTTCATTAGCAACCCTGTGGCACACGAAATCATGCACACATAATACGATTCTAAACCAAACCTACTGACATGTCGAGTGCAATTCTTTGTGCAGCTTCACCGTGGCAGGCGAGACCGGGAAATGCGGCAACTGCTCATGCCCGGCGGGCACCTGTGCCAAGGGAAACAACGAGAGTATGACTGTCTCCGGCTCAGACGACACTGGAAAGTGCGGCAATTGCAACTGCCCACCAGGCACATGCGCCAACAACAAGGATTGAAAGCAGTTCAGAGCTGGATTCTATAATATCTTCATCAGCAACAACAACAACAGAATCAGAGATTGATTACAAAATCAGTAATGGAAACAATAATCAAGCGTGATGGGTAGGACTAATAAAGCAGCTTCGTATTACTCCCTGGATTATATCCAATCACTCCAGGGAAAATCCTTAGGAGCTAATTCCGAGCTAGTAGTTTATGTCTAGTAGTTCTTTATTTGTCTGGAGCGAAGAAGTCAAGGACTTACATGCGAGACCGAATGATTTGGTTCTAGATGATGTATGTGTTGTAGATGGTGATGCAATACTCTACATTATATATGATCTGGTGAATTGTCTGGACCACCACCTCGCATTAAGTTAGTACTCTTGTAAGCTGTGTGTGTGTGTGAGACAGAGAGAGAGTTCACGTACGTTTTGCTCATGAGCCTCGAGATTCTGCAACTCTCTTGAGCAATGAGCTAAAGCATAAGTTGACTCTTGGCAATAAAATAATCATTTTGTTGTGTAACCCAATATTCATTCTGGATACCATTTCTATCATCTCCTGTAATTTGGTTCTGCTGGCATCTAGATATCTGGGCTAGTCATTGCAGCTTTGGGTTTCCACAGAAACTAGAATCATGTGAAGCTTGCCTAGGCACCAGGCACCAGTACTTTTGTTGGCAACTTTGCACAGTTTGGGGAAATCTTCTTGCACCTGGAACCTTTTTGCCTTGAATTTTCTTCTTGGCAACTAACTGCATATGACATTTTGAGGAAAAAAAGAAGAAGAGTAGTCATGCATATTGAATGGCCAAACAAATTCATCATGATTATTTTTTGTTTTCTTGTTGCTTTTAAAAAAATTTCCACTTCTGCACAGAAATTTCTCCATCAAGATTCTAATTCAATATATGATACTACTATTCTCAAATTGTATGGACTTGAATGTTCACCTAATTCAACTGTTTTTTCTCCTTACTGTTTACCTGCACTTTTGGTTGCTTTCTAGCTAGCCTAGTCTATCTAGGGCATCTCACTCACCATCCTAACCCTAATATTATGGGCTAGTGTGACCCAGCTCCACCCATGAACACATCACCCCCATTTTCTCGTCTTGAGGCCATCCAATTGGATGAAACCCAATTTTAGAACTCCAAGCACACTTTTAGAACCCTCAGCTACAGGGAAAGTTAGCTGGGTCCAAACAAGAACCCAATGCAAAATACTGTCCTGTCCAGGCACCATCCATCCATCTATGGTGGTGTGATAGTGGGTGCTGGTTCACTCTGGCCAATATTATGCTCATATCTCTTTTGCCTGGCCATCAATCATCCCTTTTTCTTGTTTGACTCCTCCAAAGGGCGAAGTGGCCATAAGACAAGTGGGGGAAAATGATCCTTAGAAAACAAACAAGTCCCCTTTTCTTGTTGCCTCCTCCAAAGGGCGAAGTGGCCATAAGACAAGTGGGGAAAAAGTGATCCTTAGAAAACAAACAAATTGAGCCAAGACCTGTACAATATATTCTATTCAGATCTAAGCTTTTTCTTGAGGGCTTGGTTGAAGTTCACAAGTGTGGGAGGAGTTCAAAGTATCTAATACCCTACATACAACATAATATTCTATTCAGATTTCAGCTTTTTCATTTTTGGTTTTTAGGTTACGTACCTAGTCTACTCAGATTACGTACCTACAACATAGGCCCCGACTATGATATATATTTCAATCAGATTCTCAATCCCTTGAATTGAATCAAGTCTAGCCCTAGACCATTCCTTTTCTTCTTGTCCTCTTCAGCCTTTGCCATTCCTTTTTCCCTTCTTCTTAATGCCCCAATATAGAAAAAAAGTGTGTTCATATACATGGCAATATTTCTTTCTTTCTCTCTCCTTTTTTTTTTTTTTTTTTTTTTTGGTGGGTCTCTAAAATTTGTAAAATTACACTAGAAAGAAAACACTAAAAAAGTACCTGCAAATACAAATTTAAAATTAGGTCAGTCTTTTAGGCCATATGGTAAGGCCCCTAGACAAGGACATTACTAGAGTAAGGGCGAGGCTACACAAGGCAAAGAGCCAAGCATGGATTTGCTTCTTGTAATGTAAGGACTTTACTCATGGTCATAATGTAAGAGATCAATGGATGAGATCAAACAAGATGGATGTAGAATGAGTGGCTGAGATAAACTTTTACGGCTTTATGACCCCACTCGGAAAATAGCGGTGACTTTACAAAGCATAAGAACCTTCCTTGAAATGGAATATGCCATTGCTATTGTGGATGAGGTAAATTACATGACACAATTGCCTTAAGTGAAACAGCACCTACCTACCTGCACGGGTTTGCCTTGGGTGAAATTGCACTACATTGTACCATGATAAAAACTAGTGTTGGGCAAGTACTTGGTTTGATAGGTTAAAAATTGCAAGTTCAGGTTTGGGCCCCAATTTTGTTTTTGGTCGTGTTATGTATTTTCTTCCCTTTGTGCTTTCTTCTTGTCTTCAATGCCATTGCTTCTTGTCTTTGACTATGTCACAATACCAAACCCTAATGGGATTGAAAATTTCACAATTTGTGTTGTGTAACTTAACATAGTTCCAAAAGGAATTTGTTGTCTTGAATTGGGAATTTTGAGAAATTATTAAGGTCTACTTAACAAGTCAAAACTATACCTTAAAACTATACCTTTATAATTTGTTAATGGTTATGCCAAAATCCTAGAAAAAATATAGATTAAATATTTGGTATCAAAGTGTTGAACTTGCTAGGCTACTAGTAGGCTATGTACCATATCAAGCAAAAGGGGAGGAGGGGATTCCGGATGGTTGACAAAAGGGAAAGTGAACACCAAACATGTGGGAACAAGCATGTTTCCTTTGGATGCTTTTGATGAAGTTTTTCAGTCGAGGTTTTGCTTTCTTTTTGTAAAAAGGAACCAAACTCACATTTGTCCAATTGAATTTCACATGGGCTTTTCTCCCCTTTTGGCCCTACATGAGAGACTACCATGTGGTTGTCTGATCAAGTGGGTTCCCAAGAGTTGAAGGTAAAGTTAGGAAGTTTGAAAGAGTCTAATCGTCTTTGGTTTTTGGGAGTAGGGAATGCTTCTGATCAAATATGATCTTAAATGGATGGACCAAAGGGTAATGTTCATCTATGTTTTCAAATCATGTTCTTTATCTTACTTGTTCAAAGACGGATGAATGAATTCATGACAAGTTCCCACTAATTGTAGAGGGATATTTAGTGATTCCCTTTCTTTTTTTAATCAAGTCTACACATGCTCCCAAATGCACGACTAAATATACATAATTCTTAGGCAAGAGGTGGACTCCTCTAAGCTACTAAGTTTAGATGGAAAGGATAACTAGCATGTTGAGCTATCTCTTGGAGCCTTGAAAGTTTAACAAATGTTTTGATGATAAACTAATCAAAATTATCAACCCATCACATTCTCCAATCAATGGAGGTTTGGATGCACTTCAAAGGAATGCCACCAACAAATATAAGGCAAAATGAATGAATGTGCCTCACTAAAGCATATATTAGCTTGAGAAATCAATATGAGAAGAAAGGTGAAATTTTAGCATGCTTGTTGATATATTAAAATAAATACACTTGCCCACCAATGGTGCTCACAACAATATCTTGCATTGTGATAGAAATTTAAAATATTGAGTTGATTCATTTCAAAACATTTTTTTGATTCTTTTGCGTTTACAATATGTCAAAGTCGGTTGGACACTCATGGCCACACGTGATACAACAACTATCTACCATTTTTGTTTCTTTTGTTTGGGACGGAATGTAAGCAAGGTTGCTTTTTGCATGTGTCCCCTAACAAAAAAATCTTTTTTTTTTGGGGGATTTTTTGGGCACCAGGGAAGACAAGTTTCATTATGAAAAGAGAATCCCCAAAAAATTAAAGGACAAAGAAAGGGAAGGAAATAAATGCAAATCAAAGGAAATGTGACACAAAACAAAAGTACCCATCACAATGAATGGTCGGAAAATGAAATAGTGTGTCAAAAGAGAGGTGTGGAATACTTTTGCATGTCACATAATCTTCAAGAAAGGAGACTAAGTGGAAGAGAGCTAAGGGTGTTCCTAAGTTGAGACTAGGTAGTCAAGTTTCACTTCCTCCTTTCTCTTCAAGTTTGTAATGTGCATATTTATTTTCAGTGTTATGTTGGGATGTAGTTTTGCTTGTATCCTCATCTCAAATATTTATCCACATGGAAATGGGATTATCCAACACCCCACCCAAATCCACAAATATGATTTTTATTTTTATGTTCAACATCAAAACTTTGTCAACCCACCCCATGACCTAGGCATTTTGAGAAGATGCACAACGACAAGTAGAAAAGAAAATTAAAAAATTTCTTATGACAAGAAAGCTAGGTAAGCTAAGAATTTTTTAATAGGAAAAAATATGACTGAATGGAAGTATTTATGGTGCCAAACCAAGTGTGCTTTTATTTTCTTGAATTGATGACAAAACACAAGTTCCAATGTTAACATTTTAAAATACCAATAAGTCCCCCACCAACTTAAATCTTTGCAATACCACCCATAGTGAAGAACCAATCATCTTCAATGCCGAAGTAAGAAAATGATTAAAAAATTAGAATATATTGAGTGTTTTTTTTTCCTTGAGTTGGTTTCATGTGATTGACCATTTCAACCTTATTTTAATTTCATTTTAGTGGTCCTTAGATGGGATATGAAGTTTTCAGCATCCATCTTTAGTGAAAAACACTACTTGCAATGTCAAGGTTAACCATAATAACAAACCCAAACCACCTAAAGGGAGCATCAATTGTAAGAAAGAGCATTTTTACATGATTGCCATTTGCCAATTATTCTGATATTATCAACAAGCCAGGCAGCCTTTCACAGGCTCCAATAGCCATCCCTTCACATTAAGTCCACTGGCAAGCATAATATATATTTGTGTGCATTGTTTTCAAAAACTTGCAAATGTCCGACAAAGACAAGAAGATTGAGCAACTGCTTGTGTCTAGGAAAATGGGTCTAATCCTAATGTTGAGAAACATAACTTGAAGCAGCTTTCAAGTTATTGTGTGTATGGGTATGTGTCTATATATATATATGTTTGTTTGCAATTTGCAGATCAGGTGTGTATGTTATAAATAACTGTGCAACAAATGTTTTATGACAAGTGTTGTAATCTCTTCACACAAAAAAATTATTTATCAAAAGCTGGAAAGAAGGAAGTGATGGGTTGAATAGTAAAAGAATGATAGGGGAACCCAATGCAACTGGTCTCACATTTGGACATTTGCCCAATGTTACATGTGTGCATAAGTTAAGTTGGGAGGCTTTTGTACCCATTTTTTGGCAGATTTTCAGTGTGGGTTCAATTGGAGCCTTAAGTGGCAGGCCAAACTGAAAGGACATGTTTGTTGGTTTTCAGTTGGAATCTTCACACCATGAGCAAACCTAATGTTGTCTTCTTCTACCACTGAAGGTCGGTTGGCTTAAAAAGTTGGTTTCAACAAAACAAAAAGAGATCGTACTAGATTTGCAAAAGTATGTGTAAAATATCTTTTTGAAGTTCATTTGCAACTTTTGACTATAATATTTATATGTGTCTAAAGTGCCTTACCTTACACAAACAAAGTTCATGTGCATAGCTATGAACACAACAACAACAACAACGTCATCAAGTGCATCACCACCGTAATGGCGAATGATTCTATCAATGATTTCCAAGGCCTTCTCCTTTTCTAGTCATTTTAAAACTTAGGACTTTCATGAGGCTGACAACATCCAACTTCCAAAACCAATGACAAACTGCTACAAATAGACTTTGTTTGCCTTTCTAATGTGTTCCTCCATCAATATCACCCTTGCTTGTCGCATCACGACTATTGACTTTGGAGAACAAGGTGAAAACATTGGACCAATCATGATTGTAGAATGATTTATTGATTGTTTAATTTCACATGGGCTATTCAATTCATAAATACATTTGCAAAATATTTTAGTCCACACCAATTTGGGGTGGCAACAACAGGGGGTGCAAGATAGTGGTTCATGGGTTAGAGCTATGTTAGATCTATATTTGGAGTGGGTGTTACAAATGGATATTTGAAACAAATTTAATTCAATATTTTGAACAACTATTTTTAAGAGTTACGATCTCATATTGGCATCTTGGATCAATTTTTCACATTTGTTTGTCAATTTTACACACACCCATGTCGACTATATTTCTTGGAAGCTTCTATACATGGGGACCTCATAATAATTTCATCCAAGTCTAATACACTATAGGGGGATCCTTTGGGAAGAGTGTTGTTTTCATTAGTTTATTTTTGCACTTTCCATCCTACTGCAACAACCTATTTTACTTTTGTTTTTCCCTCATTGGTAGATGATATGCACATAGTTGATCTTGCTTCAGAGATGTTATTGTTTTTGCAATTACAATAATAGTTTATAACATTAGGTCTTTCAATGCAGCCAATGAAATGTGTAACTTGGTCTCCACAAGGGTTAAACATATATCACTTCATCCAAGTTTTCTTACACCTGAGTTTGGTCTTCATATTTTAAATGTTTTAATGGGTTCTTTGGCATTTGTGGAATCCTTTGTATCAGAGGTGCCCCAAAAGGACCTCAACATGACTGTTAGCCTTCCTATGCTTGCAAATCCTTAAGTAGCTTTTGCAATGTTTCCACTTTGTTATGCCCAATTGTTAGGCTACATATAATGTATTATATTTCCATCGCCAAATGTTTTTCAGCATTACACCAAATTTGATGTTCATACCACAATTATGTTGGAGAAGCTATTAGGTTCAAGATCCTTTGGCACCACATTGGACCATTTGGTTTGTTGTCAAATCATTTTTTTCACTTCTTCATGGGGGTTAAGCCTTCTTTAGTGGTCCAATGTGTTGTGCCCACCTTTTTAGAATGTTGAACTTTGACCGCTCTTACATTAATCTCTCATTTCCAATAGGATGATCAGCCTACTCTTGTTGATGCAATGGCACATGTATAAACCGGTATTTATTCCTTCCAAATAGCACTATGGGATACCCATGTGCTGTTACTTGAGGTCGTTTGATTACATGTCTTGTCTTTTAAGAGTTTAATGGTGTAATCCTATGTTCAAATGTAGTCTATTTAATGGACCAACTACACGAATTAAAATTTACTTCGCTTCTACCCACTACGTTAAAACATGGTTTTGTGACAGGTCATTTTTTACTATAGTTGAATTAGACCCATCGTTTGTGCCATGTTTAATCAGTTTTTTTGTCATGGATGCCATGTTTTGGTGTAATGAGCACATGTTCCTTTAGATGTTGTGTGAACATGTTTTTGCTCCTATGTAGGTCCAATAGTAAGGGCTTAGTTATCAACTTGTCTTAACACCCCTTCATTTCGTTTGTTTTCAACCCATTTCCTAATAACATTACATTACATATTTGTCTCAATACTACATCCTATGGTTGCACATCTTTCATGATGTTACTGTGGCCATACCATCAATGATTTGGGTTCCATTTGTTACACTACCCATGCAAAAGTGAACACATTGTAGACAATGATACGCTTAAAGATACCATTGCAACTATCGCATTGGAAAGTGGAACTCATGTACAAATAAAATTTTCCCACTTTTTTCGTACCATACACGGGGCCAAAAAAATATTCTCATCACTAGAGATGGTTTTCGACCCTTTGTGGACATTGTCATTGCTAATTCAACTCATACAAATTTGGTGCAGTGTGTTTCGACGACGACAACAAATGCAACAACAGTTTCCGCTTAAAACAAGGCACAATCCTACACAAAATGCACGTTAGAAGATGATTTCATTCCTCTTGCCATAGAAACCTATGGTAGTCTCCATCCTCATTTTGATTCCTTTTTTATTTTTTATGTACCTGCCAATATAGTTCACCATCAACAAACCTTTTTGGTACCTTTGATGTTTATATCTTATTATATGTAACAAATGTCAATGGCCCTCCAACATGCACAAGCCATTGTAATTCTTTAGCAAGCTACCATGCTTAGTCATAGTTATTCATCTCTTCCACACAAACTATCTAGTGCACCTCCATCATTAGTTGATTTGTGGTAGAAAATGCCCTTTCAACATTAGGTCTTCTACTTCATTATTAATGTTTTGATTGCTTTGATTTTCTTTTCATGTGTTTACATTTGCCTCAACATGCCTGTACTTTTTGTGGACGGGTTTCCCTCCTTGTTTGTATATATACAGGGCTCTCTCCCTTTCTAACAATCTTGTACATCTTAGTTTCCTTGGACTATTGCTTAAGTCTATGTTTTTGAACTCCAAAAAATGTGTGCAAAATAAATAAATGAAATGTGAAATTTTCATATATAGATGTTTACCATCATCAATCCTTGGGGAACATCACAAGCCACTATGAAAAAAAAGGGTGTTTTGCAATTGGCCTTGCAACTCATCGTATATACGATGCAACTCATTACAACTCAATTGCAATTTAATCAAAACAACTCATTTTCAACTACTATGCAACTCTATTATAACCACACACATGATGTCATGCTAATGTCATGTGACATTATGAAGATTTTTAGACATAATTTTTTTTTGAAACATTGATCTCCATTATCCATTATGATTATTAATGATGATTTAAAATTGTTGCATTTGGCACAATCAGAAATTACCACATGGCATATTAATTATATTTTGAAAAAATATTTTTAAAATATTTATTTTAGTAGCTAGGTAGGTTGTACATAACCATAGGTGGGTAGGTCTTAAGATCTACATACCTACATATTTACCTAAGACCTACTTACTTACTTACATAGGTAGATAGAGAAGTAGGACCTACTTACTTATTAAGTAGGTAAGTAAATAGGAAAGCACAAGACTAAGTGCACTAAAAAATGGCCATGAAATTTTATTTTTTATTTTATGTTTTGCCTTTAAGTTAAGCTTTTTCAAAACTCATCCCAAAATAACACATGTATTTTAATGTGAAAACATAAAAGAACAACCCTTCTTTATGTAATTTGTAACATGGGATGTGAAAATAAAGCATATGGGTTAAATGTTTTAGTTGTTCACTAATTGTAAATTAAATTACAACTATAACACTTAAGCACTCAAGGCAAGCCAAATCCAAAGGGAGGGCTTCATTGTTTTTGGTGTCTAAACAAAGCTTGAACCCCTCCTATTGTCACATTTGGTGCATTAAAAAAATAAAAAATGAAATAGAATTGAAAAAGTCATGGCCCCTCCAAATATACAAGGTGAAAAACTCAGAAAAACAAACCATCAAATGCTACAAAGACCGGTTCCCAAACACCAAGAAAATTCCTTGTATATTGTTATGTTGTTATTAAAGTTCAAAGATAATTTGTAGAACTTCAGATGATGTTCCTATAGCACTTTAAATCGTTTAAAATGAATAAAAAATAAAAAAAGTCATGAAATTTGAAAGTAAAAAGGGTCCCCAAAAAAAATAAACGTGTTTTTTAAGTTGGAAAGCTTATTTCTCTTTTTGTTATTTTTTCACTACTCATTTTCCTTTGCACTTCAAAGAAAATTTCTAAAACTTGAAGTGGCGTTCCCATAACATTTTAAATCATTCAAAATGAAACACATATGATGAAAATATAAATTATTGATGAATATGTAACCTTATTAAATTATAAATAGGTGTATTATAATCACAACATAATTGAACAATAATATTTTAATAATGGTGCACTAGTGGCCCTACTAATTGTATCAATGGGAATCATAATCAAAAATTATTTATAAATATATATATCCCAATTGGTGGTGGAAATGTGGACATGTGACATCATCGCATGTATGTACATTGTACACTAGTTGCAACATAATTGTTGCTTTAATGACACATTTATAATAGTTTAAAGTAATTGGCACACATAATTACAATGCAAGTTTTGAAAAAGTCAAACATGGTTGACTACATATGTATGTACAATGTGTATAAATCACCATATAAAATACCCATTTTCAACTCATTTGTAATTATAATACAACTAAATTGATTTTTTAATGTGGCAATCTATATATTAATACACTGTATTTTTAAGAGGATACTTGCACCATAGTTGTATTACCTAAATGATAGTTGCATAATAATTGTATATGAACTTTTTTTTTAAATTTAGTTTTAGGGTAGTGTGGTTTTGGTGGACACGATTTTTCATAGTGAGCATTCACAAGGGTGGAAAATTACAATACTCTTTAAAGTGAAACACCTATTACATACACATTAAAAGGAAGGACATGTTTCCTTGTAATTAGCCCCAAAGATTTATAAGCTTCTAGGTTTGGACAAATGTTGTGTAGGGGTGCAATCACAATCCAATGAACCAAAAAGGGCATCAAACCATAAAGAAAAATAGTCAAAATTAGATAAATATTTATGTTTTGCCATTTAAAGCCATGGCAATCACAACAAGTTTTTTTTTTTCATTCATATGAATGTCAAGGAATTCAAACCAAAAATCCATTTGATGACGTTTTAAATTTAAGTTTTGATTTAAAACCTTTAAAAATGAATAACAATGCATCAAACAGAGTCAATTTTGCAAAGGATTATCAAAAGGATTCATATAATAAAACACATTTGACGAGAAAAAAATTAATAAGATAAAGACCTATTAACCACATTAAAAAATAATTCATACCTTAAGATATGTGGAATTGTAAAACTTTGAAAATTCACAAAACTTTCCAAAATTTTAAAACTTCAAAAGTCCTTTGCCACACATAAATGGGGTAAAATGTACATGATGTGTTAAAAAATGTTGTAGTTTATTATACAAGAAAACATAAAAATGTATAAAAATAAATTTTGGTTATGATTTGAAATTGTTATCAATTTTAACAATGAAACACTGAATTTACAAGGAATCAAGACCCTTTCCAAAATTCATATCTATTTTTAAATGATGAAGAATTTTTTTTGTCATGTACTTGGACAAATATAAACATTTATGTGAGCAAGTTGCAAAAAAAATTGTTTCACAATTTATTTAGATGAAAAACAAATTGGGAAAAAGGAAATGCAGTCCTTTTTAATAGTAATTTTGTTGGTTCATTGTATCCCATTTGCAACCATAGTTATGTTTTTTCCTATGTTGGACAGTTCTTTGGAGGAAAACAATTCATAATCAAAGAGTCATTGATTTTAATTATTTAAAAACCCTTAAAGAACTAGAAAAAATTGATGGTTTTTTGTCTAGTTTTTTTTTTTTTTATCATATTTTTGAAAGCCACAATTTATATGTCAAAACTAGTTTTTTGAAATTTTCAAGAACCAACAAGTGGGTATATACCCAAGTTGATAATTGGTGGGTATCTATCATTCACTTTAAGAATTGACCCCAACACTAGTTTTTTCCCAATACCTCAGGTTGCACCTCCACATCAACATAAAATAATTCAAAAAATGGAGAATAAAATGTTGACATTGGTCAAAACTAGGAAATTTCACCACAAGAGATTTCTTGGAGGTGTGAATGTTGTTTAATACTATAGCTTTTTTAACATACCAAGCGGGTATATAGGCCAAAAATATATATATCAATAATTGAAGGTGTATCTTATGGGGTATCTACCACATATTGAATAAATGGTATGTCCATGGGCATATCAAAGTAAAGAATTATGGATTTTAAAAAAAATAGTTTTCAAGTAGGATATGTACCTAGACAATCCAAATTTTATATTCTAGTTAAGTCATCCATAATTGCCCTAGGTGTAAACCAAGGGTTAGTGGGTACCCAATTTGGCAAGTTAGAATCACCAATTTGGGTTAGTAAAACCCAAATCAAAACTAGGTCTGATTTTTGGAACGAGTTTTTAGAACATAAATTGAACCAAACCTAAGATTTCATTTTTTGAAGGACTAGATTTAGGATTTTTGAAACACAAAGGACTAGAACTTGAGGCTAACCAAAGATTAATTAAAAATTAATTGGTAGTTCTTATCGAGGTTATATAAAACCAAACCAAAAATTGGATTGATTTAAAACCAAAATCAAAATTATTTTTTTCTTAAAAACCTGACCAAGAATTAAATTCTAAGTTCCATTTCTTTTGCAAACTAGAATTAGATGTAATTTATTTTTTTATGAACTACGAAGTAGAGGTTCTTCATAAATATCAAGAACCGCCCAACACTAATGTAAACACATTAGATAGGTGAATGAAGGATAGAACCTGCTAAACATTAATTCACACCCGAAAAAACTCCATCATAATTGAGTTCAATATCTTAGGGAACACAATGGATAATGTTTAATTCATGGGAGCTTGATTCCACACAAAATTATATAATGGTGCCAAAATCTATTGTTTGCAATTAACACCTAGTTTCCATATGCTAGAATAATGAGCATCACCCCTATTCTCTTAAGGTTAATTGTAACAAAAAACCAGACTACATAATATATTGACAATCTTACAATCTGGATAAAGGTAAGTTCATGGTAGGGTAGGCCAAAATGGCAAGAATTTACAAATTTGAAAGTCCATTTCCTTTGTATATTTTTGGAGCCCTGAAATGTTTTTTGTAGTTAAGTAGTAATAATGCATTGATTCCAAGCGACTTTTTTTTGTTAAAATTTGTATTTTTGTAGAACTCATTAATTAAAACATACTTGCAAAATTTCAAAATAAATCATGTTTTTTTCAAGATGAATTGGACTTTTGAGAAAATATGTTTGTTTTCACCAAATAGAAATTCATAGATCATAAAATTCATTAGATATAAATCAAACCATTTCAAGCTTGATTTCATTATTATATTTTAAAATAAAAAGCAATTCCCGAAATGTTTTTGAAGTTCATCATGGAATCAAACCAAAGTCCATTTGTCATGCGAAAAGAGGTAGCCAGTTTAGTGTGAACGCTTGCTGATTTTTTGGTGTTTGTTGATTTATTAGCCGTCATCTTATTACAGCACCCCGTTACTACTGCATGGGAGTGGGGGAAGAATGGAATGGAAAAGAGAAGCTTATGACAGAAGCTGAGCAAGGAATGACGGTTGAAGTAGAGAAGCTTGGTAGAGCAGCTGATAAGGGAAAAGAAGCTCAAGGTTGGCAGTAAGGTGGCTGATTTTTGTGAGAGATGTATAAATCAACATTAGAGATGACTAAGATAGACAGATAGACACAGGAAGATGAGAGGATTTCGTGGAGAGAAAGCAGAAGAGAACTTGTAGAAGATAGCAGCTTCAGGTCTGCAATATGAGAGCTTCACGAGAGGCGGTTGTTGAAGAGGAGAAGGCAGATTGTGCTAGACGAAAAAGGAGTGGTGTAGATAGAAGAGTAGATCGGCAGATTTTTGGCAGTAAGGTGGCTGATTTTTTTTTGTGAGAGGCGTAGATTAGCACTAGAGAAGAACAAGAAGAGAAGAAGGACGAGATTTTTGTGAATGCAGAGGAGCTTAGAAGATTTCTAGTTGCTGATTTCTTCCGCTGCGTTAGTAACTGGAGGATAGCTAGCTCCTGATCTGATGAAAAGTTAGGTCGAAATTAGGGGTCGATGTTGTACACAGGTGAAGTTTAGAAGGTGGCAGATGAACAGGAAGGTGCATGAATAGATAAGTTTGATCGATCTGTTTTTGAGCGCAGATTTTGGTTGAAGCTGTTGTTTTGTGAGTCTTCTGATGTCAAGAAAGCTTGCGCTTTCGAGATTGTACATATTCTGTAAATGCAATGGAAATTTTCTTTGTCTGATACCTGTATGAGCGGTGAGGAAGAAGAAGGATACTTGAAGTTGGTCAGCAGTTGTTGTGTGAGAAGGTTTGGAGTTCTGTGTGAGTAGAGAAGATCAGCAGAGTTCAGTCGACAGGGTTCATTGGCCACAGTAGATGTGCTGTGCGTTCTATGGACCCCTCCTTTTTGGTGACACATTCACTTAATTGTTGGTAGTGTTACATACCTTGATTGTCAATTTCAAAAGTCCATAACTCCTATAATTTTATATTTTTTTCATACCAATCAATTTCATTACATAAATATTGAGGTCTATACTTTCAAAATGAGTCCCATTTAACAATTCCATAATGTACAAAACAATATAGTAATTAAAATCAAATTTTGGTTGTAGAAAAATGAACTGTGTTATTCCAAAAATGGTCCACCCTACCATGCATCCACCCATAATAACAAAATGATATAAAACCTTTGTTCCATACATAATGTTGAAACAAACTACCTCAACAAACCTACACTTGTCATGGAACACATTTTAAACAAGTCCCATTATTTATTTATTTGTGTAATGATGGGTTGCTCATGTAGTCCCATCAATCCATTTCTAAACAAAATTGAGTACAATCCTTCATAAATATACCAAAAGACATGTTCAAATTCCAAATCTCTTTCATAAAATTTTTAAAAAAAACCCATTTGAAATATTGATTCATTTCAAAAGAATGATATATGGGCATGGCCCAAGCCATGGTTACCTATTATATACATACAATGCAAAACATTTTACACCAATAATGTCCTTGTAGTGCAAATTCACAAATGAATATTTTGAAGTTTAACTACTTGTCATTACATGTTCTCTGTATTGAACGTTGTTTGACAATAAAAATTCAGCTACATAATTGGGTTTCAAAATTAACTTGAAACCTGGAAATAAATGGGTTGAAATTTTTAACTCCAACAAGCTATAGTGGTCGATTTAGAATGCGAAGCTCATGGGTTCTTTTACCAACTCCATGTCAATGAGAACTTCAAAATTTAAAAAATAACCAAGTTGAAAGGAGCATGAGCATAACATAGGCATTTGAATATTAAGACAATACATGTAGAACCAAACATGGTTGTTGGCGTGGATTTGTGCATTTAAGCATTTCACACAATGAATTTTTTGAGCAATATCTTAGCACCCTAGAAGCCAACTCCAACTTGGAAAAAAAGCTTAACAAATGTGGATGACATGTAATGATTTTTCGTTGCTCCTCCTTCCATGTCATGCAATCTGCACATCACATAATCACATTTAAGACATACATTATATTGTGATTCCATGCTATTGGTAGCAACTCTAAAATGGCATTTTTGTAAGTCAATCACAATGTAAAATCACAAATGTTAGTTATTTGGACACCAATTGTGAAGACATTGGTGGGCATGGACAACATTTGTATTTTATTCAAGGTTTAATGTTGACATTTTGTGTGCACACCAAGGTTGGTTTCATATCTAGGTGCATAGGTAAAAGCAGTCGATTATGAGTAAAAGGAACCAAACCATGTTTTTTTTATGGGGAACTTCCAAAACTTCCCCCCAATTATTGTGATATAAAAAAAACTTAAATGATTTTTTTATGATTTGTTTTAGGCTTTAAGGGAACAATTTTGTTGGGAGGGGGCTAGGGGTGGCACCAAAAAGTCCCATTTTTCTTTGCAAAAAAATAAGGAAAAAAATGACCCCATTTTATAGTGGGGTGCAATTTTTAACCAAGATCCGCGGAATCAAATATTTAAAAATTTCAGCATGTATTTAGAATCCAAAAGCTACAAAAATCATTTTCAGATCACTAAGAATAGTCACTTATAACTTCAAATTGCTTTTGTACACCAACTTAAGTTTCAAAATAAATAAATTTAAAGACTAATAAACCATTATATTACTTCTATAAACCTCTATAATTTACTTTTATAAACTAATTCACATTTTTGGAATTGTGAATAAATGTTATATAAAACTCAAGTAGATTGTTTCCAATGTTCCAAATTCCACTACATATATAAACAAAGACTTCCAAGAACACTAAAATGGATGAACAAAACTTTAAAGCCATTTCCAAAAGCCAAACTTTAAGGTTCCACTTGGAAATTAAATTATAAAGTTTAGAAAAAAAAATTAAAACCCCAAGCCATGTGTAGACCTTTAAAAAATATATCAACAAAGTTGTAAAAAATGATTCTTACTGGAAAAAAGTTCAATTACACACATTCTACGATTAAGCAACCATGAACTCTGGTCAAGTTCTTACAAATCAATATTCATTAGATTAAGTCCAACTTTTTATGATATGTACATAATGTATTCACAATAAATTTTTATTATATATATAATTTTAGATTTAT
The DNA here is from genome assembly GCA_963920785.1 of Sphagnum contortum. NCBI lineage: Eukaryota > Viridiplantae > Streptophyta > Sphagnopsida > Sphagnales > Sphagnaceae > Sphagnum > Sphagnum contortum. The sequence continues at coordinate 7,706,314 of OY987276.1, read as the reverse complement.
TTTATAATCCAAAATTCAAAAAATTAAGTAATGTTTATAACTGCTAATGGTACATGTTATATGACTTCACCCAATTATGTCATGGTAATCTCATAAAAATTCCAAGAATAGATTGGATATAATATAGATGTCCTTTTGAATCCTTTTAAATAATTTGGGTCCTTGTTCTAATTATAATTTTTTAAAAATGCATTAATTAATGCAATTGACATCAAAAAAGCTTCATGGATAAGTAATGCATACATCTATGTTTGGCAATCTTCATATAATGCATTTGATTAAATAATATACAATATGACTACATTCACAATTGGGGTACACAAAAGAAATGTCTTGCTTTAAAATCACTTTTAAAGCACGAGAAGAAATCTTATCCCTTTTCACCCCCACATGTTTGAATATTGTCCAATTTAACTACATTTCAACTACATTTAGCCACCTTAAGTTTGCAAGTGGTTTGTTGCACTAATTAATAGTCAATGTTGTCCATAATTGTTACAATTATTATGTTGTTCATTTCTGAATATAATTTGAACCCTATTTGTTTTTTTAATAATTTTAAGTTGTTAATGTGGAAATTGAAGTAGCTTTTAATTTTGTTTATACAACGCATTATAGTGGATTAATGATTTTTTTAAAAATTTGCAACCACTACTTATGAGTTACATTTTACATTTACCATAGCATTTTACATTTACATGTAACAATTTAAAGACCCTATGTTTATATTAAAATGAATTAGTGATTTTTTTCACATCTATTCAATTTTCAACATGTGTACATGAGTTAAACCATTCACATTTAATATGTTAAAACCAATATTCACAAATTGCATCTTGCATTTATTAAAATACATCTTGAAACACATGTAACTTAATGCTTTGTAATTATATTTGAATGGTTTAGTGAGTTTTTTCACATTTTTTGAACTATCAACATCTTTACATGAATTAAAAATCATCCATTTTGAACTTATTGAAACCATTACTCAAATGTTACATATTACACTTATTATTATATATTGAAACACACATAACAATTTAATATTTCACATTTATACTTGAATTTTTTCACATCTCTTGAATTATCAACATCTGCACATGAGTTGAATCATTCACTTTGAATGTGTTAAATCCATTATTCAGAAATTACATTTTGTATTCCCCATAACTCTTTGAAATGGATATATAAAACCTAAACAAGTTTCATATTTATATTTGAATGGGTTAGTGTTTAGGTCAAATGTTCATGCATGCAAAATTTAGGATGCATGTAAAACTTTAATATCATCCACAAAACGATTTAACCATGTACATAGAGGTATAAATATGTTAAAATGTTTTTATATTTTGGTTACAAGTCCTAGAACCCATTGTAGAATTACTTAATTAAAAAAATAAAATTAGAAATTGTTTTGGTTTTCTTAATTAGAAAATCCTTTGTTGATGTTGATGGCCCTTTTTTATGTTTGCAAAATGGTGGAAATTCACCCACAAAAAAATATTTAGTTACATCATTAATATTTATTTCAACATTTTCGAAAAAATTTGGATAAGTTTACATTGATTTCAAATATTGAACTTAAAACTTTTGAAATAAATCTGATTTTGGAACTCATTTTTTATTTAAGGTTGGAATTATTATAATTATATTACAATATTTAGTCATTAATATTATGTTTTCTTTCAAGTTTTTTTTCTCAACGTTTTGGCAATTTTTGTTCTTATTTACATTTTTCATTGAATTTTCACTATTTTTTAAAAACAATTCCCAATAAGAATTAGTAAGTTAGAAAAACTCAAAACCAAAAAAAAAAAATGTTGGGTGGGGGATGGTTCAATCCAACTCTTTAATGCCAAAATTTCACCAAATTATGTTACTTTTAATTTTACAAAGGAAACTCCAATTTTTTGTGTGTATATCTCAATTTTTCTTTACCCCAATTTGTTACTCCCTTTCCAAATAAGACACAAAATGAACTTGATATGAGACAATCAATATGGGAAGATTGGAAGAAGGGACCAAAACCACAATGGAAGTGGATTCTAGTATAATAAAGATGGCAACCAAAAGTATTCAAGTTACATTAGAAACCATTGAGGCCACCATAGAAACTATGTAGCCTGCAACAATGGTTATAATCCTAGAATTAGAGGAGGTTACTAAAAACTCCTTATAGGAGGACATAATCAAAATTGCTCCCATGGCAGAGTAAATAGTTTTTGTAGGGTTTAAAATAAGATTTCCTTGATCCCAAGGACTTGATTTGAATTAAAATGGAGGATAACATTAAGGCTATAAACTTTTTGGGCCAATTTTGTGGACTTGGACTTTTGGAACTGAACTCCCGTTGTAATTGATTTTATTTTAACATCAAAATTTGTATATAACCAGAAATTGATACTAAATCAAAAAGGTTTTTCTTACATTAGATGTTTATTTATAGAAACCAAACATTTAGTTATAATTATTGACTTTTGTTCTAGATTCTAGATGTATGATAAGATTGGGTAATTGGTAGTTTAAGAGGTTTTCTAGGGATTTAAAAAAAAAAAAATCTTAAGACCCCCATCATTTTCTAATGGCCTTGAAGCCTTCTCATAGGGAATGTTGATGGATCTTTCTAGAAGGGAGATGTCAATTTTTGCATTCTAAAGCTTTTAGAATGAAAGTGATTCTTGTTTTTGCTCCAAAAGTAATTTTTTGTACGTTGTGTTGAACTTGTCTTCTCTACTTATTTTGTTTGCTAGCTTTGGAAATGTTATAAAATGATTCATTGCAAGTTTTTTATTTTGCATAAAAGACATTGGTAGGTTATTTGCCTAATGTTTTTCCTATGTTTTAATGTGATCATTTGTCACTAACAACGAGTAGATTTGGGGTTTTCATGTTTGTATTGATTTTCAATTACTAAAGTATTTTAAACATTCAATAATTCACTGGGTGAGCCTACATGTTGTCTTGTGGACCCCTTCCACATGAGACATCATAATATATTCTCCCTCCATTGAAAGGTTTGACATTTCAATGGCCACATTATCTATTGATCCATTAGTGGCTGGTACAAACATGTTATCTAATGGTTAAAGGCCAATCCCCCCACAACTACCAAATAATGCCTTCACTTGTGCTTATGCTTTTGAACAAATCACAAGACTATTTGTCCACTGCCATCATGTCGATAGCTCAAATGGAAGAACATTTTGTCATTGTGGTACAAGATGATAATGTTGCAAAACTTAGATTCCACCTTGCTTAACTTGTCCAAGGTCATCAAATACCATGGATCCCACACATTTTGCTTACTTTCCATTGAAAAAACATAAGAACAATATATTTGATGAAGGGATTAATTATAATAATATTGTTAGGTTCCACCTTAAAGGCTAGACAATGAAATTTAGTACCAACTGCAAATGAAATATGGCGATTTGAAATGTCAAACACTCATAAAAAGGTTTCACCCCTCCCTCTCAAGGTATATGTCACGGACGTGACAGTGTGAAACCAACTTTCTAACATTGGAGTTTCTAATAATATCTTAGCATTGGAGTTTACAACAATATTTTAGCATTGGAGTTTCCAATAGTATCTAACATTGGAGTTTCCAATAATATCTTAGCATTGGAGTTTCCAATAGTATCTAGCATTGGAGTTTCCAATAATATCTTAGCATTGGAGTTTCCAATAGTATCTAGCATTGGAGTTTCCAATAATATCTTAGCATTGGAGTTTCCAATAATATCTTAGCATTGGAGTTTCCAATAGTATTTTAGCAATATAAATAGAGGACCTTGAGACTTTGTCCCTCACTCTCGTCAACACTAGTTGTATTTGCTCTTCCAATATCAATACTACTTCCAGCTTTCTTTTTTTCTTTGAGTGTTATTGATTCTAGTTTTGAAGCTTCAAATGCTATTCCCAGTTTTGGTGTGAGTTGTTGTGTTATTAGTTCTAGTTCCTAAGCTTCTAGTGTTATTTCCAGTTTTTTGTGTGAGTTGCTGTCCGCAACAGTTTGACGAGAGTACACTACCAAGATGGGTGATGCTTCCAACATCCAGATGCACGATGTGGTTGCCATGCTGCAACAACTACGACAAGAAAATGCCAACCTACGAAATGCCATGGAACAGCTTCAAGTTGCTCACGCTCCAGTCCATGTTCCAGTTCCACAAGTGCCAAAAGAACCTCGAGTAAGCTTGCCAGAGAAGTTTGACGGAGATCGTACAAAACTTCGAGATTTTGTCAATCAAGTTCGACTTGTCTTTCGTCTCCAACCACACAGATACGCAACAGAAGAAACACAAGTTGGGCTCATTGGATCACTGCTCACCGGAACTGCATTATCTTGGTTTTCGTCACTATTAGAGAAGGATTCTCCACTTCTGGCAGACCTTGATCAATTCTTGGAGGAATTCAGCAGAACATTTGGAGAGAGAGATCGAGCCTTTATAGCAACAACAAAACTTCGAACACTACAACAACGATCACGCCCAGCTTCAGCATACGTTGCAGAATTTCAACAACTTGCATGTGACCTTGATTGGAACGACACAGCTCTCATCACCATGTTCCGATGGGGACTCCGCGATGATATCAAAACCTTGTTGCTAAACTTGCCCAAACCAACTACTTTGTCGGAAGCCATTACTCAAGCAATCGACTGCGACAACCGGTTGTTCGAGCAACGACAGGAACGACGACTGCTCTTTGGATCATATCGAGCGGATTACACAGCTCCAACCCGCCAAACATCTTCAAGCACTTCGACCCCAGAGCCCATGCAAATTGACACTTCGAGGGTTAGGAAGCTAACCGAAGAAGAGAAAGAACGACGTCGCAGGGAGCACTTGTGTTTTTATTGTGGAGGTAAGGACCACAGCTTAAACAACTGCCCTTTGAAACCTCAGGGGCCAAAGGTGCACAAATTTCGATACACCTTGAGCACTTCTGAGCCAAAACATGAGGAAATCGAATCGGAAAACGACAACAGCCAGCCACATTAAGGACCGTGCGGCTGACCAGTATTACCACGTCATTAGGTCCTATCTTATCCTCTGAACCTTCTCGTTGTTTTAATATCCCGCTTAAAATAGATTTTCATCCACATAGCATAAAAGTTAAAGCCTTGTTAGATTCTGGAGCCTCTGCTTGTTTTATTGATAAAAATTTTGTGAAACGTCATAATCTTCCTATAGTCCTCAAGAAATCCCCTGTGGCAGTAGAGGTTATCGACGGTAGACCTTTGATTTCAGGAGATGTCACTCACAAAACTAAACCCTTAGACATTATCCTAGAAGGACACCGAAGTACTATTGTATTCAATATCATTAGTTCTCCCTCTAATCCTCTTGTCTTAGGTCTCTCTTGGTTAGAGATGATTAACCCGGATATAGATTGGAAAAAGCGAAAACTAACATATCGAACCATAGTTTCTCATATTTCGTCTAGACACCCTAGGAATGTTCCAAATCCGTGTCCTTACCAAGTCCAAAGGTCCGCGGTAGAAGTTCCATTGATGGTCGGTGCCCGAGCCTTCATGAGGGCTGCCAAGAATGGGAATATGTTTGCAATTTATGCAATTCCGACATCTCAACCTGTTCAAGAACCAATCAAGTTACCAGCAAAATATGAGGAGTATCGGGACGTGTTTGAGAAGAAGAACGCTGATACACTTCCTCAACATTGATCTTATGATTGTGGCATCGAGCTCCAAAAAGATGCACAACCTCCCTTTGGTCCAATCTATAGTCTCTCCCAAAACGAGCTTGCTGCATTACGAGATTACCTTGATGAAAATCTCGCGAAGAACTTCATTCAACATTCTAAATCACCTGCTGGAGCTCCTATCCTGTTTGTCAAGAAAAAAGACGGCTCCCTTCGGATGTGCGTGGATTATCGTGGACTAAACAAGGTCACAATTAAGAACCGGTATCCATTGTCGCTTATTTCAGGACTTCTTGACCAACTCGGTCAAGCAAAGATCTACACCAAGTTTGATCTTCGTGGAGCATACAACCTAGTACGTATAAAGGAAGGTGACGAATGGAAGACGGCGTTCCGAACTAGGTACGGACACTTTGAATACAATGTCATGCCTTTTGGTCTTACCAACGCACCTGCCGTCTTTCAACACTTGATGAATGACGTATTCCGAGAATTTTTAGATGATTTTGTTGTATGTTATCTCGACGACATATTGGTTTTCTCCAAGAATGAAGAAGAACACATCAACCATGTCCGGCTAGTTTTGGAGAAACTACGCACTGCTGGACTGTACGCCAAGCTGGAGAAATGCGTTTTCCACCAACCCCAAGTCGAATTCTTGGGCTACATCATTTCTGGAGAGGGTTTATCCATGGACCCGCAGAAAATTCGGACAGTTATCGAGTGGAAGAAACCGGCTACCATTCGAGAAGTACAATGCTTCCTCGGTTTTGCGAACTTTTATCGAATCTTCATCCGAAACTATTCCAAGATTGCCGCTCCGTTGACCCGATTAACTTGCAAAGACAAGCTCGAGTGGAATGCGGAAGCAGACCAAGCATTTGAAACTCTGAAGAAGGCATTTACAACGGCGCCTATTCTGACGCATCCTGACTTCCAGAAGCCGTTTTTTTAGAAACGGATGCTTCTGACTTTGCTCTTGGAGCGGTCCTTTCACAACCCGACAAAGACGGACGCCTTCACCCTATCGCATTTCACTCACGAAAATTTACTGCTGCCGAGATCAATTATGAGATTCACGACAAGGAGCTTTTAGCCATTGTCGATTCGTTCCAAGAGTGGCGTCATTTTCTTGAAGGAGCTCAACATCTAATCACGGTCCACACCGATCATAAGAACCTTGAATATTTCATGTCTGCCAAGGTACTGAATCGACGACAAGCTCGTTGGAGTATATCACTTTCGCGCTTCAACTTTGTCATCACATACCGTCCCGGTTCCAAGCAAATTCAGTCCGATGCTCTTTCCCGACGAGCGTATCTTGCACCAAGGGAAGGAGATGCAGCTTACGACCAACAAAAGACTACCCTTATCAAACCCGAACAACTTCAGTTGAAGATCATACGCACCATAACTTCAGTGGATGCATCTTTTCTCCAAGATATCCGAATAAGTTTAAACTTTGATCCTTTGGCTTTGAAATTGAAGAACAATGCTGGCATCTTCAATCCTAGAGAATTTCCAAGTCCAGGCTCAGATCCAGAATCCCTGGATCACCCTACTTCCAGTTCACAGGGTTCCAGATCGCATAATGTTGATCCAAGATTCCAGTTCCACGACGGGCTGTTATATTACCAGGGACTACTTTATGTCCCTGAAGGTCCATGCCAACTCCAAGTGCTCCAGTCTCGACATGACTCTCCATCGGCTGGACACTTTGGTTACAACAAGACTATGGAGCTGATATCCAGAGACTTTTGGTGGCCCCAAATGTGGAAAACTGTGAAGGACTATGTCACGACGTGTGACACCTGCTCTAGATCTAAGATCCCTCGTCATCAGCCATACGGGTTACTCCAACCGCTGCCGATTCCAGAAACCCCATGGACATCCATATCCATGGATTTCATTGTGGACCTTCCAAAGTCCAAATCTTTTGATTCAGTTTTTGTTGTGGTGGACCGGTTGACAAAGATGGCACACTTTGTGCCTTGTAACAAAACTATCACAGGTAAAGAAACGGCACGACTTTTCTTGGAGAATGTGTACAAATATCATGGACTTCCCAACGATATCATATCCGATCGTGGTACACAGTTCACGTCCAAGTTCTGGCAATCCCTGTTCAAGATCTTACAAGTGAAGACCAATCTATCATCAGCATATCATCCTCAAACGGATGGACAAACCGAACGAGTGAATCAAGTATTGGAGCAATATTTAAGGTGCTTCATCAACTACCATCAAGACAATTGGGTGGATCTACTTCCAGTCGCAGAGTTTGCCTACAACAATACATTTCAAGAGTCCATCCATCAAACTCCATTTTTCGCAAACTATGGATATCATCCACGATTTGACTCTTTGAACTTGAGTTTGGCAGAAAATCCGGCTGCACAAGATCTGGTCACCAGACTTCTGGAAATCCACAAAGACATGAAGGCAAGGCTTGTAGAAGCTCAAGAGCGGCAGAAGAGAAATGCAGACAAATCCCGAAAGCAAAATCCAAACATCTCGGTTGGAGATAAAGTTTGGCTTTTACGTCGCAATTTGAAGACTCGCCGACCGAACGACAAACTTGACTATCGTCGTCTTGGACCTTTTCGCGTGATTAAGCAGGTCAACGAGGTAGCATACAAGTTGGACCTGCCATCATCTATGAAAATTCATCTAGTGTTTCATGTTTCCTTGCTTGAACCATATAAAGAATCGTCTATTCCAGGACGGTTGCCAGCACCTCCGCCACCAATCGAGATTAACAGAGAAGAAGAATTTGAAGTTTCTAGGATCATCGACTCCCGCATCAATCGAAGGAAATTAAAATATCTTGTACATTGGCAGGGCTATGACATAAGCGAGCGAACTTGGGAAACTGCTGCTAATCTTGCTAATGCTCCCAAAATGATCAACAAATTTCATCGTCAGTACCCAACAAAACCAAGTGCCAAAGATATTTGAATCCAACATGTCTAGATCAACACCACACCATGTAAATATCACATGGACTTCTTGTAATAGATTTTTAGTTTTAGTTTTTGATAAGATACATAGAACAACTCGTAGGAACTCGTTGCTTGAAGGGGGGGTGATGTCACGGACGTGACAGTGTGAAACCAACTTTCTAACATTGGAGTTTCTAATAATATCTTAGCATTGGAGTTTACAACAATATCTTAGCATTGGAGTTTACAACAATATCTTAGCATTGGAGTTTCCAATAGTATCTAACATTGGAGTTTCCAATAATATCTTAGCATTGGAGTTTCCAATAGTATCTAGCATTGGAGTTTCCAATAATATCTTAGCATTGGAGTTTCCAATAGTATCTAGCATTGGAGTTTCCAATAATATCTTAGCATTGGAGTTTCCAATAATATCTTAGCATTGGAGTTTCCAATAGTATTTTAGCAGTATAAATAGAGGACCTTGAGACTTTGTCCCTCACTCTCGTCAACACTAGTTGTATTTGCTCTTCCAATATCAATACTACTTCCAGCTTTCTTTCTTTCTTTGAGTGTTATTGATTCTAGTTTTGAAGCTTCAAATGCTATTCCCAGTTTTGGTGTGAGTTGTTGTGTTATTAGTTCTAGTTCCTAAGCTTCTAGTGTTATTTCCAGTTTTTTGTGTGAGTTGCTGTCCGCAACAGTATATGGTAATCATCGCTTGTTAAACAACACAAAGTCCACATACCTCAAAGGAGAAAGTGAATGCATGTTCCAATTTTATCCAACACAATTATGTGAAAACACAGTATAATGGGGACACTTTCAGCGAGAAAATGTTTTTTTTTAAATAAATTTTGTATTGTCTTAGGGGTAATGTTTTTTGGGTTTCATTTAACATTTTGATAAACATGTGTAAAATGGATTTTGATACAAAGGCTTCTAAAATAATTCTTATTAATATCTTTTGAATGAAAGTAAATTTTCAACAAATGTTTTTCAACATAAATATGGTTATTTGATTAAAAAACCTGATTCAGATGTTCTTTGTGAAATCACATGAGTGGAACTTTTCATATGAAATTGAAATGGTACAATCAACTCATATTGAATATATGATTAAATACTTCATCAAATGTTGTTATTATTTGAATCATTTTTAGAATATATTTGCACTTTGCAAAATAGTATATTGGTACATGTATTAATTTTTTACAAATGTATTATTTAATCATTGAATATCAATAAAAAATTATAGTTTATTTTGACAATTGCATTATTTGAGAGTTGAACTACCTTATTTTGAGTATAATTTATGAAGACCTCTTATGATATTGGCTTGGTGAAAATTGGAATTCTCATAGTTTCAAAACACAACATTTACATGACAACATTGTTTGACCACCATAATCTATGTTCACCTAGTTTCACAACTAAAATGATTTAGTTGCCACAAAAATGGTGACCAAAAAGATTTGATCACCTTAGGAATGATGATTGAATAATTTTGATCATTGTAGGTTTGACAACTAAAAAATTGTGATCACCCCAACAATGGTGACCAAATTGTTTTGATTGCCTTAATAATGGTGACTAAAACATTTTTGGTCATCAAACCTTTGATGATTGAATAGTTTCAGTCACTAGAAGTTTGGTGACTAAATTTTTTTGATTGCCCTTGTAATGGTGATTGAAAAATTTTAGTTACTAAACTTGCAACAACGATTAAATGATGTGATGTCCCCCACTAAATAGTAATGTCCTTGATTGGAACATGAAATTGATTGATGTGCACCACCCTTTTTGCTTCTAGTAGTAAATGAATTAACAATTCTAAAGTAAAGGTGTTGAACAAACAATCAAATTTTCATGCTTGCACAATTTTCCTTTTAATTTGCAAATAATGGGGATTTTTTCTTTTGGACTATGGAAATTGTTTGTTGTGGTAATTGTGAGAGGATTGGTCAATTTTAAAAATTTAACCTTTTTTTAAGGCTTCTTTGGTTTGACATTTGTCAACATTCAGAAAATTGAAGATTTTGCTTGGCAAAATTGGCCATTTCTAATTATGGAGTTATCAACTAAGTGTGATGTGATGTTGTCATGCGGGAACATACCCAATTGTCATTGATCCATCCAAGTGCCATGACCATCTGGAAGCTCTAGCATTATGGCCCATGTGAGAAGGAAAAATTGAGTATGTGCAAAATTTCAGAGTCCTACTTATGTGTGCTATGGATGATGGTTGCATATTTGCCCCCTCAATAAACCTAGCACTCAAGCATGAATACATGTGCCTCAAAACTCTTGCATACATAACTTAAGTAGAAAAAAAAAGTGTGTGCTTCTTTCAAGCAAACAATATAAAGTTTAGTTGGTGATGGTGAAATCGACATTGGGTGTTGGTAAAGTCTTCTAAATTGAAAGCCAAATTAGTTGGGATTAATCCAAATTAAATAATGTAATTTAAATTTGAATTGATTCAGCCAAAAACTTAGAGTCGGACAATTGTTTCAGTTAATTTTGAATTGATTTATAATTTAAAAAATTAGAGCTGAGTAATTTATAATTAAATTTTGAATCAATAAACAAAGTCGGAAAATGTTTCATTTAATTTTGAATTGATTTACGAAAGAAAAATTAGAACCAAACAATGTTTAATTAAATTTGCAAGCAATTTAATAGAAAAATCATAGTTGAACAGGGATTCAAATTCAAATTGAATGTTGAAAATTTTAATGTTCATTGGAATACAAAAAAAAGTGATAAATATATATTTTTCTTTCACTAATTGGAATTTTTTTTTCAAACTTTTTTTCCAACTTTGCAAATTCATATTTATATCTATTACATTAATTCATTAACTAATAAAATAGAATGCCATAAAAAATATTTTAAAAATATATATACCCTAAGAAACACTACTAATTCATTAGTCCCTATTCACTAGACCAATGAATTCACTGCTTATTCACCGGTCCATGTTCACTATGACGAGTGAATTCACTTAAAACCTAGTGAAATCACTTGGTGTACAGGGATTTTTTTGTGTTGTAATGAAAACACCAAAACACTCAATTGTTGTGTAAACCAAAAATTATCTGCGAATGTTGAAAGCCAATTGTTGAGGGATTTTTCCATAGTGCAGGGCAATGGTTTTTTTTGGTGGTGATTTTTCACATGTTGGCATAAAACCATATACAGGCTCAACATTGGTACAGAGGTGACTGCAAAAATTAAAGACATAATGACCACTTGTGAAGGAAGAGTAGAATCCTCCACCCACCTGCTGGAAAGTTGAATCCAACCCACACATGGAAAACACTTGCAATGAAACATAAAATGTACCAAAACACAATAATTTTTCAGTCATCTAATATGATGAACAACAATGAAGAAATGAGAGAGACACACTTGTTAGTATTGCTACGATGAGTTCATATTGTACCAATTGTCGGGAAAGGATTTTGAGAGAATATTATGTCATTTTGAGACTTCCTTAAATTGCATAAACGTCAATCAAAATCATCATGAATTACATATCCATGCCTTTCCTTTCAATCTTTTTATGTAAGAGAATGAGCACGGGCCTAACCATCTTGTCAGGTGTGTCTGCAAGCTCACCCTAGCAGGCTAGCCTGTAGATAAGCCTGGTAATCTTGGTGTGCCTACAAGCTCACCCTACCAGGCTCGCTTGCAGTTGAGCCTGGTAGCCTGCAGGCTAAACCCTATGGGGCTCAATTGCAGGCGAGCCTCACACAATGCCTGACACAATGGTCAGGGGCTTGCCAATTCTCTAATATATTTCATCTTTTCTTATACTTGCCACCACAATTTCAAGTATGAAGGTCCCAAAACAAGAAGCGTGATCTAATTTCAATATTCACAAAGGTGCATAAATCAAACAGCAAGAAATAAGAGAGATAACAAAGCTTACAATTTCTCAATCCCTCACAACAATTTTGGTCCCAATGCTTTTTTGGAACAACACGAGCTCCCAATGTTTTTTCTTCTGTCTTAACAGGCTGATCAGCATACGAGTTGAGTCAAGAGATTTGCATCAACATGATTACATAGTACATGCACAAATGTTTATTCCTCAAGCTGGAGCATCATCTATCATTACTACTTTTTGAGAATCCGCCATCTCCGAGCGTCACACACACAGTCAACGCCTCTGGATAGATCTAAAAACCAACACAGAAATGGTTATCCAATGTTTTGGCTCCCTTATCCATTCTTTGCCCGGATCACGAGTCTTCCATGGGCAGTGAAATTCTTCTCACTTATGGCAATCGCAGGTCGCGCAGCTGCAGTTAGGGCCGCATTTGCAGTCATTTTCCATGTTGTAGCTGTTTTAAACATGACAAAACGTAGTTTGTCAAAATCAATTGTCACGCAGCAGATATTTCACGGAACTGAAAATATCACTAACTGTCCAGTTTAGCAGACCGATAAAACTTTCAGCATAATCACCGGCAATTATGCAACTCTAAGAAGCAAGAATTAGACTCCAAAACCTCGGTATGGATTTGGACTTGAAGAAGTCGCGGGAAAAGAAATCGATAGGAAGTAGCTTACTTGCGGAGACCGCCAAATGTCGGCTCAACCATGGTCCGGGATCCGCACCTGCCAGCCATCTCACAGATGTCAACAACCATTCTGCGTCCAGGTGAATGTCACCACTCTTGCACAGTATCGATACTCGAAAAATTTAGAAATATCACCAGTAAAACCACAGACATGTTACATAATCTCTCAAGGCATCTAGATCCGTCGGATAGAGGCCTCTTCTTTGCAGAAAATGTTCCGACATAATCTCTCACTAATCGGACCCCCAGATTCTTCACGAAATCTCCAACACAAAGAAAGGTCACTAGTGTCTACTGAACCTTCAGATTAGATATCAAGAGCTACATCCAAACTCGCTGTATATTCAGGCCGCACGACAGTGCAAAGAAAAAAATTCAATTTCAGAGAAGCTGGAAGCGCATACACTGAAGCCTGAGAGCTCAAACGATGCGCTTGAAAGAAAAAGCCTCTGGACATTCAGATAAATTTCGCAAAAAAAGATATATATCTAAGAAAATTCACCAGACTTGTGCAGCAGAACCAAGTCTACATGTACAGCTACGTCATATATTAGGCAAATCGGCCGGTTGGAAGTGAAGAGGAGACCTTCAATAAAAGCAGAGTATACAACACGACTTCCGCTTGAAAAAACATCAGAAAGCAAGAAGCAAGAAAATATGTTACAGAATCAGTTGAAAAGGAAAGAAAAGGCCGGAGAGGGGGGGGGCGGAGAAGATATCCACGAAATCGGTTGAATTAACACACTTACTTGCAGTTGGATCCGCAGGTGCAGGCAGACCCGCAGGAACACTTTGCGTTTCCACAGCCCGACATGATGATGATGAAGGTAGAACGAGTATCAACGAAGAAGAAATGTCAAGAAGCGATTGCTCACACACACACTCACAAAGAGAGAGGAGAAAACAAACGAAAGAGGAGCGAGAGAAACAAAGAGACAAAGAAAGCGGTGCAGAACGATAGAGAAAAAACAGAAGGAAGAGTGCAGAGTGAGAATTGGAGTGTTGCAGTTTTATAAACGCGCGCCACACGCTGTCTATTAAAAAACATTTATTCTTGTTTTTTCTGGCGTTTGTTGTCATTCGGTGGACGGTGCTATTGCCACGCACGGCAGTTGCTGACCATACTAAATAAATCTCACGGCTATTGCCACGCACTCCATTCTATTTGCGATTGGCTGATTTTAACTTTAGGGCCACATTAGACAAGGGTCCAAGGAGCAAGGTCCAATGAAATTGAGCATTCTTATTGGTCAAGAGCTTTAAATTGGTCCCAAGGCGGTTAAACAAGGGTCCACAACCAAAACAAATCAAATTGTAATTTAATATACATAGCATTAAACGACCACAAGTTTTTAAAAACTCTCTAAACAATTTTTAAAAACTAGTTTAAAAAAATTGCTACAATGACCAAGATGTGAACTAAACCCTAAACCCTAAACCCAACAAAAATTTCCTTGCAAAGCCATGTTGGGTACTTTAATTGAATTTTCAATGACAAAATTTTACTCAAAATTCAATATCTCATGTGTGCTTGGGGTCCAAAAATTTCCAACAATATCAAGAGCATGACCAAAATTCAGCTATGATTTTTTAGTTGTGATATGTTTATAAAATTGTTCAATATTCAATGACTTTTTTCATTGTAGGTTCAAACATCATGAAACCAGCTTGAAACAGCCCTACACGCTTTCCAATGGTATCAAAAGAGTGCAGAAATAGACACTGCAATTTGCTACTCTCGATGCCACAAACTAACTAAGAAACTTCGTAGATTAGATACGTTTCACTTATTGGAAATGGTTGGGGTGACTTATTCACGCACTTTTTGAAGACTTTTTCTTTGGGTTAGAGCGGTCGCTTTATACTAGCTTCATTTTTGGGAGGGGTGGTTGTTGGGGGCTTGTTAATGTCCTTTTTTTTTAGACTTCACAACTCTTTACCTTGTTTAGAAGAAAAGCTCGGTATATAAAAAGGAGGGATGGGAACCCATCCACAAGAAGTACAAGGCAAATAAAAGCACAAAAAACACAAGTCAATTTAAAAAGGAGGGATGGGAACCCATCCACAAGAAGTACAAGGCAAATCAAAGCACAAAAACACAAGTCACTAGAAAACATAACAATCAAGACACCACAAATACATGAAATAAAATAAAAAGATCATAAATTTAAAATGGCATCATGTGATGTTAATAATGTGAATTGTGAGTTTTTAAATCAATTATACACCTTAGAAGAGGTCTCTCAAAACAGGCAGGACTCCACATACCCTCTAAACAAGCTTTGTTCAAACATAAGTGTAACACCTTGTGCAAAGTCCACATAGTTTTGTCACAAGGTTTGATTGACATTAGCCTAGTTATAAGGTACTAACCAAGACTAGTACTTTATTTTACCTTATAACTAAGGCTGATGTCAATCAAAACCTTGTGACAAAACTGAGTTTCAGCATTTCATACTGAGATTTAATAAAATTTCTTTGCGGATACCACTGAAAGAGGGGATAGGAGGTAAAAGGAGGACCAAAAATTGTTGAATCTGTCACCCTAGACCCTAATGTCATTGAATGGCCTGGCCATTGCCTGATATGTTCGCAAACCATGGTACACTACCCAACATATGGGTCGAGCTCAACCATTCCATGTAGAACATTGCGTGCACGCTCGGTACCTAATATGGTGCTGCTCTCATTGCTTTGCTACACTAGAGATCAATTGGGTCATGGCTTTTACAGCGTTTCAGAAGCCACTTTGCCCTGCCTGATGTCTTTAAAAAGCTGATTCCTGGATAAGGGATTGCTCCGTCTTCTCCATGTCTATCTGCCTATTTTTGACTTGTAGCATTATTTTTATTTTACTTTTGTGGCGAAATTTCATGAGTTGGTAGGTTCTATTTTAAAATTTCATAAAATAAAATGCCAACTTTTTTTTTTTAATCTCCAACTTTTGAAACAACATAAAATTTCAAAAGAAAATCACTAGAATCTACAAAGGTTCAAGAAGTAACCAATAATGTAGAACACTTCAACGTTTTTGTTTTCATATTTTGCTTATAATCAAATTTGGCTAAACTGTCTTATGGATGATTGCCATGATGCTATATCAAAAAAAATTTTAAAAACCAAACATGGCATTGTACCCCCTTGCCTTACACAAATTGGGCATCTCAAACAAAGTGAAGTCATATCAATCTTCGACTAAGGCTCTTTGGGATTTGGGGAAAGTTGCAACCAAAGGAACCTTACAACCTAAGAAAGTTGAAAACAAAGAAACTAGGTGGACCATAGATGAATTTGAGGAAGTTGGAAATTAGATGAAATTGGAGAAGTTGGGTTTGACCTAGGAAAGCTAGAATGAATGAATTTCGGGAAGGAAACTTTATGGATTTGGGAACATGGGATAATGGATGAATGTAAAGAAATGAGATAATGAATGATTTTGAAAAGTTGAAAAATGGATGAACTTGGGGAAATGGGACAATGGTTCAGGTCAAGGATGTTGGGACCTTCATGAATTCATATGAAAGTTGAACAATAACTTTAGTGTGATTCTTGTTTTGTTTTTCTTTTTGGTTTCCTCGTATGTCTTGCACTTTGTATTTTGTTTTATTCCATGTGTGAAAAGTTTGCAAATGGTTAAAAAAAACAACAATGTTTAGATTGTGAGATTTTCAGCCTTATCGAAGAAAAAAGAGGTGGAGGTTAGTGCAAAGAAAGATGGTGTAAGGTTAAGTGAGAGATTGGAAAAGAAGAAAAGAATGTTCAAGAAAGAGATTTAGTGGGAATGCCCAGGAAAAAGATATAAACAACCTTGCTCAAGCCTAAGATCGAGCCAACAACATCATTGATCAAAAGGTTTAAGGATCAATTTGTGAAATATTTTATGGGCTTGAAACTATTTGAGCCCATCACATAGAAAACTAAGAGAGTTAAATATTGTTTATGACCATTTGTAAAGGAGTTCTTTAGGTGAGTGGTTTCATCCTAATGGAGACCTTAAGGAGAACTACAAGCATCATGTAAAGTTTGGAATTACCTTTGTCAAATTTGAACAACATTGCCCTACATTGGACGTTTATCGTCTTCTCAAGGACAAGACTTGCAAGGTGTTGAAGAAAGAAATGGCAATATGACATACTTTGTATGCAATTTACATTTAGCCCTTGATGGGCCAATTGTGGGTGCAAGAGACACGTTGCGAGAATGCAGTGACAAAGCACTTGTAAACATTAAGGAGGAATTTCCTTCTATTTAAGCATTGTATCACTTTAGTTTCTAAAAATTTCAATAAGCTGACCTTGTAGTTTTTATATTTTTCCACATTTTATTGTAGAAATATTTAAAACTGAACCTACTATATATACCTACAGTAGATGAACTAAGGGAAATTGGACAATGGATGGTCTTGGGGTAGTTGGGAAAGTTGGAACCCAAGAAACTGAGTTTAGAATTCTTTAAAATTTTGGATATTGGATGAAGATAAAACTATGTCCACCATTCATACAACATCCTATTTCAAGCATACTTATAGGATTTTAATATTAGGTATTGAAAAATTGAGAGATATAAGCATTGAGCAAGGCATCACATTGACATGGTGACACTTGTTTCAAGCTTGTCACAAAAGACAAGAGAAAAGAGATGACATCAAAGTCTCATTTGTGGGGGGAGGAGGGAGGAGGTTGTGGGTGGGTACCATGTAAATTCCATTAACTATAAATGACAGTATTCAATCTAACCTCACAATAGCTGGGCTCTTTAAAAAGAGGATTCCTGGATAAGCATTGCTCCACATCCAGCTCTCTTTTGATATGGGCAAAACCCACACCAACCCAATTATATCAAAATCCATGGCCATCCCTAATGAGAATCTTGACACTCTGATTGGCTAAGAGATCACAAATTACAAGCCATAACCTCCAACCTGAGTTTCATTATCATCCACAAGTTAAGCACAAAGGGAGAAAAGAAGGGGGAGGGAGTGGGGATTGGGGGGCTGTTCCCTCAAGTCCTCTTCTCTGTCGACAGTAACTTATGTTTACAAGTCTGATATTTTGGTATGTGCAGACAACATTTATGTTTATACTCAGGCTTGCATCATGAAGCTCAAGCATGTGTTTCAACTTTCAACTTTACTTGAAAGCAACATCGCAGTTATAGTAGTATTTTATGACTACTACTAGGCTACTATCAACTTCTCTACTGCAACAACTGACATCTGTGTAGTGACCCTACACAGGTCATAGTCTAGAGTCATTCAAATGCAAAAATATGGTACATCCATGATCGATCATTCATTCATCATACTCTTCAAGCATGGGCAAGTGTGAACTTGAAAATGATGATGCTAAGTAGAGCATAGAGGCCCACCCAGTACCACCACCAACCACCACTCAGAAAGTGGTGTCTCCTTTTCATGTTGTGAGGTTCAAAGTTAAAGGCATTCATCCCAAATCAAATCCACTTGATGCACCTTCTCACCCAACTTCTATCAGGAAAGTACTAAACATAACACCATCAAACTGTAGCATCAAAAGTCTGAAACATTCAGCCAAAACACACACACACACACACACTAGGCTAGTAACCCACAACAGCCTCTTGGGCGGTGGTGGTAATGGTATTGACATGATGATGTATCTGCTAAACACTAGATATTATTATTCAGTGGTGGTGGTGACCACCAAGCAATGGCCAAGTATATGTAGCACCTTCCTAGTTACCATCTGTCCAGCTTCTTGTTGAAATTGCAACACTTTCCGACAAAGTGCAATTTGTTGCAATTTACTACTACACGACAAATGCTGATGACAATTTGCTGATGGGAGGAAGGCCACCTGAATCATAAAGCCTGGCCACAAATGGTTTTGTTATGTACCATGTCAGGTTGCTAACAGTAGTCGGAGACAATTATCTTTGATATATAAAATCTTCTGGGCATCATGAGGAAGGAGTGTGTGTGTGGGTTTGCTTGTACAAGCTGAAAGGGCCCAGAACCAGTACTGCAGTACCTTTGGTTGGTGGGTTGTTGTTCTTATCCTCCACATCTACTATAACTATGACATGGAGGTTTAAATCAATTTATATAAATTAAAAAAAAATTATGGAATTTTTTAAAAATTCGAATTATAGATTTAGTTCATAATTATGCATTTCATATGTGAATAATTAATTGTGAAAGGAAAATTTGAATTTGAATTTTTTGAAATAAATATTTAAAATTTAATCTAATTTGTGTAAGAAATTAACAATGTTCATATGCAATCAACATTTGTGGCGAATTTTTTCTTCTTGGTTACCAAAAAAATGGACCCAAGAATATTTTGTTGCTTTTTTTTTGTTTTTTTGGAAAGGAATTGCCTATTTTTTAGAGAAAAAAATGGAAAACTTGAGAAAAGTCACAAGATGTAGACACAATTTTGGATTGGGATTAGTCGCCACATTGCTACTGTTTATTATTTTAGCACATAAATCTAAAAAGTTGTTACCATCAATGTGTGTGCGATAGTTAAAATCTGAAAAATAAGAAATTATTTCAAGTATGAAATAAAATAAATGAAAATACAAATTTAAAATATGATTGAAAAATATATTTGAACTTATGGTTCAAGAAAAAATATTTTAAAGTTAATGTAATGCCTTCACATTGACATTAATGGCATTAAAAAGATAAATTGAATTATGAAATTTTAAAATAAATAAATTAAGCTATCACATTCAAAACATCTGAAATTACATAAATTATAATTATGTAATTAACAGTTTGAAATCAATTTCATTAAGAAATTATAAAAGTGTGGATTAGAAGGTCTTTTTAGCGTACTTGCTTAGATTTGATATCCATTACATGAGCATTAAATCGAACTTTCTTTAAATATCTTTCGCAATAGGTTTGGTTTATCCAAATTTCTTGACAAAGGCTTAAGACCAACAACTTGTTCTAACATCCTCAACTCACATATGCAATGTGAACTCCCTTGCATCAAATGTGCAAACAATGCATTATGCGAGGATGTTAAAACAAGATCTGTGACTTAGAAATTAAAGTTTTTTCCAAAGTTCAAAAGAGTTACAACAAGGACCCAATTGTGAAATTGGGATCATCAAATTACAACTCACATTACGAAGTCATGGTTTATTTGATTGAAAAACTAGATCAAAAACTAGTCATTTTGACATTTGGTCAATTTGACCTCTTAATCATATTGGACAAGTTGATTTGAACATGTCCAACTTGACTGGTGGTTTTTTTTACTAACCATAAAATGGTCTTTTTGACTAGTCAAACCAAACAAAAAATTGGGCTACCAAAAAAAATTAATTAAACAAATAGTTCAATTTGTAAACATAAAAATGTATATAATAAATATAAATAAGTACTTAGCTACTTACCAATCCACAACCCACCTAAGTACTATACATTTACACACATGTACAAAGTATATTTATATATATACATACTCCACATAATATATGTTGGTAAAAGGGATTTAACCTTGGTCTCCTTGGCTCCACACCAATGTTTTGGCCATCAAACCACCCCACCATTTTGTTAAGCAATATGACACCAAATGCATTTTATATTTTTTTTGAACTTTCATGTCAATGTGTATAACAACATTTGAACTTCAATTTTTTTCATAAGTAGGTTAATAGGTGAATAACTAGATAGATAGGTAAGTACATGTGCCTGCCTACTAATAGGTAGGTAGATAAATAAATAGATAGGTAAATAGGTAGGTAGATAAAATAGGTAACTTTGCTAGATAGTAGTAGGTAGGTAAGACATAAATAGGTAGATGGTTGGTAAATAGGTAGGTAGGTAGGACATAGGTAGTTAGTTATATGTTAGGTAAATAGGTAGCCTAATAAACATAGCAAGTAAATTAGCTAACCAAATTAATCTGTCCAATTTTATTAAATATGTACATTCAATATGGCTAACTTGATTAAACCATGGGCATCTTAATGGACCATTTTTTTAAAAATTCCTTCTTCACTAGATGTACAACTTAACACTTGGTCAAAATGGTCATTTCAATGGAAAAAACCAACCAAAAGAACCATGTGTCTTTCATGCCGCATGTTTTTAGTCAAAATGAACATCCTTTTGGTCAATGTGGACACTTTAATCAAGTTGAACCTTTTGAAAAATCTTGATTTCTTGTAGTGTCATTAGAATATTGTGCATATTTTTCATCCCCTTGATCATGCACAATCATCTCTATGAGGGTGATGGGCAATCGACCAAGCCACAAATCATTTTATTGGTAACTTAAAGCTTTGGGAATGCAAAATTTTCCATCATCCATTTTGTCATGGACAACATATAAAAACCCATATTTAGTTGCACTAACTTAAATCTCCAAGTATGGTACAAGCATGATTCTCGATGAAAACAATGTTTTTTCAACTTGAGTTCATACTCTTTCACATTATTATTGGTTTTTCCCAATTTGGATATTAAATCCTTTAGGGATGCACTCACATTACGTTTTGCAAAAATTAATCTTCATTTTTGCACATCTACATTAAAATGGTATTTCTTACTCAACCTATTCATTTTAGATTGAAAAATAATCCTTGAATGTTTAATTCATTATTTATCTAAAAAAACATGATCACAAAAATAAAGAAACCAAGGTTTCAACAATAAGAATTGAACAATACTTCAAACCCATGACAAAACAATGACAATTGCACTAATTATGTAAAGAATATTCCTTGACACAACATTAAAATGCCCCACTTGTTCAATAAACATTATTTAACCACTTTGATCTCTAAGACTCTTCCAAGTATCAAACAATAAACGTCATATGTCTTGCCTACCATTCTCAACTCCTTTAATTTGGTGCAACATTATATCAACACACAAGGCAATCAAAGATTGAACGTTCAACTTTGCTTGCCTCACTAGATTTTGTAATTTATATGTACCTTTGTTGCCATGTGGTAAAAGTCTACAACCTCATTTGCTTACAAATTTCTATAACATACATGTCAATCTTAACAACCCAAAATCTTGTACCATGTAGTTTCACACATATATGCGTCCTATATCATGATAATTTCATTGAATTTTCATTGTTTCATGTCTCTTCTCATATTCAATCTTCTTGGAATGTTCAAAGCATATGTTTTATGCTCTTCAAATGACATACTCTAAAACTATTGTCTCAAAAGCAAGGTCTTTTCACAAGGAAAATGTTGACAACAATTCATTGAACAACATGACACTGCACTCCCATTAGGCACAGACTCCTCTAACAAGAACTTTTTGATCCTTGATACAAGACATAATCTATATAATTTAAAGGTATAGGGTTTAAGGTTTAGGAGATATATTTTGTCAAAGAATAAAGTGCAATGGGGACCTAGCATCTCATTTGTGGCCAACCTTTATTGTTGCCATATTGGTGATCATAGTTTGAATTCATTGTTCACAACATCATGGTGAAGTGTTTTAAACTTCATTTAAGTTCTTTGTTGCAAAAAAATTCCTAATTCCTATAGTATATGAACAATGACAATGGGGATGTTGGAAATACCCAACCTCCTTTAGGTATGCACTTTGTTTCCATGTAGATTTTTATTTCGAGATAGCACCAAGTAGTTGCTTATAGTTGACCATTGACAATTTCAAGAATCCTAATATTAGGAAGAATTCACCTTATCCTTAAAATATACATTGTTTATTAAGGTTTATAAAATTAAATTTCTTACATATTAGATTTTCAATTAATGATATGTTTATGATTTTCAAATTTTGTATGAAGACTCTTGGTGAACTCCTTTTTGGGTGTTGTTAAGAACTTTGCGGCAACCATGTTCAATTTGTATTTGAAGTATTCAATAAATTTCCTTGACCCAATATGTAGATTAAGTTTTGTTAATTTTTCAATTTTTCTCAATCCTTGATAATTTCCAACCTTTTGTTGTTTTTTTTAACAACGTGATGGGTACAAATGACATTTGGGTGAAAGCATGGTACAAGGGATACTCGATTTTTTGGTGGAAAGTATCCATAAATGAAGGTTTAATACATTGAATTCACGAATATTTTTTATTTTAATGATCAATAAAATGAAGTTCTTTAACTTCATTGAATAATATTAAAAGGTTGCATGTTTCAATGTGCATTTCAGTACATTTTTAGAATACAAGTATAGGAAAGTATGTGTTCCACTTTTGAACAATTATATGAAAGTATGATGAAAGTACAATTATAATTAGAATCTTTATAGTTTGAAATGGATGAAGTACTAATTTGTATTAATGTGTTCTTTTTTCATATTATAATCATAATTTATTAATTCTTTCTTATAAAAATATGTTTGAAATTTGAAAACTTGGCCAATTTTAAACATACTTTTCATCCATTTTCTTATATTAAAATTCTTCATACTTTATGTGTAACTAACCATAAGCTCAATGGAATGCACCATTGCTTCCACAAGAAGGAAATTTGTCCATTCCAATCATATGGTTATGACTCCAGATGCAACTAGTGTCCAAATCATCCACTTTTTACAAGTATAGTTGGGTTAATCCTACAAGTCATTTTAGTTGTAAATTTGTGTAGTCATATATGTGAATATTGTAGTCACATACGTGACTATAGTGTTGACATAATCGAATGAAGTCACAAATGTGACTATAATTTGTGACTATTCCATCATATTGGATGGAAAAGCAAAATGAAAGTGTACATTTTTCATCCAATATTGTGAATGGATTGTTGGATGGATGAAAACCTAATTGTTTTTGCAATTGGTCATAGTTGTTTTGGCAAAAAAGGGGCCATAATTTTTCCATTTACAATATTTTGATGATTAAAGCATTTATGGCATCCTTGGAATTACAATATTTGTTTGATAATCAACTTGTGTTTAACTATTCATTGGTATTTTGTATTTTTTATTAACATTAACAATACAAATTATTATATTTTAATTAAATATATTTAATTTATGATCTATTTATAAATAGTATACATGATGATTATTTAATTATATATTATAGATGTAAATTAAATTTTATTGGTATAATTTCCACTTATTATAATCATAATCAAGTATGATATATATTTTAATCAAATAGAGGTTTAAGATGTCTGAAAAATATATCATTTATTTGATCATAAGACTTTTACCATAATTTTAGCTAAAATTCATATATTATATTTGTAAAAATATAAAACTTAAAATTCCATCAAATTCATTAAGTATCTAACATACTAAATGTGATTTAGATTAAAATATAACTTATTAAAAAATACCATACATCATAAATATTATAATTAATATTTAAAATATTTATATTTTGAAATGTGATAGATATATTATACATTTATAAAAATTATATGTGAATTAATTAAAATTATGATATATTATAGGCACATTTTATAGATATATTTAATAAAATGAAAGATTAATATGTGGGAGATAAATTATTTATTTATTTATTTATTATTAAATAGAATCATTAAAAAATCATTATAAATCATGTGTTGGAAAAAAAATTCTAGCAAATTATCATCAAAATGTAATTCAATTTAACAAAATTTAGAAACATTTATTCAAATTAATGTAAATTTTTGGAAAATATATATTTCTTATCGTGTTTTCATTGAAGTACTTTAAGAGTCAACTTTTAAAAACTCCATTTGGAAAAATATCAATGAAATATGAAATATTGAAATTCATGTTTGTGTAATGTTTAAAAATCAAATATCCAAATTAAATAGAATGCATTTCACTATATTTGTACATCAAGTGGGGTTGTTTGATAGCAAAGGAGTTGATGTCAAAAAATCTTCCAATAACAAAGTTTGGTTTGAACAAAAAATGTTTAACATCTTCATTCAATAACATTACTTTCAAAAAGGGCCGTTAATTTTCATAGTACAAATTTTTATCTTCAATGTTTTTGTAGTAATAGGTTATTATTAAACACATTTAAAAAACACTCAATTTTTATATATATTCAACTTTGTGTTTATCAAAATTTAAGGTTTTAAAAAAGTTCATAAGTCTTTTATAACATTAAAATGTGATGCAATGTATATGTTGTTTAAAATAAAAGTTGTAGCTTATAATATACAAAATTAAGCTTGAAAATGTTAACATGTTTTAATATGATTTGAAAATTGTGACAATTTTTCAAGATGAAACACAAAATCTAGCAAAATTTGTACACTTTCAAAAATTCTTATTTATTCAAAATTGATTATTAAAAAACATATTGGGGCAACTATAAATATACTAAATAAAAAGTTTCGAAATATTTCATTTAAAATTCCTCTTATGAAAACATGTTTTTTTGGCAAAAGGACTCCAAAAAGGACAATAGGAGCCTAAATGCAAAGTAAACTATTAGCTCATTAAATGGGTGAAAACATAGTAAAATATGCCAAAAAAATATTCACCATGTAATCAAAATCACATTTATGTTATATAGATGAAAAAAAATTATTCAAAATCTCTTTAAATTTCATTATGAAAACTAAAAGA
Source organism: Sphagnum contortum (assembly GCA_963920785.1). NCBI lineage: Eukaryota > Viridiplantae > Streptophyta > Sphagnopsida > Sphagnales > Sphagnaceae > Sphagnum > Sphagnum contortum. The sequence continues at coordinate 7,680,601 of OY987276.1, read as the reverse complement.
AATTTGGATTTATATAAATAATGCAATATAATAATTCATATTACTGATAATTTTTATAAAATTTCAACCTATGAGTTGTTGACATGTGTCACTACCTAAGCTAGGCTAAAAACCTAATTTAAATTATTTGGTACGCCACCTAGTTTAGGTACCTAGGCATGCCTAGGTGAAGTATATTAACTTTGTAAGATACATACAGTCAACATACCATTGTTGACCACAAGTATGTAACTTGTGAAGTTTGATCTCTAGCCCCAAGGATTATCCATATTATTCAATAAGCACAATTTTTTGTTGTTGTAATAGCCCAACTTTGGGATATTCACAACATTGTACAATCATAATGTATTTTTGTGTGCTTAAAAATTAAAAATCTATTGAAAACTAATTAAATTTCCTTTTGAGTTCTTCAAAATGATTATGTTAATTGTCTTAATTGAATAATTTTTATAAGGAATAAAAAGGAATGTATTGAAAAGTACAATCAACTTGAAATTTTATTTGTGAATAAACAATGCTTACATCTATGCTAAATAATGATTACATTTATGTTTAACAATGTTCATAAGATGCCCTTGATTAAATTATAAACCATGTTATGCAAATTTTGAAAGTTACAAAATTCCTTTTATAGGCTACATGGAAAATAACTTCTTTTTGGCACTTTGGTTGAGCTTCTATATTTGTTGGGCTTGGAATTTGTGCCCCCAAGCTCTATGGAATTTGCGGTTTCCAAAATAATTGCAAATGACATTTTTGGTTGCCTAAAAAAAGTCACAAAATGGGGTCTTTTTATCAGTTTAAATGAAAATAAAATGTGAAGGAAAAAACATGCAGAAGAAAAATCAAATTGTTTATAGAAGTTTATTTAAGCATTTTTTAATTTTTTCAATTTGACAAAGTGTGCACAACAATGTATACATGTGACAAATCACGACCTTCATAGAAATTCACCTTCCTTTAGAACTAAACTTGAGGGTTTCCTATCTTAATTTTAATTGTACGATTTTCTCAATTAAGTTTGTCCCAAGTCAATTTTATTTCTAGTACATAATGCAAAAAATCCTATATAGTTTTGTGGTTCTTAAAGGAGTAACCCAACAATGTCTTCCATCTTTTTTAAAGATTTTAAACTTTTATGCATTTCACATGTATTAAGGACAAGTCACCATGATGATAAAACAAGGGTTTTGTCACTTTCAATGGCAAGCTTGGGACACTATGCACAAATTATGTAATGAAATCATTGCACAAACTTGAGTGTATTCCACACGTGTTTTTTAATGTATACATTCGCAATACAACCAATATGTGTATCAAGAATAATTGAAATATTTGAAATTAAAATTAGCACTTAACTACAAGCTTGAAAATAAGTTATATTTTTTGAACACTAACATATTTAACTCTTTTCAATTCCATAGATTTGCATGGAAAATATATTAAATTTGCATTGAAGTTTGGCAAGTATATAAGAAAGTTAACATCATTTGGATGAAAATAAAATACCATCAAATGTGAACTAGAAAAGAATAAAAGAACACCAATCATGTGATTTTGGAACAACATTTAAACAAAAAGAAAAGTAAATTGAAAGGGCCAAGCTATTCCCTCACCACTCAATTTTTGAAATCCTACAAGCCTCTCCATCGTACTCATTAAATGTATTCAACTTGAAGTTTCAACAATGCATGTCACCCACCCACAAAATTTGTCAAATCACGAATTGCAACAATGAATCCCTACCGTTTAGCATTGATTTGGAAGGAAAAATGAAATATAATTGATAATAAAAAAGTTATCAATGAGAACTATAAAAATGATGTGTTTGCATGTTTGATTTGGTTAAATACCCTTAAAGATTATGAACTTTCATGATTGCAAAACATTAAAATGTCTTAATTCCAAAAGAAGACTTTGGGAGACCCAAGTATTTTGCCATTGAGAGAGTAAATCGTATCAACACATTTAGAATATAATACAAAGCAAGTAGTATGTCACATACAAGTTTGAGCAATGGTCGGCCCATGGTAAATGCATGACAAGTTTGTGATCCAATTTTGGTTCAAGATAGTGTTACTTGCTCTTTTTGTTGTTTTGGTAACACCTCAATTTTAATTATGAAAATTTTAAGAGAGTGTTGTAGGTTTCCAAGATTTTGATTGTTGCCAAAATTGAGGAGTTTAACTTTTATAACACTTGGCAAACCTAAGGGTGCATCATAATTAATTGCTTCATTAGATTGAATCTAGTTGATATGATAATTGGTTTGTGAATTATGACTACATCTTATGTTCAATAGTTTGAGCCATGATACCCTCATTACAATAAACATCATGAGAAAGTCAAGCTCGACATTCTTTCCAACATCACAATTACCTTTAATTATATTTACTTAAAACATTCAAAATCTCAATAAGAAATGGGAGTGACTATGATAAGAGCTAGTGTTCAATGATGGTGAACCACATTGTGATTATAATGGCAATTTAGTGAAACCCAACTCAATTGAATTTTGTTCATGAAAAATACATTTTTGGCAAATGTGGAAGTGCAATGTCTTTGCATCCTTTCTTTTAAAAATCAAAATGTGAATAAGAGTGATACAATTGGAATGTAACGTATACAAGATGTGGAAATTTTAAAAAATTTCAATGGCAATTTCAGTGGCTACAATCCTAATCATTAACAATTGTTTTGTATTGAAAGGTGTTTTTGCATGGCTACAATCACTATATAGTTTGTGAAAATAAGCTACATAAAAATGGATGACAAACTTCAGCCAATGAACATAAGTTGACAATAGATTCTATGAGGGTAAAAATTCACGCAAGCAACATGACAATTCTAGCCTTGCAAGTTGGCACCTCAACCACAATCTCATGAGGCAACCTAGCGAGCCTACCTTGTGGTTTTTTATATGATTTGTAATCTAGTGAGAGAAAAAGTAATTTATTTAATTTTTTATCACATAAAAAAAATGCTTGTATAAGAGTAGTGCACATGTTGCCCTCTTTTACACTACAATATTCCCATTAGCATGAAACAAAGTTGTCCTCTCTTAAACAAGGTTTAGACCAATGTTGGGTAGATATCTACTTTTAGGCATACCCAATGGATAGGGCAACACAAACAACAGATATGTGCAACCCAAAAGGCCAAAGCTTGTTATATTTTTAGCAAACTCTAGGTGGACATAATATGTTTTGTCTTTTCACAAGAATATGCACAATGGGTATGCAAAAGTGTGGTGCTTGCCAAACATAAACCCAGACATGTGCATTGATGAACATATTCATTAATTGACATGTTTTTGCAAGCAAAAACACATGGATGAAAGCTTTTACAAATATGAGTGCGAAATTATCACATGCAATGCATTAAAATTGTTCTAAACATTTGAATTGTTGTAAAAAGTTCTACATAATATTACGTCAACAACTAACGACCAAAATTGCAACCAAAATGAAAGATGATGAAAAGTTGGAAGTACTAATGCCACAAGGGTTGGTTATGCCATAGTCACACAGTCCTAAAGATTCTAAACCCCAAACCATAATGCCTTGCATAGGTTTACAAGAGATGCCCACTCCACTATTGCATCCGCAAGCTTCACAAAATAGGAGCTTGCCAAAGTGAGAGCATCACCTGGGCATGGGAGAAGGACGGCTTGGCCAGGTAGGGTATCAATAGGCATACTTCCTTAATCCATTGCTCCTATTTTGTGTTTGAATGTCTTACAATATAATATGATGGGCTTACGACAAAATCTTGGTTTCAAATTGTTTCCCAAATTCTTAATGTATCACTAAACAATGCAAAAGATATCTTCCATCTTCTAATACTTTAACAAAACTATTATGTCCATAAGTTTGCAAATGAATGATCAAATACATTATAAACAATGTCTAGCAATATCTAACAATGTCATGCAATATCTTGCAATATCATGTTGCAAGTTTGATAAGACATCTCCTGGACCCAAGATTTAAATTACCTTTTTCACATTGTTTTTGGAACTTAACATCATTATGTAAAACAGAATTGTCATTGAATGAATGACCAATCAAGAACCTTGAGTGAAGAATCTCAAGTTTTGTATACATGAATACAGCTTTACAGAGATCAGAGTTACTCCTTGAGTTAGAGTTGGGCCAAAGAAGATGGTGCTTGCTTGGAGTGCCTTATCAAATGGCTTGATTACAACAAATCTGGCATTGAGGTGCAGCAACCACTATCCTTTTGTCCTCCTGTCTACCAAGAGCAAATCCAGACCAGCAAACTACACAAAATATCTGAGAACTTTCCACAGTTACAATCGAAGTCAACCTGAATACAATTGAGAGACAACTTAATGATAATAAGGTTATATCATCAGAAGTGCAAAGAATTTCACAATACTTCCAATCATGGTCATCACAAAAATAGTTAACAGATGCCATGATAATACGATTATAGACATTTGAAATCTGTCAACATACCAGCAGTCCCACCCAAACCAGATGATAACCAACTCACAAAGAAAGAAAACAAAAAAAGAGCCACATTCAGAGTCCTGTTCAACAGCATGAAAGCATAACATTGAACTACATAGAATGACAGCTTCAATGTACATAACCTGGACTTCCATGAGCTTCAATAGCATCCAATGGAAAGGAGACCCTGTGTTGCCAAGTTCAAGACAGTTCCTAGAACTCAAAACTATGTAGGATACAGAAGCATTCACAAGCACCTGGCAGAAGTTTCAGTAAGCTTTGAAAAACAAAAGACAAACTGGACCACAAAATATTTTGCTAGATAATCATGAGCTTTGGGCTGTAGGTAGGTTGCTGCTGATTACAAGCAGTGAACATGAAATGAAGTTTCAGTTCTGAATCTCCAAGGAGCAGCAATCTTGCAAGATGAGTTGAGAAGACACTTGAAGAAGACAGTGCAGTTAGAGAGACTCAAATGGAGACGGTCTTCACAATTATTGTAGAAGGTGGGGAGGAAGTGCAGTGCAGCGCAGTGCAGTGCAGTGCAGTGCCGTGCTGTGTAATGCCACTATGAAGAAACACCACCTCACAACACAGCAACAAGCACTCATAAAAGCATCCAATGGAAGCAGCAGGTATAGGAAGGTAGGTGACTGCTATCCTTTGACCTCCTGTACCAGAAGGGCAAATCCTGAACATCAAACTCCACAGAATGACATCCTCATAAGCAAAACTTTCCATGAGCTGTACAGCATCCAATGGAAAGGGGACCCTGTCTTGCAAAGTTCAAGACAGTTCTCTTAGAATTCAAGCGACTCTGTAGAAAGCAGAAGCATTCATGAGCATCTGGCTGAAATTCCAGTAGCCGCTGCAATGTATGATGAGAAGCAAGACCAGCCTAACCCTTGGCATGCTCAGCTTTTAAGTTTTAGTTAAACATGTTGACGATCACAGGAAGCAAAAGAACAATAAAGTTTCAATTGTGACTCTCCCAGGGGCAGATATCTTGCTGGATGGGCCCATGCAGGTAGTGGAAGAGAACGATGCAGTTAATAGACACCCAAATGGAGGAGAGGTCTGCACACTATCGTAGAAGGCGGGGAGGCGAGGCAGTGCAGTGCAGTGCAGTGCCGTTCTATGCAGAAACATCACCTCACAAAACAGCAACAAAAGCGAAGCCTACGTGAGTTCTTTTTATCTCTAAACATGATACACCATCATTCAGCACCCTCTCCCCCACTTCCCAGTCCACCCTATTTTCTTCTGCTCCATGTGATTCATAAGAGAATATGACAATTCACCACATTATAAGCAAAACATGTATCTGTCAAAATGCAAACCTAGCTGGTAAAAGAAAGGGTCAACCAGGGAAGAAACTTATCACAAGTAGAGGGCAGCCACCGCTTCAGCAGGACATCATCGTTTACTGAAGGAGCCAGCAGATTCAATGGAGGAGAGAAGTCCAACGCTTTCTTTCATCAAGCCATAGCCTAGAGTTGGTGGAGCCACCACTTTTGGCCACCCAATTAAGGAAGCATGCCCACCTCACTGAAACTGAGCTAACACAAGTACGCTGGCAGCCTGATGTATGAAGACAATACAACCTCAAAATTGGAAAACCTTCCACCACAGCTTCAAGAAAGACACAACGCCACACAACCAGAAGCTTCCAGGGTCTGAAAATCTGCCCCTCATTCATAAGATCATGGACTCCTGCTCCGGCTGCGACGACAATCACGAACTGGAACAGGGCTTCTGCACAAGCAAAAAAAAAAGAATAGAATTTGTAACTATAATTGAATAACATACTAAGTGGGGCAGGGGGAGGATGGAGAGAGAAGCATACAAAAATGTGCACCATTTCATTGCTTGTACAGATGCATACACAAATCCAATACCAGATCAAATGGCATTTGAGAATGTGATTATGACCAAGAATATCCATACAGCCACATTCTGGAGAGAAGGATCCTGCACAGGAGGGAGAGGATGCTGTACCCATTTGCAATTGGGGATGCACGGCGATCATGGCGAGGCAGAGGTGACCGACTCAGACTCCTAGCCCGTCGTAACACAGGTGAAACACTCCTGCGGCGAGGAGATCGACTCCTGGCTCGTGGAGGGGGACTAATCACAGAGACCACTGGAGGTGAGTAACCAACATTTCAAAGGTAGGCTAACAAGCAAAGTATTTCCAGGCACACAAGGATGCATGGCTTTGTAGAGGGCATTGCCACAGCATCCTATCCTATATAGACACAAAGCACATACTGCTTTCCAAGGAGTAATAAGTCTGCAACCAAATACAAAAAAGATCTGATGGCCTCCCAAGAGAGATTTGCAATGGTCTAGCAGATGACCACACAAAAGCACCATACCTGCGGGCACTGTAACTTGGGCTGCGTCGGGACCTTGGGCTTGGACGAGGGCTCCTGCCCCGGCCTCCAGTACCCAGACCACCAGGTCCAATACGGAGGCGACATTCTCTGGCAAAGTGGCCAGGTTCTCCACACTCATAGCATTTCATATCTTCTCCCCCCCGACCACGTCCACCTGCTCCACCTGAACTCCGAGAAAGCTCCACTCGCCATCCATTCTTTCCTGTTATGAGAGAATGTGAGCAGCCATTGCAAGCAAATCAGGGGACAAGAAAAGAAGATACAAACATACCAGATGCCAACATGAACTTGGAACCAATACTCATAAAGCCTTCTTTGCTCTAGAGTTAGGGTGGGCTTCATGTGGAAAGGCCTAGAGCATTATTCTTAAGGTCTCTGGAGAGCTGCAACAGATAGCAGAAAAGGTGTATATACTAACAAATGCAGAAAATTCGGGATGATCCATCGTGTGGAAAGAAAGACCTAGAGCATTCTTCTTAAGATCCCTGGAGAGCTGCAACAGATAGCAGTAAAGGTGTGTATACTCACAAACTTGGAAGCTGGTTACCCTTTCCTTACAGGAAGCATACTCACCATCCATGGCTCGAATTGCATCCTGGGCATCTCGAAGATCATCAAACTCCACAAATGCAAACCCTGGAGGCTTGCGGGCTACCCAAACACTGCAACCGTAACATCACATTACATCAATCAACAATCCTCACCCTTACAACATTACATACTGAAGGCATGCAAGTGCAAAGGAGCAATAGTGATTTTGAGAAAGATGGGTCCTCCTACTATCTTCCGCCAGGGATGTCAATGTGGCGAACCGGAATGGGAAGGGGGGAAATGGGTCTCGGAAGCAACAAGAAAAAAGAAGACCCAAGATGTGAAAAGGTCAGCAGCACGCAAGTCGACCATGGAAGGAATAGGGTAGAGAGAGAAAAAAAAGCGAACCTTCGTAGCACACCATAGACACGGAACTCGTCTTCAAGCTCCCTCTCGGTTGCTCTGGGGTCCAAGTTTCCCACATAAACACGCGACATGGCGTTCTCCTCCGGATATGCTCTCGATAACAACAACACCCACCCGCAGCACTCAAAGGTCGAGACCACGACCCAGAAACCCAAAGCTTGAAAGTTCTCTAGAAAGCTCCAGAAAGGCACCCAGGAACAAAACCACAACAAAAACCCACATACCCAACTGCAAGAACAACAGTACGAAATGAAGAAAAAGTAGCTCGCAAGCAACAGCAGAGAGGAGCACAACCCTCGCCGCACGAAACGGACGCAGAAACAACGTCGTCGACAACCAAAACCCTAGTGCAGTGCGCAGATGTCAGGCTTTTCCTCGTCCCTTCTTCTTCCTCTTGGGTCGTGACCGGCACTCCAAACGGTCGTCGCAGTCTTCGGAAACCTCAAACAAATTGCGCCATGAAGGAGCGCAGTTGCGATCGGATTGTTTTTCGCTGCAAACACAGATTTGTTCCGCGCGCAACACATACATACATACACCTACAGAAGCAAACCAGCAAGCCGCTGAGATCTTTCTTTCTATCTATCAATCCGTGCTTTGGTTCAAGGTTTTGTGAACTTTTTTGTGGAGAGAAGGAGCAGCACTGAAGAAGAAGAAGCAGGAGGAGACGACGCTACTACTGGTGCTTGATTTGCTTTCGATGCAGCAGCAAGAAGAGTGGTACTATGGAGGGAGTTACGGACAGCAGCAGCGGCTCTCTCCATCTGTGCCTGATTATGGGCATCTCAATTTTTCTGCTCCCTCGTCCTCCTCGCCATCGCTAGTTCTGCTGCCAAATGCTCCTCCCTATTCAGCTTATGCAACGCCCAGTTATGCGCAAGCGTATGATCATGGATTAGGATCATCGCAGCAGCAGCAGCAGCAGGGCTATGGCGGTGTGGAGGAGGGTGGTGCTCAAGCGATGAGCCTGGGCTATGGCGCACCATCACCCCTGGACAACTACTATGGCGGCCAGCAAGATGCAACATCGTCGATCTATGCGAAACCCTATGATGGAGGAGGAGATCTGGTGAGGTTTTTGTCTACGATGGTGGACGAGGGGGAGCAGGAGCAGGAGGTGGAGGAGCATCTGAGACTTATGGAGCTCGAGGGACAGGAGCAGGCTCTTGGAGTTCCCGAAACACAGATGATGCAAAAGACTCAGCAGGAGCAGGAGGAGAAGGAGGAGGTGTTCAAAAGTATTGGGTGAAGTTGCTGCCAGAAACCACTTCTTCCAAGGAAGTGATTTGTCAGGTAGGAAGTACTTTCCGAAGCTCCGAGATTGAGTGTTGTATTAGCCGTTGTTGTTGCTGGTCTGTCTGTAGTCTTGTCCAATTATGCTGCATAAAAGAAAAATTCAGAGCTCTTTGTGACCCTAATTTCTGAAGCTTCAAGATTGAGTGTTGTTGTTGCTGGTCTGTCTGTAGTCTTGTCCAATTGTGCTGTTGCAGAACAGGAATATTCAGAGCTCTTTTGTAACCCTAATTTCTGAAGTTTCAAGATTGAGTGCCGTTGTTTCTGGTCTGTCTGTAGTCTTCTGATTGTTCTACAGAACAGGGAAAAATTCAGAGCTCCTTTTGTAACCCTAATTTTGAACCCCTGGGTTCCTGAAAAGCTTATCTGAGTTTGATTGCATATTTGATCCAAGTACTGTCATAACTTCTTGCGCCTTTTTGTGTGGTGTTTAGAATGAATGTGCATGACTGATATAAGAAGTGTTCAAAGCTCTCAAGATAGGAACCACATAGCTATGTGCAAAGAATAAAGCTCCCGTCCTGTGATTGAATGTGGGTTTGATCAAAGTACTGCAATTTGCTTGTGCCTTTTGTGTGGTGATTGATTAGAATGTGCATGACTGGTGTGAGATATGTGCAAAGCTCTCAAGATAGGAATCAAATATGTGCAAAGAAGAGCACATGGAGGGTCTGTCTGTGCATGCTCTGTTTTACTCTATTGTCTCCTAGGCATTGTGGAGGATCAGAGAATGTTTTGATTTTCTGCATTGGGCAGAAGTGAAGTTGTGAATTGAGAAAGGAATTTGTGTGTGTGTCGTGCTTGTTTGCAGATAGGCCTGGATGGTGTTAGGATTGTAGACCCCAGCACCAGCAGAACACTGCGCATTTACCCTTTGGAAACAATTGAAAGATGGGAGGTAGGTAACAGAGTTGTACTGTGATTTTGCCTCCTCTTTACTTTGATAAGAGAAATTTTTTTTGTTCTTAACAAGAATTAGGGTTTCAGAGGATTTAGTATCCTCCTGGCAAGTATGCAAGATGGTATGTAAACATTTGACATTCGTATTGATTTGGGGTTTGTGCAACTACTTCTGGGTCAGGTGAATGAGCCATCTGTGTTTACCTTTTGGGCAAAGAGTGCAGTGGATTTTGAGCAGTGCACCATCCGGTTACAGTCCAGCACCCATACCATTAATGCCATTCTCGACACAATTACTGCAGCCTGTGTCCAGGTTTGTGTCTCTCAACTCAGATTTGCTTTTAACATTGTGATGGAGAGTCTTCTGCTGCTGCAAAAGTTGGTCTATGACTCTCTTTCAAAGAGTGTGACTTATCGTGGCATGTCTTTTAGATGTTTACATATTTGATTTCATGTGCATACTTGTTTCTGAAGAATGTGATTAGGCATGGGTTGGGCTGTGGTGAAAGCAGCTTTGTGAGATGGTTGGCAAAGATGGTCCCAGCGACTACAGCAAACCCTCAGACAGTAGTGCTGGTGCTGGAACAGACATAAGCAGACATCAAAAGGGCTCAATTGTAGATTGGGTGTCTCTTCGCCCTCGAGCTGTTAGTGAGGAGGAGAAGCAGCACTGGGTATGTATTTTCTCTTTTGTTTTATGTTGCTTTCTGCTTGTATACTGACAGGATGCCTGCATTTTTATAAAGCTTGACCATAAAAAAAATTCTATATGGTGCCTTGGCTTGAGATTGTTCTCATAATTTTAGTTTTGGTCAAGGATTTTCTTGTCCTGGGCCCCCCGCCCTGATAACTTGCTGACATATAATCTTCTTGTTCAGGTACCTGATGAGGCAGCCTCAAAGTGCAGTAACTGCAAGACAGAGTTTTCTGCCTTCATTCGACGGGTGTGTGTCCTAAACCCTAAGCACTCTATTTTGGTTCAGTTGTTCTCCTCTTCCTCCTCTCGACAACAATTGCTTCTGTTCACCATTGTCTGGTCTATGTTCTTTAATTTTGTGAAAAGATGAGCTTTTTTCTGGAAATGTATGACTTTTGCAAAGAGTTGAAGTCAGTTGTATTGGAGATACTTTAAAATGCATTTTGCATGCATCATGGGTAATTCTAGTTTGCAAAAACTGGAGACAAAGGGACCAGTGTTATCACCAAGAAAGTTTTTGTTCACAGACGAATAATAGGGAACTTTTGGGTTTGGGTGAAACAGCACCATTGCAGGAATTGTGGAGACATATTTTGTGATAAGTGCACTCGTGGAAGAACTGCATTGACAGCTGGGGAGGATGCTCAAGTTGTCCGTGTGTGTGATCACTGCTTGGTAAGTCAATCTTTGTGCCTCCCTCTACTGTCCCCATTTGGTATTCTCTTGTACCAGTGGCTGTTCCATGTAATGATCTGAAGTATTTTCTTATGAAACAAGTTCAGATGTAGCATCCAGCTTTCCTTTGGGCAGCCAAGTGAGTTCCCAATTTGACATTAGCTAACAAATAAGCAAATGTAAAGCACATTGATCAACTCTCTGCAGCAAGAAGTTTCTCCAATTTCCCTGATGGGGTTGTTATTTGACCTCTGCCTTGGGCATGATTTTCTACATGCCTGAAACATGGACAAGGATGTAGGCAGTCACTACAGAGACACCTGCATACATTAGGACAAAGTCTAAACTGGCATTTTCTTGTTTTGGCAAATTTGAGTTCTTGTTGGATTTTTGGTCATGTGCAAAAGTATGATTACTTAAGTCTTTCTCAACTTCAGTGAGGGAGATTACTCAAGCATGTGCTCGCACTGTGTAGGGAGAAGTTATGGAGAGGCTGAGTAATGTGAAGGAGACAAGCAGCAAAACATCTGTGCAGCACACTCATGAAGATCTGGCCAAAAAGCTTCAGGTAAAATGCCTTGTAGGGGTTTCAGCACATCACATCTCACAATTGAGGACTAGTCTGCAATTGAATGTAAGTGACATGAATAAGCACAAAATGCTTTATCTCTGAGGATTCAAAGTTATCGGGTTGTGAGTCATGTGTTTGTGTCTGTACACACATAGAAAACTATGGGATTCTTAGAGCATTAATCGAAGTTGTATTTTGGGTGGATCAAATGTACAGGAAGAACTGGAGCGGAACGCCAGTAGAAAGGCTGCATGCAACAGCCAAAGCAGCAGCAGCAGCATGAGTAGCAGCACAAACACAAACTCATCTGCCACCTCTGTGCTCAATTGCACTAAGTGTGGAAGCATCTCATTGGTTCCAAGCAACAGTACCCAATGCCCATCTTGTGGTTTCAAGGTATCAGAAGAGCATGGAAGAGGGCAAGAGGGTGGGGCTGGCAGCTTTGGATCAAGTCCCCAGTTTTCATCCCACTTTTGGTCTAACTCACCTGCACCACAGGGGTCTGGTCCACGCATGCAAGAGGTGGCCTGCCCCACGTGCACTGTCCATCTCCAGGTCCTTATTTCCTTCCTCTACTTTAAAGCATATGATTATTTTTGTGTCTTGAAGAAATTGTCCACATTGTGTCAAGTCAGTGACCAACAGTTCTGTGCTTCGCACAAGAATCTAGAGTGGTTAGAAATGTATTCATTTGAGTGGTATTTGGAGGTTCTTGAGCAGTACTGGAATGACTGTGTTTTTGGGAAGGAAATTTTCATGCTGTCTTTGATGCATGCTTGACTGCTCTTCTGATTTGGCTGATTTTTTTGCATTAACAGGTGCAACTTCCAAGCTCTGGAACAGAGACAGTTGAGTGTGGGGTTTGTCAGCACCCTTTTCTTGTCAATGCCAATTGAATATCACCTAGGGCCAACAAAGTTATAGGTGCAGAGCGAGGTCCTCTTTGTGATTTATAAGGATTTATCCATGCACAAAATGTGGTAGGATAGTTTAATTGCTGCATAAAAGCAGGTTTTCAAAAACCAGTACATATTGCTGTAATTGATCAGAAATTTATCATGGTACACAGATTGATCAAGTCTTTGATCACCAGTTCTAGTTCCAGGACTACATCAAGAGGGGTTGTAGACACTTGGGCTCAGCATTTTGCCAAAGAAAGTAGCCTTGACACAAATTTGCTTCTGGTCTTTTGCTCATTCTGGACTGTGGAACAAATTTGTTGAGTCATTTAGTGTGATGACATTTACTAGCTTTTCAGCATAAACTTTCCACGCCCTGGATCTTCTTAGTAGGGAAGGTACAATCTGCAGATAGTTTATTGAACAATGGTTGAGTTTGAAAATATTCTTTAGGAATAACTACACACCACATTTACTAGCAATAATTCTGCCATTTCAACCCACCAGCTAGATCTGTTTTCACATGGCCACTTGCTGCAGTTTGTTTGTGTAAGGCTTCAGGTCCTTGCCCTTGTGCACATTTTGAACTTCATTTCATCCATCTGTTCAGACCAACTTTTGAACCCCCTACTTCCATGTCAAGAATGACATCTTAGCACCAGTGTTGTTAGTGTGAGTGTAATAGGCATGTAAATAGCCATCACCAAGGCCATTGTGAGCTCCCCTACGTCCTAGTCCTCTTTCACCATTGTCTTTCCTCTTCATTTTGGATTTCTGTGCTGTCAAGTTGCAAAGCTTTGTGGTCATTGTGGTCTTGCTGTCTCTGGTCAACTTCAGTTGTGCAAGGAGAAGTAACCGCAACAACAGAGCTCATGGGCCTCTTTGTTGTGCAAGTCGTCCTTGAAGTGTTCTTTAGGTGAACAAGACAAGCCCCTCGAGCTCCCTTTTGTCATCTTTTGTTGCTTGTGGTGTTGCCATTTACTTATTGTGTTCATGAGAGCATTGTGGTCTTGCGATTTACATCATGTGTTCATAAGAGCATTGTGGTCTTGCCATTTACTTGTTGTGTTCATAAGAGCATTGTGGTCACTAAGGACTTGCTCCTTGTCACCAAAGTTTTTATGGTCCAAAAAACTAGGAATAATGCTAGGGGTGCCAAGTGCACTAGGAAGCATGCTAGGGATGTTGGAAAAGGATATTTTCCCAAGTGCTAGGAAGGACATAGAAAAGGATGGCAAAGGTGTGAGGAAGCACATTAAGTGATGTTGAAAGAGAGGGAAAAAAATTGCTAAATTCTTTTTAGGCAACATCAAACACCAAGAAGCACAATAAGGGCAAGAGGTAAGAATGAACATTTGTGGAGATGAAAAGAGGTAAATTTTGGTTTGAAGTTTCAAAAATTTATTGTTGGTGGTACATTAGGAGGAACCTCTAAGTTTTGAAACATCCCTAGCCTAAGGGATGTCCCCTCTAGCAACCCTAGTGATGAGAGCTTTGTGATCCTCATGGTCTTCTGCCCTTTCCTCTTGCTTTCTTCTCACTACTCAATTGGCATATTTTTAATTTGTTTTCAATTAGTGGGAGAAGTGTGATTCCTTGTCATTTCGTGTTTAATGTGTAGGCTACGGGAAGTGGGGAACATTGTCAAATGAAGAAAGACACCTCTTGTCTTTCAAAGGCACGACCCTTTTGGACGTATCATTGCCTTCAATTGTTCTTATATTTAGAAGAACCCAAGCTTCTTTCGTTTACATGCATTAGCATGAACATTGATGAAATCTTTCTTTATTAGGAAGTTTTCTATTGACTTTGCACAAACCAAGTCAATTGGATTATGCAATCCTTGATATTTATGGATGTACAAGGTGGGGCATTCTCAAAACAAGGGACGTACAACAACGAGGTGATAATGGAATCCATCCTCACAAATTTTGGGAATGTCCCTCACCCATGGTCTTTTACCTAGTTTAAAGCAAGGGGTGAACATTATCATGAACTTCAAATATGTAGTACAATAAGTGTTAGGAGTGTTAGTCTAGTTAATCAATAAAATTTTAAATTATGTTAGTATTAAGTTGAGTTAACATTATTAATTATATTTAATTTGGAATCATTTTGATGTGTGAACAAGATTTTAACTAATTAATGTTTGGGATATAATTTCAAATTATGAATTCTCAAATCATTTTTAAATGATTTAAAATTTCAAAACACACTTGTTTTTTTCTTTGCAAATCTTTATGTTTTTATGCAAGTTTTTATGCACATGGTTTAGTGTTATTTTTCATGTCGTATTTTTTGCTTTGGATTCATGTTTGTTTATAGGTGAATCAACGTAAGTTTGAAGATGATGCATCATCATTAGGGTGATTTCAATTCTTTGTGATATGTTAATTGTTAATGTGCCAATATGATAGTGCACAATAGAAAGATTCTTACGCCTACTCCTCAAGAATGCAAAGAATCTTATGGCCTATAAATAAGTGTATGATCCCTCCCACTCTTAAGGAATAGGTTGAAGATCCTTCCTCAATTTTAGGACAGATGTTCACAGATCTAAGGTGTCCTCCAAATACAATAGGAAATTAATTTCTGAGAGCTGCTTCATGATTGTGAAATGCTTAAGGCTCTTAACCTGATGATACTAGTAGACCAGAGCATTGCCAGGCTCCTGCAAACGTGCAAAATCTGCAGCAGATCCATTCATGAGGACAGCATTTTGAAGGCAAGAGGTGTGATGGGTTGGTTGTGGACTGGACTTTGTAAGCTGCTGGTAATCAGAGGATCTGCAAAGCTCTGTAAAACATGGTCAGTGCAATGAGAAAGATGATCATTCCGCCTGCAATTGTTGTAACTCTTCAACATTTATGATGTCACAAAAACAGTTAAATTTCATTACTATTTGTGGAGTGATGAAGTCAGTTCACACTTCACAATTATTTGAAAAGCTGCAAACACTTAAGCTTGCTTTGCCTGATGTAAGGTGCTGGTCTCTCTCTCTCTCTCCCACTTCCAAAATAGTTGGCATGTCATGCAAGTCTGGCCACTAATCATCTTTCAAATGTTGGATGACATAGTTTCTTCCAGATGACTTCAATGGAGTTGTGCAGGCTTCTTGTTGTTTTAAAGGCTTTCTGACTCCTCGTCTAGAAAAATACAAAAAGAAACCAAGGAATCTACTCCACTCCAAATCAGTGTTTTTTTTGCGGGGGAGACAAGAGAAAATCCAGTGCCACCCATACAAAGGATTTTTGTGGAAAGAATGTCGTCCCAAAGTTGCCAGACTTTGAGGAAAATATTTCTGAAATTGTCACTTAGTGATCCACTAGAAAATCCGGTGCTACTCCATACAAAGGGATTTTTGTGGAAAGAATGTGCCAAAGTTGCCAGATTTCAAGGAATTTCAATTTAATTTTTCTTAAATTGCCATATTTAGACAATGGGTTCCAGCAGGTCAACAAAGTATAGCTAGCAGGATTCTTAAATTTCTCACTTGTAGCCAAATTTGGCTAAATCCTCCCAAGTGTGGCTACATTAAAAACTTGGAAAAAAAAAGAAAAACCCCCCAACAAGACTCCAATAGAAAGAGCAGCAAACACTTTCAAAAAATTTCTTCCTATGGATGATGACCATTTTGACTACACCACAAAATTGGCAAAAAGACACACTAGTCGGTACTCGTTACCCCAGAAATTGATGGACGAGGTGACAATTTGAGTTAATATATGTACATTCATACTACTATATGGAATGGATCATGGTCTAGTGTCACAGATCTTCTTTGGTCACCAAAAGATCGCTACACTCTTGAGAGGGTGTCAAGAGTGTTCATGGAAGTTTGCTTGCTCTACAAGGTACCATTTCACTCATTCGATTGAGCTTTCATGAATTTACTAAGCAATGTGAGATGGCAGGAAAATGTTAAATAGAGCACGAGGGGTTCTTTAGTAGTGTCTGCAAAAAAAAACTAATGCAACATTCTGTTTTGCCCACACTCCTTTTTTGCTCCAAATTTTGTTTTGGAGTGTATTTGGATACAACACCATGTTCTACACTGAAAAATCTGACTTCTAAGAAACCATAACACATGTATGTCTTCTGGATGTATGTCCACTTTGTTCCTTTTGTTGGCCTTGCCTACTACCAAGGCAAGGATATTGTGTTTAGATTCATTATAGGGTATAGTAGCTTACGGGATTCTGGCCCTTAAGTAATAATAATAATAGGTCTATTTTATGTGAGGATTTTGGAAAGATGATATTTTGGGCTTGTGTTGAAACTTGAGATTAGCTATAGAGTTATAATAGCTTGAAGGAAATTTTGATTTCTTTTAGAGGATTCTTTTTTGAAAATTATATATTTTTGCAAGGTGAAATATTTGAGTTTCCATAATTCTTCTTTTGCCTTAAGACACATTACATATAGTAAAGGACGTTGTGGTCGTTTTTTGTGAAACTTTTCATCTATCCATTTGTCTCGTCATCCATCCATGGATGGCATCATACAAGGAAGAAAACCCTGGCAGAAATAAATAGCCCCCCCCCCCCCCCCCCCCCCCCTCTGCGCATGTGTCGCTGTCTAGGAAAGGCATGCCCGGCCCCAAGGGGGGGCACCCGCAAGATTTTGATATCAATCTCAGCAACAAACCCAACAACATATATTTGCCATCTCCAGTGTTTTCTATGGTCAGCTGTATGTTGCTATCTCATGGGTCACAAGCAGTGCAAACATCAAGATTTTCAGCTGCTAGGATACATGCGGAATGTGGTATATAGGGAGGTTTTGGAAATGTAGTTTGTAGTTGCAATTTTGTAATATGTACCGTCAGATACACACACCTGTGCATTAGGCACAGGGTTTAAAGTAGTTTTAATGTAAATGGCAAGGCCACACCAACAGTGTGACACACCCCTTGTTATTAAAGGTCTCTTTCGTTTTTCCACAAGTTTTGGCAGGTTCTTTACATTGGGGGCCATGATACCCTCAAACTCAGCCCTTGTCCTACACACAGCATGCCATGATATGGGTATGAAAGGGTATATGGCATTGTTAGTTAGCATGTTATATACTTAACACGACATGTGTGCATTGATAACCTGCTAAACAGGGGACTATTCATGAACTATTCATGATTTGTTTTCCACAATTTTTCTTGTTTTTTGATAAATAAATTGAGAAATTTTTGGATTTTTAATTTTTTTCCAAGTGTAAATTTAGACCAATTTTTCTTTCTTTTTGGGGAAAATGAAAAAAAATTGAAAAAATGGAACTTATGAACATAGATTTTATTTTATTTTTCCAGGTTGCACTTGCATCCTAAATGGGCAAATGGCAATCAGGGAGAAAAACATGTGGCAGTACACAATTCCTTCTTTTGGCATTAAAGACCCCTTGGCCTATTCTACCATCTCCCCTAGAGTCCCTTCTGACACACCATTTGAGCAGTTGACTGGTTCATCCTTTTCAGCTAAACACACTTCACAGGCATTTTCTTATTGGGCAATTTTGTGATGCAGCCAAAATGGCAATCCATTCATAGGCAGTTGTAGCCAAAATTGACTAAAAAAAAATGGGAATATGAAATTTTTCAAAAAGAAATTAAACATCCTTCCAAATTTTTGGCTACCAACTTGACCCATGTATAGAAATTTGGCAACTTTCGTTTTTAGGAAATTAAAATTCTGGCAATCAAAAGTTGGCTGAAAATGGAACATGAAGGGTTTTTTAAAAATAAAACATCCTTCCAATTTTTTTTGGCTACCAACTTGACCCATGTTTAGAAATTTGGCAACTTTCTTTTTAAGAAATTAAAATTCTGGCAATCAAAAGTTGGCTGAAAACAAAATACAGATTTTTTTAATAAAAAAAGCATCCTTCCAAATTTTTGGCTACCTACTTGACCCATGTATAGAAATTTGACAACTTTCTTTTTTAAAAATTCAAACTCTGGCAATCAAAAATGTTGGCTAAAAATGAAGTACAAATTATTTTCTAAAGTATTAAACATCCTTTCAAAAAACATTTGGCTACCTACATGACCCCCATGAATAGAAATTTGGCGAATCTCTTTTTTTTAATTCAAAATTCTGGCAATCAAAAAGTTTCAACAACAATCACTTTGATTTCCACAATTTTAATTCCACTTTTTTCACACTAGATTTCGCCAGTAGTAATAATAATAATAATAATAAAGAAGGTTGGCTGCTACTCACAAGACTCATCATTTAGTCATGAGATCCACAAAGAAGAACACCCCACCCACCCCCCCCAAGAGGTTCTAGAAAGGCAAAGTTATGATCATAATGGCAATTGTACTGAGCATGTAAACCTGGGGATTTGCACCTTAATGATGAAAGCAATTTGCAATTTGTAATTATGGAAAGAAGACACACTTTGCAAACTGTAGGGGAGGCCAGTATGTCATGAGATTCATCATTCATTCCTCAAAAGGAAAGTAGATGAGACTACTAAAAGAGATCAATCATCACGAGCTTCAAGCACATGCATGTATTCTGACACAATTGGATTATTGAAATTGCTCACATAGTCCTTTTTTTTTCGCTCATCAGGAGCTTCATCTCTCTCTCTCTCATCCTCTCTCTCAAAAGCGGATTGTCTGTTATGGACAGCTGGTTTTGTTTGTTGGCTTTGGTGAACCAAAACCTTCTCTACACTAGTAGTATAGTGTACCTTTGATCTTCACCTTCTTGAGTGACACCTCTTAGATCCTGGATTCTTCAACCCCAAAAATGATAAATTTGAACCTCTGAGAACTTTGATTCAATCTATATGAATGGTTTATCTACAAATGTTTGTTTAAGAGTGACCCAACAAAAAACTTTTAGGATTTTTGAGCATGCAATATAACATAATGGAATTTTTTCTCACACCATAGTAGCGTCGCACATCTCTCATAACACACATGTGTGACGTCAACTCAACTTTGTGGTTTCATCCATTACAATGTTCATATTTGATGTTTATTGTGTCATATGTGACATTAAAATTACAGTTTGAAGAGTGTTGAGGTGCTGGTTCACCTTGGCCTGTTTTTATTATTTCTTAGACTAACTTCTCGTGGCCAGAGATGCTATGGCATTTGAATGGCTCTTTGATTTTCTCTATAGATTTTCTATGATGGGGTTTTCTCCGAAGAAGGTCGTATAGGTCATATAATCTTTGACTAGAAAGATTTGAATTTCAACAATTTGCCCCCTCCCCCCAACTAAAGGAAAATGGAAGATGAATATGGATGTTGGATGAATATTGGATGGAACCCTAAACTCAACTAACCCATGACCATGAATTCTCTCCATTCATCGCATGCCAAAAAAAAATTGATTGAAAATTGGCAAGTGACACTTTGAACCCAAAACACCATCAATGTGCGATATTGAAAATTCTTGACCCCCCTTAAGTTTTCATATAACTAAACAAAAACATGGAAAATAAACAAGGAAATTCATTGAATTTACAAGCTTCAACTAACCCACTTACAACCATGCATTCTCCACACTCTTTACATGCCCAAAAAAATCAATTGAAAATTGAAAAGTGCCATCAACATGTGATCATGGATGTCTTTTGGAGTTGAAGGGTTAGAATCCATATCAACTAATTCAAAGAGCCAAACCCTAACAATCTCGAGAATCCAAGTATGGTACAACTAACACATCCCCCAATAACTAACTTGGTTTGGAGGAAATGCAAAATATTAGCAACCTTGCTATGAACTCTAGCTACCTTTGCCCTAGTGGTATTGTAGCCTCGGATGGGGCTTGAAAGATTATGAAAGGATCAACCCCTCATTGTGTAATGCAAGAAAAATCACAATCATTTATGCTTACCCTAGGGTCAGTTTCATCACTAAATAGTGCGTTAAAATATCGAAATGATTTTTTTATGAAAACATGTCAAAGTTGAGGTGTTGAAATCCTTCATACTTTTCACAGGCTGTGCTCTGAATAATAATTTCACTACTCATATGAGGATTGTGGTAGCTTGAGTGGACCAAAAAGCGAGAAAAGAAAAAGTTTCACAAGTCCATTTTGAATGCATTTCTTTTTCTTTTTTTCAAGCCTTGAGATGACAAGATAAGTAGGCAACAACTTGTTGATTTCAAATCATTTTCTTCATTTAAAAAATCCCCCTAGAGATCATTGTTTTGTACATATGTACCAAAGTTATCATATATATATTTATTTATTTATTTTTATATATATATTTCAACAGGATATGAACTTTGAAAACATTCATGTTTTCAATGATAAAAAAATTCATCAAGAATAACAAACAATTGACATGGTGTGAAAATTTTAATACTTGTCTTCATTGATATATTATCTAACTAAATTTGGGTCCCAATCAAGCACAATATCACTAATTGGACCATTTTGAAATTAATAAATATTTTTTTCTATTAGTTGTCAATAACTTTTTAAGTCTTATGTATCATGTGTCAAAATACTAACACCACATATATAATTGAGTTCATAATTTCAAATTATGTCCCTAAATTGATAACTTCAATTTTTAGACATTTTCCCCATTTGAATGACACTCGCCTTACAAAAAGTGCAATTGCGACATCCATATAGGTCTAACGTAACTTGCATTGCCCCTAAAAAAATTGCAACATCAAAAAATAATAATTTTAAATACTTTAAATTTTTGACTAATTTGAAAAATATTGATATTATTTATTTTTCTAAAGGTGGAAGGTCACCCTAAGCTATAATAGTTGCATAGTTTCAAACCTTGAAAACAACAATCAAGGTGATTTTGGATTAGCTATTGGGATTATGGATCATTTTACTATTTTTCAAACATTCTTTTTTCCATTGCCCAACATCATGCCTTTGACACTCAATGTGTTATGCTATGTATCATTGCTTAGCAAAACTCCTTTTGGCCAAGTATCCTTACGAAGCCATGCACATTGAGTTATAACCCTTCCTTTAAGGAGCTTAAAATAAAGAATATTAACTTTACCTTGAGGACATTTGTTGTTGGCATATGATTTGCACTATATTTAACATGCATTAGAGAATTTCATATGATGGAATAGGTAGGTATTTTATGAGATATGGATTCAACATTTCCAAAAAAAATCTCAAGCATGCGCACATGCACACATGCACACATTCAAAAATACATGCACATATTCCAAAATAATGTGATTTGAAAGTTGAAACATGCTTGGCTTTGAGAAACATTCTATGGATGCAAATAATGCCCCATCCATGTCCAATAGCATGTTGGCACTTCAATGCCATAAGTTGGGAAGGACATTAAACTAGCAATGGGGTCCTTATTGCAAACACAATACAAAAGTACTCTATGCTTCCTTCCTTTCTTCCCTCATTGCCCAATTATCCAACTAAGATGTGTTTAGTGGTTTGGTTATGTTTTTTAATCTTATATTAAAGGGCTTAAAATATTTAACATACGTAGTAAATGGAGTAGTTTGAAATAAAATTATGTTTAAAAATTAATAAAATTAATGTAAATATAATGGCATGGACCTTTATATATTTTACACCTATTTTTGGTTAAATTCCATGACCTTGACAAGTAAATTAATTTGTCAAATTGTAAAGAAAGAGCAAAACTTTTGTAGCACTACCTATAAGGGTACCATGTACTGTTTTGTTTGCCAAAAATTCCAGATCAACAATTCAATCATTTAATGCCAAGTCTCGTGACTAAAGGGACTATGGCTATTGACCTAATTTTTGGATTAAATTGACTATGGCTATTGACCTAATAGCTGGCTAACTCCTTGGCTGAAATCACACCATATTTCCTCACATTATTAAAGGTCGACTATAACAATGTTTGTGAATTTTACATAGCCACCAATTCTCAACATTTTGGTGACACCCAATGTTTTTTTTGGGTGGATTGTTAGGGTTTTCCATTGTATTTAACAAAGGGAATTTGAATTTGGGCATTTTTTAATCTATCTATGAAGGAAGGTGGTTTGTTTGTTTTGTTTTGTTTTGTTTGTCACATTGAGATCTCCCAAACAAAAGCACTTCTTGTCATCTTCTTGATGATACCATTGGAAAGCCTTTGATGAGTAGGGGTGCACCAAGTTGATTTTGAGATGTTTCAACCTATAGTGGAGAAGTTGTTGAATATTGAGAATTTTTCCCGTTGAAAATTCATTCAAATCAAAACTAAATTATAGGGGAATTTGGTCATGCTCTTGGTATTGTTGGAAAGCCATTGATGAGTGAGAATTTTTTCAAAGTGAGTCACTCAAAAGTAATTAAAATATTCCAAAAAAAAAATTCACACAATTGAACTTTATTGTGAAGGGTCCTGTTCACACTTGGTCTAGTGGCACAAACCACACTTGTGTATATACCCTAGGCTAAATCCTAACAACCACTTACTTGCCAAGAGTGGTTTGAACATTGATAAATTTGGGGCAAGGAATCATTTTTAGTATTTCACATGCATTGCCAAGATGCCAACACCATTCTCATGGTTATAAGTGGTCATAACTACATGGGAGAGTTATGATCATGCCATCAATGGTAGCACATACTAGTAGTCATCAAGTTATTAAAGAAGGTGTAGGGAATTGGAATGAGTGGGTTGCAGACATCTACTAGAGCACCTCTTCTTTAATATCTTATGCAAAGTTGTACTACTACTACTAACTATGGCATCATTGGCCTAGGGTTAACTATGATCTCAAGCACATCAAGTTTAAGTTAGGGTGAAAGGATCTTCTTTTGACCTAAAGTTATAGCACAATTTGCAAAGGGAGAATTGAAAGGGGAGATTTTCAATGTATGGAGATTATGTCTACTAATTAATTATTGGCCTTGCCTACTACCAAGGCAAGAAGGATATTGTGTTTAGATTCATTATAGAGTATATAGTAGGTTAAGGAATTTTGGCCCTTAGGTAATAATAATAGGTCTATTTTTATATGAGGATTTTTGAAAGATGATATATTTCCTTGTGTTGAAACTTGAGATTAGTTATAGAGTTATAAATTTTTGAAGGATTTTGGTTTGTTTTAGATTTTTTGGCATATTGTGTGAAATATTTGAGTTTCCATAATTCTTCATTTGCCTTCAGACACACTTTTTTTAATGTTTAATGGCAAGGCCATCAACATATGGGTATCAGCTAAATAGACTTACAAAAAACATTACAAAATAAAAAATTAAATCAAATTTTTGAAATTTTTTTTAAAATTTTTTTTGAGAAAACTTATGGAGAAGTTGGGTTTTAAAAACACAGGGAAAAATATCACAACACCATTTGGAATTTTCTCAAGGTCAATTTACTATTACCCACAAGTAACTTAAAGGTCTTTTATAAGAGGGGCATGCTTCAATTGGCATCTATCTACTCACTAACTTACTCATTGGTATCCTTTATTGGGAACTGTCAAATAAATAAGCCACCAAAATTAATATGGGCAGAAAACAATAATTGTCCATTATCAACAATAATAAAATTGGCAGCTCATAGATGATGGTCAGGGGATTTTTATTTATTTATTTAATTTTTGGGTTTTAATTTCGTGATGTAGCCACAATGGCAAATCATCCACAAGAGTAAATGGGTCAGAGAGGAAAGTAGAAAAAAAATTAAAGAATTCTACTACTATATTTTGGCAAAGTGTTGGAAATTATTGTCTAAATATGGTGATTTTTTTGGAAATAAAAATAAAAATCCCTTGAAATCTGATGACTTTGGCAAATTTTGCCATTAAAAAAAAATCCCTTTGTATGTTTCACACTAGAATTATTATTATTATTATTTTTGGGTAACCAAAATGGCAAAAAAATTGCCTTAAGAAAATTTAAAATGAAGACCAGTTAAATGACCTTCATAGATAAAATGGAATGTAATCTTGATTAAAATTTTTAAAAAATTATCCAAAGAAATTTAGAATCAAAAGATTGTTTTTTATAAAAATAATTATAGTTTTTGGACCATGGAACATAAAGACATGCATATTGCAAACCCCACCCATAGTAGGATCTGTCACCATAGTTAACTACATTGAGTCAACTCATTAAAGACACAATGGTGAGTAGTCAGGGCTCAGCTCCAATAATCAAAGAAGAGGGATTGGTCTTAGAGGAACATCATGGGTGACCAACACACTTAGTTATTAGCATGTTTCAATGAACTCAGGAGACAAATTTCTGACTCTTGGTTATTAGGTTTTACACTACTACTATATGAGACTCTTGAATGTGGTGTTCTCCAAGTTGTTGTTCCCAATAGCACACCACTTTATCCAATATCTTTTGCCCAAAGGTCCACTCTAGTAACCCATATGTGTAGTAAAGCCAAAGAGAAAAAAAACCAAAATATGCATATCAATTTTTGAGCATATACACTATGTAATAAAACCAAAATATGCATATCAATTTTTGAGCATATATACTATGTAAATAATGTATACACTATATTTTCTCAATGTGTTGTTGTTGTTCCCACTAGCTCATCACTTTATCCAATAGGTATGTATCCTTTTGCCCAAAGGTCTACTACTCTTGTAAAAACCCCATACGTGTAGTAAAGCCAAAGAGAAAAACCCAAAATGGGTATCTTAAATTTTGAGCTTGTCCAAAAGATTGAGATCACATTGTATTGATAGGGCAATTGAAGAAGAAGAAGAAGAAGCCCATCCATCACCAAAGCAAAACAACAAAGCTTTGACAACTAGAATCACCATGAGAATACTGCCAAGAATAAAAGGCTAAATATGAAGAGGGGATGGGGGAGCAATTCCAGGGTGATATTGATGAGAGGGGGAGACACAATCATATCAAAACACTTGAAATGGTTTCACTTGGAAAAACTTAACTAGAGCAGAAAGCCATGGTGAACCCAAGACTCTCTCTCACATTGGTACCTTCAACCTTTTGAGTAAGGTCTATTAGTGGCCAATGGCCATAGTTTTAACCCTAATAAATGGTTAAATTTTAACTCAAAGACCATGATTTAGTAGTCTATGCATGGGATATTTGTAGTATTTATAACTTACTTAGATGGATTTTGGGATTTTGGGATTTTGAGATTTTCTTACCATACCATGGTACCAATGTGGGTGTTTGTTCACTTATGGCATGCATGCTATAAGTACCCCCCGCAAAGTTTATAATGTGCTATAAGTTGAAAATGATGATAGGCTCTTTTGGGAATAGAAATTTCATGCAACCAATGAGAAGGCATAGAAGGGACTTAGTTTTTTTTTCCTTTAGGGTTTTCTCTTTAGAACCTAAACCAAAATTCCAAATCCCGTGTGCGCGTATTCCACCTGTCCTCAATTGATTGGCCTAATTCAAGATATTGGTAAAAGAAAACCTAAATGCTTGATTTCATTGAAATTGGGGGGGATCCATCTCCCTAATTGACTTTTTTTTTTCATTATTTAATAAATATTAGGTCGCAAAGTGCCTAACTTGATTGATAGGCAGGTATGATATGCCAAGAGTAGGGTTTAGGGTTCAAACCCTAAACCCTAATCCCAGCATAAAACATGTTGCTTTGCATGTTTTGTATTTATAGGGAAAGCATCAAAATAAATTCCCAAAAGAGTCAGGCAAGACTCCATAATTGTAGGGTGCATTTAAGACAAAAGTGCATTGGCAATTGGGAGGTGGAGGGGCTAATATTATTAGGGGAAGCCTAGGGTTTATTTATCTTAGGGTTTATGCATATATATATATATATATATATATATATATAATTACTTGGGTTTTGTAAAGAAAATAAGATTTTGATTGGAATTTTTTCTCCATTTAAATTTGAAAAAGAATAATGACCATTGAGGTTTATCCATTGCATATATATATACTCCAAGAATTGACTCCCCAAGAGTGGGCATTGCTAATTGAAATATATGAAAGGTTAATAGCACTAGATGAAAGCACAACCTCACCAACTTGATTGAGGCAAGGGGTTTTTTTTCCAAAATTGTGATTTTAGCCAAACTAGCAATCATCCACGAGGTTTAGCTAAATTTGGCTATAGAAGAAAAGTGAAAGTAAGAAAATGTAAACCAAAATATGGGAAATTAGGGCTAGTTTTTGCACAAAATTCCTTTGTATTATGTCTTGAAATCATTAAAAAAAAAGTGTTTATTTATGTTTTCTAGTTGCTAGATTTTGACAATTCATTTGGAAAATCACAACATTTCCCTATTGGGTTTTAGCATGTAACCAAAAAATAAAATGAAGGATCCTTACAAAAAATTACTTTCATACCTTATCTATCTATAGCCAAATTTTGTTAAATCTTCTTGTGAATGATCGCCAATTTGGCTACATCAAAAAATTGAAAAAAAAACCCCAAAAAAGACACCCCATGATTCTATGGTGAAGGTGATGATAGACTTTTTTATACATGAGAAGAATGAATATTCCAATTGGCACAATCTAATAGGCTTCAAGATTAAAATTTTTGTCAATGAATAAAAATGTTTATTATGGGTACATAAAGGGGGATTGAATCATCCACTATATTTCAAGTAGACACACAATCATCAATCCTTTGTTACATACCATTTTGGTGATGAAACATGTAGTGTAGTAGTAAACTCTAGTGAGTGTTTTGGAGGAGGTCCAAGTGTTCAAAAGACAAAACTAATGTGAACTTGGTAAGTACCCAACACTAGTATATAGTAGTATTCTTCTTATGAAGTTTTAGTTATTTAATCAACCTTTGAAGTAAATGGGGTTTTTTTTTTTTTTTTTTGGCAAAATTAATTCTCATATTTCCATATTCCCACATTTGGGCTTGACTATTAAAGGATTTGAAAAGAATGTGGCATAGGCTAGTGTTATGGTGCAAATATTCCCAAAGATTGTGTTTTGTGGTATATTTAAATATGAGTTGCCCCCCAATGACATGCAAAAAATTAAAAAAAAAATGTTCACATGAATATGCCCTTGCACAATGTGAGATTTAAAAAGTTGAAAACAATTAAGGGAATCCACCAGACACAAAATCTTTGGGATTAAGAAAATCATGCAAATATTTTTTTTAATATTAAAAAAGGCCTTTTTATTTTAAGTTAGCAAAATGGGGGGCATGTTGTTTAATGCATTACTTTACATGATATGTACTAAACAAGTTTGAAAATTTGAGATTTTCATAAACCCTAAACCCAAAGGAACCGAAGGTTATAATCAAATACCCACCCAACACAACCCCATGTAACGGGGGGTAAGAACCGGAGGTTCTATGTTCCGGTTATTATTCCCAAATGCTGAGAACCCCACAGTTCGGACAAACCTTGGCTCGTTTTGTCGTTAACTGAATGAGTGTCGTGCAGTTTTTGGACTTCATGAAGAATCACCAGCCCCCAAAATTAAAGAACCTCCGGTTATCTGGGGGCCCAAATCAGAATTAACGAACCAGTGTTGTGGGGGGGGGGGGAAGGGTTTTTTTTTTTTTTTTTTGGTTTGAAATTCTCTTTTGGAGACCATGGTTACACAAACCTTAGAACCGGCCTGATAACCATGGGGGTCTGTCTCGGGTTTCTAATAACTTGCCCCCCACACCGATGATGCAATTTTTGTTGTACCTTCAAAAATTGTACCTTTAGAGAGCATTGTTAGTTGGCAGTTCAAAAACTGCCAGTTCAGGTTTTTTGAACTATTTCCAAAAAATCAGAGAACCGTCAGCTCTGGTTTGCAACCCTTGGTCTCGTATATAGAGAGAAGGGTTATAATATTTTAATTTACTAATATTACAGAGGCCGTCGAATAAGCAAGCTTGTGTTGTAGGTTGGTGTACTGGAAACAAGCTGTGAAATTGCTGAATTATTTTTTTGTTTAAATAAAAAAAAATTATCTTGAGTGAACTAACTAATAATCAAAAGTGTAATTAGGGTTTTGAGAGAATTTTCAAAGGATCAACGAAAATATTAGAAAAGGAAATCACATTTTTCAATGTTTAGCGGAATAGGATTGTGTGTGTGTGTGTGTAAGTCTGAAGCTTTTTTTTGATGTTTTCAAAGCAATTGGGTTGCTGGATTTGGTGATCTGAATTTTTTTTGAAAAAAACTCAAAGTCAGAGAACCATCATCGGTTACAGTTATTTTCAAAACCCTTAAAAAAACAGAACCTCCTGTTTTTTTTTAATACATATAAAGAACCAACAAAGATTTTCCCGATTATTTAAATATTTAAAAAATTGAGAACCGTTTATATATATATATATATATACATACACACACACGCCAGAACCCACCCCACCCATTCTTTTGATTGCTTCAGAACTGCAGCTATGGATCCTAAGAACCGCCCTGATACCCTCTGGGTGTCTTTTCTGAGGAAGTTTCCATCCCACACCCTGCACTGCGTAATAAGACCCTTCTAACACACAAAAAAAAAAAAAAAAAAAAAAAAAACAGAAAAAAGCACAACTTCCCATTCTTTTGATCGTTTCAGAACCGCAGCTATGAATCCCAAGAACCGCCATGATACCCTCCGGGTGTCTTTCCCGAGCAAGTTTCCAATAACCGTCCCCCCACACTGCTTCATAAGACCCTTCTAACACACAAAAAGCACTTCTTCTTTTTGAGTGGAAGGGGCCCAAATTCACACCTGTGCTCAACAAACAACACCACCACCAACAACAACAAGAATAGTTGGAGCTTGATGAGGAAGAAAGGAGAACCTTGGGTTGTTAGGCTTTGATGAAGCTTGGGAAAAATCTAAAGGGAGATGAGGCATTTGATGGGTTTGTCTTTGTAAATTTGGGTGGAAGCAATTGTTGTGGGTTGGGGGGGGAATGTGGGTGGTGATGGTGAAGAAGATGGTGAAGTTTTGATGTGTGAAGTTGATGTTTTGTTCCAGTGTGCATTGGTTCCAGTTTTGAAGTGCAGAGGAGTAGTAGTAGTTTGGGGAGTGACTTGTTGTGCACAAAACTGTAAGGGGGAGAAAGGGTTGAAGAGCAATGTAGCAGAAGATCCTTTTGTTGTTGTAGTTTTTGTGCACAACAGAGGGGAAAGTAGACCTGTTAAACAAGAAGATCCTTTTGTTGTTGTTATTGTTTTTGTTGTGTGTTTTGTGTTTTGTGCACAACAGGAGGGGGAGGGAGGGGAGAGAAGTAGACGTGTTGAAGAGCAATGTAGTAGAAGATCCATTGGGTAGTCGAGCTTTAGTGGCAGGGGAAGACGAGGAAGAGACAACTTTGTGGGTAAGCAAGAGAAAAGCTGGTTTTGTGGAAACAATACATCAGTGAGAGTTGGAGCCAAGAGCTTGAAAAGCAACTAGCAAGAATCAAAGAAGAACTTAGAAGACCTCACCTTATGCATCATAGTGTGAGCAGAGAGAGAGAGAGAGAGAGAGAGAAGTCTTCATTTGAAGAAAACAAATGTCGAGCCGATTTCTAGCTTGCATAAGTCCCATAACTAGTTTGGAGGAACCCATCGACTCCAACCATGGCGAGAACACGAGCTGCGACTCCAGACCCGACTTGCAGAGACTGAAATCCTTCACTTGTCAGGTCAGCAGCTATCAAAGCTTTACTGTGGACCTCTCTCTCTCAGAAAAGAACTGAACTCAAAAAAGTGAGGGCAGCATTTGTGATTTTGATCTGAGAACAGAAGTCCGAGAACTCAACACTCTTGTGCTCTCTGGATTTTGTGATGGGTCTTTCTTTGCAGCTGAAGCAGTTAGCATCGAAGGTGACTGCAAGTGCATACAAGCTCTCATGTAGCAGGCCTTGCACAGCGTCTGTGTATGACCAGGAGGCAGCTCAAGCAGTTCAATATCGAGCTGCTCCTGCAGTGGTGTCAGAATATACTCCTAGAGACGTGATATCTTTGCCATCACCCCGTTATCACTATCCTGTTAACCCTCTCAAAGAAGATGAAAGCACAGCTCCTTCCTGTACTGCAGTTTTGCATGGCCCATCAATGGCAGATCACAAGCACCATGTAAGTTTCTGCAAGTCCCAAAACACTCTTCATTGCTGTCATGATTGCATCATGAGATTTGCGTCTTCTTCATTGCCAGTTTGGTGGTGATGCATCTGACTCTGCCAGTGAAACCATGCCCAGTGATGAGAGTGAGGAAATGGGTAGTGCTCAAATTTTGCTTCTTTCATAGTTTTTGCAGAGCAAGAAGAATTGGACACAGTATGGAAGTCAAGAGAAGAGAAGCGGTGGACAGGTGGGAAGAAATGGGGTTGCAGTTAGAGCGGCTGGTGCTGAACAATATTCCAAAGTTTCACATAGCAACATGGGACATGTGGGAGGACCATGTCTTCCAGGGAAGGAGTGGTTTTCCCAAGTAGAACTTGGAGTGTTTATCACATTTGTCACCTTGTCCAATGGTTGCAATGCTTTCAAGCGAATCCGATTCAGGTAGTACACTCACCTGCCTGCCTGCTCTGTGTTGTGTGAATGTCTTTAGCAATAAGAAGGTACTCCTATTGATTACAACCAAACTTCCAACGAAGATAGACAGAACAAGCTAACACCAATCGCTACCCATGCTGCAACTCAGATATTTCTGTTTTACACATTTTCTCCTGTTGGGTGGTTGAACTGAACTGGGACAACATGGAGGATTTTGTTCCAATTAGCATCTTGATGAGTATGTAGATGAATTTTGACTCCCATACATATGTGCAGAGTTTATTAAAATGCTTGTTAGCCTAACTGGTAATTTGAGTGAATTTTCTGATCAAGAACTTGTTTTCAAGCAGCCGGGACATCTTCAGTAAAAAGGAAGCAGAATCCTGGTGGACAGAGAATGGGAATCGTGTTCGTGCAATCTATAATGTACCTCCTTTTCAACAAACAGTGAGAAATGATCGCATTTCAAGTTCAGAAGATGAGGTACAGATTCATCATGTTCTCAAGATTTGGGCATAACAACCAGTATCTATATTTCACCAGGATGGTGATTCATGAGGACGAGTTATTTCCTGAGATTTTCCTAGATTTTTTGCAAAACAGATTGATGGGTGTTTTGTATGTCTGGACAGACCTCAGGAGCATCAGCTTATGGAACTCCTGCCTACAGCCCAAGGGGTCTTATCTGTGTCTTATCCCGAGGAGATTCAATGAAAAGTTGCAGAAAAGGCTTCAGCAGTGTGGGGGTGTTGGCATTGAGAGATGGCGCTGGCACAATAAAAGCAGCAGCTGTTACAGATGACAGGCATGATGAAGCAGAAGCCTGTGAGAGTGATGAATGTGGTGACAATACATGTGATGAAAGGGATGAGAACTCATGGGTGGAGGAAGACGTTCCAGGTGTCTACCTCACACTGATGAACTTGCCAGGCGGTGGGAGGGATTTGAAGAGAGTGAGATTCAGGTAACCCATCTGTTTTAACCCTGTTTCTTGCTTTCAGAGTGCAGCAGATAGAGAGCATTTGAGATCAATGAGTTTGGCAATCATCCCAGATTCAAACACCAGAATCCAATTGTGAAGGTGACATAGATCCAGAGAAAAGCTCATGAATGTCATGTTGCTCTTGAGGTCCCAAATCTGAGGCATTGTCAAACTGTGGATAGTTGACATACTGGGTGCACTGCCGTGTGGCAGCCGTGAGAAATTCACTGAGAAGCAAGCGAAGATTTGGTGGGATGAGAATCGCAGTCGGATACACATGCAATACATTTGACTCAGATGGCCCTCTATTCTAATTTCAACTTTCCACAGTCATCTGAACTGGTAATACTTCTGTCCTTTCATTGCTGCACTATTACAAACAAAGGCGTGGACACTCGCTTGATGGCAGGTAGAGTTGTATCCCCTTGACTTCATCCAAGGTTATCATCATTGTGTGTGTCTCCACAACCTAGATTTATGTACCTATATGAAAGCAAAAGAGTGCTTCAGAATAGAGGAAAATTAGAGAAGTTTTGCACCAAACCTTGGGGTTAGTTAGCAGTGTATTGCTAGAGTAGATATCCGCACATCTCATGGGAGCTGGTTTGCTCATATTGCAGTCCTCTAGTGTTTATGGTATTATTGAACTGGAAGATTACATTGATGGTTTTGCATTTGTCAAGTACGGAAAATTGGCAATTCTTATTGTGCATCCATGTCATGTATAAATGACTGATGCAAGGTAAGTGGAGAAATTCTAGCAATTGCCTTCTGAGGAGCTCTTAGATGTACATGTTGAGATGTAACATAACGCTCTCATTTCTTCTGTCATGTTTTTTTTGAAAGTAGACTAATTTGCAAGTATGATAAAAGGTCAATTGTAGCTTGTAGGCTTACAGCAATTGCAATTCTCAGGGCAGCACTCTGTCATGTTTTGTACATCTCATCTATTAACTGGCAAAATCCATAGCCCTTTAGTTGAAACATAAGAAAAGCACAGATGGCAAAATCCATAGCCCTTTGGTTGAAACATAAAACAATGCACAGGTAGTGAACATGGAATCATGTTGACCTAGCAATTAATGAACTTAACTCAGCACAAGATGCCCAAAAAGAACAGTATGAGCAAACTGGGAAAGTAAATAGGGCTTGAAGATTCTGGAGAAATCAACCAAACTTGTAGTGATATATGTATGGTCCAAAGGGTAAGATTGAAAGAGGAAACAGAACAGGTCAATGACATGCAATCAGAATCTTGTATTCAGAATAATACCAGTGTAAACCGCAAATGGAGATTTCTTGAGGCCAGTACATCAACTTTTACATCAACTTTGTAAAGGCAAATACACTGCTACACACACCTTGTGGATTTTTTGGGTCCAGCTGAAACCATCAGGGATGTCTCTTAGTCTTGGTCTTGTAATTTAACCTTTCATGACCAAACAAAGTGAACACACCCAACTGCAATGATCTTCTACCTACATCAGATTAATGTTGGCAAACACAGGAAAAAGGCCAGCAAATGCTCTTTTTATCTGTAAGGATAATGACAAACTCACAAAAATCAAGTTTACTACAACCCAAAGAGAACTTAAACCCATTCTTGAGCAAAATGGAGAATGAATGTGTGAACCTTGCACATTTCATAATAGCTGGCACCAAATTGCAGGTTTCAAAACCATGATTGACCAGATGAACAAGCATGTGGAGCTGCCAACTGCCCAATTCTACTCCAATAGTCTGCTGTATTCTGAGAGCACAATGTAAGGAGAGAGCTTTCTTGAGTCAGCTGTCTTGAATAGCATTCTAAGCTGTGCTGGTTTCACAGAAGTCTGAGATGTGAATGATGGCATGACACAAAGCTAAGCACACCACATTGTCAATGGCGACCAATATGTCATTCCATGATTAGCACTTCAAAAAGGAAATTTGAATAAGAGAATGTCCTACAGGCAGCCTTCTCTGAATAGAGAACCATAAATGCTAATCTTGGTAGCCCTACTGTACACAACTGCCCACACAGTGTGCCCAAGTTGTCACCCAAAATACTGAATTCCTGCTAGTATCCAAATCTAGGACAGGAGAGAGAGACCCTAAAACCTCTACTGAAGACCAAAATGGGACAGTTGAAGTGCTGAATCCATGCACCCTTCTATCTAGGTGGGGCATACGTTTATCCACAAATGAGGCACCTCAAGTGTGAACCTTATACAACCAAGGGAAAAAAATGGTTTCTTAGCAAGAAATACCCTCATCAGCATCAACCATTCTTCAAAACCTGGAAAGGGATGGAACCTCAGCAACGGATCTCGTATGAGCCTGCCTTTGTAATATAACGAACCCACTCAACTGTGTTGTAACCACTTTTCTCCCACACCTGTTCAAAAATCACAACACAGCAGTAAGCAAAAAATTGTTTAGGGTGGCTGGTAATCTCACATCTACAGTGACATAGATCACACTTCCTGGACAAAAAAGAGAATTCAAAGAGAAAAGTTTCCATGTAAGTGCTTACTTTCAAGAAGCGAACCCGTAGGCCTGAGGCAGTGAACATTGGAACCTGCAATTTACATGAAAAATGAAATTAACAGAAGCCCAACTCATGATGCTCAGATGAGGAGCATCTAGAACAGTACTCTGTGCTGGTACTGCTTTTCCTCCACGGTGAGACCTTTGTGTAAGACCTTTGTGACTTCATGAAAGACTCAAACTTCAACCAAGATCACTGAACACCTCACCAGGGAGGAGAGGAAGTGACAAAGGTCTCCTACTTGTTACTGCCTCATTTTCATGAATGGCCCCTAGCTGAACAACTACTTTTAACACCTGAATACAAAAGTTAGCCACACTGTAATATGT
Organism: Sphagnum contortum; assembly: GCA_963920785.1. Taxonomy (NCBI): domain Eukaryota; kingdom Viridiplantae; phylum Streptophyta; class Sphagnopsida; order Sphagnales; family Sphagnaceae; genus Sphagnum; species Sphagnum contortum. The sequence continues at coordinate 7,645,539 of OY987276.1, read as the reverse complement.
GCATATCAAGGTGCTTTGAGGAGATTAGAAACCTGAAATTCCATTTGAATAGGGGGCCTGGTCCATGACTTTTTTTCTTCCATAGTAGATATGAGCTCAACTTCTGCACTCATTGTTAGCTCTGTTTGTCCTGGAAATTTCCTCACTCTGCACATCGAAACAGAACTTGAACATTCAAAACCAAAGGAACTGAAATCATTGAGACTGATCCTAGAACAATAAAAGCTCAGTGTACTCAAAAGGTCTACCTCTTACAAAACCATTGAATATCCTGCTTTGATACAGATTTTAAAGGAAAGGAGAAAAAATCTCACTTCCAAACCAAGCAATCGAGTGCTGCATTATATTTGGCTCTGCCAGATGTCACCTGGAAATTGGCCTTTGCTGTGTGCTTTGGTACTGGCACCTTGACCACAACCCCAAGTGCAAACATCCTGGCTCCAAACACACTCTTCACCTGTGTCTCCTCCACACAATTAAACAAATCAGAGAATCTCCTTCAACCTGCAGCACATTTATGAGGAGATTCAAACATACAGAGCTCTCTTGATCCAGACCAGCTTCCACTTGCCAACACCAGACATATCTCATGGGGTGTACATAGCTACAAAGGTTGCAAAGGAGTGACTCAAAACCAGGATATCAACCTTTCAGAAATATTTAGGCCCAGAAAGTCCTATTTTGTTGGCAGGATGACAAGGACCAAGCACAATGGAAAGTCATACATAGTATGGATTATCACAAACCTTGACATTAACCTCCATCCGCGTCCGCCCCAACTCCTTGATGCTAGGAAGCACCCGGAATGGTAGATTTATACCATCTGTAATCCGGTATCTGCAACATCATTCAAGAAGCTGATTTAGTGCTGCATGCCCAAGATAGAAATGACATACCTGGAGCTCACAAGACAATAATATGATGATATGTAATTGAAAGACATATATCCTTATCAATGTGCTCAACATACTAGATGTTCACTCAAAATTGTTAGATATCATCCAGCAAAGAAAACCTCATGCACCATCTATTTGCCAGCCATCTAAGCAATTCAAAATACTTATGACTGCCTCTTGGGCTTAGAAAGGAGAGGCAACTCACTTCATCAGCTCAAATTCTCCATCAGGTGGGACAAAGCTCACTGTCTTCTCTGTATTGAACCTTGTAAGGTTGACACATTGGTGAAATGTGACATCATCAAGCTCTATTGTCTTGCCACTGTTGCAGACAGGAAAAACAATCACCAGAACGAATAGGTGAGACTCTGACTCCTCATAAGTTGTCATAAGAAAACCACACTTTCCTGTTCAAGTCTCAGCAAGTCTAAGCTTGGACTGAGTAATTCTTCCATTGAACATTTCACTCCCTACTCAAAGGCCATACATGAAGTGCAACCAACCTTCTTGATGGTCGAGCCTTTGCCTCAGCTTCCTTTTCTAAACCGATTTTGTCATTAAGTCCAAGCTTCAAATCAGGCATGCCGGAAAGAAAACATTTCATCAAAATCTTTCCAGTCACATCGCATTGCAAAGTGGTGCCTGAAAAATGGGCAGACCTTTTATTAGATGCACACCAAACTGTTTGAGCTGATGGCACACTTCTGCATGCTGCCAGAGGTCAGAAACTGAGAAAGTGTGCAATATGCTGATCAAAGCACAGGTATAAGAAGAGAGATATAATGGGAGAGACACTTCAATCTGCAAAATCTATTGTCTTAAAACCAACGTTTTTCCTCCATAAGCATTGACATGATGTACATTCTCTGGCTGATCCAAAACTCACCCTTTTGTGACATGAGCAAGTTGACGCTTTCCACAATATCCAGAAACACCTGTGCTCCCATTTTCATCCAACATCTTGTTCATTAGACCATGATAGAGTCCTAGTATACATTGGATCCTTTGCCTCAGCTTTCTTTCTAAACTAGCGATCTCCCGATGGACCCAACCAAAAAATTACAGTTCTGGAGCATACTTCATTCTTCTTGTACACAAGCCCTTCCCGTCGCCAACCCACAGCTCCTGTAACTTGCAGTGTTGCATTGGCAGGTGTTCTTATATCTTGTGGCTGCACATAATCAAACAGTAAAAACAAGACACCCAAAAATGGAAAACCAAAAAGAAACTTAAACTAATCCAAAATACCTTTGAAGAAGAAAACCTCAAAAGAGGTGCAAAAATTCACAAGACTTAAGCTGCCTCATGTCAATGACACACAAGAGCATGGAAAGTTGGCATCCATTTGGATATGTGTCTGTGACACAGGCTTATGCTTTTCCAACAAGAATGTCTATCTCATCACACATCATGAGCATACCTACCTTAGAGAAATGGCATTTCAGTTCCATTTGTGAAGATTGAATGGATACTCATCATGGAAATTGGGCTCACCTTTGATGAGAATGGAGAACCAACACCTTCTTGAGTAATATAGAGCTTCAGGATTTCAGGGGACAGATTTTGAGGGTATCCAAAGTCCATGATCTCTACACAGCACCATCAGAATCAATCAGGACACAAATACTCCCTGCAGATGGCACCCTGAACTCAAAAAGAGTTTTGTTTTGGACTTTGAAATCATTCAAGGTTTCTGCCTATCCCATACTGATCAAAACTGATGCTAACTCCAGGCAATTCTCATCCAGAAGTGCAGGTGCCTATAGAAAGAGGCCTTCAAGAGAAAATTTGTCAGCAACAGAAAAGGTATGTAAAAAAATGAGACAATTAATACCATCAAGAAGCTCATAGATGAGGACAAAGTTGTTCCTGATTGCATCTTCATCAAATGCCCCTCCAAAGTACGACTTGAAGAGTGCCACTGCCTGACATTTGACAAATGAAGCATTACTCCAAAAAAAACCAATCACATATAACAAGCTCACCTAAAAGGAATTCAGACTAAGAGTGTGGAAAATATATGGATTATTTGTCTGGGGCTATCTTGAATACTAGACTAGTATACCCTCCTGGCTTCTTTGCCATGTGCAAGCACTGAGGAGGAAAGAAAGAGTTCCTGAATACCAGCAGCTGATATGATTGCTGAGGTTGGAACCCAGGTTTTCAGAAGCCAGTATATGCTTTTAAGTTTCTAAACCAACCAGAACTGCAAGGGAACTGCAAAGGATTCCTCATTTGAGATGCAGCCGTTGATAACCTGGCTTCAAAGGCCTATTCAAAGGTCACACATAGAAACTGCATCTCTTTGTGTGTGTGTGTCTGAGGACAAAATTGGGAAGCTCTCCTTGGCAAAAGATAGGTATTTTTCAGGTCAAGTTTTTGTTCTCAAAGTTGGACTGGTTGCACACTAATCCTCTAACTGTTCAAATGAACTATCAGCCAAATTAAGCTCTAATTGCAAGTCCTTGAACAGCACACCAAAGCACATGGAACCCAATCTGTAAACTTTACCATGCAGAAGGAGATGTCATTACATCTGCAGGCTACAGTATCAGCTCAAAAACATACAGAGACCAGAAGGAGATGTCATTACATCTGCAGGCTACAGTATCAGCTCAAAAACATACAGAGACCAGAAGGAGATGTTGTTACATCTACTTGGATCTCAATGCAGGCTACAGTACCAGCTCAAAAAACATCCAGGGACAAAACAGCATACCTCAACCACAAACTTGAATGCGCAAGCTGCATTGGCATTGCTACTGACAACAATGACAATGTAGACATTGCTGATGCGCATGTACAGGAAAGAGCAGCCACCTATTTGGCGCACAGGACAAGTGCCCAGTTCCTTGGACTGCATAATATTTGTGCGGAATGCATCCACCATGTTGCCTCTGCAAGATGAATGAATCACACATCAAATCATACATCATTCTCCAATCTACAAATAAGGCATTGCCATTGCAACAATGGATTCCACTAAGAGGGACGGGAGCAGACTTGATATCCATGTGCTATGTACCTACCCTCAGAAAGCGGATTTCCACTTTCCCCAAATTCTAACCCTAAAAATGTCAGCAAATGGGGTTTCTAAGCAACTGTTTGTAAGAAAACAGTGGTTCCTTCTACAGACAACACACATTGCTTTAGAGCTAGCCTTTACTTCCACAACTGCAGCTACAGACAAGCCACAATGCGTCCGTCGTCTAGAATTCCATGCAAACCTCCCTCCTTCTTCAATCTCCCGAAAACAAAAGAACAAAGAGATAAAAAGCAGCAAAAGAGAAGGGAAAGATCACAAGCGAAGCGGACGCCTTACCCGACATCGTCACGGTACATGCGATTGATGAGCACATCTCCCCGCAGATTCAGAAAGTACACAGCAGATGCTGCCACCGGCATCTTGCCGTGCTCCTGCTGCTGCTGCTACTCCCGAGTCCCTCCCCGATCTCCACCAGATCTTGCTGCTGCTCGCAGATCGCTCTCACTCTTCTCTTCTCTGCGAGATCTCTGGAACTGAGTACTGCGCTTCGTCGTCTTCCGTTCCCTGCGTGAGTTTCACACCCGGCGGTTATGTCTGTATGTGTTTTTTTTCGCCGCCGGGGGGGGGTGGTTCAACTTCGCCAACTTCGCCAAATTTTCGATATGAAAAAAATGAAAAAAGAACACTGATAAGTATATATATTCATTTTTTTCATATCGAAATTTTGGAGATTTTTTTTTAAAAAGTAGCAAAATTAGTCGAACTTATAGAAGAAAATCAAAATTTTGCAAAATTTATTTTCCCAATTTCTTTGTCGAAAAATGGCGAAATTTCGCCAAAAAGAAAACGCACTGGCGAATCTCTGTATACCTATACCCCAGTGAAATGTTTTCTGTGGGCGAGTTTTCGCCATTTTGAGGATTTTTTTATAAGGAATATCCTGTCATAAATTCCCTTTTTTGAAAAAGAAGTAGTCCCAAAACGACAAAAAAATGTTTAATAGCATTTGCCAAAAATTGGCACAACTGCCTGCGACATGAAAGGATGCGTAAGAATTTTATTTTACTTTCCTATTTTGAATATTGCCAAATTTGGGTCAATATTCTTCAGCACTTGAGCAACATCACAAAATAAGGGAGGAAAAAAACACTGCTACATCCAGATGTAATAATAGACTTACACGTGAAGTCAGGGGATTAGGGGGCGAGAACGGCCAGTTTCTACATAATAGGGCATCAAACGCGTAACTGGGAATGAAAATTTTATCAAAATGAAATAACTGGGACCCAAATTAGTTTTTCCACCAATTTTGGTGATAAATTTGAGTTTCATCCTGTCTTTCGTTTTTCCTGAGCGCCTCGTCTGCTGCTACATATATTTTCACTTCTCCTACCTGTACAACTACCGCAATTACTCTCGAACTTGAGCACAAAAGAATCAAGAAATGCACCAAACAAAATGATTGGTGTGCATTATAATAGATGAAAAATGATTTTTTTCATCCATGTTGAAAATAGAGATAATTTTATAAGGCAATTGAAGTGCATTCCAAAAAAAATAAAATTATTTATTTATTTATTTGTTTGATGTTAATGTGCTCAATGTTGTTGTTATGAACTTCATAACGTAAGTCAAGGCGAGGGGTTTAGCCTAATCAATTTAGTGTCATGGTTTGTTTCAATTTTGTAATATAGTCACACTAGCAAATCATCCACAAGAGGAATTAGCCAAATTTGGCTACAGGTAGGTTAGAGAGGAAAGGAAGGGTAGAAAATTGGAACAATCTTGCTATATTTTGATAACCTCTTGAAACCTATTGTGTAAAATATGGCAATTTCAGAAAGTTTTTCCTTGAAATCTGGTGACTTTGGCAAATTTTCTTCAACAAAAATCCTTTTTATGAATCCCGCTAGATTTATATTTGTTGTCAAGTGGCGAAAATTTGCCAAAACAAAAAATAAAAAATAAAAAATTGGTAATCACAAGCATTTTTTTAAAGAAATATTTCATTTAAATATTCCTTTTTTTGAAAAAAAAAATTCAAGAAAAAGATATTTTGGTTTAATTTCACTAAATCTCTAATTCCTAAATGTGTAGGTACCTAGACTATAAAAGGGATTTTGTTTTTATTTTTTGACAAGTTCTAATATTAGATCATCATTTATGGCTAAATCCCTCTTGTAATGCTTATCACTAGCACTCGAGCAGAAAATTGAAGTTTAAAAAAAAAACACTAATCGCCACTCTTTTACAACAATTTCATCATATTTTATGATATTTCTCACATGATTATTTTGTGATATTGAATTTTGCCTAATATTGTGGGCTCTCATGCCATTAGACCTATCTATTATTGAGATTTATTTCTTTAATATTAGCACCAATAAAAACACCAATGATGTTTTTGGTGGCGAATTTTCACTATTTTGCAAAGAAAATAATTTGAAAATGAAAATTCTGTCATTAATAGTTTTCACCATAATGACGAATTTTCACAATTTTCCCTTCAAATTTTTTTTGCCAAATAAAGGAAATTCTTATTTTTAAAATTGCAAAAAACAATCGCCACAATTTCCTACAATATGAAAGGGTACTTGGGATTTTCTACTTTCACATTTCGAATATTGCCAAATTTGGCTAAATATACTAATTGATTGTACCGTCCCGAAGCCTGCTCCTGCTCGCTATCCTTCGATCTTATCCGTTCGTGCCGTCCCTAAGGCTGCTGCTGCTACTCGCTATCCATCGATCTTGTCCGTTCGTGCCATCCCTAAGCCTGCTGTTGCTCGTCATCCATCGATCTCGTCCGTTCGTGCCGTCCCTAAGCCTGCTGCTGCTGCTCGTCATCCATCGATCTCGTCCGTTCGTGCCATCCCTAAGCATGCTGCCTCTCCTCATCCGTCGATCTCGCCCCTTCGTGCGCACGACCAATGTGAACCCGGCGTGGCACTGCTGCAATATCCAGACTCTGAAAGATGCAGAATGCTGTTGCGGGAGTTGCCGAAAACTCCAAGTTTTGTCCTTGATCTTCCAGCTCCATCGATTTTGTGGGTGCTTGTTTGTTGATTTTGAGTTCACAGATCTGCAGCTGGCGGTGGCTGTCTGATCTTTTCTAGTTCACTGTGCAAGACAAGGAGGGGAGGGATTGGCGATGGAGGCATTATGTGTTACAAGAGCCTCCTCAGTAGCTGCAGCAGGGCTACTAGTGCAAACCCATCAGCATCATCATCATCACTCCAGGAGCTTACTTTCACTGCAATGTTCCCAATCATCGCAGCATCAATGGGGATGGAGATGTATGAAGAAGGACATGACTAGAGCTCCCCTGGCTTTCTCTTCTCCTTCCTCCTCTCAAGTGAGACCATGCAGAAAACCCCTAAACCTTGCCCTATTTCTTCCACCTTTTGAATTCCTCATAGCATTGAGGCACTAGCATGCTGGTAGAGCTTGTGGGTACCAGGTTTTTTAATAAAATATCATTATTGTAAATTTGTAAAAAATAAATTATAATAACTAAATTTTAGGTTTCAATCTATTCAGGCAATCTAGCAACTTTGGACTTTTATGGTCGAATCAGGACTTTTCCAGCTAGCTTGCCAAAATTTCCATTTCAGTAGCATTGCCACTCTTATAACCAGTGTGGCATTGTTTGATGACTCTGTCTCCTTTTTTCTTTTCTTTTGGTCCTTTGGATGTGAGAGAATGGATAATTTGCTTTTTGTTGGGTTGGTGAATTTTGGGTGATTGCAGCAGCAAGTGTACACTAGATGGACAGACTGCTGGACATGCTCAAGAAGGCGATTGTCAACAAAGATCAAGTGCCAGGCCATTCCAGAAGAGGCTGTCACCATTGACAACTCAACAGGTTTTTGTACACTCAATTTCTATCACCAACCTTAAAATCTGTTTCAGCTTTCTTCAGGTCCCAAATCCATTGGGTTTTGTTGAATTTTTTTTATTCTTTCTTCAGTGTGAATTGCTGAAAATGACATCAGGAACTTACACTCAGATCATGGGGTGTTTGATCTTTTTCACAGTTTTGGTAGTAGGTGGTGGAGGGGTGGGAATGGAGGTCGTGAGAAGCTTTGCCAAAGCAGGCTCATGGGTGACTGCCTACCAAAGAGGGGAGAAGTTCCGCAAAGAGATTGAGGAGCTCGGGGCAATGCTTGCAATTGGCGATGTATTGGATGTTGGTGCAATTGAGAAGACACTAAGGGGGAATTCCTTTGATGCTATTGTTTGCACTGTCGGTAGGTTGCCTGTAAGGTTGCCCTCACAATATTTACAAATAAACTGGTTGGAGGAATTCCCATACCTGGCACTCCTTGATTTTCTTCTTTCTTCCCAGCAGTTTTCATTTCATCTGCATTCAGGCTTTCTTTGCAATTTCCTTCAGGGTTGTTTCATTTCCTGCATTTTTTCTGTGGCATTATTATGTTCATTGCAATTATCCACCAGAAGATGACAATCACCTTGTTAGAAAAATTGTTTCTGGGGTGGGGATACAGGTGGTGGAACAGCAAATTCTGAAGTTGACAGGGTAAGCTTCTTTTCTGTTTTGATTTCTAGGGTTTTGACATCCATGGTTGAGAGATCTTCTCTTTGGATGTTTCCCTCTGATGGCTTCAAAAAATTAAACCTCTGAGAATGTTAGCAGGAACCATAGCTTTCCATAGCTACACCAACAACACTATATCACGCATTCAATAGAGGCAGTAGCTCTGTAAGCTGAAAGTGCCACTCAGTCATGCTTTATTTGTGAAACCCCCTTTTGAAAATACCCATTAATGCTGGTCATTTTAGAACACTGCACTACAATGGTGGTTTGGTAAATGAATATTGGAAAACAGATTCTAACTAGTACTGAAAGGCAATATAGTGTTGTTAGACTTGGGTGTAGCTTGGGAAAGCTATGATTCCTGCTGGTGTAATGGGTTCCTGCTCAATATGAAGTTTGCTGGCGTAATAGGGTTCTGAGACTGTTTTCTAAATCCAAAGTGTGATTGGCAGGAAGGTCCAATCAATTTGATAAACGCTGCAAAAAATGCTGGTGTAAAGCGGTTCCTCATGGTATCTAAAACCACTTGTCTCTTCCTTTTCTTTTGGTCATCAGAAACCTCATAAAGTTCTCACTGCTTTTAGTGGAATTTCCAATTTCAGGTTAGGGTTAGGCTTTCTTATAAACCCTAGGTTTTGTAGTAAAGCTGCCACAAGCAATTGTCCCTCTGTCCACCATTGCTCTGTTTTCCAATTTTCATATGAGGTAGTGCTAAATTTCTTTTTCATTCTAAAAGGCAGTGATCATTGAGTGGGCAGGTTTCAAGTGTTGGAGTGGGGGACAGTGTGAAGGCAGTGGATGAGCAGGTATGCATTTCAGTACTTAAGGACCTCAAAGAAATTCATTGCATTTTTTTTGTCATAATTAAGAGGGTGCTGACTGAAAGTGCTTCAAAGGGGTTGAGGGACCTTTTGGTTGGTCAGTTGGTGTAATCCACTTGATAGTTCAAACTTGAAGCTATGGTGTGAAAAAACTAAGATTTCTTAGTTAATGAGTTTCTTTTTGTTGCAAATGTCTCTTATTTTTTGGGTGTATGTTGCATTTCTACTGCAAATTTGCAGACACTCTCAATCTTGAAACCTGTCTTGGATGCAAAAGGAGTAGCAGAAGATGCTGTAAGGGACAGCGGCATTGCATACACCATCTTGCGCCCTGGGGGTTTGATGCCTCCTGTGAGTTAATTTGCACATGTCATCCAAACTGAAGAACACTGAATGTTGTGTTGTGGTTTCTACAAGTTCATGTCAGGCTGCACTGCTAAAAACAGTTTCTTATTCTTCACCTGCCCACTCAACAAGTGAAGAAGTTCTTCACAGAAATGTTAATAGTAGCTTAATCATAGCATGGATGCTTATGGTGTGAACAGCCAGGGACAGGTAATGGAATTTTAACAGAAGACTCAAGCATAGGTGGACTCATCAGTCGGAGTGATGTTGCTGCCCTTGTGAGTAGTATCTACTTATCCTGAAATGCACCTGTCACCCAATTTCCCAAACCCTCTTTCTTTCATTTTTACAATGGTATTCCTGTTATTGTTGGGTATTTTAAAACCCTAATTGGCAAAAAAGTGGGCCCTATCATGGTGTAGTTCAAAGATCTTCCTACAAGTAGGAAGATCTTTGGTGATTTTTGACTTGGGTTAGCTAATTTGTGGGATTTTGATCTTTGGTGATTTGACTTGGGTTGGGTAATTGTTGGGTTTGATCTTTGGCTCAGATCATGAAGGTTTTATTCAATAAGCAGACGGAGGGCAAAACATTCACCGCCATTGACAAAGATAAGGTAAGGCCTGGATCCTAAACCTCTGGAGCCCTAAACCCCCAGAACCAAAAATCACTGTGGCATTAAAACCAATGAAGAAGTCACTGGTGATTTTTCAATCATAGGTGAACATATTCCATCGTTGAGGCTGCTATTCTGTGCAGTAATTTGATCATAGTTTGCCCAAATAATTGGGTGGTAGTTCCTTGTGTTTGATCACAGTTTGTTATACCTTTCTGAAGATCACCTTGGGCATTATTGTTCCTGAACTCTTTGATGTGGCACTTTGTGTTGCAGTTGCTTCCACCCACACAAACTCTAGAGGGAGTTGAGCTGTTCTCATTGAATTAATTACTTCCACTTGTTTCCATTGTGATGGAATCATGCAACACAGCTTCATTAGAATTCAGGCTAGACAAGAGCATTTCTACTTGGAGAAATGGATGGCAGGGTTTTTGAACCCCCCCCCCCATTCTGAAAGGATCTGGAGAGTCAGATAGTTGCAATTAGGTGTAGGTATAAAATTAGTGGAATCATTTTGAAGCTTTGAATTCCAAATTTATGTCAAATTTGGATTCAATGAGCAAAGTCAATTTGCTTGGGAGTAAAGCTTTTTCTTCTTTCAAACTTAAACCACCCATTGATTTTTTAGTGGGTACTTATTGTTACTTCTGTATAGGGAAAAGCCCTGAGAGCAGAGAAATGACTCCTTGCACCTGAGGGAGGAGCCTGAGGTGTAGGGCATCAATGCCCTGCTGTAAGTGCTTTACCAGGTGTAGAGACCACGGTGGGCCTGCTGCACAGGCCCATCTTGTGCAAGAACTTTTCAGGGAGCAGAAGGTCTGCTCCTGAGGTCTTAATGACACTTGAAACTGATGTTGATAAATTCATATCTACCATTTGCAAAAACACCAGCATCTCTACAAAATGAAAATAACTTCAATCCAGGAGTCAAATCTAACCATGCTTCTGATAAACATACTTTTTGATGTTGGCCTGCTTATGCTTTAGAAATTCTGAGATGATTGGGTTTTGTTTATTTCCAAGTGCAGAGAAATGGGGTGAATTGGTCCCAAGTTTGTGTAGTGTGGTAAAGTTATTATTGAGAATTATGAAATGAAGTTATGAGCATTTGCCCTAACATTATATAATTTACATCTTTGTACTGTTCATCGTTGTGCATTTGTGTAAAACCAAAAGATGCATGAGAATCGAGATCTCCACACTAATCCAGGTGCCATACCAACACTGTGTGGAAGGTCTGGTGGGTTGCCTCCTCTGGTGGACACCAATTGAACAAATGTATATGGACCCAACAAAGATCTGCAAAAGTAACCCCAACAATTGTTCAATTGTTGATATCAAACTAAAGAATCAACCAAAATGAACAACAAATTTTTTTAGATACCCTAAAAATTTGCCACTGATATTTACTGTCTAACAAGTCAGCAAAGTGACGTTCATCCACAACTAAGTCATAAGGGGTTTCCAATGGATGCTGCACTAGTGGGTGCTGGGTCACATAATCCTTAATGCTTTCCCTTAGTTTGAGTGCAAGGTTGGTTTTGTTGTCAAACGGCTTATGTGTTTCCGCTGCTGCTGGTGATGTTGAACAAAGCCCAAGGCACATCACCTTCAGATATTGATACAGGATTCACAAAGTTCTGTCCCAAAAGCCAGAATCCATGAAGCGGCCCGAAGATATATCAGCTCAAGCTGCTTCCAAATGTATCGGGTCTCCGGCGTTTTGAATACCTTCCCACTACATGACCCCCACACACATCATAGAGTGCAGCAGTTGCAGTTTTTTCCAACCACAAGCTCCCATTGAATTGGTATGACACCCTTCCTTGAGCATAGAACCCCTCCACAACCTGCCCATTGGGTGGATTGAGAGATTCAGGTACACTTGCAGGAGGAAGAGGGTCTTGTGTATAGATGAAGAATTTGGCCAAAAAAGGAACTTCTACTGATGGTTCCTCGTCTGTACACAAACATACTGCAGGAGCATGACCACCTTGAGGATTCCATAGCACAACATATGACACCAATGAGGCTGCTCCCAGGTTTATATGGCTTGTTGCCTTCATAAGACTTGCCAATGTAGTAGTACTTCGAGTATTTGGGTTTTGCAGAATTGCAATCGGAATCCCTACAAAACAAATTACCAAATTTTGCAAATTCTAGAAATCAAATGTCCTCCTTCAATTGAAAGCCTTTTTGAACCAAAACCAACCTTGCACATTATGAGAAATTCTCTCAAAATTTACACTGTCACCTTACCATCATCAACCTAGGTTTACAGAACCATTGTCATAAAAAAACTTGTTCCTCAACTTTGAAAACGGGAGCAAAATTAGGAAAAGACAGTCCATTTACAATTTTCATGATTTTGCTTGATGAAAATTTGTTTGGCACAAGTTCTAGGTTCCTTTTCTCTCACATAATGTGTGTATACAAGTAATATCAGCATTTCTAGCAATATCCCCAGTACAAATTCTACCTGCAATTTGAGATTTGATAGTAATGGAGGTGAAGAAAAAAAACCTGTGACAATGCTTGCAAGGAAGCCAGATTCAGCAGCATCCCCATCAGAGTTCAAAAGTGTCTAATAGAAAGTTGTATGTCGTGATTTGTGAACAAAACTGTAATTTCCCACATGCTTATCGGTATTGAAGTCTAGTAGGTCACCCACTCCTCCAATTAAGACCCACATCCCATCTGCACATGTGTAGACATGCACTCCATTGCTCGTTTTCAGTGTACTTTTGAAGGTTGTAGAATGATGTTTGGAAAGAATCATCAGCCAATTTTTCAAGACACAAAAAAAGAGCTCTCAAATTTTTAAGGTTCAATAAGTAGAATGTCAAAAAAGCCTTAAAAGACTCAAAGAAGTGTACAGAATAGACTATTATGAACAAACAAAATAGCATCTCATTTTCTTCTACGTGATCTAGCAAGTCTTTGATAAAGTAGGTTGTATCCGAATCAGACAATTTGTTGATTTACATCAAACTCTGGTTTTCCCATTGCATCTCTTTTGTATTTAAAAAAGTGTTGTTTAAAAATTCACATCCTTGGGTCGGAAGTCAGGACAACCTGTTGCCTGTTGGAGGGAGCACAGAAGTAACATTGCTTGAAGTTTGAAGGAAAGGATGGGCAATGGTGCTTGAAGCAGCTTGTGCTGGAATAACAATTTGGCACCGCATCAGAAGTACCCCACATGATGATGATAGAAGAACAAATGCCCTGTGCAACATTCTGCAACCAGGAGTCTTGACAGTTTCCAGAGCTTGATCTTGGAAGCTATAATAATACTTTGGTCCAAAAACTTGCTTGCACATTTAAGACATATATGAGTATATTATACATACTCTTCTTGTGGATGATCCTCAGCATTGCTGTTGAAAGATTTTTTATTGCAAATTTCAAGCTGCCTCCCTCACAATCTAGTTTGCAAAACAATTAGTGAGTAAAGAGATATTAAATCTCACCAGATGCTATGACTCCCAAAATACAGGGGATTGCAAAAGTTAAGATTCCAGTGGGATTCATACAAAGGATTTTATGAAAAAAATGAGCTAGGCTAAAGTCGCCATATTTTGAGGAATTTTATTTTCTGAGATCGCCATATTTAGACAATAAGGTTCCAGCAGGTCACCAAAATAGACCTAGCAGGATTTTTTTTATTTTTCTACTTTCCTCTCTAAGCTGTAGCCAAATTTGGCTAAATTCCTCTTGTGGATGATTGCCCCTTTGATTGTATCACAATATTGAAAGAAACCACAGGCAAAAAAACCAGTCTTGGGCGATTCTCAAAAGGGTCCCTTGATTCTCTCTGTGAGAATTGATGGGTATCACATACTGTGATACCCGGGATGAAAACCTACCCACCCACGAGTTCTCACACTAGTGAAAATCAAGTGCTGAGAACTGGTTTTTAGGCCGAGAACGTACCCATCGGTTCTCACATTAGTGGAAATCAAGTTCTGAGAAACCAATTTTAGTTTTAAATTTTTTTATATTGAGACCCCAAAGGCCATCAAGGGTTTGAGTCTGAATCCAATTCTCAGTGCTTAATTTTCAAATAGGGATTTATCCAATAGTTTAAATATTTGCCCCCATTACAGTTTCAGAAATAAAATTGTGATGGGCCAATCAAAGAGGCTCGTTGGAAAAAAAATGAAAATTTATAAGGTAATAAATACCATTGGGTCCATTTATCTGATTTGGCACACAGGTGTCAAATAATTATTTTATTTTTCAAAATCTAATTTGGCAATAAGAAATGATACTTCATGAAGTTTTTGGCATGCTCAATGTTATTACAAATATTCAACAAAGATGATTGATCACTCCACTTAATGTTCATCAAAAGATGCATTGAAAGAGAAGTATTTTGGAATTTCTTTTGTCAATCATGAAAATTTGTTGTCAGAAAGAAAAGTGAAACTAAAATATGCTTGTGTAGAATTTTGTGACAAGTGAAACTAAAATATGCTTGTCTAGAATTATAGGTGATATAGTATGAACTATGAACCACTTATGATTCATGAAGAGTGTTTATGTTCATCTCTCCTTTGTTCCAACTTTTCCAACTTTTTCTTGTTTTTTCTTCAAGCTCACAAGTTTTCAAGTTTTGTCACCTTCACCAAGCTCAAAATCTCACATTTGGTTATTGTTTAACCAACTCTTGTTTTTGCCACTCATGTTCTTGTTGTTGTTCTTGTCGCTTGTTTTTTGAATTGACTTTGTTTGGTGGTTTGAGAGGTGGCACATATTTCATCATTCTGGTCATTTTCTTTGTGTGCACATCTCGTTGTTAGCTTCTCATCTCAATGGTCGCCTTCTTTTTTTCTAATGAGTCTTTTCCTTGCTGCTTTTCGCACTTATCTTCTCATTATTGGCATCGGCATTCTCCTTAGTGCTCTCAACGCTCATCTTTTCATTGTTATGGTTGTCGTTCATCTGAGCGGCTTCTCCTTACTACTCTTGTCATTTGTGTTGTCCTTGTTACTTTTGCTACTCATATTCTCTTTTCTACTATTGCTAATCTTGTCACTCGTCTTCTTTTTGCCACTCTTGGGGCTTTTCTTTTTAATCATTAACGATTAGAAGCATGAAGATTTTAAAGGATTATGGCAAAAAGGTAGTGTATCCTAGGTCCATTGAAGATGGATACTTGTGGTTTTGTAATAATTCATGGTGCAACTACTTCAACAACACCAATGGAAAATAATTCAAATGTAGATGTTATAGTTCAATGGGATTTGTTAGTAAAACAACAAGACTTTTCAAAAAACAAACAATACATCACCATTTCATGGGCCTCCTATGCACCTTTGAACTCCTCTCTAACATTGCCAAAGGTAAATTCCAAATTCAAACCAATTGGAACAAATCAAATGTGTTGTTTGTTATCTGATACTCTAGTTGCAAGATAGAAAAAAGGTGTGATAAATTACAAATCTACAAATGGGAGTTTTTCACTTTGCAAGCGCTTGGAACCAACCATCGATAGCTTTGGGGTAGGTGGAGTGAACAAAAAAAGGATGGGCCAAAAGCAAAAAACATTCAACAAAAAAAAACCGATTTAACCCTTATTGCCATTTCCAATTTCTTTGGTATTGTTGTTCAATAACCCAAAAATGATCCCCATTAAAAGCATTTTGAAAAGGACCTTGTGTTGCTAATAGTTTAAAAACTTGTGCCATTATCTTTTGTGGAGGCACCATTTTTTAAAAGATTAGTTTTGAGACAAATTCCCCGCCTCAATTTTCCACTAAAGTGAGTCTCAAAAGAAGTTTTGATGCCTAGGGTGGCAAAGAAGACCAAAGAAAATTTTGTATCTCCTTCACTTGCTTCATGTAACACCTTGTTAAATGTAGAAAATTATTGAAACTACTTTTCAAATTTTCTTTATCAGAATTAATTACCATATTTTCATTACCAAAATATGTTATTGGATTTTTCTTACCAAAACTCCTTATCAAAATTCATAATCAACTAGATTTACTTACCGGATTTGAATGTTAATTTTAGAACCAAAATATTTGGGATTAGGTTAAGTATTTTTTTCCCCATTTTAAAGTAGTTTTCTTGAAGGTACTTACAACTATTTACCTTTGTGGACTTGACAAGGGGTGTTTTCAAGTAAATAACTTTTTGTCATATTTTTTAAAATGAAGTTTTCTATTAGTTGATTTTTTCTTCATAGCTACAACTATTTTTTTATTGAGCAAGGTTTTCTACTTGTATTTGTTTTAGATTTGTTTTTATGGAAAATTTATGAATTTTTTCTTAATAGTTTAACAAAATTTATTATAGTTTATTTGCTTACCTGAGGAGAAGAAGAAGATTCGATATTCTACTCCCCATTTTATTACATGAAAAACCCGGTAATTCAACTTTGTGGCCTAACACACTTAAACCATGAGTTCTAATCTTTTAGATGTTAAGAAAAGGCATTAATACTTTTGTTCTTATTATACATCTTTTGAATGACAAGTGGGAACTTTATCATGTAATCATGGGATTTTTTGAGACTATAAAAACCACATGAAGTGATTTTGTTTTGCAAGTGAACAATTTGTTTCCAAAACATAAATTCAATGCTCATTTCCTTGCATATGTTAAAGATGAAGGAACTAATATTTCCACCATGACTTATGCTTTTACTTTAATTATGTCTTGTTAGATTTTAAAATTTTCAATTCCTTTTGTCGATGTTTGTTGGGGCCATGCCATGTCCAAGTGTTGTTGGTATGCCAACAGACAATACTAAGGTATGTGCTAGTTTGACCTCAATTTTAATTCAAGTTGGCATAATTTATATTGCAAAAAACCATAACTTGCACAAAAAGATGTGGTAAAGGACAACAGAAGGGCATAAAACATGTTCATATGTGGGGGTTTGTCCACAAAAAATAAAAACTCCAGTAAAAATTCGGTTTGTTCAAAAGTCATCCTATTCCATGAAACCCTTGAATTCAAACATGTCATCACCCTTTGCTTTGAAAAAATAATGTCCTTGGCATTCCAACAATGTGTGATTTGCAAGTCCTTAAGTATAGGTAGTAGCCCAAATTGTTTCCAATGCCTTTGGGACTATGGTGCAATAATGTGTGTTAAACCAAAGTCGAAATTATTGATTTTTGTCAAATGCACTTGCTAACATTTCCTTGTATGTCAATTTTAGCATGATTTGTTGGGGCCTAATTTTGATGACACCCAAGATTTTGATGGTGAACTCCATATTTACCAAAAGAACACACAAGGACAAGTGGTGTATGTTCTAAACCCTTTTCTTTCAATTTTGTTGAATTGACACAAGTTCACAACATGTTGGTTATGATGTTAAACCTCCATTATGAAAAGCTTCGATTCATTATTCAGTATGTTAGCAAGGAAATAACACTACAAATTGCAAGTGAATATGATTATTAGGTATTACTTCTTTTCCTTCTTCGTGCATACCATCTTTTGAATATAAATGATGCAAGTGTTAGAACTTTTAGTTATTCTACATCCTAGAACACTAAAAGTACAAGTTTATATGATCTCATGGAAACTAAGGAAAAGATGGCTTCATTGATTGTTAAAGAGTAATTAAATCATTTCCAAATTAAAAAAGTGATGGAGGAAGAGTGCAAAATTCATTGGCATGGTGGAAAGTGCATGAAATACGATTTTCTTATGTTGGGTTTGTAGCCCAACAACAATGGGAATTGTTGGTTCTTAGATTGAAGCAAAGAAAGTCTTTAACATTGCAACCATTTACATAAACCTTAGGTGCCCTCAGTTGGGCATTAAAAATCTTGAAATGTTTATAAGCATCTACAAAAACTGACCATATGATATTCATGTTGAAAGTTTGACATAATGGGGCAATTCATAGATATGGAAGAGGCCTTCATGGAAAAAAATGAAGACCTCATTAATAAGGTTGGGCTTTTGGAGATTGAAAAAATTGATGATCGATTCTCAGTAATCTTTTTTGTTTGTTGTGCACTTGTTGGTTTTTTGTTTTGTCTAGATAGTCTTATAGGTTAAGTTGAATTCTTGTTGTCATTTTTGTTTTTCCTTTCTCTTAAATCTTGGAGCAATGAACAACCACGAAGTGAGGTTGATTTTAAAGTTCCCTAACCTTTGGAGATGATGGAACCCTAGAATTTGCACCATGTTTAGGGTTTTTATCTTTGTTCGACCTTATTGAATTAAGGTTAGTTTGCACCTTTAATTTGGCTTGAGTGTGTCAGGGGTGCACAAGTGAAAATTTAGGGTTTTAGGTGAAGAAAAGACTAGGGCACATTTGGGGGTAGTTTGAGGGGTTATTGGTAGTTAGAATTAGGATTTTGGGTCAAGAAGGAAGTATACGGGTAGATTTGGTGTTGTTTGAGGAGGTTTTGGGTTGTAGAATTAACGTTTTAGGTGAATGAAAGACTATGGCAAAATTGGGGTTGTTTTGTTTTGAATTCAAGCAAGGTCACTATTCAATTCGATGTTACTACTGAATGAAACCTTAAACATGAAATCAAATAGCAATGGAAAAAAAAAAGGTCTGACCTTTAAAATATCTATAGGAGGTTAGAGTTTACAAATAGGTTAGTTTGTAATTTGTATGGGTTTGAAGCTTTCAAAGCTTTTGTAATAATATCTTTCTCTTGGAATATATATATGATCATTTGTTTAGTTTAAGATCTTGAAACTTCGGACATCTATTGCAATTTAGAATTTAGAAAGAGCCTCATTTTTATTTGTTTGAAATCTTCAAACATTTGTAATTTTTTTTTTTCATGGAATAAAAAAGTTTGGTTTTTTCAAATTATTGGTCTTCTAGAGGTTATGGAACCATAATCAAAATCATTGCAAATTTTTCTTTTAGGTTTTGGAACTGGAATCAAACTTAGGGTCGAAAATTGGAACCATAACCGAATCTTGGTTCATTAAGAAGAAAAAAACGAAAATCAAATTGGAACCAATTGCTTGAATATTTGAGGAACTAGAACCAAAGGTTTCTCCTAAAATGTGGGAACCATCCAACAATGGTTCAAACCACCTCAATCTTGAAACAAACCATTATTGTTGCAAGAGATCTCTTCTAGGCTTGGTGTTTTTTCAAGTTTCGCACCCATCTCCTTGTCTAATTTGCTTCTCGTGACTAAAGAAAGGTTTAAGACATAGGGTTTGTTGCTCTCTTTTGCTCCCTTGAAATGCGATTTTGCACTTTTGAGTGCTATCATTTTTTTGAATGTTGGTCCTCCCTTCTTGTTCCTCCCTTTACCCTTTTCAATGGGTTTTTTTTGGTCTATAAAGCTTGGCATGGTTTCATCAAAGAGGGAACACATGGGATCGGTAAAGCATCTCCATAATTGGTAGCATCTCCCCATGTTAGTATACACATTGATCATTTGCTTGATTGCCAATTGGTAGCAATAATAGCGAGTTTTCAAATTTTCTACAAGTGTAACATCAATGCTGGTGTCCTATGGACTCAAGCTCTCAAATGTTAATTAGTGTTCTTGTTCCAATTTTTGGCTTGGAAAGCACATTTTACATTGAAAATACAAAAAAATTCAACCTTTTAAAATAATTTTGAAATAATAAAAATCTGTCACCAAAATTTAAAAACACCATGGAAAGCAGAAAACATTTATTGAAGAAATTTATTATTATTATTATTATTATTTTGCAAAGAAGTTCAACATCTATATAAACATAAAATATGTGCATGATTGAATATGTATTAAAACCATCACAAGAGAACTTAAATATTGCATTGAAATTTCAATCTAACTTTACATACTCTCATTTTGATGGGGTAAAAGGGGTTGATTGCAAAGCAGAATATTGAGAATGAAACCCTTCTTATCACGTAAAGCACTGCATGGATTTTTCCTTTGTATTTTCAGCTCCCTTACCTGTGTGAAGAAACCTGTTTTAAGCAAGCAGGATCTTCTAGGGTAGAAGGTACCAGCCAGGTTGTACTGGGATCTTCTGATCAGCGGAAGGTACCAGCCAGCCTGTCACTATTCCTAAAAAAGTGAAAAAATCCCAGCTTCGCTTTAAGTAGGAAAAGGACCTGAGTGTAGGCCCTTCCGTGATTTTCCCTCAGCCTTCGGCCTCAGGCACAAGTCAGCCTTTGTACTCAGGCCCTTCTCCTATACATAGGAACTAAGCAAGTTGGGTATAGTACAAGCCATTCAAATCTTTAATCATCTTCTTATGTTTCTGGCTACAAAATGAAAACCAAATATATCAATATGGTGATTTTGACATTTTTTTTTCCTCACTTCAGGCAACTAAAGACCTCAAGCATCATTTTTTTTTTGGAATTTCGATTTTTGGCTAAATTCCATCAGTTAAAAAAAGGCTGCTCCAAACAAAAGGAAAAGAGCCATTAAGAGCCACCTCATGATACAGGTTTTGGGTAGGCCACATTTTTGCCATTTGATATTCCATGAAGAATAGTTAAAATCTTTGTCACTCGTATTAGCCACGAGAAGTTTCAACTTTCCATTTCTTTCAATTTGAGCAATACCATAATATGTAACTTGGTTTGCGAGCAAGGTGCCTAGAAATTATTCATTTCTTTGTCATTTATGTTTGGCAATGAAAGTAATAATATTTTTACAATTTGGCACTTTATTTTCTTAAACATTTGTGTTTGTGCAATGATGATAAAAGACCTGTAAATAATATAAAGACAAACCTAAATGACATTTAGTTGCTAATCAAGAGATGATTTGTCTAATCAATTTTTTTAATTAACTATATTGCATTGGACTGGGTATGCAACATATGGCAAATTACACAACCATAGAGTTAAAACCTATTAAAAAGAGGATTTCTCAATAGTCGAAAGTGATATTGAATAACTAAAATAAGAGAGAACTTGTTTTTGTGCGTATGTGATTTTCAAAATACAAGAAATCATGGTTTAAAATTTGGCACTTCCTAAACCCCGTTTGTCATTTTTCAAAAATTTGACATGAAAAATAAATATTTGTTCAAAATTTTAACATTTTCAAAAAATTGAAATAGTAATGCCTACCTAACCAAGGTGCTATGGTAACAAGAGGGGTTTGTCATTTTATTAGCTCTACCCCACATGGGTAGGGAGAAGAGACAAGTGTAGATATGGACACACATCCATCATAAGCGCACATCATGTTCCATAGAATTGCATGCATCTCTAGATGTATGCAATTCTATGGAGCATGTAAGGGAAGCTTTGAGGTGTAACTTTGCATTAAGGGCAAGAGTCATTTCACTATGAGCTGCTTGTTTCCATGAGTTGTCAAGCAAAAGTAATGAAGCTGTCAACAAATGAAAGAAAGGGATTGCTCAATCAAAATCAAACCCTAATTACAAATTCAACCCTAAAAACCCTCCTCTTCCATACCTACCTTCAAACCCTAGTTTTCCACTACCATACCTATCATTTTACCCTTTTGTTGTTATATTAAAATTTAAAAAGGCACCCATCATCCATGGACTATCATCCATCATTCATCATCCCAGGAAGCCAGTAACCTTCCAAAATACCAGTGTAATAAGTGTGGGAACCATGACCTCCATTATTGGATGAATGCCTCCAAAAATAACAAACACCCCCAAATAGGGGTGGGGGCGGGAAGGGCAAAAGTGGAAAGGGGGGGGGGGAAGGAGGGGGTAAAGGATGAACCCTACGATAATGATGGATTCCACTTGAAGGTCCCTCTTGGATGATAAAACAAGTTGTTCTAGTTACTCTATTGTGAACTTTTATTTATTATGCGAATCATCAGGGGTTCCTCTTGGATGATAAATTGTACTCTGTTCATGCTCGGTAGGGCTAGAACAGTAACTGAAACTGTTGAGACGACGAGAAAGAGAGAGAGAGACAGAGAGAGAAAGAGAAAGTAGTCTATTATAGGCTTGTCACAAAACAGTTGAAAATTTTGTTTTGGTGTGCCATTGCTCGCTTCCTTCCTTGTTTACCGCTGCTCTCTCCTTCTCTTCTCTTCTCTTCTCTTCTCTTCCTCTGCCGCTCTCTTCTGCCGTGAGTTCTGGAGTGTGGCTTTCTGTCCATCACCAGATTTGGTGCCGGCCTGCAACGATTAAATTTTTATTTATTTTTTACGGACAAGAAAGGGACAAGGTAATGTGATTATGAAACCTTGCTTGGTTGGTTTTCTTTCATCTCTTTTTTGGTTTTGTGAATTTTCAGCGTTTATTGTTCACCAAGGTAGTTGGGCAAAAAAAGGCGCGGGACAGAAGAGAGAGAGATAGAGAGAGAGAGAGAGAGAGCGAGAGAGGAAATGATGATGAAGTTTTCCTCTTTTTTCTTTTTTTTTTCTTGTCTTAAGGTTTTAACTTCTTTCTTTCGTTTTTAGAGGGGAGGTTTCTGAAATGCTTTGGTTGCTCTTTGTTGTTGCAAGCACGCACAGCCAAAGAATATAATGTTTGCTCTGTAGATCAGTCTCTGGTTTGGTTTGGTTTGTTTTTGTTTTGTGGTGATGATATTGCAGTTGTTGAAATGTTTGTTGCTGCTGCAAGCCTGACAAAAGCGAGAAAGAGAGAGTTTCCTTTTGTTCAGGGAGGTTTCTTTGTGATCGTATTGATATAGAAAAAGAAAGATGTTTAATTTGTATTGACAAGAGCAGGATTGTGTTTGGCTGTTCATCAGGCGCTTGACCTACACTTGCATTGCGAGCCACAGGAGGAAGGAGAGATGCGATTACACCAAAGAATTTCAAGTATGATTTCTTATACTACACTATTGATTAGGGGAAATTTTCTTACGCAGAAGTGTTTAATGCTTTGAGGAGCTAAGAGTTCAAAGTTTTATGCCTGCACGCTTGGAGCTTTGATTTTACACAGAGTCGGAGAAAAGATAGGAGAAAAGAGAGGGGCCAATAAATCACTCCCTTTGGGATGCAATGGTGTGTTGTCCATGAAAGAATGGCAGCAAAGACATGGATACATTTGAAGTTGCTTTAGAAACATGCGAAAGGATATGTGTCCAGAGCAAGACACTGAAGCCGCAACTGTACCCATGTGAAGTGGAAGACTGGTTGGAAGCAAGGCACCAGCAGAGGGTACAGGAGTAGAGATAACCCATCACTTTCAGGCTATCAGGGGTGTTTGTATGTAGTAGTAGGGTGGAAATCTCTGGAAGGAATGTGATAGGTCCAGGTCCTTTGGGAAAGATGAGGATGCGGAAGATGGAGAGATCTTTGGCTCATATTACTGAGAAGAGAGAAAACTGGGAAGGAGAATGCAATGGAAGCTCGACTTTGCAGGTGCTTGGAGCACCATCTACGAGTTCGATAGGGGAACTCCCATTGACTGCAAATGGTGTGTGGCGTCCACAGCAGCAACAGCATCATGAGAACCTAGAATACCTAGGATCAGATATTCAAAGAGCTCGCCTCTCTTTGCAGGGAAGAAATATGATACCTCCAGAGAGAGAATTGGTGGTGTTGCTAGAGACAGACCAGCAGCGAAGGAGTGGAGGTGGGGCCGGACGGCTGGGGCCTAGGGAGGAGGAAGAGGATGTCGAAGAAGCAACCAAGGAAGGTATTGGGGAACTTTCTGTGGAAAATAGAGGAATTTTGGTGGAGGAAGCAGAGGACGTTGGGCACCTGTATGATCATGCAGACAAAGGAAGTAATAAGCCAGAAGATAGGGTTTACAGGCCAGGGGTTTGGACGTTGAATGAGACACTAATTCTTCTCGAAGCCAAGAAGAGGGAAAAGGATTTATTCTGCGGAACTAAGAGGAACAGTGTATCTGCTGAGGAGAAATGGAAGAAAGTTGCAGAGTTTTGCTGGAGCAAAGATGTGCAACGGTCAAAAGAACAGTGTCGGTTTAAGTGGGAAAATACAATGCCTGACTTTAGGAAGGTGAGGGACTATGAAGATGATCGAGCGGAGTGTGACAGATCCTACTTTGAGATGGAGAGCTGGCAACGGAAGCAGAGCAATTTGCCTCCAAACTTAAACAAAGAACTCTACATGATGATGGATGATCTTCTTGTTCGACGGGCACTGAGGAAAGGGGGCACTGAAAGCACCAAGAAGAAAGCAAGAGGCAAAAAGGAACATGCACAATCTGAACAAACATCAATAGCAGTTGTTGCAGCCCCTTCAAATGCAGAGAGGGTGCCGGAGGGGATTGTAGATCAAAACACTGCAATTGTCATGGGTGACATTATAGCAGCACCCCTGGAATCAAGTTCGGGTGGACTGCAACAGAGCAGGGTTGTACTTGAGACAAGAGGCCAAACCATATCACAAGCCAAAGAAGGTACAAGAAAGCGACGAAAGAAAGATCAAGACTTCAAAGAGCCAAAGATGGAGCTTGTGGTTGTGCAGGAAGTTAGGGAGGTTCCTGAAAAAAGCAGTTTACCAATACTCCTACCAGAAGTTGAAGAGAGGAACAGTGCACTTGACACCACGAGGCTAAACGCTGAGGAAGAATCACCTCTATTGGCCAATGTTCCAACACAGATTCCAGAGGTCCAAACTGTTAGGGTAGAGTGCAGTCAAGAAGTGTGCCCCATAGAGATGAACAGTTTCAGTTTGAAAGCAGAGGAGAAGAGGATCCCTGCCAAGGATCGCAAGAGTTTGGGAAGAGCTGGAGGAAGGAAATCAAAGGTTACATTAACAGATCCCTGTGGACAACCTAAACATGACATTACTGTGGCAGTAGAGGCAGACAAATCTGTGGATGGTTTACACAATGATGAAGATAAGGAGGAGACCAGGTGCCTTTTTCAACCCACCCTTTCTCAAATTTTGGTAAAGACTTTTGCTGCTTCTAGGTCGTACTTCCTGGTCTCCTCTTTATTCAACGGCCCATTGGCAGGGAATGTTGTTATTGTTTGCATCATTCTGCTTTGCTGTGATTAGCATGGTTTGGAGTTTGGACTTGTTTTGGTCCATGTTGCATCATGAAGAAACCTTGTGATCCTCTCAGCAGCACCAGATATTGCAATTTTGTTAGGCAATTTCAAGTTTCCAGCACATTCTTGTAGCTGATGCATTACATGCCAATTGAAGATTATAGCTTTCATGCTTTATTAATTCCAATTCATTTAATCAAGTTGGTGAGGTACAAGAACTGGGTTTTAACGATAGTCCTGCAATGCTTGAACCCTCATTGTATTTGGAGTTCCAGAAGGAAGTTGACCATATTTCACCTATGAACTTATTTTTACTTAACACCTGTGATGGTCATCAGTTGAGAAATATTTTTTGCAAGAACATGTCTGAGTAGTTCCATAAACTTATTGGCCTCCTTATATGGCTCTTGTGACCCACAAGTTGTCATAAGATTACACCCAATTGTTGTAGTAGTGAGCATTCTGTGTACCAAGGTGAAAGTTGCACTAAATGTTTTGCACAATGGAAAGGCTGTTGTCAGAGAAATTTGCTTGTCCATATCTATGACACAGCTGTGAGGCATGCTCAGAAATGCATATCAGGAACATTTGTTTTCCTATGAGGCTGTCTTCAGCTGCAGTGACAAGCATATTTTGAAATGCTACTGTTGTGCTGTATTTTGACTTGTGCACCTTTGTGTCACCAGACATCAACAGCTTTTAGCACTGGAGAGGGAAAAGCTGGCAGCAAACAAAGAGGTGATGGCCATGTTTGCATCAGCCCTCAACAATATGGCAACTGCAGTTTCCAAGGTGGCAGACCTGCTCCAGCAGTGTTAGGTTGGACATGATACACTAGGGACAATGGAGGTTGAATCTACCCAGAATTCCAGAGTTTTTTGAGAGGAGTACAACAAAACCATGAAGACAGCGGCTCCTTAATCATGTTGGCCCATTCTGCCATCACTCAGATGCACAATAGGTATGCAGTGGGGGGCATCAACATGGCTCATTATACTATCCAAGCACTTTGCATGCATGTGGTGCAGTGCATTTGGGGACCTAACAAATCTACATTACCATGGAAAGGCTTATATCAGGTAGAGGTTGTTCTGCCTGAAAAATGGTTGGGGAAAGGGGGTTGTGATGAGCAGCCTGGCTACAAATGCAGGCAATTGAGCTTGTATACAAGTGTGTTATGTCCATGTGTGGGATGCTGCAATTGCCGAATTTTCTGATACTTAAGAAAAGGAAGGTCAAGCTTATCACTCAAAAGGGCTTGGACTCACCACAGTCAAGAAATTTCAAATTGTGTTTCAGAAGGCATGAAACCCCAGTGCTGGAAAAAAACTTCATGAAATTCTTGAAAACAGTTTAAGGTGAGTAATTTGCTGTTGATATGAGGAGTAAAAAATGCATCTTTTGTTCTTCATAGTTTTTTGCTCACAATGTAAATTGCCAGTTGTGGCAACTATGGATTCCATTGTTGTGATTTGAGACTAGCTGACTGATGTGAATTCCTACAATTGGCACTTGTTTGGCGACTTTCTGATTTGTTTAAATGTATAAGAACTGTGAAATTATATTTGAATTGTAGAAGCTCATCATCAGTGTTTTATCTTACTTGGGTGTTTGATGCATAAGAAAATGATGGTTTAAAAAAATGAAAATGAAGCAAAACAGTCACTAGACATGAACATTTTCAAAGCAATTTGAAACCCGAAGGAAAAAAGCCCAATTGTTTAAACACAAATGTCATATTTTTAAAACTTGCATAAAACATATATAAATAAATGGACCATTCCAGAGACAATTTCAGAAACAACTAATTTCATTTCTTTCTTAATAACTATTTCTCACATTTCTTAATAATTACCTCCATTTTATAGCTACCTCACTCTTTTTCACTATCCACCAACATAAATAAAAATAAAAATAAAAGTAAAAATGAACATGCGTCTTGTCTTTTCAGCATGTCCAATGAAATGTATATTAATTTAAATTAAATTTGACAATGACATAAACAGTGATGAATTGATGAAAAAAATCATAAAGAAAAAAAAAACAAATTGATAGTGCACAGCAGCATGGAGCTTAATATGGAATTAAAAAATATATATCTTATTTATTCAAATTTTATACATGTTTTAAATACACAGCATCCTTGTTTAAATTATGGAAAAATTATGAAAAAAATAAAATTTGCAGATTTGACCCCCAAAAAATCACAAAAATAATTTTTAAGAAAATTATTCAAAACTAAAAACATTCAACCCTAATGCTTTTATACGAAAACTTTATTATTCTCAAAGCAAAGCTCGAGACTCGTGACTCTGATGGATGGACTGGATTTCACCCGCTCCGTAACTGATGACTACATCAACGTCTGGGATGAATGCCATTGTCGCTGTCCCCATAACCCTGCTGCTCCCGTCTCGCCTCTCCACCAATGGGGTGATGCCACGTCACCAATTGTCTATCGCAGGAACAGGTTATGGGAGACCCTAACAACCAAAGTGTGAATCATGTGTGATGCACTTAAACCCAAACTTTGGCTCGGTGCATCACAATGTCTCTAGTCTCTACCCTGAAAAAGGTCCAAGAGCCAATTAAAAAATTCAAGCTGTTGGGTTGGTGTGTAGCTTGATGGTTGGCTTACCCAAATTTGCTTCAGGATATGACCACAGTGTCATTATTGATTGAGAGAAGAAGATGGAGCGTGAATCATGAGTCCAGTGGATTCAATGGATTAGAAAGCACGAGGGATGGAGAGAGTTGGGGAAGAAGACGAAGAAGAAGATGCGATGCGATGAGATGAGAGTGTGATCCGGAAGTCTATGAAAGCCAAACAAAAAAAACAAAAACAATAAAAAAAAGAAAAAAAAGCAAAAGTGTGTGGAAAGGTCGTGCCCATGTGACTGTGGTGATAAATTGCTCTTTGTTGTCATCTGCTGCCTCCACCACTCATCCATGATAGCCATTGTTCATGCACCACTCCCAATGCGCCCATGAACCCCCCACCACCGCAGGTCTCCTTTCATCAACAAGAGAAGGCCTCCTCCCTTCCTCCCTCTCTCCCTCTCTCTCCCTTTCCACATCCCACTCCCGTACGGGAAATCCATAGCTTTGTGTACACTGAGGGACAATTCAATAAACTTGGTCTCGGTTGTACCAGAGCTGTAAACCGTAAGTCGTGTGATTTTTGAGAGAATTAACTTGCAAAAGATGGCTATGGCTGTTGCACTGCGACGTTTGTCCAAGGGTCGTCTTCCAACTGCCTTCAGGACGGCGCAAGGTGCATTGGCAGCATCACCTTTTGTCAGCCCTTCTCGTTTCTCTTCTGCGGTACGTTTTTCGTTGCGTTTTCTTCTCATCATTATAATGTTGCAATTTTGGTAAATCGCCAATTTGGTTTCTGTGAATGGAGATACGTGATGGCTGGATTTTTGTTCCATGATTTGGATCTCACCGTTTTCTTGCCTCCCAGCTTTTGGTTTTCTTCTTATTCTTCTTCTTGTCGCCTTGTCTCTAAGAACCGATTTTGTAAGGGCGAAGAAGATTGTGTTTGTTCCGGGCTAGATACAATGCAATACTGTTGCATTCTGCTTCGGTCTGTACTTCCGTGTTCTACTCAGGATGTGAAGAGTTGCATTTTGAGTTTGGAAGCAGCGATGATGGCTGTCACGATGAAATGGAATGCGCGTAATTTTGCGATGGCTTCTATGTTGTGTGAGAAATGCGTTGTTCGTTTGCTTTGTTGCTGGAGCTCGTTTTCTGAGATCAGGATTGTGTGTGCCTCAGGCTACGATTGCGAGCGAGGACTCCGTTCCGTCGAAGTCTCATGTCACGGTAAGTACTAAGTAACTCCTTGTATGTGTAGATAGAGCCTTTTGTGCTGAGTATCCTTTTGTATGTGACGTAAGTCTGAACATAGACATGAATGCCTTGTGTTGTAGCATTGTTCTCAACATATCCAGAAT
Source organism: Sphagnum contortum (assembly GCA_963920785.1). Lineage (NCBI taxonomy): Eukaryota > Viridiplantae > Streptophyta > Sphagnopsida > Sphagnales > Sphagnaceae > Sphagnum > Sphagnum contortum. The sequence continues at coordinate 7,616,489 of OY987276.1, read as the reverse complement.
CGTACTTATGTGAAAATGCATTTTGTCTTATTAAAAAAGCTTATTTCTGCAGTAGAAACAAATATATAAGTGCACTTGACAATATCTCCTTCTATCATATCACAACAGAAACTGTACCACAAGACTCATGGAGAGTTGGATTGCAAGTTGCTAAGTGACAGTATAAACCACAAGCTTTGCAGTAGCAATTGACATGAATATGGACTAAGGAAACTTTTCTCCTTCTCTTTATCAATCCAACTTTGTCAACACACCATCTCTTCTTGTTCAAGAATCCTGCTCAAGAAAATTAATGGTTGTATGAAAATAGTTGAATGTCAATATGTCATAGAGGCATGATCATCTCTAACTTTCTGCATTGATATTTTTGTTGCCATATAATGAACTACATTATGGTTGTGGAATCCTCACATTTGACATCAAACTTTCACAATTGGCACCAAAGAGCATTTTGGTGCAGGTTCCTTCAGAAGGAAGTTGTAACTAATATTTGGCTCTCTTCATGAACAGTGGCCAAAGCAGTTAAATACCCCACTTGTAGAGGTGGATCCAGAGGTGGAAGATCTTATTGAGCTTGAGAAGAACCGACAATGGAAGGTTTTCATTTCACCAGAGAACTCCTTGCTTTTGGTTGTAGCCAGCATTATTTCTACCTGCAACTTTATTCCTTTCTGATGGGTATGCAATTAATCACCTTATCCAAGTGTTCTGGTGGAGAGTGCAACCGTTAAACCTTAGAATAATTGGGAAGGTTGTTTATACAAATGTATGGTCCCTAGCAGGATAATATGATTTGTCAAAAGAATTCCTAGTCTTTCTACAGGATTTGAACCTTTAAAATTTGCAGTGAAGTTGTGATGCAAATATTCTTTGTCCCACAACATAGATTGGGTTGTTAAAACTATTTTATTGTACAAGGTTTGAGCCTTTGAAATATGGGTGCAGAAATGTTGTGGATGCTGTTGTTCCACAAGAGCAAGTGACAAATGGGGGGATGTCACTTGGAATGTTGCAGGGGCTGGAGCTGATCCCATCAGAAAACTTTACATCACTGGCAGTTCTGCAGGCCGTCGGTTCAATTATGACCAACAAATATAGTGAAGGCTACCCTGGTGCCCGCTACTATGGAGGCAATGAGTGGGTCCTCTTCTCCTCCTCCTGGGTGATGAAATTTGATAATGTCTGCATAGCCACACATATGCACTGTTGGCTTGACACCCAACCCAAGCATGTTTGCATAGATGGAATCAAGGAGGAATTTAGCTTCGATGTGTCTGTTGCAGGTTTATTGACATGGTAGAGAGGTTGTGCCAAAAGCGTGCCCTGGCTGCTTTTCACCTGGACCCTGAGAAATGGGGAGGTACGGTCTATGTTTGTTCAAAATCCTAGAGACTGATTTGAATCATCTTGTGAGGTCCAGCAACGTGTCACAGCAATTAAGTTCTTAACAACTTAATGCCATGCAAAAAGGTGAATTAAGCTGGGTCTAGCTGTTGAATGCTGGACATTAGTACTTACTACTGTCAGTGCTTTTGTGGATGCATGACAGTGAATGTGCAGTCATTTTCTGGCTCACCTTCCAACTTTCAGGTTTACACAGCCCTCCTTAAGCCACATGATCGCATCATGGCCTTGGATCTCCCCCATGGTGGCCATCTTTCTCATGGATACCAAGTATGTACCATTCTGCCTTTATGCTGTTCGTACCTGTGTGAGCAAATTTTCTGCTGAGCCCCACATTTGTGGAGGTTTCTAGATGTGAATGTCTCTCCACCAGTTACAAAGTTAATACTGGGTTCCTGCTGTTCTGCACATGTAACAGACGGACACCAAAAAAATCTCAGCTGTTTCTATCTTCTTCGAGACCATGCCCTACAGACTGAATGAGACCACAGAGCTCATTGACTACGATCAGGTTCTTGAACTGCCTCTTGTGCCAATTCTTGCCCAGTGTGTTTTTACCTTGGTGACACTTACATCTTCACTGGGCATGGCTTCAAATGGGAGGTTGAGAACAAAGAAAGTATTTTGTGACATTTCACTTTACACAGCTTACACATACCTGGTGCAGTGGGGAAGGGCCAACAAATTCCCAGCACAATAGCTATATTCTGATAGGTTAAGGTAGAATGAGGGTTTCAGCAGCACATCCACAAGGTGCACACTAGTAGACTGGTCATATGTAATGTTCACAACTGTCAGTACTGCTAAGCACCTAAACCATAGATGATTGAGGTTTGGTTTGGCTCAATAGTAGATGCAGAATGTAGCATTTGCAGACAGGTGTCCAGTGGTCCAGGTTTTGCTCACTGGTTTCTATGTTGTGCTTGCAGATGGAGAAAAGTGCAGCTCTATTCAGACCTAAGCTTATTGTTGCAGGTGCTAGTGCTTATTCACGCCTTTATGACTATGCTCGTGTGCGGAAGGTAGCTGTTCAAATCGCTAACTCCTCTCTTGTCTCTTTTGAAAGTCAAAAGTGTTGGCATTGATATGAAATCAGGTGCACAGACACAGTGCATACACTTGTACAAATTATTCCAACTGTTAAGAAGGCGAATGAACTTAGAAGGAATGTTAATGTGATGTGGAGGAGATTTCTGGAACTCTTATGGATTGTAATTTGATGGAATACAGATTTGTGACAAGCAGAAGGCTATCATGCTTGCTGATATGGCACATATCAGTGGGCTGGTGGCAGCCGGTGTGATTCCATCACCCTTTGAATTTGCAGATGTGGTGACCACCACCACACACAAATCTCTTCGAGGCCCACGTGGAGCTCTGATTTTCTTCCGCAAAGGGCTGAAGGAGATTACAAAGAAGGGTGAAGAGGTAGACTAACTACATATCTATTTGAGATACAATCTTCATGTATTTCAACTGTGTGGCTTGACTTGCAATTTAATTGAGCTCCATCAACTCTTCTCCTGCATTTGAGGATGGAAAATTGGTTGTGAAACTTCCATGAGATGTGGCCCATGCCATCACTATGCCAATGGTGTAGCTTGAAATATCTGTTTCATACTTTTGATATAATGCAGGTCATGTATGATTTTGAAGACAAGATCAATCAAGCAGTATTCCCTGGACTTCAGGGTGGCCCGCACAATAATACTATCACTGCTCTTGCTGTTGCCCTCAAGCAGGTAGAGCACATTACACCTGCAAACACTGTTGATAGAATCAATTAAAGAAATTTGGTTTGGTTTGATGATACTTTTCAGGGCGATATTGTGACTCCTAACTGTAATGTCTAAGAGAAAGTGGTGGTGACTGGTCACAAAGTAACCACATGGTTATTGGCCCACAATTTGGGATGTATGCAGGCAATCACACCTGAGTTCAAGGCATATCAAGAGCAAGTTTTAAGCAATGCTGCTCGCTTAGCAAAAGTAAGCCCATTTCCAACCATTTTACAGGACATCAAACATTCAGGTGTTCACTAATTTATTTTGCTGTATGAATAGTCAACAAGCTTTGGGCAATGATTCTTCATCAGGAAAGGATATGATTCAGACAGAGCAGAGCCCATATGAAACAGGGAAAGGAAGCATGCCATCAGCATAGGTCATGCTTATGAAGCCTTTGAGACATGTTGGAAAATTGCTGGTTCTCAGCTACTGAAAAGATGAATGTTTGTGGGGTGGTTGAAGTCATTGGCTGCAAGGGGCTATGATTTGGTGTCAGGAGGAACTGACGTTCACCTAGTCCTTGTCAATTTGAAAAATAAGGTAATTTGCTTCTTGGATCTTCACTTGCAAATGCTTAAGCAATGACAAAATGGAATAGAATAGGCTTCACTTTTCATCATGTAGTTTGATCTGTATATGAGTTCACTTTTTCAACATAGGAAACGAACTTGGAAAGAAGTTTGATTTAGTGGACATGTTGTAAAGGGTTTGGATGGATCAAGAGTGGAGAGGGTGATGGAGCTAGCTCACATTGCAGCCAACAAAAACACTGTTCCTGGTGATGTTTCGGCCATGGTCCCTGGAGGCATCCGAATGGGTAAGACTAAAAGTTTGAGGAGTGAGTCAATAGAAGGCCGTTTATTCCTTTTAGAGTTTCTTTCCTCATATTTCCCAGGAAGGCTACATAAGTTCATCATAGCCTTGAACTTCCCATTGTTGAAACAGGAACACCTGCATTAACAACTAGAGGCTTCACGGAGGAGGACTTTGAAAAGGTTGCAGAATTCTTTGATCGCGCTGTACAGATTGCTGCGAAGGTTAAAGCATTGACAGGTGAGGCAATGTGTATTGATTCCTACAGCTACATACTGGATTGAATTTGCCTGTTGTGAATATATTTTGTCGTCATAAATGATGCTTCAGACTGTGTTGAAATGCTTGACTATCTTCCTTACATGACCTTTGCAGGTTTGGTTCAAAGTTTTTGTTGTAGGTGGCAATGAGTCTTGTCTGTCTTTGTGCTGAGGTGATTGCAGGCACAAAACTAAAGGATTTCAAGACTAAAGTCGATACAGATCCAGAAATTCAGTCTGAGATTGCAAGGTTGCGAGATGAAGTACAGGACTACGCCAAACAGTTCCCAACCATTGGCTTTGAAAAATCATCCATGAAATATCAACACTGAACTTGACCTGTTTAGTGTTGATGTCAACAGTTTATGGAATAAGGTGACAAGAAGGTGGATTCATATCCTTACCTCTTAGCAGGATACATGCACAAGATTTTTCCCCTTGGAAAGTGAATTGGCATCCAAACCTTGATTGTCCGATTATGTTGATATATTGCACTTACACCTAAAAGACTCCTGCTGTATTTTGCATGTCAGAGGAACTCCTGCTGTATTTCCCATGTCAGCTTGAATGAGCATTATGCTGATGGGATGATTTTAGTGTCTTGTGTTGAGAAGCTGAGTATATTGTATTATACCTTGACGTTGAATGTCATGAAATGACCAATGGCACTTGATGTAAACAAGTTTTAACTACTGTCAATGGCATTTGATTTTCCATTATGTACTAAGCACGGTGGACAATTGTATTACAATCTTTGTAACTACTGAAAGCAAATTGCCTTGAGCATGCATGCAGGTACCACTATGAGTTGAATTGGGAATAGACTACTTTGACACAGGTACACTTGGTTGATAGTTCTGGTTTTTCAACCATTGGTTATAAATTTGACATGAGAATCCACAGATGTGTAAATGCCATTTCCCTTCCAAGATTTTGAGAATATTAGGCACCAATCAGCACAATGACATTATCCTTTTCACCGTTATTCTTCTATCTCTCTTGTATGGAGATTTCTTTGCTTGGGTCTTGGAAACAGTACAGCAATTACTCTGTTTCATCTGTGCAAAAACATATGACCAAAGATCACATCCTGATCTAAAGTTCAATTCCCCATGATGATGATTGCACTACAGGATATTGCACTCCCCAAACACTCAAATTTCACATCCACATGTGGTATTTTCACCCTACAATAACAGAGCTATGATGAATCTAGTCTACTGGAAGATGATCCCTGCATATGTCGAGAGAGTGATTAGCAGCAAAATATAAATCTGATAGTTGCCAATATTCCACAATTTGTGAAAGTTGTGGAGAAATAGAGTGGACTGACTTAAGCTTCTGCATAAATGTTCTTTTTTCCCTTGATAAAATGGAAAAAAGGGGAATGCTGTAGGGAAGGATCCCACACTCACGGTCTCTCTTGAGGGAGAATCATCTCAGTGTGTGAGAACGACTAGATTCTCTTGAGACACACCCTCACATGTTCCCAACCCTCAAGAAATTCTACAAGTTCAAGAAGTATCACTTGAGGATGTGAGTACCTCCATAGATTCTCTTGAGGCACACCCTTGCATATTCCCAACCATCAAGAGAACTCACAAGTTCAAGAAGTATCACTTGCAAAAGATTTGGACCTCCGTCCTTTTGGCGAGGGCGTGGGTACTTCCATGTCCTTATGGGTTCTCTTCAGGAAGTATCACTCAAGGGCGTAAGTATGAGCTCCCAGTTCTTTTCAAGAACTCCATGTACTCATGGGTTCTTGAGGGAGGATCATTCTAGAGTGTGAGTGCAACTCAGGTGGTTTAAGATACACCCTCACGCATTCTTGAACCTCAAGAGAATCCAAGACTTTGGAAATCTCCATGTACTCGTGGGTTCTCCTGACGGAGTATCACTTGTAATCATGAGCATGACTAAGTTCTCTTGAAGCACAACCTCACATGTTCCCAAACCTCAAAGAGAATCCACAAGTTTGGGAAGCTCCTTGTAACGCAATCAACTTCTCTTTTACTTTCCTCCATGGAAACATGGGAACATATATAAAATAGGAGCCTTGGCTGCTAGCATAATACCATGCATTATGAAATTATGCTAGGGAATTTCCCTTGGGAGAGATCCCTCAAAATACACACAACAATAGAAACAAAGTCATTTACTATGTAAGAAAAGTACCTAATAGAGATTAGAATTGTCTGACATCTTCCTTCAAAGACTAAATTCTTGTACCAGGGAGGCAAATATTTGACATTTATAAGCCATTTTTAAAATTCTAGCAAATGACAAACAATAAACACATGATTAATTTTTGTAAGTTGTTCATGTAAACTCGGGGTTCTCTCCTTGTTGGTAAATTGGGGGTGGAAAATAGTTGTTGGGAAATTGGGAAATTGGGAAATTGGTTTCATGCTTTTGCTTATGTTAAAATGCCCTTCTATTTACTATAATCAAAATGGAATTCGTGGACAAAAAAAACAATACAAAATTTCATAGGCCCTTACTCTTGTAATGCCCTCATCCCAGGGCTTTACCCTACACATTTTAGCTTACTTCCACAAATAAAAATTCGAAATTTGAAAAAAATTCAAAAGCCTAAGGTGTTTTTTTAAGAATTCAAAACATTAAAAGCAATGCCAAAAGTTTTTTATTTTTTTATTATTTTTTTTTTTTTGGAGTAGTACCTCGTGTTTGACAAGGTGTTAGAAATTGAAGCCCACAAAACAATTTGATCAAGAAGTGTAACAATTTGTATGACTTAAAAATCTTGCATTAGCTTTTTCATCACATAATTTATCTTGATTTTTCTCGATTAGGATACTAGAATATTGTTGCAAAAAAAAAATGTAAATGATGAAAGGTTTCAATCCCATAGGGTTTCATTCCAATATTGATTGTCATTTGTTTGTATAAATGTTGAATTAATAATGATTTTTTCTTTTTTGTTTATATGAACATTATTTTTATATTTGAGGGTTGTATTTTGAGTATGACTATATTTGTTTGGGTTGTGGAATATGGAAGACTTATTTTTGTTTTCAAAATCAAATTGTGAAAACATGTATTCATTGGACCTTTTCAAAAATTAATGTTTTGAATATTTTCAATTCAAATATCTCGTAGAATTACAAGCAGTTCAATTGATCATATATGAAAAATAATCATACATATGTTATGCATTTGTAAGTGCCATGTTGTCTACAAGTTTATGGAAATCAACAATTAGCTTATCAAAAGTTTGACCTTGTCCTTTATAATATGTCAAACAAAAAGTTGGGTTTAATGGAATTTGTAAACACTTGATAGAAAATATTTTCGTATTTTTAGGTCCATCCTTAATATTTTCAAGAAATAGGGGGAATGACATTTTTGAAAAAGCCATCAATATATATGTCTATTAAAACAAAATGATTTTTAACAAATGTATTAAAATCCATTGATACATATGAAGGAGGGTCTATGAAAGTTGAGTTTTTTTTCTACATAACCATTTACAACAATTTCATGAACTAGCCCGTTGTCCCATTTATTAGCCCAAATTTAGGATATAATTTTTTTATCGATATGACTTTCATGACTTTATATAATTTTAAGAATGGATATAAACTATTGTTATTAGAGCTTGAAACATATTGCCTTATGTTGAATTGTATATCTTCATGTAAAGGTTTGTTTTTATACAAGTCCTTTGTAACAATGTACAACAAAAAAGACATCTCTTTGTTTAATTATATTCAATTGTATAATAGTGGAATCATATTTTTTAATTCATTGCCAAGAAGAATATGTGTAGTTTCATCCCATGGCCATTCAAACAAATTATTTTGAGTAAAGAAAAATCGTCATTAGTAATTGATTTTCTTGCAAATTATTGAACATATCGCACGTCCTTATTTTCTTACATTCGTTATATCAAAATAATTTTGTTTGGAATTACATAATTTTCTCACAACTCTCACCAACAATTTTTTTGGTGTTTGTTTCATGAAAGCCAAATTAGGTTTGATCTTAGTTGTGTATAAAAGTGTCATTTACAAGTGGAAATTGCATAAAGTCTCGTGAGAACATAATATTTAATCCACCAAAAGGTTGAAGTGAAGAAGATTTTAACTTGTAACTTTTGTAATTGGAAATGTATTCTTGCCAACATGGTACAACCCACCATTGACAATTTGAAACTTCATCAATAATCAAACAGTGAAAATTTGACCAATCTCCAATTGTTATTTTTTAGATTTTGAAAATCAACATTTGAATCAATTGACAAGCTTATCCAATAATGGATTGTAGATTAACAAAGCCACCCTTGTAATCAAAGTTGAAAATTTAATGTCATGTAAATTTCTTTTTCTAAAATATTCACTTATAGCTTTGATTATTTCATTTTTTACCATCCTGAAAACATCATGTATACATAATTGTTTTTGTTCTTGAGGAATAGTAGATAATGGGTCAACTATAAAGTTGTTAGATGCTCTAAGTCTTAAAAACTTCATTTTTAATTGAATTATGAGTAGTGATGAACCTTGATGAAAGAGGATCATAAATATTAATGTCATAGAGAACATCTTGACATTTGGATTGATTTGGAAGACTAAAATTTTCATCCTTACAATCATTAGCAAAGTCTTTTCCTTGAATTTTTGACTTTTCATATGTGTTATTACTCCCATGAGAAAAGTCATAATTTAAATTAACGTTCGTTGATTGAATTTATATATAAATAATTTTAATAAAGTGACTTTATTATCTTGATATTATCTTTCAAATTAGATATTTCTAAAAATGTAATTTTTCCAACATATGATTCGTTTCTATGGTCATGCATATCATATTTATGTATAGAGGCAAATAACTTTGATATGTCAAACACATCTTTGTTTACTTGTGCAACAACTTAAAGTTCTTGAAGAGGGTGAATATTTGAAAAAAAAAAAAATGCTAACAAAAACTCTGCAATCTTGTAGATACCAACATTTGTTAGAAAATGCATTTAGTTGGAGTTTTCCAACACCTAGTAAGTGAATTGCAAGTGTCTAAAGAATTTACGTGTTAACCCTAAAGACAAGCTATGATAGGGTGCACTTACTTATCCCTTCATGTGGGAGGGGTCCTTTCCATCTTGAAATAAACATGTCCACACTTGCAATCAGAATGTTGGAAAAGTTGAAAAAACATATTTTTGTTACCGACCTCACTAAAATTGCATGAGCTTTGGCAATGTGAGAAATGCATTCAATGAGGCAAGAACTTCTTGCAAACCACCATTGTCAAAATAGAGGGGAGGGAATGCTTGGTTTATATGACACCGAAACAAGCTCAAATTAAACAATAATATGTAGGTTGGAATACTAGTTATGACAAAATAAACACAATTGGATGCAAAGTGTTTCAACCAAATTGAAATATACACAAAAGTTATAGACAATATTTAGAGGAGATATAAATGCAAATAAAGAGAGACCCGAAATTACTTGACAAAATAACAAAACAACACACTAGATGTAAGTACGATGATAATATGTACCGTCCAAGGGTTGGAGTACAATGGCAAATTGATCGCATCTTTGCCATTGAGACAACTTAAATTTTCTTAAGTGACACTTCATTGACTAATTTACCAAGTTGCCTTTGCTGCCCTTTCCTATTAATTTCAGGGCTTGTAGTGGTTTAATTATCAATGACAAGGATACGATTATCGCATAGACACAATGCACATGTCCATGTGACCAACATTAGAAGCCAAGTCCTATGAAGCCATGTATGCTTTTGGGGAACCACATTCACGTTTCAAGTGCCAAATAACACAAATGATAACAAGTGATAGTGGTATAGAAAGAATTTTTGAACAAGAATGTGTATTGGGTTCAAATGACCAAAGGCCAACCCTTGCAAAACTTGAGGAGATATTGGAACTAGATTATGGGGTGTTCAATAGTTGTTTTGTTGTGTACTTGGGTGAAAGCAAATTACAATGGGAAGTTTGCAGTAGTCGATTCACATGAATACACTTGTAAACTTTGCTCCCTTATTCCCATTTTAGACTAGTCCTTCGCTTTTTCACTACATGTAAAACAAATTTCTTTTTTAATGACTCAAAAGAAAGAGGGTGGAAGGTAGTATTAAGGAAAGGATCTTTTTGAAGACAAATGACTAAGAAAAATCAAATTGACCTTATAAAATTTAATATGTTCAAGGTTGAAAATGTTGATAAATACTTAGGTTTACAAGCTTTTATTTCTATTTTAGAGTCAATTTCAAACCCCCACTATTGTAGGAGCACAACTACTGCAACTCTACTTGTTAATGGCCCTAGTGCCAGGGAGGAAGATGGAAGTGACAACATAGAGGACCAATCTCCAACAAACATGAACAATTCAAGTTCATGTTAATTGTCTATGGCATTTCTAAGTTTAGTTAGTTTAGTTTGCAATAATAAATCTTTTAAAATTATAGTTTTTGATGGGCAAGTCTTGTGCTTTATGATGAATAGTGCAAGTTTCTAATTAATTATGGTCGATTTTGTTTCAATAGAAATATTGCAATATATTTTGGTGCCCTTTCTCACTTTGAAGCTAAATTGACCATTTGTATATTATGATTCTTTGAACCCTTATACATGTATGTGGTTTGAAATAGGCTAATAGAGATGTTGATTTGTTTTCTATGGGTATGCATACTAGATTTAAGGTTGGATCGATGGCAACATGTCATTTGCAATTGGAATTCATTCTTTATAAAATCTTAGTTTCTTCATGTGGGGTAAGTCATGTTGCTTCGAATACAGTCATCACATTGTACATCATAGATTTAGAGAAATATTTGTTTCAATGAAGTAGTCTCAAAAATTAATCAAAGGATTAGCTTTTACACTTTACAAGACATATGAACCATCTAAACTACCACTTTAGTCACATATGACATGTATACATGTTGCATGTTGAATGACCTATTTCAGTCATGTTACACAACTATAAAGTAGGCAACACACCACTCGTGTGTACATGGCAGTGTCTAATATGACTAGATTGAAATGATTAAAATGTCTAATATGACTAGAGTTGGGGGTAGTTGTAATTCCTGATAACCTACACAACTATTTTTCATGTCAGTCAAATTGGACAAGGTCAATCATTTAAGAGGACTAAACTTGACTATGTAATCATTTTAGTCACAATATTACAAACATAAAAACCATGATTTTGTTGTAAGGAATTAGAGAAATAATTATTTTAAAAAGCACAAAAGGTGGATTACTCATCTAAGCTTTCATAACTTACTTGCTTTTACCATCTTCAAGAAGAATGAATGAACACCTGAGGGGATGGAAACCCTTTTTGATAGAAAATATCGTTTCACCCTGAATAGGCAGGTAGAGGACAACTATAGCTCTTGTCCTCATGCTGCATAGTCATGTTGTTTCCTTGAAAAGAGAACACTAGAGAGAACTTCACATCTTCTCAGTTCACCACTGCATCTTTAGGAGCACTTGGCTATAAGTGTTAGAAAAGCAAGGCGCAATTTGCAGGTGCGGATGGATGTTAATTTATTTAGGGTTGACCAAAACTGCTTATGGATATTCCCAAAACTTTCGTGCTTGATTCATTAAAAATCAGAAGAGAAGAAACTATGTTGAATCAATAGTTTCCAAATTTCAAGGCTTTATGGATATTTATCGTGTTAATGGATTCAAATTTACAGCATGGTAGATACTAGTATGGCTAAAAGAATGTGTGATAAAAAAAGAATTGGTTAAACTAATGATTATGAGTCAAGTTCGCAAATTTGCATGAACAGTCATAGCAAATGAACATTGTCAGAGCATTTGTTCCAATAAATTAGATGCCAAATTTGAAGCCTTAAATGGACTAAATGGATTTAGTTGAAAGTAATGTGGGTAAATGAACATGGTCAAATTATAGGTAAAGGGTCCAAACAGGGTATAACAACCCATTTGACCAAGGATCGAATCTTTCATAACTCATAAACATCAGGGCAGACCAAATTACCCTGCCTAGCTCCTAGTCATAGATCAAATAACCACCGTGCACGACGTTGAGCTGCCATGCACGTTCATCAATCCTGTGCTTCTGACAAACAGAACACAACAACAACACCAAACGTAGTTCGATATATTTTCTGTCCGCACAGTATTTTCACCTTCACCACCACCTTCTGTCACCATCTCAATCAACACCAATCTCTTGATTGAAATCTGCAGACAACATACACATTGTCATACAACATAACTCATGCACTTACTAACATAGTCAAGTATTGCACATCCATACTTACTAATGTCAACCTGAATAGAATTGGAAGACAACCCAACAGCTGGGTTATAGCAATTTTCATATCCCACAAGATATCAACAGGAAAGAGAAAAGGAAAAAGAGACCCAGCCCTTCAAAAGAGACAAAAGACTGAGAAAAAGGGGTTGAATAAATTTCTCCTTAGTACTTGGAATTTCTTCCTACTTACAATTTAGCTCAACTTGGAGCTGCCCCTCTATTAACGCTATAGAACTTCAGATCTGATGACATAGCAGCAATCAGCAAACATGGAAAAGGCAAAACCCAACCTCAAGAAAAATAACAAGACCAAAAAGATTGACAAGCAGTTTGAAGGACACGACAGTCATACACATGTTCAGGGACCTTCAACAGCAACATTAATGGGATTGACCACATGGTGTAACATCCCCACTGACTTCACCAGTGGTGTTTTCCCTTCTTTCCCCCAATTTTGTAATGGCAGATTCTTCGTGCAGGACATTAAACTCTTGCAGTCTGGAACCAAAGATCCACAAACCTATGAACATGGGAGAATCTATGAAGCACAACAGGGCAGGTGTTGTTCTTAAAGAGAAAAAATCAAACTCGATGTAACAGAAAGATTAGCAAAATAGACAGTGCAATTAGTACCTTGGAATGCATTGTCGGGTCTTATCCTCTAAGGCCATGCTTAGATCTTCAACTTGACAAAACCAAAGACTTTTGAGCTACAAACCATTGAGAACCTACAGAACTGAATACTAACTCTGCCAGATTTGACAGAATTGGAAATATTGGAATCCTTGTGGAATTCCAAACAATCAAGACAAAGGAAACACATGCCAGGACACAAAATCACTCCTGCCCATAGTTAAATTGTAACATGTTACTAATTTTAAGTAATGTATAGTAATACTACATACATATATGTGTACATAACAGGCCAACATGTAATAGGGTTTGGAATATTCCTACTTTAGGGTTAGAGTATTAGGGTTTGTAATATTCATACTTCAGGTTCAGGGTATTAGGATTTGTTGGAGACTGTTTTTCTAAAAATGTTAAATGTGACACAGTCAACACAAGACCACTAAGAAATAAAGCTCACAGAACACAGAGGAAGAAATGAACCTGTATACATCTTGGAAGTGTTTATAGCTGCACCAGATCAAGCATTCAACTCCCTGAGAGCCAACAGGAAATCATCCATAGTGACAAGGTTGTCCACCTCAGGTAAAGCCTGAACATGTGGGGCTTGCATCAATAGCCTGGGACATTCCAAACAAGCAAATGGGTTTAGCAAAACAGACAGCACCTCCATGTCTACAACAGTTATCTGTGCTTTCTCATTCCTTGCTTCTTCACATGGTCTTTATCAAGTGTATTCCTCCAGCAACTCCATCAGCCTAATGCATCCAAGCTGGTAGGCATAGGCTTGTCTGTGCCCAATATCAGTTGGCTCAGTTGCTGGTAGCACCAAGGACACAGCAAAATGTGCTCATGCATGAGGAGGGTGATGTGAATGTTCCCAAGCATCACTCATGGCAAAGGCTACCACCACTCTGAAAGTTCCATCACCTGTAGAGAGCATTAATTTTTGCATTTTTCACGCACTGCGCCAACTGTGGTTCGGTGAGGTTCCTTGTTATTGGAACTGCACAACCCATGATGCTTAGTGCCAGCTGAAAATGATTAAAAAAAGAACATGCAAAAGTCTCTCTGCACTAAGCATTTGACTTTTCTTTGTGTTGCAAGGGAATACTAGACAAAATGATGTTATATAGCAATTTTCTGAAACTTCAATCCACATGGTATTTCCTTGCTGAAAAGTAGAGCAACATACCAAGTGAATGCAAAGTAACTGCACTACTAAGAACCGAGTTGCCCGTTTCGTCCAGTGTGACCCGTTGCAGCCTTCGTAAGTGGAATTCCATAGCTTGCAGTTGTCTGCCCATAAAAACATTAACTGGATTAAAAACCCAAGTAAGTCCAGGAACAGATCCTACTTGAACAGGTGTTGACACTGAATTCTGCCTCAAGCAATATTTTGGAACAGCTCCCAAACCATGGGTCTCCATAGACAAGATGTCATGCAAACACCATAGCAGTTGCTCTGTTGAAGAAGAATGACAGCATGAGCTCCCAACAAATTGTGACTGGTGTTAAATCCTTCTCTTTTCTGAAGGTATACAAAAGTAATATCACTGGAATGGGGTTAAATGGATATCAATTCTCCCTGCAGAGGCATGAAACCAGCGGCATTGACTTGTCTGGTGGAACTACCATAGCATCCCCCCATTGATTTCTTTTGTTAAGGCATACAGAAGTATTATCACTGGAACAGGGGTAAATGGGTACCACTTCTCCCTGAAGGGGCATGAAACCAGTGGTGTTGACATGTCTGGTGGAACTACCATAGCATTCCCCCATTGATTTCATCAGGTTCCCAGCCCTGGGTATAGGCTACTGTCAAAAATCAACCCTTGTACTGAGTTTCTCTCATAACACTATCAGCACCTAAG
The DNA here is from genome assembly GCA_963920785.1 of Sphagnum contortum. Classification (NCBI taxonomy): domain Eukaryota; kingdom Viridiplantae; phylum Streptophyta; class Sphagnopsida; order Sphagnales; family Sphagnaceae; genus Sphagnum; species Sphagnum contortum. Next base: position 7,601,433 of record OY987276.1, on the reverse strand, counting down.
GGAAGACTCGGCAATGATCAAGCTAGCTTAACAAAACCTTAAAGAGAAGAAGACCAAGGAAATGAGGAAGGAAGAATAACAAAAAAAGAAAAAGAGAAAGAAAAGCAACACCAAACAAGAAAAGGGGAAGGGAATAAAACAAAGAAAGAGCAAAAGAAAGAAAGAAAAAAGCAAACAGGAAAAGGTAAAAGGAAAAAGGCAGAGGAAAAGAAAAAGAAAGCAAGAAAAGACGAAGGTAGAGGAGAGTGATAAGAGGGTGAGACAAGAGGGGGAGCTTCAAAAGCGGACTTTGCACGAAAATAAGTATGATAACTCTCATGTGTAACAAGAAATCTTGACACTCCCAATTAAAGGTGACCACAACCAGGCAGAAAAACCTTTCCTTTGTCAAAGAAAAACTACTGACAAGGACTAAAGAAGAAGGAAATGCACAGAAGACTAGCAGTATGGTCTCTCGCACACTTGAGAACCTTTAGAGGGAAGCCTTTATTCCTCACAAGGACAATAAGATTGACCATCCACAACAAGGAAAGATTTAGAACTACAACCAATCACAAAGCACGCACCTTGCCAACCAGCGATCCATCCTCTCCTCCAGTTCGATCACCTCGTACCTGGCAAATAGCAACAGGAGATCGATTCACCTTGCCTTAGTTTGTTCCAGAAAAGGATATGTATTGTGTGCTGTCAACAATAATAAGAGCACGGCCTCATAACCCTAACTTGGAACACTTTACCTTAAACCCTGGTTAGCAAAATTTTTGATATACACATACCTTGCGAATGGAATCAAGTTCATCAAAGATGATGATGTGTAAAGGTCCCCTGTTTCCAACCAAGTAACAATGTCAGAAAGGACTCCCCTGGAAAGAAGATTGGTATTGTGGCTATCACAGGCATCACTCCAGTCTAATGTCTGTTGATTGGAGGTGGCAACTTGCATATCAGACATGCACAGGCTAAAGTAGTTTTCCCAGAATCTCCAATTTAGGTATTTAAAGACCCTAGTTTCTGCACTTTGGATGACTGGCTGAACCAGAAGCACACTCATGACAGCTGTATGGATTAGTAGAATCTAACAAGTGCATGGTGGGAATAAGTGGTTCACATGAAGCTTGAGATTGACAAGAATCACAAACCTTGCAGCACAAATCCAGACAACACTATTCTCCTGTTCTGCTCCAGGTGTGGCCATGGTGGAGCACTGTCAGTTGCCACACTGCTCTTCTTGTGAAGGAAGCCAATGACCCTTTCACCTCCTTGTTTGAGTCATATTCAGTGCCATTGAAGGACTTTGATCACACCTAGTGTCACCCTCACCAGGATTGACTTGGGGCACAGAGTCTTCACAAGAAGGCCATGACAAACCATCAATCTCTTCTCAATAGCTTCCAATAATGCAGTTGAGGAATATGTCAGTGGCCAAACAAGGTAGCCTATTCAGTCTCCAAGGATGTTATGACCACTGATGTCGCCATAAGCCCAGAAAACAAAAGAGGCTGGGAAGTAGCAAGCTGCTCAGCTTACAGAAGCTACAACAACCCCTCACAGCATTGAGTAATGTGATGACGGCTCATATTTCCAACATGAAGTCTCCTGTGCAAGTAAATATCACACAAGAGAAACAATCTCCTGCTGTGCTGCTATAGAAGGGCCATCTGTAGCAAGGAGGTGCTGCTTTAACTAATTCAAGAGTTGCATCCATAATGCTTACAGATCACCCATATGATCACCAAAAGCTGCAAATGACAAACACAAACTTAGTCAGCAAAATCACATACTGGCAGCAGATGGACCCAAGGCCAATCAACACTACATGGACAGCACAAAGAGAACTACTCTTTCAGACTTCTTAAGAACTGCACAAACCTATGAGACTTGAGTTACTAAATGTAGCTCTTCCATTCTCCTAACAGCAGCCAGATTGCATCCAAGAGCATTGAGGTGCTATGTCTGAAGATTCGATGCAGCAACCATTGACTCAAGCTGGTAACCAAAAGCATTTTGAAGTACTAATGTAGCAGTTAAGTATACTAAGTAATAATATGCTGAATCTAAGTGCTACTTGGGATTCTTCCAATTACAATCACACAAAACATGGTGACTGCAACAAATAAAATGATCATGAGTGCCTAGAACCTCCAGACTTTGGAGGCAACTGGATGGAACTCACAAGACAAAATGGCACAAAGGTTATGGAGTTTTCAGACCCAACAGCAAGCGTACAGGGCAGCAAACTGTGGGAGGAAGATATCTTTCATAAGAATAGAGAAATCTCCATTCTCACGATGAACAAAAAACAGCAAGGTTAGCACTTCCTCAGGAAGCCATAGAAAAGACCAAAGGAAAGATGGAACAAAGAAAAAAAAAACACACACACACACTGCTATGACCAAAAGTGCCAGTCTCACACCTGTTCGGGAACCATCAACGGTAGTATGTATGATAGTAACTTCACTACCACAACTTCCCTACAGCTCCCTAGAGTGGGCAAAGGCCACGACAAGCATCAACCTGCAAACTGAGTTTCTGCTGCAATTCTGGAAGCAATGGGAAGACTCACCCATACTACTGGCTAGCAACATACCACAACAACAAGGACAAGAAAAAAACAGACCGACAAAAAGGGAAAGAAAAACTGAAGGAAAGGAGAACAGGGAAATAATATGAACAAGTGGCCTTACAAGAAGCTTCCCACTTACAAGACTCGAAGCAAAATCCAGGAATTTTTCTTTAATAAGCAACCCTCTAGTTCTCTTTAAAAGAATTTTTAAAGAGTAGCCTTTTACCTTCAGAAAGATTAAAAAAACTTATTACAACTACAAAGCCTCAAGAATTTGTAAAATTGACTATTGATAACCCCCAGCTTTGCAGTCATTGAGATATTGGAATGAACATGAGGCATTCTAATCATTTCAATACCTGCATACTCTGGTTGAGAGTGTTTATCAAAAATGTCAGAGGATAAACCTTGAGGACTTTTGTCTCACAGCTAGATCCAAGAAATTACAAGAGAAGCCTTTAGATGTACAATTCAACTCACAAGATGTTTTTGGGTATATGCCACTACAAAAGAGCCTTTTTTGAGGTACATGAAATTCTCAAAGTCTGGAAAATCAGGAACAAAAAGATCATCCACAAACCTATGAACCCGGGACAATCTATGAAGCACAACAGGGCATGCTTACTCTTCAAGAGACGCTTAATGAAATGAAACTCAAAGGTAAAGAGATAGAAATTTGCCAAATAGACTGCACAATTAGTACCCATTCTGATACTGATGCGTTGTCTGTAAACACCCTGACCAAAACAAAGAAACAAATTGTCTAACAAGAAATCTAGCCAAGAGATCAAATCTGAAGCCTCCGCAACTTTAAAGCTATGAAGATTTTCAAACAAATTGATCGCTGCTTTATTTTGAAGCTGTTTTTTGAACCATCAAAAACTTGAAACGATGAAAATTCAGCATCCAACTACACACTTTATTAGTCAGAACTCTCATACAAGCTTTTAGATCCATGAGGTCAATTTTAGTGTATAGGGCTAAGAAATCAGAAGACTGCAACAAAAGTTCGGAAGCCTTATCAACTTCAGATCTTGAAAGATTAAGTTTATTTATTACCTCCACCACTCCTGTAGAGTCAGTGAGATCCAACTACTAACACAAGGAACTTCGGCCTTTGTGAGTTTAGACACCCAAAGTTCATTGACCACAGGAAACATAGCTTTGAAGAAAGAACTCAGCCCCCTAGAAACTTCAGTAAGAGAAGTAGATCTGGCTGCCCAAATAAATCTAGGTTTGATTGGACTTTTATGAAACTTCCAAACAGCACAAAGAAATGGGAGATGAGGGCCACACTTAACACCATTAAAGTTATGAGCCTTATTAGAAGAGAAATGAAATTTCAGGATATCAGATTGGGCAAGATTGGAGACCACATATGTATCAACAGGAGAATGAAGCTCAGAGAAAACAGAAGAAACATAGGTAATAACCAAGGACCATTGGAGACTCTCTAGGTGATCCCAGATCTCCTAAAGGAACAGACAAAGAAGAATCAGAAGAGGTTTGAACCATGGAGGAAGCACAAGTCCTCTTCTGCACAAAGAAAAGAAATTCGGCTTTCCACTCACTTGATATCCCTTGAACTCCTAGAAGCTCTTCTTGCGTGCTGACAAACCTTTTAAAACCTTTATCCATAGCTTCTTCAATAGACAACTTAGACAAGAAACCTCTTCTGAACTTAGTGCCTCTAGAAAATGCTTCAATTAGACTGGGCCTTGAGAGGATATTAAGGTTAGCAGAAATAACATGACCATGATGGGAATCAACAGAGCCAGGGAACCGATAACAATCACAACCAGAGTGAATAACTTTATTAACTTTAGAGTGACAAACAGTTCTTCAGCTATATAGTCTGTGCACTGTCGGAGGAAGAGATGAGAAACACCAAGAACATTAGAACAAAAATGCAGTTTGAGAAATGCAACAGTCTCTGGCATGTTGAACAACCATCAACAGCAACACATGTGGTATTGACAAACCACAAGGACATCCCCAATGACTTCTTCATCATGTCCCAGCAGCAGCTGTAGGCCAATATGAATCATCAGCCCAGGTACTGAGTTTACTTCACAAATCTGGAAGTGATAGGTAAACTCAGCTATGCTGCTGGTTAGCTCCAAAACTTAAAGACAGCAGAAATTCAGAATTAGAAAAAGCAAAAGAAGGGAAGGGAGCACAGGTGACTTTGACAAGCCCCAAAAACAAATCCATGAGAGAACACTTCAGAGCCCAAGTAAGCTCATTAGCAACTGCAGACCAATTCACCACCTCATGATCCATATTTATGCCTGAGTAAAAAATTCAGTGTATGTCAAACTGGAGCCAAGTCAAGGGATCCAACAGCTGCATAGAACTCTCAGACTTCTGAAAATACTAAATAAAAGAAAGCAGATAAAAATTTAAGCTCCCCAAAATAAATGGAGCAAGTAATTACCATGAGTGCCTGAGGAGTGCAATGTATTCATTTACCGACAAAGTCTCTGATCTATCAGAGACTGGTATGGCACAGATCTGCAAAGAACACAAAACGTGTAAATGTCAGGTGGAGGTGACCAAGTCAGTTCACTGGATCTCAATTAAGAAAACTTCTTCAAGACAATGCCTCAGATGCATCCTCCGACAAAAATTCCCAACTGTTCATTAGCCAAATGGAAGGTTAGTGGGAGGTTTGCGACAGTATCAGATGACTTGCAATGCACCAGATAACAACCTATGAGAACAGCTACTGCAGATTGGCAGAGTTTGCTACCACCTGCTGCATTACCTATGCCTGGTAACCAAAATGCAAGACTAGGAAGGACCAAGCTGCCACAACTATGTAAGTCAGTATCATCCATCACCACATGCAATTCAAGGACTTCAGGGGCTTGACGGGATCATGGTTTTAATCTCCACAATACAAACTCTGGTTACCAGTAAAGATTAAGCAACCAAAACTACATATCCCTGTCACCAGGTTAAAAACCTTAGAAGGTATTTGGGGAGCAAGGTTGATAGGGTGGTGGCTTCAACTGCAAGGATGATGTTTATTACTGGGAAGCAGCCAGCTACCAAAACAAGGGAAGCTATTTATCAACCCTCACCAAATGACAATGTTTCAACGTCTTTGGAGGGGGTAGAGGGGATGGTGACTTTATTGTGCGGTTGGGCCTATGAAAGCTGACAATGAGTGCTATGGAGTTTTGACAATCAGAAAAACCTAAAAGTTCCTCATCCCACATTTTCTCCGTAATGTATGCTTAGTTATGGTGGCCAGTCTCTAGCATTTACACTGGGATTAGTTGGAGGGGGGACTGTCCATATGCATCTGAGAACACTGTGGTGTAGCTCTATATATATGTGAGTTCTTTCAGACAAAAAGGCACTGTGTCTGAAGGTTTACTACACCTACAATTGAACTGAACCCAAGCTAAGTCCCACAATGCTCCAAACAGAATGTTGAATTAATGGAACACATAAATATTTATGGGCAACCATGGCCAATGTCTGGGAGCATTGTCGTTACCTGATTGATATGGTGCAGGAGCTGACTACATTCCAGAGCAGTTGACAATGCCAACTTCTTTCAAACCATTCCTGAGGCACCATCTCATGCATCTCCACTATTTGCCAGGAAAGTGTAGGCCATTGTAAATCATAACAGAAACAATACCCATCTTTGACACCTGCCGAGCAGTTCACAAATCACATCTGTCAGTCCCAAAGGATTCCTTATTTTTTAATCAAAGAATCATACCCAACATCCATGGCCACATAAGCATAGCAGGAAATGAACCACTAGAATCCCCAGAGAAGTTCAGACTTCATATGATGTCAGGGCAGATTCTGACCTTGTAGAAAGCCAACCACAAACAATATGGGTGACTTTCACAAGACCAAAGAACTGAATCCATTTAGAGAATGGTTGGAGCAATAACCCCCAAGTAAGCTCGCCAAGAAACTAAACAGCCATACTGGCAATTGTGCTCCAATGCATCATCTCATATGGACACATCAAGCTGGTATACCCCAAAGATGAAATATAAGAAGCAAAACACTTTTTGCCTATTGGCTCCTAACAAGTGCACCAGCATGGGCTCAGAAATTACATTATTGGAGAAAAAGGCTAAATCCTCCAAATAATTCAAAACAAAGGCCTGAAACAAGCAAAGATTATCAAAGGACCTTGGAAAACATGTAATACATTTGAAAACGTGCAGTAAACTCTACAAAACCACTTTACAGGCAAAAAAACGTGTCAGTTCTGGCCCCATGCACATCACAACAATGAGTGTGGCCATACCCATGAGAGTGCCACTCAACAAGTATCAGACCATTTACTTCATCATGAACAGCAGTGCTACGCCCCACTGTCTTCATCAGCTACTGACTCAGGATGTAGATCAAATACATAAAATCTCCTCAAAACTTAGGGCAAACAGTCGTACAAAAGTCTGCAGCCTTAGTTTCTGTTGCACTTCCAGAAGGAAAAGGCAGACTCAGTCATGATATCGGCTAGTACTCTATAGGCATAGCTGTGACGTTGCAACCAGTTTACCACCCCACAATCCGGATTCATCCTTTCCCATTGGAAACAAGTTGTATGGGTTCAAGAGGCACACCAACATTCAGGCTTGTCTTCAAGGTCCATATAACAATTGAAGCTGACCTACATAAAGAAGCAAGTGACCAGTCAAAGCATCCAAGGGTGTGACTCACATTCTTCTCACTGTGAAAGACTCTAACATATCAAAGACATGCCCAGAGGAGAACACCAACCACAGCTCAAATTCTAGAAGCCATCTGGGCAACATCACGAAAAACACTTGTGGGGCAGTTCCAATACATTTCTAACTACCAGTGGTCATCTGCAGAGAAATAACTCTCATGAGCATTGAGAAATGTCCATACTCAGGATCAAGAAAACCAGAACAAAGTTAAAACTTCTCCTTTTTACGTCAAAGAAAGACTTCCAGACAAGGACTTATAGAAGTAACAGCAGGAACAACACAAAATGGACAAACTAGAACAAAAAACAGAAATGAACATATGCAGCACGAACAAAAGTGACAGAGTTTCACTTGTTATGGGACCAACAACAGTACCATGTATGATGGCAACTTCCCCACTGACTTCATCTGCTCCCTACAGTGCAGGTCAAGGCCAGTGTAACCGCAAACCTGCATACATAGGTTCCGTTGGAAGTCTGGAAGCAACAGGAAGACTCGGCATGACACTGGCTAGCAACAAACAACAAAAGAAAACAGAAGGGGGAAAACACAGAGAGAAAAGAAGAGGGAAAATATCAAAACAGACATAAAGTGAGAACCCTCCCTACATCTTTGCAAGTCAAGGGACCAACAGGCCAAGGAACCAATCCAATTTTTTTCAAAGCTTCAGACAAGGTAGCAAGGGTGCATCTGTCCTGCTGAATCTGGTCCTGTGACATCCACGCTTTCAACGTAAGCGCCGGTGGCGTCGGATCTGCTTATACGAGATGTTGCACATCGTTGACATATCCCTTAGGTAGATGAAGAAACCAGCAGAAACTGATCACACAACACCTACAAGGTGGACCAACCACACCATCAATTGAAGTTGCAAGACCACTAATACATGATGTAATGCAAAGAAAAGAGATGAAAAAGGAAAGGAATTGGAACAACAAGTGAGCCTCGTGTGCGTAACTAGTTGCAACAATTGAAAAAACTAAGTGACCTTTGTATCTAAAGTCAAGATCTAGTGGGTTAGTTATTGTAGTTGATTATCCCAACCCCAGTTTCACAAAGATTGAGGTGCCTCAGTCACACAAACCTTCCCTCACAAACACGAGCGCTCTCCGGCTGCACGGTTCGATAACGACGAGAACTCTCTGCCTCTTCCGTAACAAGCAAAGAGGCGCGTCTCTATTCCGTTCGTAGTTTCTGCACTCGTCTCCTCTACATGCCGCACCGAAGGACTAGAAACGCACCATGGAATACAAAAGGAGCCATACATGACTTCTCTGGCACATGCACAAGAAATAACGCCCTCTGGCGAGTGGAAATGAGCATAAATTACAAAGAGCTTTTGCAAGGATTCAATGAACAGCCCCTCGGGTCTATTTAGACGAAGAGCTTCTTGGTTCTCCTTATTTAACACTCTTGCTTCCCTCGGGTCTATTTAGACGAAGAGCTTCTTGGTTCTCCTTATCTAACACTCCTGCTTCCCTCCGGTCTTTCCAGACGAAGAGCTTCTTGGTTCTCCTTATTTAAAACTCTTGCTCCCCTGGGTCTGGAACTTGCTCCCCTCGGGTCTTTCCAGACGAAGAGCTTCTTGGTTCCCTCGCGTCTAGGGTCTAGAAATAGGTCTCGGCTGGTGGACATCTAATTTTCGACAACCATTGAAAATCATGGGTTTTCAGGAATCGGATGTCCACCAGCCGAACAAATAGGACATCACCAGCTGAACAAATTGATTCCACCAGCTGAACAAATAGGACATCACCAGCTGAACAAATTGATTCCACCAGCCGAACAAATAGGACATCACCAGCTGAACAAATTGATTCCATCAGGCAAATTGAACAGGCGATCAATTGCTTGGCCCCTCAAGATAAAATTTCACTTTATTCCCGCTCCAACTCGTAACAACATATTATAAACCATCTACTTTGCTTACCTACTTACATACCTACATATACCTAATTCTACAACAGAATTAGTTTGTTCTTATTTACAAATACAATAGGGTTTGTTACTTGAGTTCAAATTCTCAGCAAAACCCTAAACCCTAATACTCAAGCCATGATGACATATGCATGAAATGGTAAAAAAGTGAAAAGCAACTTAATAATGAGTCCTGATAGAGAGATCAGCTTTATGTTTTCTGTTGGACACTCTCTTTGGAAGAATTTGTCGAGTGGGAATGGGAACTAGTGGGAATTACAAAGAGCTTTCCCAAGGATTAAGTGAACAGCTGGAATCCATGTACATTATTTAGATGAAGAGCTTTTTGGTTCTCCTTATTTAACACTCTTGCTTCCTAGGGTCTAGAAATAGGTCTTTTCCTCCAAGAACTTGCAAGGATGCAAGCTAGCATACTTGCTTGTGCGTCTTGGAATCAATTTGCTTGTGTCTTGGAATCAATTTGCTTGTGCGTCTTGGAATCAATTTGCTTGGTCCCTCAAGATAAATTTTCACTTTATTCTTGCTCCAACTCGATAACATAATATATGGTATGAAAAAGGCCGCAAGCATCCCTGTCCTTACTCCATTTTTTGGGGTGTATTAATATTTATTTATTTTTCAAAAGTATTATATTTTAAAATAGTAAAAAACAACACATGATAGATAACCTAATATAATTTAATGTGAAATAACTTAAAGTGGAATAGTTTAAAATCACCAAAAATATTCTAAAATTCAATAGTTTAGATTAATTAATAATAACTTAGGGTAAGATAACTTAGAATAATTTAAAATATTTAGAGCAATAACATTTTTTTAATTTTTTACTACAATGAATTTCAATACCAAATTATGTGAATTAATAATGAAACATGATAATTACATAATGTCCCTTGGTGACATAACTTCAAGCAAGGTGAAATGACTAAGGTGAAGTCAATCTATTTCATTTTTAAAAATATGTAAATTTGTACAGGGTTGAGGCTTGAGCCCTAGAGTGGGGGCAATCTCAAAATAAGCTACAGCCCTGCCCAGCTCAGCACATCTTGGGAATATACCCCACCTGTTAGCAGCCTCACTCAACTTGAAGCAGGGTTTCTTTAAGGATTGTGTCATGTAGTCAAAGTGGCGATCATCCAGAAAATAGTTCAACCAAATTTGGCTACATATTAGATATGAAAGTAGGAAAAAAAAAAAACTGTTTCTATGTTGTCTTGTGGCTACCTACTAGAAGTTATCAAAAAATTCTGATGATTGGAATATTTTAGCTTCTTCGAAATCTGGTGAATTCTGGTCATTTTCTTCCATGAAAATTCCTTTGCACAGGTCTAAATTTGGCAAAAACTTGCCAGTAAAAGAAATGCTGACTCAAATCATGAGGCAAAACCTTACAGTAAGCCAAAACAAATCCAGACTCTCAGGGCGTAGGGGTGTGAGGGACAGGTATCTGCGGAACAGGAGGGTCCAATTTATGCCTACCTTAACCCTCCTCTTTTCTATGAGGTGCATTTCAGGGGGTATACTTGGGGCCAGCGTATACTTCATATTTTTACATATTAAGAAAAAAACAATTCCAGTTTTGTAGGGTAGCAACAGAGGCCAGATTCCACAGACAGATTTTGACTTAATTGGATAATGTGACTCCCCAGTTTTAAAAAAATTTCTTTCAGTGAGCTGATTTGATTCCCTTCAAAGGAAAGAAGGTAATGATTAGAAGTACAGAGCTCATTCCCATTGGTGCATCTATATACATGAATGGAGGACAACGTTTGTCAAAACATATGGGATAAAAGTGAGGTGCTATGAAGAAAATGTTTTTTAATTTCTTCTTCGGATAGTGCTGTGGATATATATTGTTTGATTTTTCCTTGCTTCACAACTTGGTTTGATTGGCGAACTAAGAGACAATAAGTTAGTGAAGAATAAAAAAATATTTCATATCTTTGTTGACTAAACAAAAGTCGAAAAAATGCGATGCATAAGTTGTGCACCTCCATTCAACTGTGTCATTTTCAATCCCGGCTTTTCAGTGGTGATAGATAATAGTATTGTCCACTTTGCCTGCAGCCCACAGTCAAATATACTACACAGCTATCAATTTCGTATATATTCCAATTGTTAGCCTTTTTTTTCAAAATGCTTACTTCCTCTTTATATGATCATTTCATCGCAAAACTTTATAGATCTTGGAATGTGATTTGAACACATATCCTTCGACCTTTGGCTGCAAGGTTTAGGGCGTAACAGGTTCAGGCTGCAAGAGGCACCAAGTAAAAAATAAATATATATATTTCCTTGCCTTTAAATATTCATAGAAATACCACTTTAAGAAAATATAGAATTGGTGAGAGTTAAGTTACTACTTCTTTTCACCAGTTTTTCCTGGACATTTTCCCATTGGATTTGCTTGAAATAGGTCGATGGGCAATTGTGGGACATGTTGGGAATTATTATGTTATTACCAGTGTTGCACGGTTCTTACATTTTTCTGAGAACCGACCAGTTCCAATTCTTTCATGATGTGATATGAGAACCTGATTGATTCTTTAATATTATTTAATTGGGCTGGAGAGAACCAATCAGGTTATCAAATTTTTTACTTTTTCCAAACTCGCCCGGTTCTCAGATAAGTCATTTCTCATGTATACAACAACAACCGATTTTCACACCTGATTTTCACAACTTTCTAGTGTAGTTGGAGGGCATTGTGTATCCACAGATATCAGTCATCAAAAAGCCGGAAGGATTATACTCCTCAAGCTAAAATCTTTTCGGCCAGAAATTTTGAAAATGTCCCCATCCAGTTGGGGCTTTACCCTACAAAACCCAACAATTAAGAAAGTAAATACCGTGTGAGACCTATAATCACATGTTGAACCAATCCAACATAGGTAGTGTGGGCAGTGGTGGCTGGCTAGTCTCCCATACCAAATCAGTAAAAGGATAGCAGTCTTGTTAGGATGATACAATCCAAACACCAAAAATCACACACTCTTATTTGTTGACAATATCTTTCGTTCACAAATTCAGGCTTGAATTCGTAGGTACTGCTGTGGTGGGGTCTGGTGCTGAGCACATATTGTACTATTGAATGAATTTGTTTTAAAAGCAAAATGATACACCTCCTTTAGATTAGATCTGAAATCCAATTTTCACAAAAAGTTTGGTTGTCAATTTTATGACAACACTTATCCCAAATGCAATATTTCTCCCATGCCTACATGAAATCCCACTCATCCAGACCTTTCAAACAAGTTTTTGTTAAAAAAATTAGTTTATGTAGGTGATTTTGGGTTTTTGAATGTTTTGTTCAAAACTTCTGAACCTTAAGCTATTTTTTGTCAGTGGAAACTCGGGAAAAACCAAAAATGTATTGAAATGGAAATTGGATTTGAGATTTAGAACAATAAAATAGGTCAAAATATTCTAACTAATAGAACCACCGAGTTACTGTAGCCCGTACACATGGTTGCATAGCCGAAAAGTACACAGTCTTACCTTCCACCGGACAAAATCAGAGTTCATGTGTTTGATATAAGGTGTATCTTGTCTATCTATATATATAATATTTTAGGTGTCTGTCTGTCCGGTCGTCCTTCTCCTTGGGGGTAAGGGGGTTAGGGTTAGCACGCCATAAACGCGTTTCCCTGGTTACCTTTCCCACGGAATGGACCTCTTCGCCTATCTCCCCACCTTCAACACAACAGCCCTCGTTAAACTAAAGAGGAAGAGGAGGCCCCTTTGGAGAGGATCTGCGTGTCTGCGGGAACCATCTTGCTCGGGAGAGGCACACTGCTTGATCTGAGGAGGAGCGTGCGTCGGATCCCAGCTGGTGGGCAGCTCAGAGAGCTGCACGCAGCGATGCGTAAATTTAAAGAAACCGAGGGACTTCACAGTGTCCGAAGGTCACGGGCTACTGGTATGTCAATCAAAAAATGTGTTAGAGACTTCACAGTGTCCGAAGGTCACGGGCCACTGGTATGTCAATCAAAAAATGTGTTAGAGATTCACAGTGTCCGAAGGTCACGGGCCACTGGTATGTCAATCAAAAAATGTGTTAGAGACTTCACAGTGTCCGAAGGTCACGGGCCCCTAGTATGTCAATCTTAGAAATGTCAAACAACGAAAGGTATATGATATATTAGAAAAGTAAAAATGCAGACACACAAAGTATATAAATGTCCACCACTTTATTACTTTCAAGCTTTTTTCAATTCCCATTGTTTAGAAAAGGCCGGGCTGGGCCACAGTGAACCAGCACCAGCAGTGCACCATCCACTGGATGCCTGTTACAACTCATCTGTGGATGATCTTCAACTGAGTTACTACCCGGTTTCATCTTGGTAACCCATTCTATAAGAAGTAGGTCTAATGTATAAACAGGTAAGTAATAAAATAGGAGACTACTGGGTATGTCGATAGTTTATACATAGTAGATAGGGGCATTTTTAACTACCTGCCTACTTGGTAAGTAGTATAGAACCCAACTGTGCTAACCACCATGGTTAGATAGTGAACTGGAACCGAACAGAAAACTATTTCCTGATCACATATCATCCATCCTTGCTGGTGCACTGGTGGGTGCTGGTTCACTGTAGCGAGAAGCCCATGGTTGCTCTCTCAGGTCTCTTTTTTCAATTAAATAATGCCATAGGAAAATAATATAATATACTGTACAACACAGAATTGTTAGTCATGTTTAACTCAGATTTGGTAGTTTTGGACATGTGAAATCAGTGCTTTACACATGGATCATCCATTGATTTGGTGTTAGACATGGTGGACATCCTAATCGAAACTCCTTATACATCAGATTATATTACTTGTGTGTGTTATTTCTGGGTTTGATCTTGGCTTTCTATTGTTGATGGAGGGGGCATTTCCCAACAAGAAAAGGACAGGGTTACACAATTTTAACATACTCTTGTATTCGACTTGTTTAATATAATATTGTGTTTAATGAAAAGGAAGCCCACCATTTCAGGAGCTAAGAACACAAATCTGAGTGTTTTACCCTAGAATCTTTTAAGGCAACATAGTCAACACATTAAATTTCTCGGGTAGAACGGTTTGGAGTTTCCTAGTTAAACATAGTTAGGTCTTAAGATATGTCCAGGGGCCTGGAGTGAACCAGCAGCCACCAATGCACCAGTTCAGGATGAGCCCCTTGAAACCGTTTTGCGGATGAACAAAAATCCCATCCTCCCTTCCCGCATGGATTTTTTTTTTTCCACCTCTTCTCTGCCCCAAAATTTTCCCCCCTCCTACCTACCACCTACCAACCCCTCCCCCCCTCACTCCATCACTCCATCGCCAGAGCTCCAGAGATGTCGAGCAGGAGCGAGCTTGGAGCTGGAGCCGGGCCTGTTGGAGCTTGGAGCTGCCGGAGCTTCGAGCTTCGAGCTTCGAGCTGTTGGAACAGGGGAGCTGTGGCTGGAGCCAAAGTGGGACCCACACAGGACCTAGATAAACATCTTTATTTTTTTTCTCGTTTGTTTGTTTTACTTGTTTTGTTTGTTCTTCTTTGATATGTTCTTGTGGAGCTGTGCTATAGCGTAACGTAGCAAAGAAGGTAATGGCATCAACAAAGCGGAAGAAACAAAAAATAGAAGGCGACGGAAGCTTGCTGCCGTCGCCTTCTTCTTCTTCTTTTTGCAGCGCAAGAAGGCGGAATGAAGAAGCCGACGGCAGCAATGCTGTCGTCACCTTCTTCTTCTTCTTCTTCTTCTTTAGCTGCGTTGCAGCACAGCCTAGCGAAGAAGGTGACAGCAGCAACATCGTCGCCTTCTTCCTCTTTTTTTTTTGTTGCGCAAGAAGGTGCAAAGAAGAAGGGGACGACACTAAAGTTGCCTTCACCTTCTTCTTATTGTTTTGCTGCGTTGCAACGCAACCCAACGAAGAAGGCAACGGCAACAACATCGTCGCCTTCTTCCTTTTTTTTTTTATTGTGCAAGAAAGCGCAAAGAAGAAGGGGACGGCAGCAAAATTGCCATCGCCTTCTTCATTTATTTTTTATGCACTTCGCTACTGCGCAACAAAGAAGGCAAAGCTCTCGTTGCCTTGCCTTTTTTTTCCTTGTAGCATAGCAACGAAGGTGTCTACCATCACCTTCTTTCTTTTTTGCAGCAGCAGCAGCAGAAAGAAGAAGGCGACGATGGCAACACCTTTTTTTTTGTTCATTGTAGCGTAAAAGGCTTGTAGCGCAGAGGGTGACGACAACAAGTTTGTATTGAAGAAAAAGACGACAATTGCCGCCACCTTCTTCGATGGCTTTGCTGTAAGGAAATGGCGACCTTCGCCTTTCTTTTGTGGTTTTGCTGCGAAGAAGGTTTAGGCAACAATGTTGTCACCTTCCTCTATGGTGGCGATTTTTGTTTTTTCTTTGTTGTTGCTTATGGTTTAATTCATTAGAATTAACATTTAACAATAATTAGTGATTTTTTGTTTAGGGTTGGAGGTTGTAATGGCTAGGGGAAGAAGACTGATGAAAAGCGGTGGTGGTGAGTTGGAAGTTAATAAGCAAAATGTTGATGTGTAAGATGAGGCAATTCTTCTGCTAAATGTTGTTGTGTCAGATGAAGCAATTCTTCTGCCAAATGTTGTTGCAGGAGATGAGGTAGTTGCTGAGCCACATGTTGTTGCATTAGATGCAACAATTGTTGAACAAAATATTGTTGCATCAAATGAAGCAATTGGTGACCGAAGTAGTGTTGCATCAGATCGGCCAAAATGGTGCTCTAACATAATTGAAACACAAGGATGACAGTTTGGTATAGATTGATTTACAATTAACGGACATTAGATTCAATACAGATTAAGAAAATTGTACAAGTCTTTTGAAGTTTAATTATA
This sequence comes from Sphagnum contortum, assembly GCA_963920785.1. NCBI lineage: Eukaryota > Viridiplantae > Streptophyta > Sphagnopsida > Sphagnales > Sphagnaceae > Sphagnum > Sphagnum contortum. The sequence continues at coordinate 7,585,368 of OY987276.1, read as the reverse complement.
TCCGCACCTTCCATCATTTGTTGGAAGGTGCGGGATTTTTTTGTCAATTTTTTTTTAATGCAATACCTCAAAACAATTTATGTTTATAGGAGTAGTATGTGATTGTGTGATTTTATGTTTTGTAATACCTGCATTCTATTTTTTGAACTCTCATTTTTTGGTTTAGGTCTGGAACATGAATCTGACCAGGCTCCTCAGCCACTTACACTTATTTGTCCACCTAATTTGGCTCGGAAGGACAAAGAACGGACGAAGGTTGGGTCGAAATGGAAGTGTAGAATTGGCATTTGCACTGTCGCATATTGTGCCAAATGGTTGTTGACCAAACATTTGAAGGAGGTGCATGGCTTGGTGGCAGAAAAGGCCAAACCTAGGAGGCCTTCAACTTCTGTTGGGGGTCCTCGACATCAAGACCATGCCAAAATGAATGCTCGCATTTTGGGAAATGCCATTGGTTGTGCAAAGGCGGAATGATCAAAAGGTTGCTAGTCACGCTCGTGCCAAAGCACTACGCGAGTTAAATCACCTAATAGCTGTTGCAAAACAGTGTCCACCATTCCTAAAACCAGCTTTGGTCAAATTAGCTTTAGAGCAATTGTTGAAGGTGTTGGGCCTCAATGCTTGGGGCGTGGGCAGTGTGCCTCGAGATGCAACATCATGGATGGAGAGGATGAAAATTTACAAGGGATGATTTGATCCACCCGTTGTGTATATACACGACAATTGAAGACGGCATGGGATCTCAAAATTTGGGATCGAGAGTGCAGTAAAACAAGTCGGACAAAATAGTTAATAGATGTTTTGGATTTTCATGAATCTAGATTTGATTCATGGAAGGTAAGAAACAATAATAAATATATTTTTAATTTTTTTATTGCATTTCATCCAAGGTGTGTTAGGGTTTAACTTGGTGGTTTTTGGGTGTTATAGGGTTCAGGACCAAACACAGGAAGAGTTTGTTGCAAATGTAGTTCAGGTTGAGATGCAACATTGCCATTTTTACACTACTCGTCATGCAGTAAAGGCTACAAATGCAGCAACTGCATACCGAGCTAAACATGAGATTGTAAATACTGATATGGCTTAGGGTTTCACTCTACATAGTTAGTTAGGTTTTGTAACCTTTTTATTTTTTGGACTACCTAATTTTGAATTTCGATCCTTTGATATGTTATAGAAAACCAATGTTTTTTTTTCATTGGGTTTTTTAGTAATTTTTCATGCACCCATTTTTGTACATCTTTTATCAATATAATAATATCTTCTACTCACACTTGTTTTATAGGTATATGGTTAATCATATGTCTTCTTTGTCATAATTTTCTTAGTACTTGAAATGTAAAAATCAAACCAAAAATCAAAATGAACATTGTGCAATACTTACATATAATATAATAGGACTCACATCACTTGAAGAGTTTTGAAACAATACACACATTAAAACATATAATACCTACTTCATTTTCTATTACAAATTCCATAAAGAGATTTTCAAATATGCAATACCCGCATATAAGTCCTAAAATAGCCGTAGGCATTTTGCATTCATTGCAATACTCACATATAAGTCCCATAATAGCCGGTGGGAATTTGGCATTCCTTGCAATACTCGCATATGGGCCACAAATAGTTACTGACATTCTTCATTCATATGGGTCCCATGGTATTCGTTGGGTTTTTTTAACATTTTTTTATAATACCCGCATATAGTTTCCATAATAGTCACTGGTTTTTTTTTGCAACACCTGCATATAGGTCCCATAATAGTTGCTGGTTTTTTACATTCATTGCAAAACTTACATTTTGTCATAAAATTAATTTAATTTAGGTATATGAAAAGACATATTTTGGGTACCAAAGCACTTATTAATTATTTTGAAATGATATTACATGCAAGTATTGCATTTAGGGCTTAGGGTCTTCACATAAGGTTTGCCTCAATCACCTATGGATTATTTCAGTATGAACTTACATGTAGTTATTGCATCTAGGCCTTGGTCTTTATTCAAATGCGCACCCAAACTACATATTAGGTATTTCAAAGTGACTTTACATGTGGGTATTACTTTTAAGGTTGCCCGTTCATTGTAGGTTTTACCTTATTCACCTATGGGTTATTTTGAAATGAACTTGAATATGGCTATTGCATTTAGGGTTAATCTTTCGTATAATTTTGACCAACTATATGATTATTTTAACCAAGAATTTATTTATTATATATCACAAAAGTATATAATAAAATTTCAATCAAACATAGGATTAATATGTGGGAGAGATCATTTTTATTATTATGTCAAACATGAAAGAAAAAGTAGAAATTTATGTGCTTTGATTTTTTTTTAAACATAGTTTAAAATCTTATTAAATTAGACACTTTATATTTATGTTTTTTGAAATCAGTATACAACTTTAAAAGGGGGGAAGAAAAAATGAACATCTTTGAAAAAAAATTAAGCTTGAACTTTTTTTTTTTGATCTCAACAAACTTTGTATTGCATTCAAGGTTGGGTTTTCACATAAGGTTTATTTCTTACCTTTGTGTGATAACTCCAACCTAATTTTCCCAATCTCTTTGAAAAAAATATAGAATGAGATTATATTGTTTCACACATGTCTAAACCCAAAACATTCCCCCCCAATTTAATATAAAATATTTCTGATAATTAATGTATTATCAAGAAATTTTGTCATATAATTAAATAATTAATAGACCATTATTTCAGATAATTTAGATGATTAATTATCAAGAATTAGATAATCATTTATTTATTTGAAATAATTTACTAATCATTTGGCTTAACTTTATTTACTTGGATAATAAAAAGTTGGATCTAAAAATCAAATTGATTAATTTGATATTTGATTGATTAATTTAAGTATATTTTTGTTTTAATAAGTTATTAAAATCACTATCTAAGATAATTATTCCATGTTATAGATTGTAAGTTCAACTTTTTCATGAAAAATTCCTACACCAAGATAAGTTTGATCACAATTGTCATTATATTATTTGTTCCACAAACAATACAACTTTTTTTCAAATTCATGAAACAAAGTAAGAATCATGGAACTCCTAATCAACGACCCTAACTTCTATACACACCTTTATGTGCATATTAATTTGAAATTAACTAATTATTTTGGAGTGACCCAAAATGTAGGTATTACATTTAAGGTAGTATATTCATTTAAAGAAGGCTTAAACCCCACATGCGTGTTTTTTGTGTGACCCAAAATGTAGGTATTGCATTTAGGGTAAGATCTTCATATAAAGATGTTTAAACCCCACATGCATACTTTCGAAATGGCCCAAAATGCAGGTATTGCATTGAGGGTAGGGTTATTTCAAAGTGATTTTGCGTCTGCATATTGTGTTTAAAGTTAGGTCTTCACTTAAGTGTATCTAAACCATTTAGATGGGTTTTTTTTTTAAACGTGTGGGTATTGCATTTAATCTTGTTTTTCATTTAAAGTTGCAATACCCGAACTTATACTTACCTCTACCAACTGGAATGTTGGGGTTTCATTGCAATACCTACATCCGTACTTACCTTTACCAACTGGAATTTTGGGGCATAATTGCAATACTTGCACTTGTGCTTACTTTTACCAACTGGGATTTTGGGGCCTAGTTATAATACTTGCATCTGACACTAATATTATCATTGTGTTTTTGCATTTCACACTTTTTGTGCTTATTACTTGGAAACAATAATAACCTTTGTGCCATATTAGACTTCATGTGTGTGTTGAATACATGATGTTCAAAGAATTTGGGGTATGATTTCCTCCATACAAAATTAATTCTAAAAAAATATTCTTAGTGCTAATGGCAACAATCTTGATTAGTAATTGAAACATTAATTCTGACATCGTTTAGGACATACATTTGTGTGATTGAGCATTGTTTCATGCCAATCTTTGAGCCGTTTGACACTATTTCCCAATCCATCTTCTGCACTACGTAACACCAATCCTGGGTGAAATTGCATTTGCCTTTGTGAGGCGTATGTTACGAATATTACATGCCAATACTCTCATGTGTGAGGTGGCATGTTCACAAAGTGTCACATCGCCTTCTTTACATTCATTTGTGATCTTTTGCATTGTAGTGACCAATTGTGCAAAAGCCCTTTCCATTGGGGTTGATGAATTTATTGTCTCATTAGACCCTACAATGGCACCCATAGGGAGATCATTTTGCTCCATGTTCATGAGCCCATCAAATTCCATGATCCCATCATCACCTTCAAGATGATCATCTTCGTCATCATCATTGGACTCCATATCATCTAGAATATGTTGTGGGTCTGCAAACATGTGACCCAACCCTCCACAATGTGATCCATACCATGTTCCACAATAATGAATGATATCCTCTTGAGAAATGTCTGTGCATGTGAGAATGACCTTAATTTGGTGTTTACACATGTTCCCTCGCAATGCCCATTCGCATGTGTAACAAAACATTTTGGTGAATGGGAATTTCACCGTGTAAATAACATTGGGAAGGCGTTGGCTCCGTACGACCCAAGCTCCATCACTCTCAAGGGTTGGTTGGTACACATGGCTGAGTGGAATAAGGGCTACCTTTTCCACACTTCGTGTAATAACGGCCTCCATAACCTTGTTTTTTATGAAACCCCTCTTTTTCATTTCCAATGTGTGCATGTAGTGGCGTGCAATGGTTGTTGTTAATCGCCACACCAACCAGTCAATCCTACGCCCTCTAAGGCTTTTTGTGTCAAGAGCAAGCCAACGTTTCAACGCACCATGATATGATTCAATGCTCACTTGGGTGTCTTGGTTGGAATGGGGCACTCTTCCAACACCCACCATCCATAATTCTACAAACATAAACACAATACATAAGGATGAATAACATTATACAAAATAATTTTGAATGCTAAATCATGATAAATATTATCACTTACCAAATTGATGGTAATAAGTCCAGAAATAGTTTGTCCACGCATCACCAGGCTTATGTTTATGAAGGTTTTCTCTCATAGCAACCCTCCCACGCTCTTTGAAGTCATCAATTGTTTCTCCATGATTGATGGACATGTACATCACATAATGAAGGTCTTAAAGGATTCCACCCCGCACTTTCACATCTTTGATTTTTTCAGTACCACATAGGCGCCATGTTTTGAGAACATGCCAACAACAAAGGTAGATGGGAACCTTGTCCATACCCCATACAACCCTTATAAGGACACATATGCAATAAAATCTCCATGAGTGGATGGGGTTAATACAACATAAAATGCATTTGAAGTAATCAAGAATTTTATGAAAGATATTTAAAAACATTTAAGGAAATAAACATAAAAGTCGATACTAGGTATAGAACTAACCGTAATGCATTCAATTCTTGAGGTGCATCATCAACAAGAAAACAAGATGGTTTCCAATGTGGCATGTGTGATAACATCTTCTCTTTTAATGGTTTGAACCATTTGATCAAATCTTGAACTATTTGCCTACTTGTAATGATCTAGGCTAAAGGGACAGTCGTGCGATGATCATCAAACCCCATCAAGGTGAATAGATGGAATTTCATGTCATTTGTGCCAAATGTGGCATCCATAGAAATGGCACCATTGTGACCATATGATAACATGGACTCACATTGAGTTGGTGTTTGAATACCTATGGTGAATGGGACTTGAGTTCCGTTGATTTCACCAACATCTTGGAAAAAAAACACATCTTCCGGATGTTGGAGAGCCCAATACCGAATTGAAATTACAGGGTTAGTGTGTAAACGCTAACTCCCTTTCTTATGTTTTTAATCCAAATATGCAATGTCTTGAAGCCGAATGAAATCATCTCATGTCATGCTTTGACCTGCATTCACACGTTCCCACCAAATTGCTTTATCTTTGTCATATATTTGTTTGGTCGTATAACCTAAGCTTAGTTGGGCCCATATGTGGTATTTTAATGCTTGTGACATGCAAGAGCATAACGAGACATACGAGAAATGGACTCTGGGTCATGCTCACCATGTGCAAATGACCCATCAATTCGTGTATGGGCCTTATGATAAATTGTGATCTTAGCCACATCAGGTCGTGTGTATAGACGTTTGATTGAGAATGACATTAGGCATTTTCATTTAATAGATCGAGTGTGGGTTGAATTTTCTCGATAGTCCTCTGGTCCATATCCGCATTGATACCTAGACCAAAAAACTTTAAAAACGTAAATGATTACATATTTGGTATATGAATTTAAAAAATAAAAAAGGTGAATGCCATAAATGTTTACCATGTATGCCCTAGGTGGTTTTTGATAGTTGGTTGCTTGACATCCGTTTCGCTTGGAAAGTTTTTGTAAACATTCCATTCCATAGGGGTGCTCCTACCCCCTCGTTCACCTTCCAAGAATTTCGAGATGCGAGCATATGGAACATAAGCAAATTGAATGGTCACTTTATTTTGCCCTCCATGGCATATCCCAGACGTCCACACTAAGTCTTTGTTTGAGAAAGGGGACTTGGTGGGGTTTTGGACATGAATGGAATGGGACTTTGGAACCCTTCCCATGATTGAAGGAAGTAGGACAAATTCTTGCATCAAGAGAATTTATAATTCTTTAAACATTCATCATTGAACAAAAACCCAAAGTGCAATACATACATGGTTCCTTTAAAATTCAATGTTGTGACTTGGAATTCCCATTACAACACCCATATCATGATATAAAATACGTACTATTCCAATGTACATAACGTACAATACTTGCATTATGAACCCATATACTAAAACAAACTTTGGTAATACCCACATTGAGCTATTAAACCTCCCATCATTGAAAATGTTCACATATGATATACTCGTATTGTATCTTAAACCCATAATGTCTGAAAACCCCATGTAACAATACCCACATAATGATAATTAATGCACACTGTTTGAAAGGTGCAAAATGCAATACCTACCTTAAGCCATAAAACCCACACTGGTTGTGGGTAGTCAATGCATTATTCGCATATGGGTATGAAAAAAAAAACCACAAAGAAATATTGGATATGAAATATTCGTGTAAAAGTATAAGACCTTTATTTATGCTTGTATACTTAATGAAACTTGATGCCCTTTCTATATCCAACAACTAGGAAATGAAAAAAGGTTGAATTGTGAAAATATAAACAAAAAAACAAAAGAAGTAACTAGAGACAAATGCATACCATTAAGAATAAAAGATGACAACGTTCCACCAAAGTTTATAGTCCCAATTGAAAACGCAACCCTAAAAAATCATAACTCGTACAAAAATGGGTTAGAAAATATTAAACTCTAGCAACTATGGAACCTATGGAAACAAAGAAAATTCAAATTATGGTATAGATCTAAACAAGTGAAAAGATAAAAAACTAATACAATGAGCAAAATTTAAAGTATAAACCTTAGATTTTGAAATATATGAACCAAATTCTTATACACTAAATAATAAAGCATAATCTTAAAAATCCAAATGATATCTTGTCGTAAGCCTTATTACAACCCTAATTATACAAACCCTAACAAAAAAAAATCTTAATGATATATGTCCTAAACCCAAAAAACTATACAAACTATACAAATTATATAGTGCAAAATACGTTAATCTTTAAAAATAATCAAATAAATTTCATACAAAACTAAAAGAGAAGCTATGTCTTTTACCTTTGTGTGATCTCTCCAATATAATTTTTTTCCACTCTTTTTGAAGAAGATATAGAATGCAATTGTATTACTTCACATATGTGTAAACCTTAAAATTTTCCCCCCAAATTTAGCCTACTTTAAATTAATTACTATACATTTGTGAAAAACTTATTAATTAATTTATGTGTCTCAACCCTAAACCTAAACCATAAACCAATAATACATACTTATAATAATGATATGAAAATATGTATTGTAATGTTCATTCAATAATAAATTAGGTAAACAAATTTTAGTAAACTATGGGTTTAGGGTTTAGGGGATTGAGGGAGGGGGGGTGGGGGTGGAAAAAATGAGTAGGTTGTTAATTAGGTATTTGGTTATGTAAAAAGCATAGATAGATAGGTAGTTAGGTATATAGGCAAGTTAGTACATAAGAAACAATAAACCTTATCAAGGTGACCATGTTTCTAAAATACTTATGTCAATAGGGTGGTTGTGTATGTAAGGTAGGTAGGTCAATAGGGTAGGTAATTAGTATAGTGGTTAAGTTAGTAGGGTATATAATTAATAGGTAGCTAGGTTAGTAGGTTAAGTAGTTAGTATAGTGGTTAAGTTAGTAGGGTACGTGGTTAGTAGAGTAGCTAGGTCAATAGGATAACTAGTTATTATGGTAGCTGTGTCAGTAGGGGATAATAAATAAGGTACCATGTTGCAATACCTATGAGGGTAAAAAAGTGAGCAAGGTAGCTATGTGTGAGGTCAGGTCCAAGGAAAAATGGCCAAGAACCAGAAAAAAAAGTACAGTGGTCAGCAGCAAAAAGAAATGGACTGAAATGAACCCCATCCGGCGCCGAATGAAAAAATGCAACCCATCCAGTGAACAGAACGGCCAACTGGTGCATTGGTGGCTGCTGGTTCACTCTGGCCCATATGTTGGGTGTTGAACATGCTTGTCACACTATAAGAGAATTACTTGTTATACATACCACAAAGGAGTTGTAGAAATGGTAGGATGTGTGCAGTGTGACCAACCAGGAACTGTTTGGTTCTGCTTCCAAAGTTCCAGACTGCAAGAAAGGGAAACTCACTGTGTCAGCTTCAGTTTGGAACCCACATGGCACAAACCACTACTTTAAGCTTTTTTTACAATTTGTTTGCAAATAAAAATCACGATATGTGTAATATCAAGATGCTTTTGATTGCCCCCCATGGAACAGCTGCCATTTTCCACCAGATAATTTAGTAGTTATGTCCAATCTCAAAGCCGTGTATATGTTCATCATATATATATATTTATATATGTTGTTTGCAACATTTTAAAGCGGTTAGTTGAATGTGAACCTTTGGTGAAAAAAAATGTCTGATGTGGTGTTGAAGATATTAGAATTACTATTTGGGACTCTTGATTTCTGGGTTGACACTACTACATTACCTGTGGCTGATGTTCAACACTTTCCAAATTATGGGAACAACACCTTTCTTTCATAGGCTTGTCTGGGTGTTGAAAGAGTTTACACATGGGAGAGGGCCCACTTGCTTATAATCATCCCTTCTCCTGGGATCATGTGCTGACGACGTGGTGCACCCATAGCATTAGAAAACCTTTGGGATCCTAGCTACAGCAACTAGGAAAAATTAAGCCCTCTTAATGCTATGGTGAAGGACCATGACTAGGAAAATGTTGGGCCTAAGGGCCCTCAAAATTGTTTATTATTTACAATTTTACGTATGTTTGGGACTAGAGAGTCCATTAGACAAAAGGCAAATCATGGAGGACAGATTGTCCTCTGGTACTGGCAGCATGCCACAAACTTGGCCAGGGCGACCATGTTCGTAGTCTGCATGAGCTCAACAAGAGTGCTAGTGTGGGTGAGGGGTAGGGCCAAACAAAAGCATTCTTGTAGCACTCATATGTTAAGACATGTCAACATGTTCCTAAGCCTTCATGTCTTAGGTCTTTGAAACTACAAAGCTTAATGTTAATGTCCCTTAGCCTACAAGTCCTAAGCCCACACTAGGGAAGGCTCGATCCCATGGGCCTCCCCTAATCTACCATATGCTACTGTCCTGAAGGCTACAACCCTCGAAATTAGGGGAGGCCTTGGCGACTGGACCTTCCCCTATACTCCACAGGGGAAGGTCTAGACCCTTCTTGGAACTGAGGCAACTGTCACGAGGCAGCAGTGTTTCTTTTTTCAATTTCCTGATGGAGCCAGCTGGCGAGCATCCCTAGGCAGATTTCGACTTAACTGGGGATATTAATTCAAGGAACTCTTAAACCTGTAGCCAGTAGGCATAAATGTGGCGACACCCTCCTCAGAAAAAAGCACTTGTCTGTCCCTTTTAGGCGAATTGATTTTCAATACAAAAGAATTTGCTACATAATATAATCCGTTTTCATTTGGGCTATTTTTCGCAAACAGACTGCAAGGCAGGTAGGCCTGAGTGAGGTTTCTGAAAATTCTCAAAGCGTCTCCAGTACATAAAATCTTTTCTGGAAAAACAAGCATCCGCGCAGGCCACGATACAAAAGCGCCAAGCCAAAGCAACCGGCGGGGACCCTCACTATATTGGAAGTAACGACGAAAGCAACACAAAGGCGGTCTGTTTTGTTGGAGTATCGCATTCGATCCAACTTTTGGAAGTCTTACACCTTATTACAACCGGTTTCACATTACGTGAACCCGTTTCTTTGGTGCAAGTGTTCAGATTGTTTAGATTGGAACGGGATTTTTTGGGTGTTCAAAGTGTGGACACAGTAGGTAGATGTACAACATGATATTTATTGGCAGGGCCAGCGTGTTTGTGATGCCTTGTTGGCTTTGCCTACAAAGGCAAAGATATTGTGTTTAGATTCATTATAGAGTATAGTAGCTTAAGGGATTCTGGCCCCTAGGTAATAATCCTATTTTTATATGGGGATTTGTTAAAGTTGATGTTTTGGCTTGTTTTAGTTATAAGATTATAATATCTTGAAAGATTTTGGTTTTTTTTTAGAGGATTTTCTGAAATTATATTTTTGCATGGTGAAATATTTGAGTTTCATAATTCTTGTTTTGCATTAAGATACTTTTAAATGCAAATGGCAAGGCCACAATGTGACACACCCCTTGTTTTGTCCATGGAAAGACCGAGGCGTGCCACAATCCCAGGAGTCCAGACTCCACGAACAGGATGCCTCAATCCGAACAGTCCAGACTCTACGAACATGATTGAGGCTTTTCGCAGAAGAGCCAGCGTGCTCGTTTTCGCAGGACCGTGGACCCGGAGACCGCTCTGTAAAGGGAGCGGGTCGGTTGGGGGAGGGTTGTGGGACCGAGGCGCCTCAATCTGTGGGAAACTGGGGACCCCAACGTGCTTGTCCTTTTGTGTGATCAGGTTCTGTTTGGTTTTTCTTTGATTGTCTCCCTTGATTTATTGAGCAATTTTATTACAGTGCAATCAACTTTTGTTTTTAGTCCGACTTCTTATGTTAAATAAAGATCTCAGGAAATATAATAAGTGTGTCAACTTTCTGCCCATGAAAGCAGAGAGCGAAGACTCCAATTTTTTTTCGTTTTTTTTAATGCCCACTAGTCATAGTATTTGACATCTTCCAAGCATATCTTAATTTTTTATGTCTCTCATCTACCTTTTAGATGATCCATCTCTTAATCAAATCTCTCATTTGCCTTAAAAAACTCGTCAACGAAATGCAAACTCTTCGACGTATGCCGAGCAGATCCGTCGAGTACGTTGAAAGCGCGGATATCACAGGACCAGAGTCAGCAGGACAGATGCACACTTGCTATCTTGTCTGAAGCTTTGAAGAAACTTGGATTGGTTCCTTAGCCTGTCGGTCTGTTGGATTTCAGGCAGTTAGAACAGCATATAGCTCGCGTTTGGTGTGTTGCAAAAAATGCAGCGTCTGGGTTGTGCGGTGCCTTGGAATAGCGCGCGATTTTGCGGTCACTTTCAGCACATCGTATGTCCGGGTCCGGGTCGAACAGAGAATTCAAACAGAAAGGACGTAAAGGTGTCTTCTATTTCCTTCTTTCAAGAAATTAGGTTAAGATCAAAAAGATGGTTATCATCAGGAGTCTCGGGAGCGATGGAAGTCAGTGCGTAGCTATGGCTGGTAAGTCACTATTTCATCCGTGATGAAGGTGCGGTCTGGCTCACTCACAGCGACATTCGTTTGGTTACCTTGCAAATTCTTGTGGAGTTTCTGTCTGCACTCACTTTGATGTTTCTCAACAACAAGCCACTTTCAGAAGCAGTGCATTTGTCCAACAAAAGAGCACTGCATCTGCATTGTTGCTGGTTTTCTGAATGACACAGGGATTCAGTCACTGCTAATTCAAAAAACACTGAATTAGCATTGACTGTCAATGGAAACCACAGAACAACTTCATCGTCGATAGTTATACTTTGAAGGTTGGAAGGCAACACAGGTGAGGGATTATGTGCCAGTAATGTCCTTGGGGTTGAGAGCTGATAAACGAGATTTATATTCAAATGAGGATTACTGTAGCTGTACTGATATAGCTAACATTTTGTACAGTACAGTGCAGGTCAAGATCCTGTCAATGTTAAGAAATAAGTGTCTATACTGTATCTGTCACTGGATTGTCCATCTCTGTTGAATCTTGTACAAACAAATGCTGCAAAAGTCTCTATTCCTCCACTTTATCTTGGCTATCTGCACCTGATAGGTTAACTTACATCTGGCATGTTCAGGAAGCTGCCTGTCATAGAACATCAGTTTGTTTCCCAAAACAATACTGGCAGATGCTGGCCAGTATATAGATGAGGTTGCATTATGAGCCAGCAAGAAGATTGCAGATTGGCCTTCCCACTTCTCATCTAGCAACTGCCTTGCTCTCAATGTTACCAGACCACCAACTTCACAGATGCCTATGGAAGATTTGATGCACTGAAACAAAACATCAATGTGCAAATGGTATCTGATCCATCTGGAGGAAATATTACATTCCAAGGCACAGCAGATTCATATAATAAACAAAATACAATTCAGAAATGCATGTGCAAATATGATGAAAGTATGTATCAAGAAAGATTCTTTGTGGTCAAGTCAGCCAGTAACGTTTTGAGAGCATTCGCACCCACAAGCAGGCAGCATCCTGTGCTCATGCTTCAGAAGAAGAATTGGACATTTTGGACTGCCATGCATCTTCCCCTCCACCCACAGTGGACCATCGGGAGCCTCACTAAGTTGAAACTATGCCATGCCTTCCTTGTGATGCCTGGTGTTCAGATCCTTCTCACTAATAGGACAGTCAACTACAGAATGCCCATTGATCCCAGATCAGTGGGCCCATAACTTAGGACTATCTGAAAGGTGCCCATGCAACCAACTTGCCAAAGGTTCACAAATGTATTCTTGCAAACCAGCTGTCTCCTTTCTTGAATTATTTCTCAGAGGTAAAATGTAATAGTTGAGAGAACTTGCCCTACCTTTCATTGGCATCAACAACAGCAAAGCAAGTGATCCAGTGGAATAGAAGAGCATGCCAAACCCACTTCATCTAGCTCTTGCAGACTCCTGAGGTAGAAAATAAGATCAAGCCTCAGTTGTACAGGCAAAATTTAGATAAATAACTCACTTCATGATAGCCTTGGTGTTGTTCTGCCTGATCTGCAACTATGTTTTCTGACTCTCCTCTTCCAAGACCCATTTGCTATGAAGATGGGTCCGTGCCTTGGTCAGAGCCCACAAGAGGCAGTGCTTCTAACTTTGCTCAATTGTGTGGATATCCCTGGGGTCACAAACCTTCATGCCCTGCACCTGATAGCCAGGCAGCTCCAGCCAGCAACTTTGAGTGAAGACCCAAGAGAAGATGAAGAACTTGAGTATTGATAGCACAGGTGTCTTCAGCAGAATTTTCTTGTGCTGCAAGGTCACTGCATCTTCCATGAGAATGCGGCATATTCAGCATTTCCTCAACTGAGGTGTTGAACTTGCATACTGAAAAGATAGCCTAAAGTCACAGACCTGGACATAGGGTGCAGCACCCTCTTCAACACAGTTAGAGCACCATGACCGCCCAGCAGATCCAAGCATCCAAACTCTCCTGTCATTGACTTGCACTGCAAGACTATGCTCTTAATGCTGGCCTGCATCGACAGCATGTTGTAGGTACTGTGAACACGTGGGGTCTCCATGCACAAGAACAAAAGAACGCAGTACTGAACCAATAAAGATCATAAACCAAGTTAAACCACATGCCTCACCTGTCTTTCCCAAGCAGTCTCCAGACACTTGAATGTCTCATTGACTGCAGCAGCATGCATCCAAATCCATACTTGGCACTCCTCTCCTGGAATCAAGCCTATGGGCGGCTGTGACTGCAGTTCCTGGGGGACTGGATACCACAGAAGAGTGGTAGGTGCAATGGCAGCATAAGGGGATCTATCCATGTGATGCAACTGCAACCAAAAAAAGGAGATTCCAGTCATTTATGCACTTGTAATACAAAACCTGACCAGTTGCAAGATGCACCTCAATCTGCATCAACTTGGAGAAGGTAATGTCAAGTGATTTGACAGTTTCTCTCTCCATGAACTTCCCATACCACAAACCCTCATAATCTGCTTTTGCAATGTCAGATATTGCACTCACAGCACAGCGAGGTGGCTCAAGTAGCAGCTCAAGATTGATACGCTAACAGAAATTTTGCAATTTTGCAGATATCAACTTTTGTCACAAAACACATTCAGCAGGAGATTTCAAACACCCAGTAAGTTAATTGCAAGTGTCTACAAAATTTGCTTTTTACCCTCCAGGACAAGCTACAATAGGGTGCAATCACTTATCCCTTCATGTGGGAAGGGTACCTCTGATCTTGAAATAAACACAACAGCACTTGCATGCGAATGTTCTGGCACTTGAATTGCACATTAGCTGTCAATGTGGCAAGAAATTCTTGCACACCACCATTGTTGAAGTACAGGGGAGGGGAATACCAGGCCTGTATGGACCACCAGTAAAAGCTCAGGATTGGAAACAATAAGTTGCAACTTGGAATATCAGTTATGACACAGCAAACACAATTGGATGCAGAGGGTTTCAACCAAACCGACAGAGTAACATACCAGAGGTAAGTACAATGATGATATACTGCCATCCAAGGTTTGGAGTACAACTTTTCATATCCGCCAATGAGACAGCTTGAATTGTCTACAAATTTCTATATGTTGAGGAAAACATTATCCAAAGCAATCAGATGTGAAGAACCTCACTGTCATGAATACAGTACACCTGCGATTAAGTCTTCAATGTTCCAGTGTACCCAAAATTTCAATTTTCCAGAAAACCATTATCTAATGATTTGCTACCTGATCATGTACAATGGCCACCATTTGGAAGCAGAAATGCTCCACCTTTCACAAAACCTCCCTAAGGATTATAAGGGATCCATGTCTGCACGATCCATGATTCAAAGGCATACGACTTCAAAGCAAGGACAAGTCAAGTGAGAGAGTTTGAATTGCAAAACATACAGCAGAAACATCACAAGATCAAATTTCCATCTACAAAGCTCAGTCTTGTCCTCAGCCTTGAACCATCTAGGTGAACTGCCCGTCAGAAAAGTCTAATATCTACCGTTTTTTCTTTAATACCTTTTGCCCTCTTGTGCAGAATCCCACCGTCCTTCCAAACGGGCGACTCAGGAAAGATCACGAAACTCCAGGGAAAAATAGAAAACGATTTAGGTACCTATTCATTACAGAAGAACTGGAACGGAAGAAGAAAGTGCCCTGGGCCCCCCGGAGTCCTTTCCCCCAACAAGGAAGAGGGTATACCGGATGTGAGAATGGTATTTTAGGTGGGTCTGCAAGGAGTGGAAACTGGGTGATAGTCAGCACCCCAATCTCTCTATTTCTGACGAAGCATCAAAAGTATCGCTTTTTTGCCATCAGAATCTGAGAATCAACCCTTTTCCTTCTCATCTCTTTGCTGGGAGCACGAAGGGTTCAAGAACGAGCCGGTGTCAGAGCTCGCTCGCTGGCCTCAGGGTGTGGGAGGAGGGCACGAGAGAGAGAAAGTGTAGAGTCCTAGCTGGAAGTTGTTTTCTTCAGGTTGGAAGAATCATGGTGAATCCCTGGGAGTCATTGAGGGCCCGGGCATCCCAGTTTTTTTTTCTGCTCATGCTTTTCTCCTTTCCCATATTCAGGTAATGTTTCCTTCCTACGCCATTCATGTTCTAACCTTGTTCTGGGTTTCTTAATCCTTTCTATGTAGATTTCTGGATGCTCATTAGCGTTATTACTTCATCGCGATATAATTCAAAAGGGGACGTCATAGAATTTCGGAAAATCTGTGTGGAATAATGGATTGCTGTGAGTTAGGCATGGTTCCAGCTTGCACAGATCACACCACTTTGACAACTTCGTGAGTTATAATGAAGAGGGAGAACTGTTTTGTTGAAATCGTCCGTGCAGAAACAGGAATTCTTTGGGTTGTGTGAAGAAGTTAAACCTAAAATTTGGTCACTTTTGTATGTGATTTGTGTAGTGTTCCTTGTGCAAATGGAACTTGTTCAAGTCCAGCAGAGGTGGTGGCAGTTTATGCACATGGCAATGCAATACTGCCTCAGGATCTTGCAAAATCTCTGTTATACCCGGGGGCATTGTTACACACAGTAGAAGGGGCTGTGGCAGATGGTGTATCAATTCGGTGGCCTTCATGGGATTCCCTTCTCAACAATTTCTTCAACACAAGCAAATCTAATAGCCAAATCCAAGCACCTGTGAGTTTAGGTTTTGTTGTGGGTTGTGTATTCTGTTTGGTGGGTGGGGTGCTTTCCATGTTTGGCCCATCAGTGTTCTCTTTTGTGGGCATGATGGTGACTCTCTATTATATCTACACACAAGGTGGTGAAGACAACAATATCAAGTCCATGCCCATGTTTGCACTGGCAGTGTTCTGCTCATTTGGTTGGATTAGTTCTGATCTGTTCACTCGAAGAGGAGTCCTGTGGCAGCAGCCATCTGCCAGAGGCATAACGAGAAAACAACTATGACATCAGCTCCTTCAGACCAGACTAGCAGTTGTACATGTTAGTTCATCATTTGTGCTGGGTTTTGCGTGTGCATCATCTGGATTTACAAACTCCAGTATGCCTCTACACAAACCTAATTTGCAGTGTCTATGTGGTTTCATCTATTGGGCACCCATTTAAATGTGGTACTGCATTCTGAGCATGTAGAGCTGGTGCAAGATGCCAAGGTCTAATGTGCTGATATGTCTATGGAGTAATGAAAATTGTTGGTATTTGGTGGACAGTTTGGGCCACAATATGTTAAGTATGGGTTTCCACTCTTTTGCTATCGTTTCTGATTTATGAAACCTTGTTTATGACTGACTAGGCGTGCCGAATCTAGTGTTAGGAAGATGGATCTCTCAGTGATCACTCACCTTGCTCCCAGCATACAAAGACACCATAAGACTGAACAGGCTGAGTGTTAACTGAATTGCAATTGACAAACAAGCTATTCTAGGCCCCAGTTGTCAAAGGTGAGGTATTAGGTTTCCATATGGAGGCATCTGAGATTTGCACTATGACCACACCCTCAGCAAAAAGACTCCAACAGAGTATATAAGGGTCTGCAGCTCACTCTTATTTTGATTCTGACAGATTGCACTCACAGACTGATAAGATCTGCAACATTTGCAAGATTCACAGGCAGGATGAGGATTGCTATAACTTTACTGATATAGCCAACATATCACTGCAGTGCAGTCCAAGCTCAACTGGGTATCAAGGTCAAGAAATGTCAAGAAATAAGTGTTTTATCTCCTCACTAGGTTATGTGTCCTTGTTGGGTATTCTACAAAGAGGTGCTGCAAAAGTCCTTTTTCTGCATCATCTTTGGCTGACTGAAAAGTGCATAGGAACTGGCAGGTTCAGGAAGCCCCCTGTCATAGGACATCAGTTTGTTTCTCCAAAACAATACTAGCTAATGCTGGCCTGTACATAGATGATCTTGTGTTTCGGGCAAGCAAGAAGATTTCAGATTGGCCTTTCCATTTCTCATCCAGAAACTGCCTTGCTCTCAACATTCCCAGACCACCCACTTCACAGATGCCTACAGAAGATGTTGATGCACTGAAACAGAAAATAGGATAGTAAGTGATCCTTCCAGAAGAAATCCTAGGCATGATTCATATGATCAATGCAACAAAATAAACCACACTTCTGAATATGATCAAAGTAGGTATCAAGAACCTTTCTTTGTAAGTTGAGTCAGAAAGAAAAGGAGCCAGTTTGTGGTGCACCACATCACTGAAGCAACATTGCAATTAACATCTTCAAATTCTCAGGCCATCATTGAGAGACGTACCTTCCTCTAGGCACAGAAGATGTCACAATGCCAATTGGACTGCGAACATTGCAAGGCTGATTGTGTACCTTGCCTTGCTCTACTTGTGACAACTTGCTTCCAGTTTCAAGTGGCCCAGCACAAACATTTAGACCATCAGATTCTTGTAATGTGTGTGTTGATGCCTGTGTTGCTGCTATTTTCCCTTTACCCCACCCCTGTTGAGAGACACTATGCAAGCCAGAATCGTTAAATCCTTGCCAGCGAGGTGAGCTGCACTACAAAATATCAATGTGAGATAAATGATACTGAGTAGAAGCAGAAAGGAGACAGTAGACAAAACCAGGACAGTAGCCAATTAACAAAATGTAAGACAGCAGAAACATCAGCCCTGCATTTACATCAATGGAGAAATCAATACACCATGCCAAATTCAACCAACTTGATCACACATGGGAGCTATCTTACGAGCACAGATATGATTCTTCATCAGAAGGTATTGGCATGTAGATAATAGCTCCTGCATCAAAGTCCCCTTTACGTGGAGCTCGAATCAGCACCCTCACAAGGCAACCCTTTGTTGATTCTTGTGCACCATCATGCACTGCCTGATGCCAAGCTACCCTTCCAGTCTCAAGAATGTTATAATTTCCAGGTCTTGTTTCATCAGGAAGTTTTGGCAAGTGGTGAAGATTATTGTCTCTCAATGTGTTCATCAATGTTGTGATAGTTCGTGCCACAAACATGAGAGGCCCCTCAATATTTTCAGCCGCTGAAAGTCTTGATTCAAAACCTGTTGAAGTTCTCTGCGAAGACAAAAGGATGTCATATTCAAATCAAAGCAAGTCCATTGCAAAAAGGTTGGCAACTTGGAAAAGGGCATAAGTTGGAAAGGTTCTTATCACCCAGCCCAAGGAGACTGCTAAACTGCAACCCACCTCTCACTAGTTCTTAACCAAAAATAGTTGTGGAATCCTTACAGATGCACATGGCAAAGACATGTTGTTGTCAGTTTGCTCCAGGGCTCTGTGTCCAACAGTATCACCTGGACCACTATCAGTGTCCACCACAGAAGCACCAGCAGCAATGCTTCCAGTGTCCATTGGCCCTGCATCATCAACTGTGACTTGTTGTGGGCCAAGCATGGCATTGATGCAGGGAGCCGTGTATTCTCCACAGTTCTCTAGAGTTTCAGTGCACATCTCCAACACATCAGTCACATCCTCCTCATGGTTCACTTTTACAGTTGCAATCTGTCTATCCACAGTCTTCTCCATTGCAAATTCCAGGGCATTGGATCCTGTGGCAGCTACAGGCTCGTTTCTGGTCTTACCACCATTTGCAAGAAGATCCTCTGTGAGATGATCACCCATATTCACAGCCAACTCCTCTGTCTCTTGGGAAGAAATGCCACTTCCTGGCCCAACTGAAAATCTCCAAAAAGGAGGTGAAGGGGAGCTCAGGCCTCTTTTATTAGGCAGGGGTTTTTTACTGCATTGTTCCTGGAGCTCTGCAGCCTGCCTGGCCATGAACTGGCTGTATGCAAAGCAGTCTGGGAAATCATAAGGAAATGATGGCAGTCCTGCCTGCAACACCAGCATAGGTGACATTTCATCAAATAACCACACAACCCATCTTCACAATGTAAAAGCACATACACAACTCAACAGATCAATTATGCAATAAGGTGAGAGATAGCTCTTGCAAGAGAATGAATAGTCAAGATACAGCTTCAACCCCTGAGCAATATCATGCCCAAAATATATAAACAGTTCATTGTCTGTATATTAGAGCTGTACATCAGTGGAGAGCCAATGCCGCTCGCGTAATCCAATCACATGACCCCCCGCAAACACCAGAGGAACCCAAAATGCACGAACCCATGCAATGGGTAAAATCAATGACCACCTGCAGATTGTACCCCGTTCACAGCATCAAACACAGTAGTTGCACACAAGCTGCCTCCAAGTTCTAGGCTGTCTCACTTTACACACAACCTGGCTCCACTTTGTCAATAAGCTAAAACAGTATTAACACCACCCAGAAACTTTTTGAGGAGTATTCGCACCCACAAGCTGACAGCATCTTATGCTCATGCTTCAAAAGCAGAATTGGACATTTTGGACTGCCATGCATCTTCCCCTCCACCCGCAGTGGACCATTAGGAGTCTCACTAAGTTGAAAGTACACCATACGTTCCTTGTGACGCCTGGTGCTCAGATCCCTCTCACTTATAGGACAGTCAACTATAGACTGCTCATTGATGCCAGATTGGTAGGTCCACAACTTAGGACTATCAGAGAGGTGCCCATGCAACCAACTTGGGAAAGATTCACAATTGTATTCCTGCAAACCAGCAAACTCCTCTCTTGAATTATTTCTCAGAGGTCAAACTTAATAATTAATAGAACTTGCCCTATGTTTCATTGGCATTAACAACAGCAAAGCAAGTAATTCAGTAGAATAGAAGAGCATGCCTAGCACACTTCATCTAGCTCTTGCAGACTCCAGGTAGAAAATAAGATCATGCCTAAATGGTACAGGCAAAGATTGGATAAATCACTTACTTCACCACACCCATGCTTTTGTTCTGCCTGATCTGCAAGTATGTTTTCTGACTCTGCTCTTCCATGACCCATTTGCTCTGAAGATGGGGCAGTGCCTTGGTCAGACCCCAAAAGAGGCAAAGCTTCAAACTTTGCTTGCTTGTGTGGAGGATCCCTGGGGTCCCAAACTTCCATCCCCAGCACCCCCGCACCTGGTAGCCAGGAAGCTCCAGCTAGCAACTTTGAGTGAGGCCCAAGAGAAGATGAAGAACTTGAGGTATTGATAGCACAGGTGTCTTCAGCAGACTTTTCTTGTGCTGCAAGACCACTGCATCTACCATGAGAATGAGGCAATTTTCAACATTTCATCAACTGAGGTGTTGAACTTGCATACTGAAAAGGTAGCCTAAAGTCACAGACCTGGACATAGGGTGCAGCACCTTCTTCAAGACAGCTAGAGCACCATGGCCTAGCAGATCCAAACGCCCAAACTCTCCTTTCCTTGACTTGCACTGCAAGACTACACTCTCAATGCTGGCCTGCATCCACAGCATGCTCTTAGGTACATTGAACACATGTGGGGTATCGATGCATAACAAGAACACAAAGCAGGACTGAACCACTAAACAGCATAAACCAAGTCAACTAGATGTCTCACCTGTCTTTGACAAGCAGTCTGCAGACACATTAATGCCTCATCGAATGCAGCCGCATGCACCCAAACCCACACTTGGCGCTTCTCTGCTGGAATCAGGCCTATGGACTGCTCGGACTGCAGTTCCTTGGGGACTGGACGCCACAGAAGAGTGACAGGCGCAATTGCAGCATAAGGGGACCTATCCATGTGATGCAACTGCAAAACCAAGAAAAAAGAGATTCCAGTCATTCATGCACATGTATTACAAAACCTGACCACATGCAAGATGCACCTCAATCTGCATGAACTTGGAGAAGATAATATCAAGTAGTTCAATGGTTTCACTCACCATGAACTTCCCATACTGCAAACCCTCGTACTCTGCTTTTGCGTTGTCAGACATTGCATTCACAGCAGGGGGAGGTGGCTCAAGTACCAATTGCAGAACATCTAGCAGTGCCTCCTGAAACAACATAAAATTCATACCATTCCCATTCAGAAATTCCAACTAAGTTCAATGTCTTGGTAGCTATCCACATCAATATTTCAAAAAACAAACTGATCTGACACATAATCCTTTTTCTTGCTGTGAACTTACAGAAGGGCCTGACAGTTCAACAGGAGAGTAGAAGCTTGCATCCTGCAACAATGTGGCATCTCTGGCCCAGCGCATCACTGCTCGGGATCCTCGGCCCCTGCTCTTGCAGACCATAACATTTCCTTTCTGTCAATAAACAATCCACCATAAAGTCGCCTATCCATCACAAGAATTGGATTGTTTCTAAGGTCACACATTTCCATGGTTTAGGGTTTAGGCATATGATTGCTCCCCATTCACAATGGAATTGCAGTCGAAGAAGAAGAGGACTAACCTGCCAGGCAAGCCTTCAGGAAGCCAGTAGCCCCAGATTTTGGTCATGGAAAACCGCTTAGCATGCCAGACATGAGTGACAAGTCGCCGTGTGCCATCGCTCGAACAGCCACCACTCCCATCGGCTCCTCCCTTCAATTCAAATTTCCTCCTAACCCGCCTACAAGGTCTTTTCTTTTGAGGTTCTTCCTGCGACAATGCTCCAGCGTAACTACAAGGCTCAGCAGTCTCCGACCCAAGCTCAGAGTTTGATTTCGGTTGAGCGGAGGAATCCTGAATCACGGCAGCTGACCTTTTCTTGCTGTTCCAGGAGTAAGAGCGACGACGGTTGTGACTTGTGGCACGTCTGCGGAGGTGACGAGGGATGGAGCTACCAGACCCTGGTTTGTCAGAATCCCGGGACACGGCATGAAGGGCAGCAATCTCAGGGCCGCGCGCAGAGGCATACTGCTGCACGTCGAGGATACGCGGAACTCCAGAATGCCGGCTTCCCCCTTCCATCCCCGACACAAGACTTTTAAACCAAAACCGATACAACACGTCCTGTCCTACTTCTCCTCCCACACAAAATAAACTCTGACATCAGTTCCCATCCAGTTTAAGTTGAGAAACAACAAAGGCTTCAAAGCGTGCTCAGGGAAATCAAACGTGAAGAAACAAACGAAGAGATTGACGACAACGACGAAGGCGGGAGACAGGAGAAGAAGATGCACAAAGGAGAGAATTCATTGTCTAGTTGCTCCATGGACACTACCGAGGAGAACGAGCCAGCCAGCCAGGGTTTAGGGTTTAGGGCTCATGTAAAGAAAAGTACCTAATTCTTTTGTGCATGGAATTTTGCCAGGGTTTAGGGTTTAGGGCTCATGCAAAGTAAAGTACATGATTTTTTTATGTGCGAGAAATTATTTTCCCCAATTTTGTGATGTGGAAATTTGGAATTTGTGTTCACAAAAATTAGGAAAAATAGTCAATTTTACACCAGAAAAACCATGATTCTGTCCCAAATATTTTGGCACAAATTCACTTTCTTTTAAAAATAGAAATCCCCAAATTTGGAATGTTTTTTTCCCCAAAAAACACCATATTCTATATGAAGTCCCAATAGGTAGCCAGAATTATAGAACGATGCTAAAATATTCTTAATTTCATATTTGTTTACGGCAATATTTGGCTGAATCCCGTCATTGGAACTTCAACTACCTACATCACAAAATTGAAAAAAAAAGTATACACTCCTTCCCATTGGTCTTTGGAAGATCACCAATTATTGCAAATAACCAATTATGTAAAGCTCACCCCAAAGCTCTGAATATTTTTTTATGGGGCTCATTTTTTGCATTCTTCACCAAATGAAGATTACATAATCTTTAAATATTTCTTTTGGCTTCAAAAAAGACTTTTAGTAGAATTTGGTAATAAATCATGTAGCAAAAGAAAGTTATGAAATTATAATTGCAAAGCTTGCCATAAACATTTTGCAAAATGATTTTGAAGAATGAAAAGGTTACATCTGTAGAGTTACAATTTTAAGTAAACAAAAGAGTTAAATGAAAATGAAATCACAACTTCACAATTTAACATAACCATTCTAAAAGCATTGTTGAAAAGCTAAGAAAGAGCATTGGTTGCTAATGCAATGAAATTTCAAATGATTCAAACATGAATTTGCAAGCAATATTAGTGGGTACCCATTAATTGTTTCAACCAATTAATAACTTTTGTTGTTGTTTTGTCTGTGTACTCTAGCTATAAAATGTTTTAGAATCTTTTGGTGCATTCAATCTTTTGCCTTTCAACATGTTATATTTTTAATATTGAATAAAATCTCATTACTTTGCAAATTAGCGATATTTTTAGAGATCGAAAAAGAGGTTGGGGTTGAAAGAAGGCCCCCTAGGGATCATTTTGATGGATATTTCTATTATATGAGCAGAATTATATAAGCAGTATTGGGCGGGTATTTGATATGTTGAATAACATCCACATCTGGGTATTTGTAAAATGGGAATTAAAAGAATTAAAATTCGGAGTCAAAGAATCACAAGTTTCGGGTATTTGAAAACAAATTCAGAATCAAAGAACCGCTGCCAGTTCTGGTTATTTCAAAAAAACCTTTCAGAATTGCTGGGTTTCACAAAAACCCGGAAAAGAAGAGCCAGGTAGGTTTTGGGGCGATTTTTTTACTTTTACAATTTGGGATCTGGGTTTCAAGACCTGGACAGACGGACAGATGGGATCTGAACTTCAGGACCTCGACAGACAGACACACAGATCTGGGTTTCACGACCTCGACAGATGGACAGACGACATCTGGGTTCCAAGACTTCGACAGACGAACAGACGGAATCTAGGTTTCAGGACCTTGACAAACAGACAGACAACGCAATTAATATATATGATATTTTAAATGCATGAAAGAGACTTCAAAGGATGAAAGTTTTTACATGCATGAAAGTTGACAAATGAATGAGCAAAGACAATACCTCAAACTCTTAGTTATTAAAATAGTTAGGACTCCACATTGCACTATGGAACCATTTATGTAAATCTCACATGTTAAATGCTAAAGATATAAGCTATCAAAATTGTGAGGATTATACATCCTTGGTTTGTCTTTCCTTAGAATACCTAGCCAACAAAAAGATCATATGCCCTCACCTTGCAACTAACCTGCGTTCTTTCTTGGAACACTTGCCTGTGAGCCAGTACGGCACCATTAGGCAATTCAACAAAAATTTAGTTTGCTCCTCCTCCAACAACCTCTTTCAGCTCATCTGGCTTCCAAGTCTGTATCACTTGTAAAGAGTCAAAGGCACTTAACTACCATCAATGTCATATCCTACCAAACTATCTGAATTCTAGCCTAATTAATGAGGATTTTGCCGATAAGAATATCGCATCCAAAGGAAAATACCTATGCTCTACCATAGATAAAGAGGCTTTTCCCACAATCGTGTATAACCCGCTGATGAGTGACCATCTCAAACTTAATGCACACTGTGTTGATAGATTTCAGGTTATGCACTCAAAAGGTTTTAAAGGTACTTGAGGCATGGTGGTGTTTTCATTTCTTACTTGGGCAAATGATAACAAACTCAAACCCCACTTTGCAGCTGACATGAATGCACTTCAAGGACAAGGTGCCAAGCTGAAGCTTGGATACCTGAAGGTGTGCATGAGTTCCTGTGTGTTGCTGCAAGTACCACTAAAATAACACTGTAGGATTGCCTTGAAACAATTCTGCAATGCATATCTTTGCAACACAGATTGAGCATCAGTAGGCACTGACATCCAGTTAAAGGGTAATGTTCAGTGGGGAGGATCAGATATGGCTATCAATGAAAGGTCCTTTGGCAATAACGCAATAGCAGTAGTTGCCCACATAGTGCCCCACAGAAACTACAAAATACTTGTCAACTGTAGGAGAGAGGAGACAGATGAATTCAAGGAGGAGTTCTGATTGCATGTGAAATTTCTAGGCTATGAATGAGCCCAGTTTAGCAAACTCAAAGCAAATCCTGTTGCACCATCATTGGGCTTTGTCTCTCTCCCTGATAGATATAATATCTCCAACAATTAGTAGGAGACTCTGTAGAGATGCTGGCATTGGAGACAAAGCATGTGATGGAATATCTTCAATGCAATCAGCAGCAACAAGGTGCCACTATGTGTGTGAATCCAGCATCTCTGGCTTGGGTTCAATTTATGGACTATATATGTATAGATATGTGTACGTATATGTGTTCTTTAGAAAGAAGAACTACAAGAAAGACAGGAACCTGTTTCTTGTCATTTCCAACAGCTGCAAGTCCAATGAAGCAAGTTGTGTCAGAAACCACCATATTACTACATAAGGTTCATGAGCATAATAGATCCCCTCTGACATTGCAAAATGGTAGCTGAGTCCAACCAAAAAAATAACAATCCTCTGAGCACCTCATGGTCCAACCAATTATATTTATGAATTGCAGAGAAATCTCCAGAACAACAAATTGAAAGATAACATGACAATAAGTGCAATCATGGCGATATGAGAGTTGCTGACAAAGTGGCAGGCCATCACCTTCATCACAATTAGCAGCAATGAGCCACCATGACTACCCACTGATGTCATCAGCTCCTGGTGGTGGGTGTCGAGAAGAATGTTCTAATCCTCCCAAAATCTAGGCATACAATACTATGGATACACCTCAGTTCAACTGCCAGGTGCTGCATTTGGCTTATGGAGTTCATATCCTTCATTTTGCCAGTTCCAACCATGAGCCTTTACTTTTGCTCCAACTTAGTTCCAGATTGTTTGCTATGTTAATGATTTTCTGTTGAAATGGAGGCTGGAGATGTAAAGAAGATCCTGACAACTTTCATGGGAAGAAGATAGATAAAATCTGAGCACACAATTTGGGTCTGATTTATCCACACAGAACCAAAATTTGGGAGGAATCTCAGCTTGTCCAACATGAGTACAATTCAAAAAAATCATCAGGCCTCTGCCTTCCCCTAAATTGCATTTTGTGTACACTGCAATGCTTGGATTCTTGTTGGGAAACTTTTCAACTAGGACCCTGTGATGTGCATTACTCTTCCTGTTTGTACTATGCAACAAAGCTAAGAGTACATATTATTTATACTCCTGCTTACATGATGTTTTTCTGCTAGGGATGTGATGGGTATTACCTCATGTTGCAATTGAGGTATCAACCACCTTCTCCTCTATGTCCCTGAAACATTGTTGCCAAATCTCCTCATCTTCTGCATATTACTCAGGAGAGAGTGATCAGTTAGCTGTTGGTTCTATGGGCCAAGTGCACACCAATTTTCACAACTCAACATACACCTATTAGTTACATTCAACATAACTCTTAATTTAAGGTGCCATCATGTGAAGCTTACAGATGATGAAGCTAGTCTCCCTCTCCTTTGTCCTGCATTGCCAAGGTCACTAATGCACAGGGCCAAACAATGGACACTCTAGCTTGTCTTCAACCCCCCACTTATCTAGTTAAAAATTAAAAATTCACCACATATGTGCAATGTGAAATTTCACTTCACTACCATTAAATGCAGAATTCCAAACTTGGGTAGATTGAAGAAAACAGAGGGGGTGGCTCTCTGTACAAGTGTAAATATAAACCTAATCAGAATCTAAAATCTGAAGTCCCATGCCGCATGTTCTTATCAAGAAAGATTACAACTATGTATTTCATAAACTTCTGCACACACAAGCACTTTGGATACAAGATTGTACATTGAATGTGCAGTCCTCTAGCTAGCTTGGGTCTTTCACTTTCCCTCACTAATGTCTGGAATCCTGCAACAACAGAGAAAACACACCTTTGCTGCTCCACATGTATCTGGTAAAGGAGAGATGTGCAAGGATGGTACCGAGCAGGCTTACATGACAAGCTCCCTTGCTATCCTCTTGAATCTTAACACTAGTTGTTCCTGAATCTCTACCCTAGTGATTACAGAAAAGGTAATTTCAGCCAATCCTTAACCATTTACAAACAGGACAAACAGGAAGCTGTTGCAGGCAGGGGAAAAAGAAAGGTTATGGATACAAAAAGCTTTATGCCACTGTACTGCAAGGTAAACTGATATATGTCATTCCAGGTAAGTTTTGTACCTTCAGAAAGATGGGGAGTGCTTCTGCAGAATCAAAAGTTTGCAAAACATTGACTGCTGCCTCCTACAAGCCCAACTGTTGGCAGAAAAATGACACAATTCATTGTACATTTGACTATATGCAGAGTGGGCTGGTGCTTACAGCAATCATAACAGAGATTACATGCAATATGTGCATCATGGAAACAATACTTTGTAACACCAATCACACAGATTATACCCAATAACCCTGTAGAAATTAACTATTGTATACTTAAACCTCCAAGATACATCATGCATCCAGTAATCACATGCTTCTTATCACTAGTGAATTACAAAGCATTTCTCTGCTAATCCGAAACCCCAAAACTCCAAAGACATAGGAATTGGTGCTGAATCAATATATTTAATGAATTGTCAATATAGAATAACACAAGCCTTCAGATACAGTAGTGCAACCAAGCTCCTAGTTCAACAGCTTTCAATAATTAGCTAGTATGTTTGGTAGGCCACAAATGTGGTGATGCCTTCTCAAGGATGGACACTTTCTAATCATCCAAACTCAGAATGGAAGAAATGATTGTTGCACCAATCTTCTGATTCTTTGGATGACCAGTTGGAACCGGTCTGGTTCTGGGTTGAGTACCTCTAAGCTGAAATTTTTCCATCCACAAGAATTTGCAAGGTGGCCATGTTCCCTAACCACTAATAGGAGGCTACTGTGCAGAAGGCGAGAGAAAGAACCTTGGCATCATGCATCACATCGTCATCAAGCATGAGAGGTTCCATGTTGATTGAAGACTGTCTCTCTGTTGGTACTTTCCCTTGTAACTGCACCCCCATCAACTCCAACCCTCCTGATGCCTTGCTTGTCATCCCTGACTCATACTCCTCCTTATTGCCTGCTACTTCTTTGGCTGATTTCAACCTTTCAGCTGGCCCCTCCTTGGCATTCTGAACTACATTGTTCTCCTCCAGTTCACCTGCCATCCTGCAAAAACCTGCAGCACAATAAGTGCAAGCAGATGATTGTATTGTATACACCAAATGCATTTGGAAAAATCTTTGTTCCAAACACTACATTCTCTCAGAGTGGTTCATTGATGGTAAGGAACTGATCACTCCAACTGAATTGTTGAGTATGTGCTTCCAGAGATACAACACCATAAAACCTCAAAACCATTCATCTTTGCAAATTGCCCTGAATCCATGTTTGTTTTTAGAAATGTAAGCCCCTATTCTTGGATAAGACTCAAACAGAACACATTTGCAGAAAATTTAATAGGATGAAAGAGAGCTAGGATGGTGAGAGGAAGACAGAGAGAGAGAACATCTGCTGCCATTTCAGCTTGACCTGCACCTTATTCCTAATGCCATCAATGTCCAACGCCCAGACATCCATCAATTTCAAGTGATAGAGAAGATGGTACTACACAAGGTCTGGCAACAATTGTAGCAGATTGAATAAGCGGATTCTTGCACTTGAATTTTGTGGAGTGGGAGTTGCAGGAAGACATGGAGAAGATGCAATACTCTCAAAGGGCTTATCTTCCATGGGATGTACTCTCTTTAGAAATTCATGAGTACAATACCATCACCTTGTCATACACACAAACACTTGTTGCTTACCCCGGTGAAGCTGCAAAGTCCTGGCCTTATATGTCCTCTCACACAGCACAAGGGATTCATTGCTGACTCCTTATACATGCATATGGGCAAAACTTGAAGGCAAGAAGCCACATTTTCTAACCTATGGCTTACTGGGATTGAGTCTAAGCATGGCTGATTTGCTCTGAGCATATTTGCAAACCATGGAAGTATCATGATTGTTGGGGTTGGAGAGAGAGAGAGTTTTGTAATCATACAATTGAGCTCTTTCATGGCTGTTCATCAATGAGTGATCTTCGAACTGTAAGATTGAGGCTCTGGCCACAGCAGCTGTCATTCAAGCTTTCCATGAAGCACAAGAGTCTGATTTCTTTACCGGTCACAAGAGGGAAAAGAGCATATATTTTTCATGTCTTCCATGTATTCTCCAGTTTGTTGTTGACAAGCCTCTACACTGTGAACAACCATGTGTTGAAGGATAATGTAATTTGCTTCTCCCACAAAAAGAACATGCAAACAGATCACAAGATTTATGTGAACAGCCATTATGCTGCTAAACAATGAAGAACAAAAGAGTTAAGGAACTAAGGGGGGAATGCATGGAATCATGACTGTGGATCCTTCCTCCTGGACAGCCAAGCAAGGAGATTCATAAATCATCCTTCTTTTGGATTTGTGGCATTTGAATATTGTTAGATCCAAATCTATAAGGAGCTATTAGTCATGTTATGGTTTGTCTTGCAGAGAAAGAGATTTATGATTTTCAATTGACCTCCTATAATAATGGTGACCTGCTGTGTCTTGTTTTGACATCTCCAGAAGCGTGCATGTGTTCCTCATTCACAGCTCCTGATCATGGTAAGAACCATTAGCACATACATAAGACATAAAACTTAATCTCTCACGCTCCTGCCCTATTGCCGCCTGGAAGCCATCAAGCAGATCCACTATGATCAAGTTACTCTTTCACAATCCAGTTTTGTACCATGGGAGAGGAGAGAGTGGCAGGATTGTCTTGGTCACTCTACAAAGAATTCAAGGTAGACAACTATTGAATGACTAAAGATATCTTCTGGGAATATGGTGCAGTGTGTCTGTCATCATGCATTTTTCTTCCAGTGTGTAGATTTGCCACTCTGTTATGGCAGGATTCCACATGAGTCATGAAAGGATTTGGGAAAGAAAGGAAAAAAGTTGCTGACAACTCAATCTTGAAGCACTGTCCTCACTGTCAGATTTGTCAGAGGTGAATAACAATCCTCATTGAGCAGGGTAAATCTCATGTTAAACTGTAAGCCAAATGTTGCCAATGCATGAATATGGCAGATTTGAAGCTTCATTACTATCTTCTGGCAAACAAAATCAGGGTACATTTGTATGCAGCACTCACATTCCTCATCTAGTATTGGTAATTCTTCTTGCTGCTGACATATAAACAAGAAAAAGTCAGCCTGGGATGCTAGATCCTTACTTTCGTGCTACTCTAGTGACATGATTGAATTCTAATGACGTGATTGTATTTATTTGATTGAATTCCCAATAAAGCAAGCAACTACCTCACTATTACCTTAATGAGGTGAATGGAAATGGAATGAGAAAACAATGCATTTTGTCACATATCTTTGGACCATAGTTCAATTTCCATCTATATAACCTATAAACGGTGAGCATCAAAAGCAAACACATCTATGATCTAATTTGGGGGAGGAAAGCATATTTAGGCTTTTATTTTTGGGGATGCCCTTCAATGCTTCTTTTTGCACTTGTCACAAGCAATTTGATATGCCAAAAAAGTTTTATTTTTTGGGCTCATCAAAAGAAATTTTAGTAAGAAAAAAATGCCCATTGCATGGAAAAGCAAAATAGGCTTTTATTTTGGGATGCCCTTCAATGTTTCTTTTTGCATTTGTCAAAAGCAATTTGAAAGGCAAAAATAGTTCAATTTGTTTTTTTTTGCCCCTCAAAAGAAATTTAGTAAGAGAAAAATGCCCCTTGCATGGAAAAGCAAAGTAGAGAATAACTTGTCACAAAAGTTGTAATAAAAAATACACTTGTCACTAGATGATGATTAGCACCTTGAGTGAGGCTTCTTAAGGCTTCTTAGAAGACATCAACTTGAACTATGTTAGAATTCAATCACGATTTATTGTAATTGTCAAATATTTATAATGTTTAAAACAACCCAAGAAAAGTACTTGGATTTTTTGTTTTTATCATGGTACCATTATAGGGGCTAGTGGTTGCTTCAAGCAAGGCTTAAAGAAGAGTAGGATTTTTTTTTTTTTTTTTTTACTACTAAGGTTGTGAATTAAAATAAGCTCCTTATTCTTCAAACCTCAAACCAAAATGTTATCAAGATAATTTCTTTTTGCTTACATGTGAAAAATAAAAATAAAAGGGAACTGTTTTGTTCAAATATTCTTGATTTT
Source organism: Sphagnum contortum (assembly GCA_963920785.1). Lineage (NCBI taxonomy): Eukaryota > Viridiplantae > Streptophyta > Sphagnopsida > Sphagnales > Sphagnaceae > Sphagnum > Sphagnum contortum. Next base: position 7,553,689 of record OY987276.1, on the reverse strand, counting down.
TCTGAATTTTTTTCATCACATTTGGACTTTTGATTTTAGTTTGATAGCATTAAAAAAATTATTAAAAAAATCAAATAATTTTCCCTAAGAGCGACCCTTATTAATAAAATGTTTTCCCCTAAGAGCAACACCTATTATTACCTAGGCTATAACAACTTTCACTTATGTCTTCATATGTGCACTTTGTTGTTTAGTGTAGGGTAATGCCCTCAAGGGTGCTTACTATAGTTTGATTGCACTTATGTGGAAAATTTTGCTCACAAAACATGTTTTCATGCATGTGATATGGTACATTGCGGTCATGCACATGATCACATAAAGTAGCGTTGAAGGAGGAAACATCATCTTCAAGTGTTGGTTGTTCATGATCCCAACGGTACTGTGGAGAAGACAAAATGTTTGCATATGAAGTCCTCTGTCCAGATTCCGATCTCATGAGATATTGCATTCATGATAGCTTATTGACAAACTCCTTATCCCGGCTGACATGTTCTAGCTTTTCTACCAATTTAGGGTAATGTTCAATTATTGAGGAACCATTGCCGAAATGAAAGTGCCATGTTGCTTTCAAGGCCAACACAATAAGAGGAGTCCTCGAGGGTTTGGTCCTCTGGGCTTTGCAATCTTTGAAAAACTTGTGGATCACATCAATTTTTTCTATTGTGTGTTTCCAAGGATGGGGAGGAAAATCTAGGGGACGGAACTCAGGGAAATCTCTAAGTAGGCAAAAAAGAGAAGACCAACCCCACTCCTCATCCTCTACTTCAAGTGCATGCCCTTCCCCATCACCTTCGACCAGCACATGCTCATGGTTCTCAAAGACCACAGCAAGCCTAATTGTATCAACAGTCTCACTCATTTCAAACACACCCAAGTTACATACATGGCTTCTTTCACTGCTGGAGGATACTCCCCTCTCTTCTAATAAGAGATTGGATATGTTTGGAGTGGTCATCACAGGTGGCTGGTGGGTCTCTGTATCTTGCAGAGAATGATGTAGATTGTCAACTTCCATTCGGTCTCTAATAGTGGGAGGCATGCCATCTTCTTCTCCAAAGGCCATGCGACCCTTACCTTTCCCCAATTGGCCTTTCACAATAGGTTGTTGATCTTTGATCACAATGCGTTGCCCTTTGCCCACAATTGGATATCACTAGTAGAAAATGGTCATTTTGCAATTGGTTTTTGCCTAACTTTTAGTTACAAGTGACATTTACAACTAAAATCTTAATAGTCACGTTAGACAAGTCGCAAACGACAACGATTTTTGGATGAAAAAAAAGTCAACAAAATACACCTTCATCTTTTGACTTATCATATACGTATTATCGCTTGCAACTAGGATGCGACTTTTTTGGTGAACAAGGGAACAAATTATGTGTTGCCACGTGTCCCAACTTTTAATAATTAAAAATATATCATTATTATATTGAAATAATCCAAGACGTTTAATTTTTATATTTGGATGGTTTAGATTGTGACACGTGGTGCAATAGAAATTTTTCATGTGGCATATTAATTGAATTTGTCCAAATTCAATTTAAATCAATATTTAGGTATGTAGGTTGAACTAGGTACCATCTACCTACATACCTACTTACCCTTCTAAACTAAACACCTATCTAGATAAAAACCTATTTACCTAAAATGTTTAGTCGCAAAGGACTTGCAACTAAAAAGTTTATCCCATATGTTTTGGCTTTCATTCTCATCTTGAAAAATATATAATTAAATAGGTAAGTGGCAACTAACTAGCTAACTAATTATCTAATAAAACTACTAATTATTTAATGAATAAAATAAAAAACAAATCAATTAATAAATTAGTTAAATACTTAATTAAAAATGAATTAGAATTAACTAATTCATTTTATAAATTATCCAACTAACTAATTATTTATAGTAATAATCATCAATATATTATGACTATTGAATTAATTATATTATTAATTAATTATTAATTATTACTTAATTAATTAGCTAGATAAACATTATTAATATAGGAACTATTATGATCTATCAACCAATTTCATTAACCAGTAATTGGCTAATTAATTAGCTAATTATTATTAATTAATTAATTATTATACCATAACCAAATAAATTAATATAATAAATCAAAATATTCAGTAATTAATAATTAATGATTATAAAAAATGAGTAGTAGTTTTTTAACTTTAATGATATAATGAAAACCTAATGTGGGCTAACTATTTTGTTACAATTATTCCCATTATTATTTTCATTTTTACAATTCATAATAAATATAAGTGTAAATATTTAATAGTAACAATAACATTAATTCAATTATTATTGTAACTAGTTGGTAACTGATGTCTATTATTTTATTTTTATTATCCATATTATTATTTCACTCATTATAGCTATTTATGAATTATTACAATAAATATTTTATATTTTTAACAAGAATACTTTTCCTTCGAAAATATTTTTTGCATTTGTATATTAATTTATTAGATTTCCATTCTAACTACTACAATGATTATAATAAAATAATAAAACTGAAAATAAAAATTATATATCAGTAATTGATTATAATATTTGAATAATTCATAATTCATAAATTTTAATTATAATTTTGAAATATAGAAACTTAAAACTATATATTAATATTTTGGTAATTATTATAATATAGTGATATTTCATAATTGATTATTTATAATAATAATAATGTAATTTGTAAGTAGCCTAGGTTAACTATTTTTTTATTATATATTATTATGTCATTTGTTAGATCTATTATGATTTTTTAAATTATTTAATGAATAAAAAATCAAAATTTAATAAGTACATTAGTCATTGGAATATAATTTAATAAAATATAATAGTATACTAACTATATAATTATTTTAATAATTATATAATGTTTTTCCTATCATTCTAATGTCATCATCATTATGATCATTATGTAATAAAATATTACTTTAAAAAAAAATGGAAGATAATATTGAATTTTTTTATTACATGTAACTAATGTAAACATATATTATTAATATTAATAAATATCATTTGTAATAATTTGAAGAAGTATAATAAAATGGTTTGGATGAACTTGTAATATTGGCATAATATATTTAGTAAATATTTTAAATAATTTTTTAATATACTCAAAATATACACCAATTAATGTAACCATTATATTGAGGCTATTTATGTTAATAATGTTACTTGAATACACATGGAATATGGTTGTTCATAAACATTCAAAATATACATTTATAAATATTAGTACACCCAATTATATTCTTTAGAATTCACAAAATACACCTTTGTATATTCATAAGGTTGCAATTAAATTGGTGACATTTGCAACTAATGGGATATAAATTGTTCTGCTTGGATAAAAACCAAACAAAATGTTGTTCACATGAAAGGATGAACACCAAAATAATTGCAAACTAATTGCAACTACGTTGCAATTGCAAATATGACCAAAACAAGAAATAGTTGCAAAACTGTCCAAATGTATTTACAAATAACTAATAGTCGCATGTAGTTGTAAATAGAGTGGTTACATTTTGGCCAATTTCTACTAGTGTATTGTTTCAAACGGCGCCCCACAGTAGGACACACTTTATGTATGTCGATGATAGTTAAGGCTAGGCTTACATTGAAAGACCCCTTTGCAATATATGCATCTCCATTTATGACGCTTTTGGCCCTATTCCTTGGGCACCTTGCATTTCTTATAACACTCTCTCAATAATTTGTCATACTCATCATCGTCATACATGTCAGTCCATGTCTCCCTGTTCCTTGGGCACCTTGCATTTCTTATAACACTCTCTCAATAATTTGTCATACTCATCATCGTCATACATGTCAGTCCATGTCTCCTTGTTCCTTGGGCACCTTGCATTTCTTATAACACTCTCTCAATAATTTGTCATACTCATCATCGTCATACATGTCAGTCCATGTCTCCCTGTTCCTTGGGCACCTTGCATTTCTTATAACACTCTCTCAATAATTCATAATACTCGTCATCTTCATATTTGTCAATCCATGTCACCCGCCCATACTTGGTGGTACTCTCCTTCATGATGGCAACCAAAACACAAAAATGCTGCACATGCCACACAATTGCCATTATTATGGAAAATGGTTGAAAGATGCTACGATTACCACAAAATTGACACTAATCTTCAACACTATTTTGAGTTGTTCATTACCTTCAACCTTAGAATACATTTGAGATTTACCTTGTTGGGAAGGGTGCGTGTTTTGAGGGGGTATACAGATGGTATGTGCTAAAATTATTATTTAACATATGTATGTATTTTTAGATTTTACAATGCATTTGGTTATGATGAATTTGTTGATTTATGGTGACTAATTATTGAATACATTTTTTTTGACCTTGATCTTCACCCCCAAGTATTTTTACATGCTCAATATAGGGTGACTTTATCTCTACCTTCATAATGTGTCATGTGAACAACGTAAACATTCATCATTTATTTTTGTTTGGATTGATAAATTTTTGCAAAGCTCATATACCTCTTGTTGATTAATATTTTAAATTTGATATAATCATTTAATATTAGCAAAAGATTTTTATGTTCTAATTCAAAAAAATCCATCCTAACAACATGCATCACAAAACTTGCCCAAATATCTTTTGAGAGGGGTCCCACTGAACGGCAACATGGAGGCAATGAGGTGGGTGACACTATTATTAGGGGTTGCATCTTGCTAGTGTTTTTTTTGGCAAGGGCCAGAAGCATCCCTGGGTGGACCGGCTAGGAACCTTGAGAAGGAATACTAAAACTAGTAGAATAATATTTGTGCACTCTAAATTTATTCGTAAGTCATTCTGTCTTCACCATATACGTAACAGCATTTGAGCGGTCAGGAGAAAGGAATGAGGGGGTGAAGATAAGATGAACTCACTTTCACACAAAGATTGATGGTTTTATGAGTTTCACACCGCATTGAATGCTAATGTATTTTTTTCAGGTCTTTTCAAAATCTCACCCCGTTTATGATCAAACTCATGCTTCTAGTGTTGAATTTTCTTACTTTACGGATAACTGTATTTTCTTTCAAATTTTTTTATTATCCTAATTTTTTTAATGTCTAACTCCATTGCATGTCAAAGTTTATATGCATTGGAATAAACAAAGGTGAGATTTTTTTAAAAATTAAAATATTAATTAAAAAAAAGAATCATTATCTTAAATTGAAAAGTCATAACTAAATTATACCTACTCAATGAATAATTAATAAAAAAATACCATTTAAAGTACCAAGTTGAAAATAATATCCCAAAAATGAAATCGAAATATGTTTCATTATTTTTTTTTGATCAAAATGTTCCAAAAAAAAACATTATTGCATTCCTAGTTTTTTCCCCCTAAAATGAACGATTAGAAACATTCAAAATATAATTTTTTTGGATCTCACTAAAGTCTCAATATTATATAACTTGATAAAATTTATTCACCAGAAAAAAAATTGAATAAAAAATATATATATATATTTTGTCAAAGTTCAATAGATCCAATAAAATGAATGTGTGACATTCCTCATTTGCGTTCACCCAAGGATCCTTATGTTTTGAGACATCCCAAGATGTTAACCTCCAAGATGTTTTGAATTTGGATGTTTGTAATAAAAATTAGGTTGGGGAAAGACACCATGTGCACTAAGAAGCACCTCAAGGGATGCACGAAAATAAATTTGCAAAAAACATTTTAATTTTTGTACTCAATTTGTTTTGAAAGTTAGAAAGGATGCCATTGAATGTCAAGTGCATTAGGAAGATTGGTGGGGCAACATGAAATGCACTCGAGGGATGTTATAAAATAAATAATAATAATAATAATAATATTCTATTTTTTTAGGCAATGTGGAATTGTTGAAAAAAATAAAAATAAAATTACCGTGGACTTGAACTTTCTAGTGAAGGAAATAAGGGGGATGTATTCAGTCTAAACCAGTAAAACAGATACAAATAATATACTTTCATTTGGAAGGAATATATTTTCAAGTGCCTTTCAAATTGGATGAATCATCGAATTATTCCCCTTCAGTCAAACAATTATGGCAATACATCCAATGATTTGGTGAATGAAAATTGTGTGAAATTTATTTTTTATAAATTTCGTAAGATGAAATTTTCTCATGTGAATTTTAAATCATTGGATGGTAAGTTTGTGATGTGACCCAATGTGCTGATATTTAAATAAATATTTTCACTTACAGGTGACTAGTGTTGATTATTTTCATTTTTATGGGTGAGAAAGGGGGATAATTAACACTATATCCCACCCCCAAATGGAGAACTATGATGGTGTTGTGGGTGAATTGAACCACAAACAAGAATTTGATTTTCTCTTGAGTTTGAAGAAGTTAATTTTACAACTAGTTGTTTTCTTTGTTGTTATTGTAATCTTTGTATTTGAGTATTTGATGGGCTATGTTGAGAGAGGTCAATGGGGCACATATGCAAATGGGACATGGGAGTTTCGAGCGACATATGTGTGTATAGAGTTGAGATTAGGTTCTTACCCATTTCAGAAGTTTAGAGAGAGACCTCCGTCATATAGTTACATTGGAATTCGTATTAAAGAGAGGATAGGAAGAAATGGGAAGTACACTAGGTATGAGCCACATCTGAAATTGAACAATGGTGCATTCTATTTTCGCGAGTGCAAAACTCGTGTGAAAGCTGCTTTCATCTATGACATTGCGAAACTTTGCCTTGGCGTGAAAGATGGAAATTTCAATATGTTATGCCCACAAAGATATGACCATCTTAAGATTTCAGTGGAAGGGCATACTAAAAAGGAGATATCGAAAATCGTTTTTGAACGTGCTGAATCAACCTTGCAATCCATTAAAGACCATCCTACAAAAGATGACAATCAGAGGATTTTAAAGCTACACAAATGCTCGATTTCCAAAGCAGACAATATCATCATAAGGAAATCCATGAGCCATGGCCCAATCCATAATTGAACCCTTCAAATCTCCCATCATCCGTTTGACATGCCCTCGTAACCTTAAAGTTTCAACATCAAATGGATCAAGTTCATGGACCCTATCTAGGTCTTGCAATGCACCTTGGTGATCATACAATGTCATTTTGACATTCCCTCGTGATTCAAGAATCCCAACATCATGTGGATCAAGGTCATGGGCCCTATCGAAGTCCTCCAATGCACCTTGGTGATCATGCAATGTTACTTTGACATTCCCTCGTGACTCAAGAATCCCAACATCATGTGGATCAAGGTCATGGGCCCTATCGAAGTCCTCCAATGCACTTTGGTGATCATGCAATGCTACTTTGACATTCCCTCGTGACCTAAGAATCCCGACATGAAAAGGATCAACTTCATGGGCCCTATCGAAGTCTTTCAATGCACCTTGGTGATCATGCAATGCTACTTTGACATTCCCTCGTGACTCAAGAATCCCAACAGCACCTAGATCAAGTTCATGGGCCCTATCGAAGTCCTCCAATGCACCTTGGTGATCATGCAATGCTACTTTGACATTCCCTCGCGACCTAAGAATCCCAATGAAAGGTGTTGCAAAATAATATTATCAATAAAATAAAATGCAATATGACAAAAAAAAAAGGTGAGTAACTAGTAAAAAATTCATTTGAAACATGTCCAAATGACAACAACTCCACTAATTACATTTGTAAACAACTCTTAATATAATTTCTTTAACAAAATATTATTTCTTCATATTTAATTCCCTTTTTTTTCCTACCTACCTCCTTTCTTCATGCGTACCATTTGAACCTTTCCTCTTGTTCTTCTTTTTAAAAAACATTGTTGAACAAACTCCAGGCACATTAATGTTATCTTGAAAAAAGACACACAAGAAAATATTATATTATATACATTATTGTGTGTCATGTTTAGTTATTTACATTATTTTTATATGGTGTGTAGAAATTTTATTTTATTTTATTTTTTAATTACGTTTACGTAACATTTATATCAAAAGCCAAACATTATTCCAAGTCTTGAATCATGAGTATATGTTTGGTGATAGGTGCAAGTACACTCTCTTAGACTCAAACCACAAAAGACATGATATTGATATTATACTCATTATGTCAAGTAGGCTTTCAAACTTCAAGTATGTACATGAATAATAATAGTAATAACAATAATGATCTGGGATTTTATTTATTTTTCCCAATTATTGAGTGAATGATGATCATCCAAATCAAAGTGGAGCCACTTTTTAAAAATTGGAAAAAGTACAACATCTCAAGCATCCTTCTATATATTTATAACTATCTAGGTCAAAAAAAATCCAAATTATTTCAATTAAAATTGTAAAATAGAAAACATAAAAAGAAATTTGAAATTTTTTTCATGATAAATTTGGTAGCTGAATTGATTGATTTTATTTTTTAATTTGCCAAGATGTAAAATTCAGCCAATGACAAAGTTTTGAAAAATCATGATATATAAAAAAAGTGTTTGGATGAAATTGAAAACACGTGCTGAACACATTAAAAAATAATCTAACATATTATTTCTGTTTCCCAAAAAAGAAGGAAAAAGAAGACGTAGAGAAAATGGTAGTTTACTTTTTTGGGGTTTAAGAGTATGTGACCCTGCGAGAATATTTTCACATCCAAGTTTCGTTATGTACTCTTTTGCAACCCCACCAAAAAAACTGAAACTGGGACAGCAAATAGGTGGGGGACTACTTAGAGCAAACCACATGGACCAATCATTATGATGGGCCAATCAGAAACACTGAGGAGCAGTTAGATCATATTTATTACACTCTTCTCTGCAGGTACACAGCGCTGCTGCGCCTCGTACTAGGCACGGAACCCATCGGAATTATGCTGAGCCAAAACTATTTTCCTGAGTCAAACCAGTAGAGGTTGGATTTTCTTCATCCATTTTTACTGTGCAGGATCACATACTGATCACCGCTGGAGATGCTCTAAGGGGTGTTTCCACGAGAGTTTCTCCCCCAACCCCACTGAGAGAGAGGAAGAGGCAAAATAAAATAAAATAAAATAAAATAAAGCCCAGAAAATCTGGTTCATTTTTTAAAAAAATTTAGGGGTAAATGGGAAAAAAAAAATCCAGTGTGACCCATATAAAGGATTTATGTGGGGGAAAAAAAAGCGCCAATGTTGCCAAATTTCCACAATTTTATTTTATTTTTCTGAAATCACCACATTATTTAGCCAATAGGTTTCGCCAGGGTTTTTAATTTTTTGCCAATTTTGTGATCTAGCCATATAGGTAATTATCCACTAGAGGAATGAGCCAAATTTGGCTACATTTCCAAGTAGAATTCTTTTAGAATCCTCTTATGTTTTGGCCACCTCCAAGAATCCACTGTCTAAATATGGCGACTTTCAACCTTTTTTTCGCTCAGAATGTGGCGACTTCGCCCCCCTTTTTCCCAAAAAAGTGCTTTGTACCTTGTCACCATGAAAAAAATGTGGTGACCACACTGCGAAATCTCGCCAAAAAACAAAACACTGGTTCCAGCAGGTCGCCAAAATATAGTAGGATTAAAAAAATTCTCTATGTCCATCTCCGACCTATAGCCAAATTTGGCTAATTTCCACATGGAAGTACTTAGAACGCACTCACCCATACACACACACACACAAATTTCGCATTTGCTTTGCTCATCATGTCCAGACTAGGCTCTGGTATTCTTTTGCAAGCTGCTCAACAAGAGTAACTTTAGCGTCTTTGTTTCTGTTGTTTTTTTTTTTGTCTTTTTGGTTGTGTGTGTGTGTGCATGTGTTTTTTTCCTTCCATTTGGTGACACTACTTTTTGTTTTTTTCTTTTAGTTTTAGTTTTTTTGGCTTGCTTGTGTGGATAGCAAGGTTTGAGGTTCAAATAGGAAATAAAAAGGGGGTGAAAGGAGAACTCAAATACAGTGTTACTTTGCAGATTTCTGTAGTGCATGAGAACACACAGACAGGGTGGTTCCTTTGCAGATTTCTGTGTTGCATGACAACCCAAAGACACTGGGGTTCCTTTGCAGATTTTGTGTATTTCGTCACAACCCAAAGACACTCGGGTTCCTTTGCAGATTTTGTGTATTTCATCACAACCCAAAGACACTGGGGTTCCTTTGCAGATTTTGTGTATTTCATCACAACCCAAAGACACTGGGGTTCCTTTGCAGATTTTGTGTATTTCATCACAACCCACAGACACTGGGGTTCCTTTGCAGATTTCTCTATTTCATGAGAACCCAAAGACATTGTTACCTTTGTGGATTTCTCTATTGAATGAGAAACTGAATTTTGTGATAATTTTTTGTGCATATTTCAGGACTAGCTAGATGCATGTTTTGTACACATCTTTGACTTCTTCGTTGCAGCAGATGACAGGTTTGGCGATTTGAAGAGAAGACAAGAGAAGAGAAAGAAAAGTCTAGAAGAGAAGAGAAGAGAAGAGAAAAAGCTGTAGAAGAAGTTAGAGACTAGATAGGAGTATTTCGACAAGATGCCAGATCAGGTTGTTTGGAAATCCCACCATATTAGGAGCAAGCAGCTCCAACAATTACAAGAGTGCACCACCCCTTTCATCTGTCGCACTTGCGGCTCAGACATCAGGACATCCCACTGGTACGCCAATTGCTGCAGCACTAGTTCTATAAACGGCCTCGACCTTCTTCCGGCAGGAGCAGCAGCTGGTGAAGAAGAAGAAGAGGCAGCAGCATCAACTGGCGTACTGGTGGTGATAATCGACTGTGCAGCAGATAATACCACCAGCAACTCCAAGCCTGACGACAAAATCCAATCTGCACTAGCTCTCGATCATGTCGGAGTTGTATCAAAGCTGCCAGTAGCAGAGGAATGTCGCGGAAAAGCTGCAGTTGAAGACGCCGCCATCTTGTCTTCTACAGCTACTGTCGGGTCTAAGCCAGCTGCCGTTTTTGCAGATAAATGGTTCCATCCGTGGGTGCAGAATGTGGAAAGGATAAGGGGGTCTCGTACAGACGACGACGAGGCTGCTGTTCACGACGCCGCCGTCTTTACCGGCGTGCCAGTTTTTTCCTTGACAGATGAACAGCAGCTCAAGGCACTGAGATCAACTACATTGCCTGCCGACGACGCTAAAGATCAAGCTGCTGATGTCGAAGCTGCTAGCAATGTTGCAGCAATCCAACCTACTGTTTCCAGTTGTCGCACTAGCCGACACAGACCCAGCAGCTCCTCCTGCTCGTGTCGTCGACTCAAGAGAGGGAGAGGTGAGTCATCGGCGACGTCCGTGAAGAAGTTCCCGCAACAGAATAGCAGTACAGTAGCAACAAGGCCGTAGATCAGCTGCTAGACCGCAACGAGTTGCAGCTCTAGAAAACTCTAAGAATCGAAATCCCCAATCGAAGAGTTGTAGCTGCGCCTGCAGCAGATATAAGGATCAGCAGACGCGCGTCTGCAGCAGTAGCAGCTGAGATCAATGTTGAAATCTCCAGTAGTGGACAAACTGCAATCAGCTCGCAGCAGAAACAAGAGGAGCATGCAGCAGCAGCAGCAGCTGCTGCTGGCTACAACGGAGTCCGAACTCGGGAAGGAGTGAGGGGTTTCTTGGTAGAGATTCGACCACCCAGGTGGAAGAAAACCATCTGGCTGGGAACCTACGACACAGTCATTGAAGCTGCTGCAGCTCACGACGCAGGTGTGTTCTATACCAACAAGCCCAAGAGGAAGTACAATCTTTTCCACAACATCAATCCTGCACTTTACTTCCCTCCTCTTCCCGCCCATCTCAACATCCGCGACTCCTCCCCACAAGTCAGGGAGGATATCAAAAACTTCGTTAAGAAGCAAGCAGTCTGCGTTGCTTCAAAAGGTACTCAAGCAGCAGAGTCCCATGCAGAAAGAAACTGAATATGGAGAGTACAGATGTTGTAATAGACGCAGTAGTACTAGACGAGCTTGCAGCAGATCAGAAGATGTAGCTATTCATCATGTGATCCCACCCATGCAAGCATCGACATTGCTTCCAACTTCCGATCAGCGTCCGGAGCCCATGAATATCACAACAGTAGTCGATGTTGTTTCTGGGCAATCAGCTTCCTCCTGTGGACATGAGCTACCATCTTCTTCGTCATGTTCTTATGAATCCAACTTCAACAAAATACTAGACTCAAGTCTGTCATCAGTGCTGACAAGTTCAATGGATCAGATGGATCTCGGATTGAATAGCAGCTCGACAAACGGAGAAATGACAACGGTGATTGAACCGGGGCGCGATTGTTGCTTAGCGACGGCGCCGGATCAGGATCCAGCTGAAATCTGGATCAGCTCTTCTCACAGTTCCAGCAGCTGGCTTCCAGAAGCTCCAGGAGGAGAAGTGTTTGAAGCTCATGATCCCCTAGATACAGTACTATTCCCAGCTAGTACCTCCACTGATCTTCAACAGGATCAGTATCATCATCATCATCAGCTCATGACAACAGAGTTGAGGTATCCTCAAACTCATCATCATGCCAATGCAAATTTCTGCTACGGAAAGCCACTGGAGACAAAAGAAGAAGAAGAAGAAGAAGAAGAAGAACAACAACAACACAAAGTACTTGACAGTTCTGCTGGCATCAATTCTTCACAAGAATATTCACTGCTCAGTCCTACAGCTCTCTTCTTCCACACAAGTGATGACCGGCTAGAGCTCAGTAAATCCATGGCACCAATTTGATCTTCTAGCTCATGCAGAAAGAATCCAGTTTGAGCCATGTGCATTCTGCAGCTGTTTAGGACATATATACAATTATGATGTGTGGAAAGATAAAGGTGCACTAGAGCTTTGATGATCCATAGCTTGACCAAGTACTAAATTTCTATTGATACACAGCAAATCCATTGCCATTAGAAGCCAGAGAGAGAGCTCAGGAATCCAGTTAGAGCCTTGCATTTTGCACCTGTTTATGATGATGATGATGATGATGATGTACAGAAAGACAATTTGCTGGTGCAGAGCTTGATGATTCCATAGCTACCTGCTCCAAGGTGCAAAAATCAGCTTGATGATCCTCTACTTGTGGAAGTTCTTTGTTGCAGATGTTAGACAGAGTTCAAGCAGATTTTCCTCTGCAATTCTCTGACAGCAACTTGTTTTAATTTCATCTTTTAGTCTAAATTAATTTTCATCCAATTGTACAAAAATCTTGTCACAATGTCACCCTTAAATATATATTTTTATTTAATTACATGTTTTTATTTTATTTTTAAACTTCAAATTTCAAAAAAATTGGACTAATTTTTGAGTGTGGATAGAAGGTTATTATCATCTTTATTTTTTTTCCACCAAAACTTATTTATTAAGAGAGTCTTTAGCTAATTTTTTAAATCTAAAGTAGTTATTTTTTAAATTCAATTTTTTTTAATAAAACCAAAACCTAGAATCAAATCAAATGAATTTCTAATTTGAACTCATTAATATTTACATTAATCATTTTGCAAAACTTCCCATGATTAACATGGCATTAAAATGATTTATTTGATTATGATTTGATCCTTCTACCTCTAAGGGGAAATGGTTGTGTTCCATAAGAAACCATGTTCTTAAAAAAAATGTTTATGTTCTTTAAGGAACATGGTTGTGTTCCTTAAAGAAATGTGATAAATGGTTTAAGGGTTATATTTTTAAGGGCCTTATAAGAAGACCTCCATTCGGAAAGATTGAAGAAAAATTATCTCCACATATTTGCTAAGGAGTTCACTAGTTCCATTCCAATCTAAATAGTCTAAACACTTTCACCAAAGAAAACAGCTCACCCAATGTGAAACCGATTCTAATAAGGTAAAACTTCCAAAAGTTGGATCCAATGGGATAGTTCTCGTCCTCGTGGGGGTAGGGCCCCATAAAAGACCAACAAAGTTCATATTACACTTGACCTCTAAGATAAAATAATGCCCAAATCAAGGAACAATTTTACATTAATATGTCATAATTATGCAAACAAACAAATACATTAGGATGTAAGCACAATAAAATAAATGCACCAAACCTCATCATAAAATCATTATACATTTTTTAATGTAAATGCTAAGAATTTTTTAAAATTATTGTGCACTAGTTTTGAAATTTTATATTGTAAAAGTAAATGCAAACTACAAATAGCTTTTGCAATTTACTTTTTGCAATGTGAATTACAAAATTGGATCCAAATCTTACCAAATAAATTCCATAAAATCCTGCTTATCAAGATCTTTCCAAGAACACTAATGGCACATTCCAATTCCTCCGAAATTTTTCAGACAATTTAATTATCCCAAGGCAAGGAAGGATATTGTGTTTAGATCGATTATAGAGTATAGTAGCTTAAGGGATTTTGGCCCCTGCTAGGTAATAATAATAATAGGTCTATTTTTATTATATGAGGATTTTTGAAACATGATATTTTGGCTTGTGTTGAAACTTGAGATTAGTTGTTATAGAGTTATAATAATATCTTGAAGGATTTTGGTTTTTTTCTGTCTAGAGGATTTTGTTTTTTGGAAGATTATATCTTTGCATGGTGAAATATTTGAGTTTCCGTAATTCTTTTACCACCTGAAAACTATTTAATGTAAAATGGCAAGGCCATAGTGTGTTGCCAATTCAACACAAGTTATATTATTTTCAGATTTGTTCAAATTTTCAAAAATTATTTCATCCAGATCAAAAAATATTGTGAAGGATATTTAGTGAATATGTGTTTCTTTTTCACTTTTATATATATTTTTATTTGGATGCAAGTTTGACGTTTGGAGAAAGAAAACACACCTCATTCTTTTTCAAGTAGGGTTTTTCTTCAATATTCATAAGTTTTATTTTTTCTATTTTTAAAATTATTTTACTGTATTTCTCTTTCCTTGTTTCATTTGTTTCCATTCCTTTTTTATAGTTTTTGCTTTTTACTTTTTTTTTGGTTTATGTTTGTTTCAAGTTTTTATTTTTTCTATTGTTATTTTGTCTATCTTCATTTTTTTCTATTTTTATGTATTTATTTATTTATTTTCTATTTTGACAAACAGGCAGGTCCCCCGGTTTTCCCCAAGGATTTTTTTAATAGAAATGGCACCTCGCCCGACCCCTGGCAACGGCTGCCCTGGTCGCCCTATCTTGTTTGTCACCACAGACAGACAGACATAGGGAACGGGCAGTGACTGAAAGAATCTTTTAGGCACTGTCCACACAGGCAGTTACTTTCTTCTTTTAATAGACAGTTCTGCCATAGAATCTGTGACAAGGTTGTGCAACACAGATAACCCTGTCACAGATAGACACCACCACTGTTGCTTTTATATGTAAGATAGGTGACATCATCATTACGAAATGTTGTAATACGACGAATTGGCAAAACTGTTGAGGTAAAGTTTATTTACTCTGCAACCAAAAGTCCACACACAAATGTTGAAAATACATTTTGTCTTTCAAAGTAGATGTGAAAGCAATTTACTTGGAGCCAAAACAAACTCCAAACTAAACTAGAAGTTAGTTTTTTTTTAAAAATTTGAGCAAGTGAGCTCAGCTTCGAAACTAAATGTTCAGGGTTTGAAGAACAAGGCTCGTAACCTCACTAAACAGTTCCATCTTACTTACTTACTTACAATTTAGCGTCATCCAGATTTCTCTTCACAAGTTGGAGGCTGAACCAGACAAAAACAGAGTTTCAGTGAGGGTGTACCTTAAGAGAATTTTTTTGTCTTAATTAGTTGTACTAGTGTAAAGGCACCAACTTTAAATCCAAAAGAGGCTCGAGATTCAAAGCTGATCCAAAGCTGCTCTTCCGCATGCCTCAAAACTGACTCTGGGTCCCTCTCTATCAATCTTCGTCCAACCACTCATGCTCCACTCTTTCCCCTCTAATACATCAACATGGGAATAAAACTCAGCAATGGACTGAAGTCATAGCAATTCCAAGGGAAAGCTAGTGCAAGTAAGAAATTAAGTTTTAGGGGTTGCAAGTGTGTGATCTTGTTCACTTCAAATAAACAAAAGGAAATTGAATTCAATCAAAGTTGCAAGTGAATGCGAGATTTACTGTTGACATTGATTTTACCATCAAAGAACTTTTATTTTTGGGATATTGCCCAATCAAGGCCCTTAACCTGTAAAGGTATAAGCAGCCACAAATTTGACAAACCGTTTCAGACAGCTCTACTCAGATTT
Organism: Sphagnum contortum; assembly: GCA_963920785.1. Classification (NCBI taxonomy): domain Eukaryota; kingdom Viridiplantae; phylum Streptophyta; class Sphagnopsida; order Sphagnales; family Sphagnaceae; genus Sphagnum; species Sphagnum contortum. Next base: position 7,537,546 of record OY987276.1, on the reverse strand, counting down.
TAGACCTGGGAAAGAAAATCAGGCTTGACTGGCACCTAATCCTCACAAAATGCCTAGCTACTTGGTGATCTTGCCTTGACTTATTACGTTGGTAGCTGTCAAGGGTTTCTAAGCTGACCGGTTTGGGGAAGTTTGTCATTCAAACTGCCCAGCAAGCTTTAGCGATTAGCATCCCAAAATGTATTTAAATTATTTCTAAATATCACAAATATACTTTTCTCAAACTAAATCCTTGTCTCTGATTTCAAATCTACTATTTTTGGGGCTTAATATGCCCACTAAGAGGCCTCACTAAAAGAAAGTTACAGTATCAACCTGGGTGCTGGTTCACCCTGGCCAATCCTGCTAGTTCTCCCTCACATTACCAAGGTAACTAGTAATGAAAATGTCAAAAACGGTGAAGGGTCTTTAATGACAGCAGGACAAAAAGTACTGCCATACGTTTTTTCCTTTTGCTTGCCCCTTGTCCGTTTAAGGTGTTCAAGTGCAACAAAAGAAAAAAACCAGGCTCATAACTTGCTTAGCAGATTATAAACATTTGACATGGCAAGTTTTGCATGTCATGTTAGGAATATAGGATGTCATATACCCTCAAGTATGACATGTTGTGGGTACAAAAAGTGTCTGGGCAGCACACAATATTTCTGGGATAATATTAAATGGGCCAAGGGCCGACATGTGGTACAAAATGAATGTGGGTTGTACCCTTGTACTGCTTGTATTAAAGACCCTTGGCTGATTTAACATTTTCTAGTGACTATTACCTGTTGCATAAAGCCCTGCCAGATTATTCATAGTGTATTTTGAGGTTATGTTACAAAGCAAAATGTGATGGCAGTACATTTCTTTAACGCCCCAGGAGCAGGGCATTACTGAAATAAGAACTCCTGAGGCAGGAGCCGAGGGGGTTCTTATTTCAATAATGCCCGCACTCCATGGGCACTGCCCAACCTAAGGTACTGCCAGATTTTTAAAAATTTAAACTTTTAACCCGTGATATCCGGCGGTTACAGAAAGGCTATCAATAATTCTTAAAAAAAGAAAGCAGTGCGTTTCTTCAAACTGGTATCCGCCGGAATCAAGGGCAAAAGTTAAAATTTTGGCAGCGCCTTACGTTGGGCAGCGCCCATGGAGTGCGAGCGTTATTGAAATAAGAACCACGTCGGCTCAGGAGTTCTTATGTCAGTAATGCCCTGCTCCTGGGGCTTTACCCTGCACTTGTAGGGTGGTGCCAGTGTTTTGATTTTTGAAATAACAGTTGGTTTTGGGTTTTTCAAGCATTTAAACAGTCCCTGGATTTTTCAAACTTGCGTGGGGTGGGTATGAGCTTGTGGTTTGGTCCCTTGTGAAGCAGGGTATATTTCCTGGTTCTTTTACAAATCCCCCATTTTTTTTGAAGTTTAAAATATATTCCACATATCAAAGTTGAAAAATTTTAATCACCCTTTCAGGTTGTAGGCTAGCAATGTAGCAATCTTTGGCAATTGTAGCTGGGCCCCAGGGACTGGATGCCATTTTTGGCTCCTATTCCAGACATATGGACTTTCTCTCCTCCTCCCAAGTAGAGAGTAAGTGACATTTGTCCAGCGCCCTTTCTGGGCCTGACAGTACAGCCTTAGGAGAACTGTCTTGCTAAGTGCTAACTATGCAAATTCCATTGTCTTCCTTATATATATAAATAAATAAATGAAAAATATCCAGCAAGAGAACAAGAAAAGAAAAAAATCGAAGTCCAAACAAAAGATCACATTGGAAAGTTCCAGAACCCAACTTGCTTATTAGAAAGAGACCTAGAAAGGTGCTAACATTGGCTGAAGGAAAGGAGCCTAGATCAACATACCCTCTATTAATATTTTTGATTGCTTTTGTGCTTTTTTGAAACATTGTCATGGGCAAGGAGCCTAGATCAACATACCCTCTATTATAGGTAGGGAAGGAATAAATTGTATATTCAAGCAACACGAAAAAATGGAAATGATCCTCATGTGGGCACTTACTTCTGGAACTCCCTACTCCTCAATTATTACCCTACACACAGCAGCTCATACAAGGTTGTTGTGTAATGATGATTACCCTACACACAGCAGCTCATGCAAGGTTGTTGTGTAATGTCAAACCATCAAAATGTGGAAGGTTGGGCAATATGGGTCAACTAAGGAATGGGTGTGTGCTTGGGAAAAAAGTGAAATATTGCACTAATCTGGTTTTGTAATATCAAATATTCATGACTAAATCTTTTGTTTCTATGACATTGCTGGCAGCCAATGCAGAGACAAATGAACAGGACCAAGCAAATGGAATAGCTTCTTGAAGCTCAGGTGATCAAACAGCTACAACCTCCACAGATGTTGCAACCCTTCTTTTGTCCCCGCCAAATATCGAGATGCTTGAAGTGATAGTTCAATCTCCTCCTACCAGCTCAACCGATGAAATAGCTACAAACTCTACATCAAGCTCATTTTTGGCCCCAACAAATGCTGTGGCATTTGAAGTGGCTCCATCTGAATTTGCTTCTACCAGTTCAGGCCATCAACCAGCTACACACTTCACAATGGCTGATGTTTTTGTTGCAACGTCTAGCATGGAGGCAGATCTGATCTCCTTTGCATCTTCCTTCTGATTCACATGCAAGGGGCTGGAGAAAAACAAATGGAGGATAACCCAAGAAGAGCATGATGCGCCTATCATCATTAAACTAGTTCAAGGGATTCAAAGGATAAACTTGTTGAATTTGGGGTATATATAGAAGTTCAATCTATTGGGAAAATTTTGGATTGCAAGTATGTGTGGTTATTTTGCTGGTTGCAGATAGTGTAGGCATTACAAGATGATAAACTTGTTGGATTTGGGGTAAATATGAAAGCTCAATCTATTGGGAAAATTTGGGATTGTGTGACTAACAGAACCTCTCGGCTCCACAACATGGACAGAATTGGTGAGCGAAATTATTGAGAACGAATTCATCTTTGTATCATTAAAAATGTCACACCCAAATTTTTTGAAGCCCACCCAACTTAAGATAACATAGGACTCACTTCTTTTTTTTAAAGTCATTTCAAATTTTATATCAAAAGAATACTCCAAACCCTTGAGTCTTCTAAATTTTTTTAAATTAATTGAATTTATGAAAAAATTAATTTTAATATTCCAAATGAGTATCAAGGAAAAAGTTTCAAAAAAGTTACATTTGGGTTCCTTGGTTTAGGAACACACAAAAAAAAAATCTCTACGAGGATCTTAAATGGTTTCTTTTTTACTTGTTTAATAAATATTGAATTGAGATAATCATAAATTTTAGAGAAAATTTCAAAAGTCATGATTAGGAGGTTTTAAAAGGTCATTGCGTTCATATTTATAAATTTGTAATAATTTTCATTTAAAAAAATTTCAATCAATAATTTGAGCCATACCTTAGGGACTGCAGTTGATAAATCAAAAATAAATAAAATTACAATGTCACAACTTACCACTTAATGATAAGAAATTAGGAATCTTAGAACAGACGTCAAAAAGATTTCAAATAATCATTTTTTATTTGTGTTCTAACTAATGTAAATGTTTACAATTTTTTCATAATGTATACATATTAGGTGAGGAATACAAAGTCCGTGTAGTGTGCAAGTCAATAATAAAGATCATAATGTAGAAAGATTTAATTTCTTATTTAAATTAAATTAAGTCCACTTTTCCTTGAATTCTGGTGAGATGATTCCTAAGGTAGCCCCTGGACAGGCAACAGCAAGCAGGCAGCTTGAAAGTGGCAGCTTGGAGGTTTAATCTCACATTGCTTGTAATGGGCCTTGAATCTATCAACTGCCAAAAAAATATTTCACATATAGTTGGGACAACTTCTCATATTCCTTCTCTAGCTCTGGAGGGATTGTTGCAATATACTCTGTTGATCAACCATGTTTGACTATATATACCTTTGTTAATATGTTGGTGTGTTCCCCCTTAGCCTTTTGCATAGTAAAGCACTAGGTTTTCACAAGCCTCAACATATGTAGATTGTGAGGCGGCCGTAGCATGTATAAATAGAATGACTAATTATTTAAATCAATTAAACAGAAGACACAGAATATTATTAAGCAACTCCATAGGCAAAGTTCGTCTGAGTTACATTTGCTAGGTTTGGAGTATTATTATCTTGTGAATGAGAAATTCTTATTTTCCTCAGTAAGAATGTCTCCACCTTAACACCCCATTGTACCACTACCTCCTTTCAGAGGTGGTCACTAATTTCTGAACGCGGTGATGAGTTTAGGATCGTTGAACTACTTATTCCTTTGGCTTTCCCTCTACACTTGCAGGGTCAGTCCAGGGCTGACTTGTCTAAAACAGTTGGTAGTTCAGTAACGATCTCCATGATCAGGTAGTCCCTAGTCTTGGACATCTGACAAGTGTTTTTTATAAGGAATCTAGAATAGTGCTAAGGTGGCGATCATCCACAGGTTACTTTTCACTTGGCCTAGCGATGAAGTGAACTTTGTGAGCACTTGTAGGGTGGCCATGTCTTGGAATCAATTGGGCTATGCGATGTTAATATCTTGGGAATCATGTATGTTCAGGAAATTAGAGAGGCTTACCTTCTATGTTCGGAAACTATTGATCATTGCACAGCAATATTTCCCTTGCAATGGATTCTATACCCAATCTAAATCTCATGTCTCAAATGACAATGCACAGATAAATAGTGAATGCTCCAAGAAATGTGTCACTGAAATTGTGAACATATGAACATTCCATAAGCTTTCCTTGGTGATTGTGGCCTTCTGTCTTTTGTAACCCACACATGCGGTGTTCTAAGCCCTGATCTATTAGCCTTCCAATTGGCCCGTTGTTCGATAAATTAGCATCACCTTTATCCTTTTTCCTTTTTTGAGAACTGGGACACTTACTTATTTTTATTCATGCTTCTGTTAGTTAGTGAGGGGTACACGTGCATGTAAAATTTCTTTGTCCTTTTTTCCTTCAGTGTTAGTTGATGAGGCCATCACCAGTAGTTTTAGAGCATAGGGCACGTTTCGTCATGCTTCCCTTTAATCTTCTCTTTCCAATTTTAATACATGGAAGTTGAACCATGGCCAAACAATATGGGATAAAAAATGAGGTGCTATTGAGAACGTCTTAGGGATGCACTGAGAACTTGATGGGAACACAATGGGAGCACATTGAGAATTGACCAAAAAGAAACCCACCCCCCCCTTGACCCCCAATAAAACCCACAAAGAAGTAAACTAAGCCCCCTTCAGCCTTCTCATTGGCTACATGAAATTTTTATTTCTAAAACAGTTTTTTAACACTTTCAACCTCAACTAATACCTCCATCTAAACTAAGGACATGCATTTATCATCCAAACTGTGAAATGTTTTGGAAGGGAAATCAAAACCCACAAATTGTATCATTAATATACAGACTTTGCATGGTCTAGATCAGTCTGGGGCGGGCCTTAGTTCCTTTAGAGACCCATTGGGTCCAGGTTTGAGAAGCTTTTTTGATACTCAATCGGTTTTATATATATATATATATAAAATGGACCCACTGAGGGTTTAAAAATAGCATTCTTTTGTCAAAGTCCTGGTTTTCAAACACTTTATATCAGTCTGTTTTCAATGGTGTTTCTTACCGAAAGGATATCAAAAGTTCTGTTACTTCAAACATTGAATTTTTTTTAATTGTTAAAATAAATTTAAAATAAAATAAATTTTGTGAACATTCTATATGTCCAAAAGTTCATCCCAGTCAAAAGAATTTTCAAATTCTTCTAACTCCTCATAATCTAAATCTTTTTCAATTAGCTCCACCAAATTGAAAAGTGGTTTATTCCAAGGACATTAAGAGTAGGCCCTAATTTTTTTTATCTTGAGTCTGAAATCTAGTTTTAATTTTCAATAAAAATTGAGATCTCATTTGTTATTGTAATTCTAGTGACAAACATTATTGAAAATTCAATATCATTTGCATTCTAAGCCTAAAAATCAGAACCTTATTTGCATTAAATGCTAATCATTTAGAGACTTCCAAAACCTCCACAAAGCTACCTCAAAATTTTCAACCTAACTTTGAAAGTCAATTTTCATTTTCACTAAAAAATGATTTTTCATTTCTTACTAATTGTCCAGTTTCAAAAATTAGTCAAGATTCAATATTTCATACACCTTTGGATTAAAAACTATGAAACCACTTCCATTAAATCCTAGTCATTGAAGTCTTTCCAATAACACTGAGAGAAAATCCAAATTTCCTTAGCCTTTCCAATTTTCGATTTCAACAAAATTGAATTGTAATTTGTTACTAAATTTCAGAAACAAATTCAGAATTCAATATCTCCTGCTTGATGAGGCTCTCCAACAATATCAAGAGTGTACCTCAATTGCCTTTAAAAAATTAGTTTTGATTTCATAAAATTTTCAATGATTAAATTCATATTTAATAAACATAATTTACGAACATGAAATTATACTATATTTTCATTTTTTAAGTAATTAATTGTTTAGAAATGAACTATGTATGAACTACTATTTGTTCTCCTAATGTGTACAAGCTTACCCACGCTTAGTCTCTCACATGTGAGAGCAACAAGCTACAAGCCCTACCTGCTTTGCTGCCTTACCTACTTTGAAGTTAAAAAATAAGATTTCCTAGATATGACCATAGGGTTCATCATCTTATAGGTTTCCATGGACCTTACATGACCTCCCATAGCCCACCACTCCTAACAATATATATTATATACCTCTTATAAATGAATGCACAAGTTTTTAATTTAGTTCTTCGTTTTTAGTTCATTTTCATTTTCAAGACCACATGTTTTACCCATTCGTGTTGCAGATTTCACTTTTGAGTTGGTGTTTTTTCTAACATTCTCTAATACTTTTGGTTAACAGAAGATCATTTTGCATGGTCATGTTGCAAAGTTCACTTTTGAATTAGTGTTTTTTTTTTGACAAACTCTAATACTTTTGGTTCACATAGGATCATTTTGTACGATCATGTAGCAAATTTCACTTTTGAATTGGTGTTTCTTTTGACAGGCTCTAATACTCTTGGTTCACATAGGATCATTTTGCATGGTCATATTGCAAATTTCATTTTTGAGTTGGTGCTTTTCAGTTCACAGAGGATAATTTTGCAGGGTTGAAGGCATTGGAACCTTCAAATAAAGATGCTAGGCCCCCGTGCCTAAGGTTATTTTCCCAAATTGAGGGTTGGTCCACATTTTTGTGTTGTCTATATCATGCTATAGGTGTTGTGACTGAGGATTAAATTGATTTTTTAGAAATCTTAAGGACATTTTGGGACCAAAGAACAATCAAAGAGTCAAGACCACCAACTGGCTGTGGTTGAGTCTCGACACGACACACAAAGAAACAACTTCGATGGTTTGAACCTTCTGATCAAGTCCACTCTTTGAAAACACTCAGCGCCGCCGCTCTTCAACCTTTTATTTATACGCCAGGCTTAATCTCAAGAATTCAGGACTAGTTTTCCGACAGGGCCGGCAGGCAGACAGTCAAGCAGGGGTAGTCCGTCCGTCCGAGGGGGAATAAATCACACTGCCAAAACAGGATCTAGGACTCCCGGACGGACAGCAGCGGAAATGAGCACTGAAGAGGAGGAGGTCCACCACCACCACCTCGGTGGTAACTATATTAGATTTTACAACGGGGAACTACATTGCGGGACTATGTATCCACCTCTATCCCTTGGTCGGTTTGCGACCAAAAGACTTTAAAAAATAATATTTTTTTCAAGACCCCGTCCCGTTTCGGAAACTCGACTTCGTGCTGCCAGAGGGGAACCAGCACCCACCCGCACATCATCGACTGGATGCCCCTTATGATTCAGTTGTGGATGAACCTCAGTGTGAAAGCATATTGAGGTGCTACTATTACTGGCAACTTGGCTCAGTTCATAATTTAATACAAATTTTATGTAAATTAAGTTTAAGTAAGGAGAATACCTTTAAGCATTCAAGCGATGTGGTAAGGTGTCCATAGATATTCATGTTTAGTACTTTGCTTGCCCCAGTTCAACTCATGAAGATCTTGCATTTGAAAAATGGATATTTAAATTATTAATTTTATTATATGAATGACAATCAAATTTCAATAAAAATCCAAACATTTTGATCATCGAAATCTTTTTAAATTTTTCATTACAATATTAATGTCATCACACCATATTTCATGTCAAAATATTTATTAAAATAGGCACCCTATGATGACATATTAAGTTCATAGTCATTTTCTATAGATTGTTACAAGTGATTTGCTAAATCTTTAAAAACTCAATTTATTTCGACAACTTCAAATTTGTTTATGAATTTCATGTCATGTGATTATATCATGTAAAGGTTGTTTTAGAAATATTTTCTTATCTTAATTACTCTATGTATCTCCATGGTCAATTATAAAATACAAAATCTTGCAAAATATGGATTCTTATGTACAACAAAAACACTTACACCTTAATGTGCTTTCATCCCTGAATTGAGTCAATAATTTGCTTTCCTTTGATAACTATAAGAAGTATATATAAGTACAAAATAGGTGACTACTAGGTAAGTAGCATTGTTGTTTTTTAAGAATTTTTATTTGTAGTCAAAGTGCTATTCATCGTAAGAAAGATTTAGCCAAATATGGTTGTATTAAACAAATATGAATTACAACTTTTAAAAATCATCTTTCTATTTTAATTTTTTTTAATAGACACTGAAACCAAATATAAAAATCTGGTGACTTTTACTGTTTTGCATTCACTTTTGGCAATTACAAACTTCCAAAATCACCTCATTTTCAATTTTTTGATTTCCTTTCTCTCTTTTCAACAAAAGTTTGCCAATTAAACAGAGGCTTGGTAAAGTTTAAACTATCTGTTCACCTAGTAGTCTCATTATTTAGTAGCCACGTATTCTATGGGCTGGATTTCCTACGTACCTACTAAGATCAATAGATAGCTATTAAGAAACTGCAACTGAACCGATCACCATGGCTAGATCTGGAACCCAACGGAGAACTGTTTCCTGAGCACTTACCATCCATCCTTCATGCTGCAACTGGTGGGTGCTGGTTCATTCCGGACCTAGTAGAGGACCACTACTTTGTAGCTTGCTAACGTCGTAACGGAACGACCACTTGCTAGATTGTGTGCAAGGTGGCAGCAGCAGGATGGGCGGTTGCAGCAGACCCCGTTGCAACTGAATTACCTGGGTACGAGCCATTGTTGGATATTTGAAGAGTAAGACAAACTGTAAGTTAATGGAATCCTTGTGTCAGTGAATCACAGTATTTTGGTAATGAATTCAATGCTCGCTGCGGTCTGCGGAAAATACCTAATTCAACTCCAAGTTACAGCACTTAAATAGACAACTTCATGACTTATTAGTTTACCAGTTACCTTACTTATAAGCAGGGTTTGTTTTTTTCAATTGTGTTGTGTAGCTGAAGTGGATCATCCATTAATGATTTAGCCAGATTTGGCGATAAGAAAATATGAAAGTAAAAAAAATCTAGCATCCTTCCACATTTTTGGTTACTTTCTAGAACTTAGGATATAATTTCGAGTTTCTTTAATTTCCAAATTTGGTGACTAAAAAACTCTAAAACACATTAGAATTTTGCCCATTCAGAATTTTGCTCAAAAACAAACCCCTTCTGCAGTGTTTTTTTTCGCCAATTTTGTGATGTACCCAAAGTGATCATCATCCTGGAGAAAAATAATAATAAATATGGCTGGGTATACGCCAGATATGAAAGCTTTTTTTATGAAGAATCCTTCTACATTCTTGGCTACCTATTCGAACTTATCATAAAATTCTAACAATTTGAAATTTTTATAAAATCTAGTAAAATTCAGGCCTTTTTCATAAAATATCCTTTGTATAATGTGAAATCATATTTTTCAGTTAGAAATTCGGTGAAAACTTGCCAATAAGAAAATCATTGCTTATCAGTCACCATGCTTACTGCAATCTAAAGTTCAAACGAACTTCATAACAAGCCAGATGTTGGAGGAGATCCAAGAGAGAGATGGAGTCGAATCCGAGTTCCATGAGTCGAATCCGAGTTTTATGAGTCGAATCCGAGTTCCATGAGTCATGGGATTCATGTCGTGTTGTACGACGACCAACGAAGCAATGATGAACATGGAATGAGTGTCGACGACGGTCTGCAGGGGTGGACGGAGGACGAAAACTAGTGGGTCCATCTGATGACATGGAGAACGTCACCGGACTACACGGTCCTTGAAAGGGTGGAGTCAAGTGGCAGGGCCTGCTTTGGACTTCAGTCTTCTGAATGTACTTTCCGGTCTCTTCCATTGGCTATTCTCTCCCTACCGCTGTCTGTTCCTGTCTGAGTATTTTCTCTCTTCCTTCCGGTAGCTAGTCTTCATGTACTTTCGCCGTTTCCTCCAATAACTACTTTGCTATTTGTCAATCTATCTTTCCTGCTCGCTCATTCGTTCCGCTGCTTTCTTCACATCACGTAGTCACTGCACTTTGCAAAGTCGATGCTCTGCGTTCTTCCTGCGCTACGTGTTGTTTCTTTCTCTCGGATATGTTTGATTTCCTGCCTCTTCGTGCCTCCTCCTTCTCGCTTGATTGATCCAACCCATCCTACTGTCTCGCTTGCTCGATCTATCTTTCCTGCTCGCTCGCTCGATCTCGTTCCGCTGCTTTCTTCACTTCAGGTAGTCACTGCACTTTGCAAAGTCGATGCTCTTCGTTCTTCCTGCGCTACGTGTCGTTTCTTTCTCTTGGATTTGTGTGATTTTCTGCCTCCTCCTTCTCGCTTGATTGATCCAACCCATCCTACTGTCTCGCTTGCTCGATCTATCTTTCCTGTTCGCTCACTCGATCTCGTTGCGCTGCTTTCTTCACTTCCAGTAGTCACTGCACTTTGCAAAGTCGCTGCCCTTCGTTCTTAGGACTTGTCAGAAACCAACTAGTACGAGTGTCTTAGTAAGTGCGATGCTCACGGGCAATAGATTTTGTATAGTCACTGCACTTTGCAAAGTCGCTGCGCTTCGTTCTTAGGACTTATCAGAACCAACTAGTAGTACGAGTGCCTTAGTAAGTGCGATGCTCACGGGCAATAGATTTTGTATAGTCACTGCACTTTGCAAAGTGGCTGCTCTTCGTTCTTAGGACTTGTCAGAACCAGCTAGTACGGGTGCCTTAGTAAGTGCGATGCTCACGGGCAATAGATTTTGTATAGTCACTGCACTTTGCAAAGTCGCTGCTCTTCGTTCTTAGGACTTGTCAGAACGAGCTAGTACGAGTGCCTTAGTAAGTGCGATGCTCACGGGCAATAGATTTTGTATAGTCACTGCACTTTGCAAAGTCGCTGCTCTTCGTTCTTAGGACTTGTCAGAAACCAGCTAGTACGAGTGCCTTAGTAAGTGCGATGCTCACGGGCAATAGATTTTGTAGAATGTAAACGTACCACTGTTCTTGCTTTGGAGAGAATGTAACTACTTGTGCTTAAATTGGAAACACAAGGGATACACAAATTTCCTGCTAACTAGCTACAATGAGTACTAACAATAATTTGGTGCATTCACCGGTTCATCCCCCATAGGTTGCATTTGTTGTTCATCTTGTGTTTATGCAAGTTTTGATGCAAGTTTTTGTTTTGTGTTAATTCAGAAGCAATCTAAAAGAGGCATTGTTGAGAAAGTGACTTTGTACCCTCCAAACTGTATTGAAAAGGTAGGAAATCTTCAATGTGCAGTCTTATGCACAAATTATGTGTGAATGGCTATAATTTCTTGAGCTCTAGATCTGATTCTCGGAATTTCTTTCATCTGTTTGTGTTAATCCAGGAACAATTGCAAAGAGATCATGTTGCTGATAAAGTGGCTTCAGATCCTCCAAAATATATCAATGGGGTAAAGGAATCTTTAGTTTTGCAGGACTTGAATGTCCTCCTTGTTTTGGAGAACATGTTGGTCATTATGTTTTTTTTTTCCTTAGGAATGCTCACGTAAACGCCTTATAAGAAAGGGAATATGTAGCAAACAGGGGCCATGGCCCCTCACAGATTTGTAACTGGATCGATTGTGTTTTATTGAGACCTCTATATTGCACGTCCTGGCAACAGGACTCATCCCCGACTCCTGCAACATCTTAGATGAGTTGATATTTGTTCTCCACGATATGTACGGCTGAATTTTGAATGGGAAGATGTCTGATTGCTGATTAGATTGCCGATACCTGGGAATTTTATCCCCATGTTCGTTGCAACATAACGAGGGAGACAGAGTAGGAGCCGAGACCTGGAGAAGAAGAGCTAATTTGATGCTTGCATTGATGCCAACTTATGGATCTTGATGTTTGCAACGATTATTGAACTACAGTTAAAATTGCAAGAGTTTCAGCTTGCAAAGAGCAAACTAGATTTCTGAGTTTGATCTCCATGTTTCTATGTTCGAACATAGCAAGGGAGACCTGCGAATCCATCAATTATCGGAATTTTGTATCGTATGTAACTCGCTTATTTCCTCTTTTTCAGGCCTGTAGACAGCTCGAGGCTGAGAGTTAATATGGTTGGTTTGTGATGTTTACAGCCTTTGGTGCTCCAGAGTGATTGGGCCGTGCTTTTAGTTTCTGATCAATGGGCAGCACATCGACCGCCTCAGGGACTGGCACTAGCCCTGTTTCTGCATGCGCGGCAGGGGTGTTTCTCGGAGTTGGCTGCATCAGCATATTTGTTATGGGCAAGTTGTTGCAGTATGTGTATGAGATGGGCCAAAGGTCGGCAGCAGCTGGCGGCAGAGGTAAGCTAAGTGCACACAACACATCCAACCCCGTTTCTGAAAATTCGCGGTTCTCCACTTGTTACATTTGTGAGCCTAATCTTGTCACTCGTGTGGGTAGTGGTGGGTAAATTATGCTGTGATTTGGATGATCATATGAGCCAGATTTAAGTCAGCCTCACAAACAATTAAATTTATCGAAAATTTGGCTTTCATCAAGCACTTGTATCAAAATTTTGTGAAAGTTGCAAATTATTGTATGTTCAGACTATTATCATCCACCAGATTATATTATGGATAGAAGCAAAACAAGCTCTCAAAGAATTGGGAATTCATTGAAATTTGGTAATCTCACACCTTCCATTTATATGGGAGCCAAGTTTTCAGGCCTTCAAGGTAAAATTTGGCTACATGTAAATATGAAAATATGAAGCTCTTGAGCATGTGAACACTTGCCCCTGTAAATGCCATAAAATTCCTCCACAGGTTTAACCACCAAAGTATAACTGATGTTGAAACAGGATCTGGACTTTTCAGTTTTAGTCCAGATTGAAAATTGCTTCATTTTTCCAGTATCAGAGGAAAACAAATAAAAATAAAAATTGCACTGATTTTTACACTTGGTAGCACCCTTAGAGCAGCAGAGTTCTGGAAGTAACTGCCCCTTGGCTCTGGCTCAGGTGGGCACTTACTTCGCTGCTCCGGCATTATCCTACACAATAGCAGTTTGCCTGTGGTTGTTATGTAATGTCAAGCCATCTAAATGTGGAAGGTTGGGCAACTAATGAAATGGTTTGTGCTTGGGAAAAAGGTGAAATATTGCACTATTCTGATTTTGCAATATCAAATATTCATGACTAAATCTTTTGTTTCTACCGCATTGCTGGCAGCCAATGCAGAGACAAATGTACAGGACCAAGCAAATGGAATAGCTTCTTCAAGCTCAGGTGATCAAACAGCTACAACCTCCACAGATGTCGCAACCCTCCTTTTGTCCCCACCAAATAGCGAGATGCTTGAAGTGATAGTTCAATCTCCTCCTGCCATCTCAACTGATGAAATAGCTACAAACTCTACATCAAGCTCATTTTTGGCCCCAACAAATGCTGTGGCATTTGAAATGGCTCCATCTGAATTTGCTTCTACCAGTTCAGGCCATCAAACAGCTACACACTTCACGATGACTGATGTTTTTGTTGCAACATATAGCATGGTGGAGGATCTGATCTCCTTTGCGTCTTCCTTCTGATTCACATGCAAGGAGCTGGAGAAAAACAAATGGAGGATAACTCAAGAAGAGTATGATGTGCCTATCATCATTTTAAGTTAAACTTGTTCAAGGAATTCAAAAGGATAAACTTGTTGGATTTGGGGTATATATAAAAGTTCAATCTATTTGGAAAATTTGGGATTGTAAATATGAGTGGTTATTTTGCTGATGTAGATAGTATAGGCATTAGCAAGAGGATAAACTTGTTGGATTTGGGGTATATATAAAAGTACAATCTCTTGGGAAAATTTTGGATTGTAAGTATGCATGGTTATTTGCTGGTTGTAGACAGTATAGGCATAGCAAGATGATAAACTTGTTGGATTTGGGGTATATAAAAAAAGTTTAATCTATTGGGAAAATTTGGGATCTTAAGTATGCGTGATTATTTTGTTGGTTGTAGATAGTATAGGCATTAGCAAGATGATAAACTTGTTGGATTTGGGGTATATATAAAAGCTCAATGTATTGGGAAAGTTTGGGATTGTAAGTATGTGTGGCGTCAGCCAAAACCAGTGTGACTGTCTGAACCTCTTGGCTCCACAACATGGACACAATTGGTGGTCACAGTGAAATTATTGAGAACAAATCCATCTTTGTATCATTAAAAATGTCACACCCAACTTAAAGATAACATAGGACCATTAGGCTCCTGTGATCACAGTTACATGCATTACTTTGGCAGCTTCAACACATGTCTGTTGCAATAATTAATTAATTTTGAAATTTCCATTTGAACAATTAAAATATTCCTTAGATTCAATCTTTTCTTTATTACTTTTTTTGGAATTTTCTTTCTTTTTTAATTTCAACATTTTTGAAAATAGTGTAATTAGTGTCAAAGCTGCCCAGGTAGTAGAGTAGGTTGTGATCACAACAGCGTAATGGAAAGACACTGAAAGAGGGCTTTGTTGGGAGCTCTGTCACACTTGTTTTCTGAAAATTCTACAGAGTTTGGAACCGACTAGGATCACGGTTGTGGACCCAGTTATGATGGTGGTGACCTATTTTGGGTGTTTTTTGTTCAAATGGGTTGAGTATGCCCATAGCTGCTATTGAAGCTGGTGATTTGAGCAAGGTCCGAGAATTATGAACTCATCAGCGGAAAGAGCCGGATGCTGAAGTCCAGAAGTTGCTGGAGATGGTGGCCAAGCAAGTGCAAACCATCATGCAGAAATGCACTTTTTATGTCAAATTGCAAGATCCATATTCCCTGGTAAACGATGTTCAATTCTTCTTCTTCTTCTTTCTATTCTCTCCCCTGTTTTTGTCCCAGGTAGATATAATAGTGAGAGTGGGTGAATGTGCGCAGTTCCTGGTTGCGCTCTGTGGGTGTATCCATTCCCTTTGTAGATCAGAATCTGGAATTGCTGTGTATTCTAGCCAAACAGAAAGAGAAGTACTTGAGAATTTATTCCAATCAATAGGTGCAGAAATGTCGTAACACCCTAAAGCCCTAAACCCTAAACCCTAAACCCTAAACCCTTTCAACAATGTTTGCTGTACATAGCTTACCAGTTGCAATGGTAGCTCTAGCATCATTCATTTCAACCTTGTCAGGGTGGATGACAATAGGAATTACTTGAGGTTTTGTGTGGTATAATTGTGTCTTTCCAGTATCAATTTCTCCTATTAAGGATGCAGTCTCAGCAATCCTGCATTGTTGGGGCTTTGCTATATGAGTGGAGGGCGAGACCGGTGTGAATCAGGTTGAGGCAGCATACTAGCCATGGTTGTGAGTTTCTATCTGTAGGAGGATGTGTTTGAGATGATTCTGCAAAAGCTTACATACCATGTGAACAGACCCCATGATGATGCCAAACTCTACAAGCTCCACAATGAAACCACAAAGGTATTCCACTCTGCATTCTTGCATCTCCTCTTATTAGAGTTTGATGGATTACAGCCTTGCTTTACATGTTTGGGATCTGAGAGGGAACTATGCAGGTGTGAACATTGACAAGGTGGAGGAAAAGAGCTGTCCCAGTTCAACATTAGTTAGAGATCAGTTCAAAAGGAGGTTCAGCTCCACCTGAGAAGTTGCCTCAAGGCTAAGACAACAAGGGGTCTGCCAGCTCAACATGTGATCAAGATGAAAGATAACCTTTTTTTGAGGGGAGATTCAAATGGAATTCCTTTGCATTTGCAGGTGTACTCGTGAACCTGGCAATCAAAGCCAGAACTTTTTTGAACAAAGCAGCTGCAAAAAAGAAAAATAGTGTAGATGTGTTTGCTTTGTGCACTGACATTGGTAAGGATCATGACATTAGCACATGTCTGAATTCTGATCGGATGAGATCATGGAGACTTAAGCTTGCCTCTATTCTTGTTGCCCATCTTGCCCAACTGGGTTTTGTTCAAGGAGCCTTATGCTATCCATTTGCAGAATGCATCTACACATTGTCAGTGAGCCATGTTTCCAGTCTTTTCATGACTGATTCTGTGGAAAGGAGACTGCCAGTATCAAACCGAATTCCAACCCCACAACTTTGAACCTGTAAGCACTAGACTCACGATTTGATTGAACGTCTAGTGGCTGGGACTTGAAAGGCTAGAGCAGGGCAAGCTAGGGAGACTTTTTAAGCAGGTATGCAGTAAGAGTTCAACACAACACTACATTACCGATCAAGCTGCTGTCAGTAGTGTGGCAAACGAGGCATTGGAAGCAAGTGATTGGGTTGCAGAAGCCTGATGGACCAGGACCAGAGCTCATCATCACAGCTTGCCTGATACTGGTCAGTTTGTTTCAGGAATCTACCAGAAAATCACATCACATGTGTCACTGTGGCATCATCTCTCATAGATATACCAAGAAATCAATAGTTGGTAACCTACCTCAAAGAATTTTCCCCTACTAAGATTCATGTGGTTCTGATCCGCTTTACTGAACTTGGAGAAAACACTTAAGCTCTGGAGGTTTTGCATGCGCTGTTGCAGCTTCTTAGACAAATCGAATGAGAATTTGTACCTTATTGTTGACATGACAACTTGCCACTCATGGTTATGATATGGTGAGACTAGTCTCATATTTTGGGCATCCAAGGATGATTGTTACTACAGGAAATTGATGAGTCAGACCCCTGCATTTCCAAGTGGTTCCAACACTCACCATGCTTTCAACATTCCAGCAAGTTTTGTATTCCTCCACCTTAAAAACTTCTGGAGAAGTTTGCTGCATTTTTGCTCTGTACAACCTGCAAGCCATGAACTCTCTTTCTCACTCTTTCAATCTCTCTCCCCTCAACACATGCAGCACAGGTAAGGATGCTAACCTTTCGAGCTCAATCTATATGCAAGACACTTGTGGGTAATTGTGCCTCAAAGGCACATCTATTTGCTAAAACCAGCTATTGGAGTCGCACCTCAACTGGGAGTTCAAACATGAGGGATTTGTGCTAAAAGTTGTATATGATTACAATCATGACAATTGCTGATTTGTGGTTTGTTTAAGAGAGAGTGAACCACAAACTGCTGAATTCCTACAATTTTTCATTTGTAACTTTCATGAGCTATTGCAATTTGTCCCTGGAAATTGTGGTGCCCCACACTACTTATTATCAGCTACTTTTGATGTGTGCATAAATTTTTGTCATATGTAAGGTTGGTGACTGAATTGAACCCAACAAATTTCTTCCTTTTGTATGATGTCCAATTCTCTCTGCATTGGCAAAAGCACCAACAAATTCAAAATTTTGAGATCTATATGGGTGCATTCACACTCCCTATTGGAAATGTTTCCTTCACAATTTTTCTAAAAAATTCAATCAGAATATACATAATTCTTAGAAATTGTGTCAAAATGTGCCTTCCACTTATTTGTTCCAGTTGAATCAAAGCTTCTTCTTTTGTAATTTGGGTTTGTTTTGCATCCAAGGAAAAAAATAAGATTGGATTCTTTCAAGCTCCCTATCTTTGAATTTTTTTCATTTCTTCCATTAGTTTAGACCTGTGAAATTCGATTTTGATTTCACATCTTTTTGGTTCATTTTTTTTTGGGGGGGGCGGGTGCATTTTGGAAATTTACCTTTAGCTTGGGCAGAACCCCCTGTAGTTTCTGAATCTTAGGCCTGCTTTACACTATGAGCCAGGGCCAATGTTCGACCCAAAATCCAGCATGCCTATTGGTGCAAAAGTTGAAATCAGCCCCAAGGGCTTTCCAGTAGGAGTTAAGGCTGAATATTTTTTTTTTAAACTTTCAATCTGCCCCAAGTACAACTAAATGCTGAACTTTATGGCGTTGCATTTGGTTCCAAGGCTGGAAAAAGGATACCATCAAATTTGGGAGGCCAAAATTTGCAACCCTTGGGGCCTGATGTCAATGTTGTAGCATTTATTAGTAAACTTGGGGCCAATTTGCAAACCAAAAATGCTCAAAGTAGGCCCCAAGGTTTTTTGGCCCTGACACCTAGTGTAGAGCGGGCTTTAAAATACTTTGTGAATTTGATAAACTGTGAAAATCTGGGAAAAACAAAAGGAAATTACTTGAAATATGCCCAAGAATCCCACTGCATTAAGACCTGCTTGTTTTGTAGTGTATTTGCAGATATGCTTACAGAGCCTAAAAGGCCCGTGGGCAGGCATTTCAAAAAACAGAATGCCCAATGCCCGTCTTTTGGAAGGGCCGCTCCCATTTATTTTGGTAAAAAAATAAAAAACTAATAAGACTAGCACAGGTCTTCACGCTATGTAAAAGCCTGAGGGGGCGGGCTTTACTCGATTCGGCCCTGCACTGAACTCCAAGGGCCTCCACAAGGGGGTCCTTATTCCAGTAAAGCCTGCCCCCTCAGGCTTTACAGTACACAAAAGTAGCATCCCCAAAAAAACAAAAACAAACCCCCCAACAGCTAGTGATTAAACGAGGATGGAAAAATACATTTTTGTATTCAGCCCCAAAAGAATCTAAAAATGTACTACCCTGACCCCAAGTCGTATAGAAAAGCACAACCCTAATTTATTTTTTTAGTTTTAATAATGAAAAAAGTGTAAGAAGCAAACAAAAAGCAAGAAATTGCAGTCTGTAAGTCGTCATGAGAAATTTCATTTATTTATTTATTTATTTATTTATGTAATTAGATTCTTGTAATTTGTTTTGGTTTTCAAAAGAGAATTTTTTTTAAAAAATTGCCTTCCTACTTTCAGAACAGTGGGAAACCAATGGAATTCAGCTTCCAGTACACCTCCTATGATGAGGCGCCACGTGCCATGTCGGTTTTTTGTCCAAAACTTGTTTGTCCATGTCATAAAAGGTGTTAGAACAGGACCGTTTTGGTTCTTTCAATCCAGCGGTCCGGATCGCCTGCCACTTGATAATTGATCCCTCTTCACCGTTGGATGCGATACAGGGTGTGCCGACGTTTTCGCACGGTGCACGGAATCTGAGTACCAATCCTTTTGTCTGGTTGCAAATCATTTCTTTTCACTTTTCACCATTTTAAAAAAAAGGTAAAAACTGGACCTTCCAACGTAAAAAGTAAAAACTTGTGTGTGTGTGTGTGTGTGTGTGTGGGCTGTGTTTAGGGAATAAGTGAAATTAGGGTTTCTAAAACTCCTTCCCATGGAGAAGGAAAACAGTAGTCTATCATTATACATTTATACATTCAAAAGAATAACCACTGCATTTATTATTTATTATTTTAAAATTATTTTAAATTAAATTAAATTAAATTAAATTAAATTAATTGTTACTCACCAAACATATTAGTTATGTATATTTACTAGCCTACTTTTGTAGTATTAGCTTTGTGTATTAGCTTTGTACAAGTTTTGTATTCTACCTAGAGCAAATATTTTATGGACATAGCTACTTGTGTGAAACCCTATCATTGTACATGTATTTTATTTATCTTTTCCAATTAAAATATCGCACCACAACACTTTATACCTCCTTCCCATTGACAGTGGGTGGTAATGCTCTGTTGCTGATTGTACTAGGTATTCATGATGGTTTGACAGGATTTTTCTTTGTACTTTTTAGTTTTGTAGGATCATTGCTCTCGTTCTTCACTAACATTCTGGTTTGCAAGATTGTTGGTATCTCGTGTAGTCATTGTGATTTGCATATTGTTGTTTTCAAATTTCAAACTTCTCTTCTTCTTTTTTCGATGTGGTTTGCAAGTTCAAACTTTATTCAATTTCCTTTGTGGTTAGCAAGTTTTTTGAAGTATAACGTAGTTTTTTTTTGTTACAATTGCTTATTTGCAATTGTTCATTGTCATTCACTCTTTTTTTTTAAATTGAAATTTTTGAAGTCATTCATTTTCAATTGTTATTGTCAATAAATCCTTGATATTGTCCCTTTGATTTTTCTTAAAGTTGTTTCCTCTCACTCACTTGTTCTTAACAAATTTTTGATGTCATAGTTTTGATTTTTTCCAAAATTGTCATCCTCAATTGTTGTTGTCCACAAATATTTGATGTTGCAACTCAAAAACATTATGTCACAACTTTTACTTGAGCTTTGATTTTTAATTCATGTTGTCAATTATTTGCAAAATGGAAACTACAAGTAAGATTCTTGAATTCTTGTTCTTGTTTGTTTTTAATCGAGCTTGAATTTTTGTCATCATTTTTATTCATTTGATTTGTTATGTTTGTTTTTTGTTTGACATTGTTGTTGAAGGGCAAGTGCAACATGAATTTTCTTTGAAACTTGTTTTATGGACACATTGCATTTGCATGTTGCAAATGCATGAAAAACTTTGTGTTTTGTTTTGAAATATATTCCAATGCCATCCTTTGTAAATTTTTAACAACATTGCAACGACATTGAAGAGTAGAATTTCTTGTCAAATTTTACTGAACTTTTTTGGTTTTCATTAATATCAAATATCCTTCATTGCGAGTCATTATGCAACAAAAAACTCCAAAAATTAAGTAAAAACATGAGTGATGACATGACTTTCTCATTAATTGATGACATAGTATGTTAATTCTAAATGAATTTAACATTTAAAATAACTCAAAAATTTGTTTGTCAATTGATTGACAAACTTTAAACCTCTTTTGGAGAAGAAATACACAACATATATGTCCACAATACCTATTGACATTTGCATTACATGTTCCCTTATACAAGCATCCAAGTACAAACTCACACATGGAGATAAATACTTTCAATGTAGTGAGTTGTTTGTCATAGGAATGTTTAAATTCATTTGGTCCTACAAGAATATGTTATATGATTTAGATGTTTTGATCTAAAATCAACTACTCAAAAGGAAAGAATTTTGTGCAAATGATAACAGAATTTAATGAATCCTTCTAATAGATCATGGTGTCGTCACTATCATTCAAACCCACATGCAAAAACTAAAAGGAGAATTTGCAATTGACTATTTTCATTGCAATTTAGTTGAAACTTCAATCAAAACTTTAAAATAAAGTTGTAATTCTTGTTATCAACTTTAATCCAAATTGGAAAGAAAAGTTGTAAACTTGTTTCATACAATTGGTACTAAAGTTGTATCATCTTCCCCATCTAATGACTCTACATTAAAGTTCAATAGTGGAGGCATGAAGTTTTTGTCACAATCTACAATGAAAACACGGTACATGGTAATGTTAATATTTGATAAAACACTAACCATTTTCTAATTTGTGTAGTGAAATTTTTTATTTCTATGTTTCATGTACTATTTTATGTTTTATGAATGCCCATGAATATTGTTGTGATGGTTTTTGAATTCCGTTAGATGCCAAGTTCAAATGATCCATGGCTTTGACCATGGCTTTGTACATCTTGTTCATTGCTTCAATTACAAATGAAAAACAATTGGAGTTTTTTTTTAAAACTTTGATGTTACAAAGTGTGATTGGAATTGTTGGGAATATTTCAATTACATGTTTTGAAAAATTGATGAACTATAAGTTGTAGTGTAAATTAATTTCTAAAACATGATCAAAGTTCATTGTGCATGAACCCACACTGATGCATTTCTTTGCCTATTGTTTAGCATTCGTTCATTTTGAATGTAACCATGAGTTAAAAAATCTTACATGAATGAATGTTGTGGTTGCACATTCAATCTTGCTCCCCTTGTGTATTGGATTTTAACACTAGTATGTAAAGTGATTCTTTTGCACATCAAAGTGCAAATCCCTAATGTTTGATGTGGCACAAAACATTCACATTTTCTTTTCCCTAAAAGGTTTTAATTACCATGTATTGTTTCAATAGATGATGTTTGTCATGTTCATTAATGATCCATCAATTCCCCAAAAGAATTGTGGTGGCCAATACTCTTGTGATAATATGTTTTTTTTGTATTCAAAATTCAAATTGTTCCACTTATCCTTGCACATCTTGCCATTCCTCACCATGGGTGCACATGTTGATAATCTTCTAGAGTTTGTTTGCAATTTTGGTTCACTCTTGTGTGGTAGGAATCATGTGTGTTTTAGGATTTTCAAGATCCTTTTCAACAACATAATTGTCATCATTGCATTTAATGACTACTAAAACTTTACATTGTTCTTAATTCTCATGCCACTAATAAGCCATATTGCCATTACTAGATCCTACATTTGTATCTCTTCTCAATCCTTTATCCTTTCTTGTTGAATTGGTTGCATCCATGATAAATTTTTGTGTGTGATATTGTATTAGTATTGTGATTAAAAAACATTGTATTATAGGTTTATGAAGAAAAAGTTAAGCACAAATTTAGCCTATCTTCAACACCTTGTCCTAGGCCACTCCCTTTATCCCCCTTGATTATCAAAAGGGGGAGTCACAAATTCTTGACCAATTCCCACCACCTCTACCCTCTAATTTCTTATTTAATTAATCTATAAATTTTCCTATCCATTCCCTTATCCAACAACCCTTCCAGAGGGCATGGCTTGACTATGTTCAAACCCTAGTAAAATCCTCCTCTCCTCTTTGTTTCTTTTTTTAATATTTTTTATTGTTTGTTATGGAAGACTATCCTACTTCTTTTAACCACTTCCTTTTTTAATATTTTCCCCTATTTGCTATAGACAACTATCATACTTTTCTACCATTCCCTTCTCCTTGCATTTAACCAACTACAACCTTAAATCGAATTAGCTTCATGCAAACATCTTTAGACCAAAAGTACAACAAGCCTTTACCAACAAAACAAGTGCCACACCTCCAAGAAATGGTTATAATCTAGTTTTGGTTCAATCATCAAGTCTTCCATTCCTTCCTTTTCATTAAACCCTAAAACCATCTCTACATTATTTTCCTTCACTACACACTTCCTCCCAACCACCTATATCTCTAGAAATTTGTACCACATCCCACAAACAATCTTGTTCTCTATTTTCCTCTGTTGGACAACCTAAGTTCTAGTTATTCTTGGTCTTGTTACATAAGAGGGCACATTCTTACCTTTGTTCCTAGGTCTCACATCAACAACCCCAAACTTCTTCATCTTTTCTACTCCCAATTTCTCACTTTAGCAAAAGCCTAAATACCTTTTCTTGACCTCCACTAGCCACCTCCTAATCACCATATTCATGAGTTCCTCCCCCCACACTTGCATTGCCCACAACCATGACCACTTGAAGATCTTATCTTCATTCACCAAGACACATGTTGACTTGACCAGGCCTTGAAAAGTTGGTTGTTTCATGATGTTGTAACCTCCCACATTCAACTATCTCACCTTCTCATGATATGCCAAGATTTCTTGCTCTTCCTTACAACTATCATCGTTACTCCCTCTTTTTCACAACCCCTTCATGCCCCATTCATCACTCAAGAAAAAGAAGTTAGCAACAAGTTCCTTGCTTTTCAGCTCTGTGGAAGCACCACTAGTACTATCTTGCCCTAACCCTAATTGCTATCAGCTTTTAAGAAACATCTTTCACCCTATTTGTACCCCCTTCTCCAAAAAGTTAGCTAGTTTCAAACAAGGATAAAAAAATCCAACCTTGTCTTAATCCAACCAACCTATTCCCCCCCTTATTTTAACTAAGCTAGTTCCCTTCAAGCCCTATTGGGATAAAGACATATGTCTTAATTTAATACCTTTAGGCTTAAAGTTAACCCCAAAATTTCCTTAGCCATCCTACCCTTTCCTAATCAAAATTAAGTTAGGCTAATTTGAGCCGAACAACAAATGACGTTGTGGGCGCAGGATTTTGAACTTCGTGAAGCTTCAAAAGTTGCAAATGATCATAAACTCACAAATATTCATGACACATGCTTTAAACACTTCAAGAAAACGAAAATTCTTTGGATATTTCAAGAAGATGAAAATTAAAGATAGAAATAAACATGGAACTTACATGAAAAGTAGGAATTCAATGAAGGGATTGAAATTTTACAATATGCGATTAGAGACTAATAACTTAGTGCTAATGATAGTTTTAAGAATCTACAAATTTTGTAAATTTCAAACAATAATAAATAGTTTAGCATCAAACACCATCAAAAGCATTAATGATTGAAATAATGAACCATGTCATATAGCTGGTAGTTTACTTATCAACTATCGATCAACATTTATGTATTATGAAAACTTGTAGTTTGTAGTTTTGATATTATTGACCCTATTACAACTATGTGTGACCTAGGGAGGTTAATTTCAATTTTTGAAAATGACATGCAAAAGAACATATAATGTAACTCAATAAAAAGAATTAGAATTCACTTTAATGCAAATAGAGTGTCAAGAATTAGATTATTAGATTATGATTATTATATCGAAAATATTTTCATTTTAATAAAATATGTCTTTAAATACTCTATTATTCCATATCATGCAAAACATACTCTTTTATCACATGTGCTTCATAAATTATATAAAAATAATCTATGAGAATGTGCAAACAATTCATTGAATTATTGTGGGACATTTATGTCTTGATAACCTTGCCTTTCTTGTTAGTGCTTTCAAGTTTTTTTAAAGATTGTTGGAAATGTTAATTATTGTCAAAATTAACTTTAATTATTGAAATTGAAAAATGAAAAATTAAATTATTTAGTTTAATATAAATAAGAACATCGTAGGAATGAAAAACTATTTCGGACTGAAAATAATATCAATTTAATTTGAAAATCCAAATGGTGTGTATTATTAACACAATATATGTTTAAAGTCAAAGGGTTTCTGATACAATGTTCAGTACTTATAAAGTTACTTATAAAGTTAAAATTTAAATGTAAGGATAAGATTCTCTAACAATTAAGTTCATAATTCTTTTTTCAAAGAAACATTACAAATGTGAACTCATAATAGACATTTGTTCAATTGGAGTTAGGGTTAAATTTATTAGTTTATGACTTTATCCAACATTGAAGTTGTAGGTCTAAAAGTTATAGGTTTGTGTTTTCTGGGGACTTAAAGTGATGAATCAATTCATGGTCCATTTAAAAAATGAAAAAAAGAATGGATTCAAAAATCTCTGAATTTATCGCATTGAATGGTTAATATTAATCAACCAAATGAAGAATTAAAATTTAGCTTAATTTTGTTCAGCTAATTTCTATGAAAATATAACCAATCAGGATGTTTGAAATAGAATCATTGGGAATTGTGAAAAAAAATCCAAAAGAAATCATGAAATTAAGGGACAATTTGAGCTTTTGAAAATGGAAAAACCATGGCAACATGTAAAGTGCTTTACGCGAGTATGGACCAAAATATATAAATGGTGTAAATTACCTTCCATCATTAATTTTACTTTCTTTCTTCAAATTTTTATTTCGTCCCTTTCAAGTAGAAAAGAGGTTCAACTTGAAATATTTTGGTTCCAAAAGTTCAATGCTCTTGAAATTGCAATTACACAATAAATCCAATAAGACATGTAACTTAGGCACCAAACTCCAAATAAATATATTTCTACCTGTTTTGGTGTCAATTTTGCATCCAATTCTTTAGGACTTTTCCTAAGTGTGTAGAAATCATATCTGTTGGTTCCACTTTTGGTTTTGCCAGTTCCAATTGTGATGTGAATCAGCTCTTGGGAACACTCTATCTAGTCATGTTAATTGATGATGGGGGAACTTAGTAGAACCCATTACACCTTAGGAAATCCAATCCATCTCATCCCACCAGGCATGATTGTTCCCAAGTGGGTACAGGCCTGGGCGGGCCCCTTCCATATTACATTCATGTTTAGTCCATTTTCTTGCCAATTATCTAACAAGATTATGACAACAGCCTTAAGTTATCTATTCATAGCTCACATACAACTCACCCCTCACAAGCAACTCATCAAATAGGCTAGTAAATCCTTTTTTTGATGACACATGTAACATTCTTATATGTCTTGCCCAACTTGGCTTTTATTAAGGCACCATGTTGACCTTAACAACAAAGCATTTGCCCGGGAATGCAAATGTTGTCTCATTAGTCAATCTATTAGTTGTTAACCAATTGTAGAGTTGGAAGCTTCGAACATGATTGAATGAAACTCTCATTAGCAAATCCGAAATCCAGTTTCCCCCCCCCCAATAGTAAGGAAATGGGGGGGGTGGGGGGATTCCGGATCTAAGCACTCCGTTGACACCAAGTTTTTAATTGTTTGTTTTGTATGTAGAGAGACCAGAGTGTGTTGGACCACCTCCGCCACATAAGAAAGGAAGATGTTGTGTAATGTGGAGTGGCTTATTGTGTATTTTAAGTACTAACTTGGCTTTTGCATTGTTTCTTGTTACTAGGTTTGGGTTGTTTAATTTTAGTCGAAGGTTTTGTGGTGTGCATAAATCTATTCTTTGTTCCTTAATATACCATTTTTAGTGTAGCTTTCCTTTTAATGTTGTTTTTGGGGGGCTTTTTTTTGGTTTTTTTCTCCATGGTCGGTGAGGTGGGAATGTGAAATGTGCCTAATTCATTGGTGGCATAACCTCAGCACGTGGCATGGGTGGAAACCTAAATTTTGAAGAGAAAAAGATGATTTTGGCCAATAATAAGAGGCTGAGAAATAAATTCTTCCCTAGCACTCACGTCCTTCCCTAGAAAAAGACAAATGGATTGTATGCTTTGCTGACACAAGGATGAGAAAGAGAGAGTGAGTGTGTGTGCTTTTCTTTCATACTTCCTCACCCCCCCCCCCCAAAACCCTCAAGCCTGTATGTGGCTAAGTTTCTCACTTGTTATCCATACCTTTATAGAAATGGGTCCCTTGTTTGTTGGGGGAGTTGTTTGGGTCCCTTTCCACTTGGGAGTTGGGAGTTGGAAGTTGGGTCATATTGTGATGCGCATGTTATGCATGACCTATCAATACGACCCCGATTGCGTGCAAATTGTCAATGAACCTCTAGGTGGGTGAGGATGAGTTTTTTCTTGAATGTGTGTCCATAACCCCTGAAAAATGCTGCATGGTGACTTGTGGTGGTACTCACGTTGCACGAGCATGCAGCTGATGCTTTGATTCCCTAACTTTAGGGAGTTTGATCAAAACATAAGGCACAAAGCCAAGCGAAAAATTGTTTCATGGATAAAAAAGACACATAGCCCTCAGATAAGTGGGACTTGAAAAAAATGATGTTCAATCATACACAATTGAAAATACTTCTTTAGGAAAGAAGAAGACAAAGTAATCACTCACCATGTCACCACTAGGGTCAATGTTTTCATTCCCAAACTACATGTAGTTTTTTTTTAAATTATTAAACACAAGGAGCAAAATCCAAGCCACAACCATATATGTACTATGGAAGAGGAAAACCCATCCTTTTCATAGTACATATATGTATAGGTTTAGGGTGGGAAATTTGATATTGTAAACACTACACCGTTTTAAGATGTGTCCCCAAAAAAGACAAGCATTACTTCAACCGAAGCAATGCTTGGCAACGCTCTCATGCCCATGCATAGACATCACGTGTGCATATCAACATTAGATGGGGTTTAGTGTTTTATTTCCATTGTTTGTGGGGGCTATAGATGGATGGATGGATGGATTGAAGGATAGATAGATGGATTGATTGTGTCAAGTTTCATGGCTGCAAAATTGGTGGCAACAATAAGACCACCAGTGCCAACGCCATACTCTCCGACTACGCCATACTCTCCGACTTGACACGACAAAAAAAACTTTCTGTAACACCACCTCACTCTTTTCAAGCGGTGGATGCCTCCCTTGTTTCTGAAGAACATACACTTGGTATCGACTACTACCCTGGACACCTGCCACTCTCCCCCCTCATCAAGGGTTGGCAAACCCTAAGGGAGTTGGGCTTTAGAGGAATGGGGCCCATGCTCAATTCCATGCATGGGCCCAATTCCCATAAAGCCGGCCCCAAGGGCTTTACAAGTCATAGAGATTGCCACGATTTCTTAATAAAAAAATCAGTGATACCCAGTGGGTACCCATTGAATACCCACCATGAATCACGGAAAATAAAGTAAAAATGCCAGCGGCCATTTCAAACAATGCAAAGCACACCTTCATGAGCCTTATGTTTTTTCAAAATGGCCCACGACATATAAAGTAGTGCAAGCCAACCTGCAACTACACTACCAAAAAAACCATGCATGCTTTATGCAATCTTACAAATTTCCTAGTGTATTTGTGAGGCACCTTAACATCGATGAAAATCCCTCTTAGAAAACAGGAAGGGATCTTACACCTACTCACTCCTTAAGGTTGGGAGTGAGCTTAAGTTGAAGTAACAACCTTGGGGACATTTCCTTTTGTTACTTTAAGTCACATAACAAAAATTCTGACCCTAAGCCTCATGATCTACACCTTGTTTTAGGTTCATGATCCTTTATGTCACACTTTTACAACTAGTGAAGCACCTCCAGGTGGGCCAAATTTGCAAAAATGGAGGGGTGGGTGCCCTTGTTGTATGCCCATATTCCACGAACATCCATGGCCCTCACCCATGGCCATCACCCATGGCCCCTCGAGCTTTACCATACTTGTCAATTTACACCTAAGAACTAAAAGCTTTGGGGTGTTGGTAGACTGGTTCATATGTTGTTGGTTCTATAGTATTGTACATTTATGCACAAAAACTGCAAATAAAAAAAGTATATTTGTGTGGCCATCATTCATAGCCACAAAGTAAGTTACCTAGTTCTTCGGATGAGGCCAGGCAAACAAAACCTTTCGAACTACTTGTACTTGGCCATTACCCTTCACTTCCCAAGAAGAAAAATAACCCTTGTGATCTTTGTTGTGTCATTCTTTTGTTCATTCGGTCATGGTTAAATTCACTCTTTTCCCCACGGAATAACTAGAGGGACTTGGGAGGTTACACTCACTAACCTCCCAAGTCGCTATACTTATTATATATTGTCATCTAGGGAAACCCAAAAAGCAAGCAAAAGTAGGTAACCTCAAATAAACCCCAAGTTTGTTATGAGAAAAGAATCCAACAAAATGGTCTTTAATTATTTCTTTACTTTCAGGCTTTTAGTTGTGGAACTAGTTCCATGTCCCACTCCAATAGAACCTTGGGTGAACCCAGAACTTTACACATACACCATGGTACCATGGTTAAAAGTAGAAACCAGGAAATTATTGGAGTTAAATATCCCATCCTAAGATTAAATCAAGATCTTAAACCATGGTAGATATGCCATCCTAAGATTAAATCAAGGTCTTAAACCATGATAAAATATCCCATCATATGACTAAATCAAGGTCTTAAACCATGATAAATATCCCAACCTAAGATTAAATCAAGGTCTTAAACCATGGTGAATATCCCATCCCCTTACTAAACCAAGGTCTTAAACCACAGTGAATATTTCATCCTATGAATAAATCAAGGTCTTAAACCATGGTAAATATCCCATCCTAAGACCAAATCAAGGTCTCATTAGAGTCCAAATTTAATATTTACTAGGTGAAATATGGCCTATAAAAGGTTTAAATATTTTCCTATTAAAAGGCCGCACTGAAGAAGAACTTGAAGGTAATAAGCCTACCAGTGTAGTAGGTGCTGGTTCACCCTGGCCATCCAATAGGGACCCCAAACCCAGAAAAACGGTTCCTATTAAAAAAACAGGGTTCTAACTTAACAGAAAAAATGGGAACCACAAAACAAAAAGGATGGTGGCAAAGTGCAAAGTCAAGGGGGAAAAAAAAAGGAAAAGAAAAGCAAAACACCCCCCCTCGAAGAGCGTGTCGAATTGCCGAGTCTTTGTCGCAGCACAGCAAAGCTCATCCTCGTGCGCCACAGCGCGCGCGTTGCACACAGAGAGAGACACAGAGAGAGAGACAGCGGATCAGGGCATCTGATCTGCAGTAAGTACACAAGTGGGACCTGTACACAAGGACCCTTTTCGGTGCAAGTTGCGTCAATGATTTTGCTGCCACCCACCAGCAGCAACAAAGCAAAGTGGTTGTTGTTGTCGTTGTTCTCTTCTTCTCGCTTTTTTATTTTGGGTCATTGAGGAGCTTACAGAACCCGACAAAACATCGTGCACTTCACAACTAGTATAGAACTTGCAGGGGATTGTGCCATCACCCTTCTTCTTCTTCTTCTTCTTCTTCTTGTTTCCCCCCCCCCTCCCCCTCTCTCTTTTCTTTCCCTTTTGTTTTTTTTTTTGGGTGTTTTCTTTCCTGGCTTGGAATATCAGGATTGTGTATTTTTTTTGTGGGTACTGTTTTGTATGTGTAGTGTCTCTGAGTCCTTGCGGTTTGTAAGCTCTTTGGACAAGACCCTTTTTCTGTATGTACTTGTGGGAGAAGAGAGAGAGAGAAGGAGAGAGAGTGTGAGAGAGAGTAAGTAAGTAAAAACCCTTATGGGTTGTGATGATGCATCAACACGAGGTTTTGATGACCCCCATGTACAGCGAACGGCACAGTTTCTTCGTCAGCTCAGGTGGGCTTGCTGGTAGATGGCGGAGAAGTCAGATGGCTGTTTTCCTGTGACACCCATCAAGCTTATTAGAGTGTCTTTCCATTGTTGTTGCCAAGAGGAGGAACAAAAGGGATTGTTAGAAGGGGGTTTTGGGCGTTTCTAGAGGTAGTTTGTGTTTGTAAATCGTTTGTTTCCGTCACGGTCGTGATGGGTTGTTGGGAAATAGTCTACAGAGGATCATCAAATAGGAGGAGGTCTGTGCTTCCTGGATTTTCGGAAAAGGACTCAGGATTTTTGGTGAGGAAGGTTTCGGGATGGCGACATTTTTGTGAATTGTGCAATTCCTGAGCTGTGAAGAAAAGCTTTTTGGAGGATTGATTCATGACCTAGTTTGTAGAATCAAAAGCAATGGCAAAAGCAAGTGAAGGGGATGTGGGGAGCTCGGATTCCATAGACAAGTATGCACCTTTTGTCGGACCTGTAGTTTTTGTTGCGTTGGGGTACATGGACCCGGGCAATTGGGCCACTGCCATTGAAGGTGGTTCCAGGTTCGGCTTCGAGTTGTTGTGGGTGGTGGTTCTGTCCAACATGATGGCGGTGCTTTTCCAAACCCTGGCCATTCGCCTTGAATTGGTCACTGGGAAGCGGCTTGCACAGGTTCATTCTTTTGCCCCTAGTATGTTCTTCTTCTCTCTTTCTGGGTTCCTCTCTTTCTCTGTGTTGAATGAAGCGGGCCATGGTGGTTTCAATCACAAAGGTTATATGACTATTGAATGCAGTGCATTCACATGTTTTGTCTTGTTCAGTACCTATCTGAAACATTTCCCACATGTCAAAGTCGTTCACAAGCTTTGGAAACTGAATTGCTGTGGTGGGATGTGTATCATGTGATGCAGATCTGCAGGGATGATTATCCACAACCAGTGTGCATTTCTCTGTGGGTGCTCTTTGAGCTATCCATTGTTGCCTTTGAATTCACAATGGTATGGACTCTTGTATATGGCCTTGAGTCCATCTGCTGTATTGAAGGGGTGAAGGATGAGAGCTACATATAATTGCTCACCATGTGGTTAGTATAGTTTGTGATTAGAGTGTGTGCATCATTGATGGGGAGAGCTTTGCCCAACTCCCATGTCATGCAGATTCTGTGTAAAAAGGCATATGGGATTAGAACATGCACATCATTCTGCCCTGTCTGTTTTCACACCTATTTTGGAATTCTCTGTCTGTCCATAAGCAGCAGTTTCTCTTTGTGTTTGAAGAAGAATTTGAAGAATACCCACCCAGCTGTTGCATTTTCCACCTCCATAAAGTTGGATTGTGCCTTAACTCCTTAAGATGTTCAGTGAGTTCCATAGAGATAGCTGAGGGGAATAAGAGAGTTAGAAACAAAGGCCTGATAATTGTACAAGGTCAGCAGTGGTGGGGGCTTGGTTCCATAATCCATTTTAGAATGGCAAGAGCAAGTTCCCACAATCCATGCACGAAATGCAAGAAGCATATGATGTAGCATTAGATTGTCATGCTGAGTGATGATGTGAAATTTGACCAAACTGACCACCGTGTTCTTGATTTTACAGGTTCTTGGGATGGCTACTGGCTTGAACTTGCTCCTGGGGATCCCAATACTTCCTGGTGTCTTTTTGTTGGTGTTTGATACGATGGTTTTTCAAGTGGTTTTACCTCTTCTGGTAAATTGAATATTCAACTTCCTTTTGGATTTGTGCCACTGAGAAATTACATGGGTGGTGGGGCACTCTGCAACGTTGTGGAGGCACTCAGCACAAGTACTGGCTGGCACTCTGTGGTTCCAAATCATCTATAGTAACAGTAGGAGCCTGTTGGTTCCTAAAATTGGACCATGGTTAACAAAAATGCCCCATAATCGTACACAGTCTGACTTAGCTGTTTGGTAGGTGACAAATATCCCTTGTCTGCACTCTGATTTTGGGTTGAACTTTTGTGGGTTGTTTCAGGGAGTGCAAAGTGTGGAGGTCCTAACTCGAACAGTTGTAGGTGTGATTATGGTGTGCTTTGGGTTGGATGCACTGCTTGGCCAGCCAAATGCAGTGTTACTTGCTGGTGGGATGTGGCCAAATATCCGGGGAGAGACACTGTACACTGCAATGGCATTGGTTGGGGCTAATGTCATGCCTCGCAGATTTTATCTTTACTCACCTCTTGCCAAGGTATTGTCATGGGATGATGGCCTCCACATGGAGTTTTCACATGAATCCAAAGCTGATATTGCAAATCCCTTCAAATTTGAGCATTGTGCATTTAGTCCTCATATAACTGAAGTGTTGGCATTTGGGTTGTGGTTCTTTTACTGAGCAGAGGCAAATCACAGATGGAGGCCAGTCTGTTGAAGCTCAATGTGAAAAGAGTATGTGGGATGCAATTGGAGCTTTTGGGTTGGCAACAGTGGCAAATGTGGTGTTGTTAATTGTTTCGGCAACCAGTTTCTATAATGCTGGGTTGGTGGTCCTTACACTCCAGGATGCCCATGCACTTGTTGAGCAGGTATAGTTGAGGCCCCTGTTTTGTTTCTTGTTGAATGTTATATGCGACAGCTTGAATGTAGCTTGAAGGTGAGAGATCACTGGGGGAACTTTGACAAAGTGGATGGTTTAGGGTCAGAGTGGTTTGGTGGTCATATGGAATGGAGAATTTCAGTTCTCATTCATATGTTTTTTCTTTGTATGTTGGTCTTGCCTGAGAAGTTGCCTTGGTTTCAGGCAGTGCTCATGGGTAAGAGGTTTACATGGCATGCAAGTCCATGTTGATGGTGAAAGGAATAGTTTTGAGTTCTTACAGGGTTTTCGGTATTGCTGTGTAGGTCTTCAGCAAATCAATTGCACCAGCAGTGTTTGGGTTGGCTATGCTTTGTGTGGGACAAATGTCAACACACACTGGGTCCTTGGCAGGACAGGCAGCCCTTGAGGGCTTTTTAGATACTAAGATACAGCCCTGGATTCATCAGTCAGCAGTGAGGATGGCTGCAATACTTCCCACTGCTTTCTTTGCCTGGCGTTATGGAAATGAAGGTCTATACCAATTACTGGTATTTGCACAGGTGATTTTAGCCCTGTTGCTTCCCTTCACAGCACTTCCTCTTATCAAAGCATCTGCTTCAGAGGCACACATGGGTTCATTTAGAATGTCACTGCCAGTTGAGGCTCTGGCATGGGTCTCTGTTGCCATGGTCGTTGTTGCCGACATCTGGCTGGTATTTGATGTGGTTCTTCAAGAAATTGACGAGTTTGCTGGCTTTGCTGCGCACCTGGAACATCTGCTGGGGACAGATTCATTCAGCAATTATGGAGGGGAGACTGTAAATGCAACTGTATTTGCATTGGCACTAGTAGGGGTTATTCTGTGTATTGGGTTCTTGGTTTGGTTGGTCGTGACACCTCTGCGGGTTGACCGGGAAGCAATGGAGAGGAAGTGGGTTGAAGAGTACGAACGGTTTGAGAGGAATGAAGTTGCTGAGAGGCTCCGGATAGGGGCTCCCATACACTATGAGCTGAGTGATCCTAAGTTCATGATTGAACTGTCAAAAACAAATGGAATAAATCAAGAAAGAGAAGATCTGTCTGCTTGGAAAGTACCATCAATGAAGACATCTACATACAGCCTTCCTGAAGAAAGTGGCTCCAAAATTCGGGAGCTTCTGCGATCAC
This sequence comes from Sphagnum contortum, assembly GCA_963920785.1. Classification (NCBI taxonomy): domain Eukaryota; kingdom Viridiplantae; phylum Streptophyta; class Sphagnopsida; order Sphagnales; family Sphagnaceae; genus Sphagnum; species Sphagnum contortum. The sequence goes on along the minus strand of OY987276.1, from coordinate 7,503,098 downwards.
CTGATCTTCTCCAAGTCCTTGAACTAGTGACACAAACTGAGGGCATGAAAGCAGCAGATCCTCGAAGGATGCCTGAAATTTCTAGAACTTTTGAGGACTTGGCGCTTGTGGAGGTTTTGAAACCTTCTGAGGAATCTAGAGCCACTATGGATGAAATCCCACCCAAGATTGTAGAAACCTCACAAGATCTAAGATTTGGTGAAAACTTAGGGGACCACCCAGATGATACAGAAATCTTCAAGGTACTGGAAGTAGTTCCCCATGACCTTGATCGCATGGATTCACTAGACAGTTCATCTGCTATTGTGGAAGATGACATCTTGGCGGACCTAGACTCCGCTGAGGATGTTGTAACTCTCCCTGAACCAGAATCCCAGGTTTTAGAAGATGCAGAGCTGGAAAGGTTGGTAAACTCTTCAGGCTCCATTTCTGCTGATGACTCCAAATGTGCAGATTTACCAGCTGAAGTAACATTAACAACAAAAACAGGAATGGTGCCAATGCCACCCTGCGCTGAGCTGCCTGCAGGTGATGTGGGGTCTGCAGATGATTTGGGGTGCATGGGTTTGAAAAAAGCAGAGTCTCAGGTGGATACTGAGCTGCTGGAGAAAGATGACGATGAGGTTGATGGCTGGGAAAATCCTGAGCATGGAGGTTTGGTGGTTGACACAATGGTAACAGGAAGCCTTGGTGCCAATTTCGGTTCCATTGCACATGACAGTTCCTCTTCCATCAGGAGTGTGGGAGGTAGGACTGAGACCACTGAAGAAATTGTGTGCAGGAGTGGAAGTGGAAGCCTCTCCCGTATTTCAGGACTTGGACGTGCAGCTCGTCGACAGTTTGCAGCCATTCTTGATAATTTTTGGAGCAGATTGTTTGACTTGCATGGGCAGCCTGTAAAAGGGCATGCCACTGCAACCAGTGGCAGGATGACTGGTGGTGGAGCAGTAGGACAAGGACCACCTATCCAGCAGCAGGTGGATCATGGTTCACTGCCAGTGCAGTCAGGCTCCATAGACACCTATGACAGGGATAACTATGGCTTGTTCTTGAAACCAAAATGGGGCCTGCCGAAAAAGGGTAGTCTCAGCGACCAAGTGGGCCAGATGGATGCCTACATGAGAGCACACTCTCATGCAGCAGCCTCAACTTCGTTGCACTTTCCTGGACACTCACATGACTACTCTGGCAGATCAGAGAACCTCTCTCCATATACCAGTGAGCGGCAATACTCAAGCCTGCATTTTCCTTTGTATCCAGAAGAAACAGAGAAGCAACCTGCCACAATACATGGTTACCGATCTCCCTCATTTCTAGGTCGCACTGTCACAACAAGCCCTGCACACATGGATATGCATGCATTCAGGTCAGCACGCACCCTATCAGGTCAAGCTCGTCCACAGCAACCTCTAGGCATTGGGGTGGAAAGAGAGAATGACAATTACCAGTTGTATGGCCATAGTCTTCAAAGTGATAGTAGAATCTCTTTGCAGGATACAATTCAATCGCTGCGCTCATCTCAGCAGATTGTTGATTCACTGGGTGGAAGGATTCCAGTTCACTCCCAAGTAAGTGACCACTTGGTTTTTGAAGAAGGGTATGGGGGACAGCCAGATTCAGGTCCTAGATCTTGGGACTCATTGCTGACACGTGCAGCTCTGGGTCGTCTAGCATACCGAGCAACCGGAGAACTGGACATACCCACTGGTTTTGCTCATTCTCCTATCACAAGAGGAGCAGGACACGGTGACCGAGCTCCTCTTTCTTTTGATCAAATCTCCCCTTCTCAATCTTGTAGAGATGGGTTTTCCATTCAGTCAGGGCATCTGGAAAATCAGTCCTCCTTGTGGTCAAGGGAACCCTCTGAGCAGCTCTTTGGTGCTCTCGATGGGAGTCTTGGTAGGGTTAAGGGTGGTAGTGTCCAAGCCTCAGGACAGAATGGGAATGTTGATCGGTTCACAACAGCAATTGGCCCAGAAGGCATCACCAACACTGCCACTAGTCCTGTTAATGGAGTGGATTTTGAGCTTGAAGTGATGGAGAGTCTCCGTTTGTGTCTCAGCAAGCTTCTGCAGTTGGAGGGCTCAGAGTGGCTCTTCCGATTGGACAATGGGTCAGATGAGGATCTAATTGCTACTGTTGCAGAGGCACAAAATTTGGCCCCAGAAGCAGAGGCCCATGATCGGAGTAGCAGTACAGAGCAGTGGCAAGTGCATGGTCATCCTGTGCCATCACTTTTCACCAGCAATGACCCACAAAGGATCTCATACTGCGGTGTTTTTTGCGTGTGGGGGAGTAACTTACTCGTTAGCTTTGGAGTATGGTGTATACATCGTGTGTTGGAGTTGTCTCTGATGGAAAGCCGTCCTGAGCTCTGGGGGAAGTATACTTATGTGTTGAATCGCCTTCAGGTATTTGCCCATATTAACATGTGATTGAGTAATTACACATAAGGCAGACCTGGATTGCTGAATTCTTCTTTATCTTTTACATCAGTTACAACACCCCAGGTACACCCCGTGTCTCTAGTCTCTACATCACATCTTCAAGAAGCACCTCACTAAATTGCATTGGGTTATATGTGACCAGGGCATTTTGGAACCAGCATTTTCAAAGCCACGTGTAGTACCATCACTTTGTAGCTGCTTTTCAGAACCAGGATCAACAGAGAACCTGGGGAAACAAGGACTGACTCTGAGTCGACAGAGGAGTTCCCGGGACTCTGGAGTTGGGGATCCTTACAGTCCTTCAGTAGGAGGTGGATTGAGTGATGCATACCCCTGGCCTTGGGGCCATGAGTCATCTAGCTTGAAAGGAAGGGGGGCTGATGCTACCATCTTCTTGGAGATGATCAAGGAGGTTGAGGCAGCAGTTGGCTCTCGTAAGGGTCGTACAGGAACAGCTGCAGGAGATGTTGCATTCCCGAAAGGAAAAGAAAACTTGGCATCAGTATTGAAGCGGTATAAGAGACGCTTGGCTAACAAGCCCCCTGGTTCTCTTGTTGCAGGGGGAGGGGGACGGAGAGGCAATGGATATGCCTAACCACCTTTTTTTGCAGTGCTCCTATATATGGTGCTGTTGCCCCCTTCTAGAAATTGTGGCCCTTCCCTAAAGTGTGTCCCAAGTTTATAGCCAGATGACAGAGGACTACCAAGTAAGATCAGTTGCGAAGTCTTTCTTGAGTGCACTTGCTTTTTTGATGAGGTATCATTCTAATCAGGGCAGTCCATATGCTTGCGATGCTTCAGAGTTGCCTCAGTTTCTCAGCTACAAATGCAGGTGCGTCCTGCCTTGCTGGGTGTATAACCCAAAATGTAAGTTGTCATGGCAGTGCCATGACTGTGTTGGATAATGGCCTGTTTAGTCTCACCAGCACTAGCACCGTGCAAATCTGGTGATGTTAATTCTAGCTTCTGTCAGGCAGGGTCCTTCCATTACCAATGTCAAGAGACGAAGCTTGGTTGTGATGACATTATCAGGCTGGCTAAATGTTGGGCACTTTATTTTCTGTTTGGGCATATCCTAGGCAGGTCAAGAGAACCCTTTTCCATCACAGTCTGTCACTGTGTAAGATGTCTCAACAATAAGTGCCAGCCTGCAAACAAGCAGATCCTCTTGGGGAACTGCAAGTTATCATGTTTCTAAATGAGCAATTGCTTTTTCATTGATCTGTCCATACATGGCATATCTTTCAAGCTCTTTTATTGTTTGTGAAATTGATTTGTTTGACATGGTTGATTGGTTGACTGTCAGAAGTTTTTTACAGTATTGTATGAAGTGGCATTCTTGCTGCAGTTGGGAGTAGTGATGCTCAAGCTGTGGCTAGATTGTGATGGTCAATCTCTGATTGCTGACTTAGAATGTCTTCCAGTTGCTGTGGGCCTCATCTGGATTCAAAGTGATTGAAGATTTTGGGTGAAGCTATGATCCAGGAACCATGTTGGTTGCAGGGACAAGGTGGAGTAGGTGGATTTATATGATGCTCAGTTACAAAATTTTCAATCAACTGAGAATCGCTGAAGCATGTGGTTAAAGCTCAGATCTTCAGATTGATAACCCAAGCAATTGTCCCAAAGCAAACAACTACCAGCAGCCTTAAAGTAGAGCCTAGTTGGGAATCCCTTTCTCAAGTCATCGTTTTTCTTTCACTCTCTGAGGCCATTATCAATAGCCAGTTTTAAAGGTCCTTGAGGCTTTATGGTTCTAAAGTTTTCTTTGTTTCTCAGATGGTCAGTCTTATCATCCTTCTGAAGAACAAAGGCCACCCTCTAAAGGGTCTGTAAAAGAGGACTGGACGATTGCTCAATAATGGGAATTTTCTTTTGGAGTTTCAGAACTCAGAATCTGTGAAATGATTCTGTATAGAGTCTTGTAAGTGTGGAACTTTTTAAAGCTTGCTTAGTCCCTGTTTGTCTTTTTCCCTGCTGTCAGTTATTCTATGTTTTTTCTTCTTTTCCCCCCTCTGCTTGTCTTTATGTTTCTTCCCTTTCTGGGTTGTTAGTTGCAATCTAATATCATGGCTGAGTCCTCCCCTTGCTTCTAGACTTGCAACAGAAACTCAGTACCTAGGTTAGTAGTTACACTGGCCTACATGCACTGCAGGGAGCTGATGAAGTTAGTGGGGAAGTCGGGATACATAAGTTGCTATCATATAACTATCATGGTTTGTGAACAAGTAAGAGACTCTCACTTTTGTTCATACTGCTTGTTTCATTGATTCTTCATTTTAGTTCGTTCCTTATGTGTTGGTCCTCCCTCCTAGTTCTGAAAGTCCGAATCTGGAAGTCTTTCTTTGACTTCCAAGGAAACATTTAAACCTTGTTTTGGCTTTCTAATTTGTGAGCACAGAGATTTCTTGATTTTCATGAGAGTTATTTGTCTCCATGGGTTACTGTTAAGAGTTTTAGGTTTAAAAAAAAATGCTTCTCCTTGCTGAAGGCTGAAGAAAAGCAATAAAGGTTTAAAATCATGCAACCTGTTATGCAATAGCCCAAACATGCCATGTTGCAGCAACAACAAGCCCTAATTTAGGAGACTGTTTAAGTGCCAATCTCTCTCAGGAAGACAATGTAAAAAGAAACACCATAGCCAAAAACGAAATCGTTAATACTTGATTTGAAATTTGAGAAGCACTTGGAGATCCCACACTAAGGAGTGTTATATTTTTGACTTTTTGCAATCAGTGGTATATTTGTTCTAAGTTTCAAGATGAGAGACATCGAACTTGGAATCATATTTTTCCACATACCCAAGTTATGCAAACCTATCTACATATTTTCATGACTGATATTATAACCGCGTAGTGTATGATACACCATACATATCAATCCTTAATCTTGGAAATTTGTATGCAAAATTTTGTTTGTGGACTTCTTTGCTTCTTTGAAGAGAAAAGTTTGAGTCCAAATCCTTCCCTTTGTACATGCCAGGTATAAATAGGGTAAATAATTTACCCTAATATATTTTCCTACAATTAATATACTCTAATGAAGCTTGTATCCAGTGGTATGTAAATCTGAAAAATTGTGTTCTTTTAATAAACCTGGATTTATGTCAAAAATACCCATACCCAAAGTTGGATATGTTTTGGTATCTGAGTGAAAGCAATTAGGGTAATTATGACTTAAGCCCTAAACTTTGTTAATTCCATTACTTAGATGGGAACGATTCCTAAGCTTTTTATTCTTTTTTTTGGTTCACGATGAGCCATTTCGATTGGCCCATCAAAAATAAACAAATAAATAAGAACTTTGAAAGCTCTGCAAACTAGAAGTTTTTATGTAAAGATGTAGTGCCTTCCCTTTGGCCCACCTATATAGGTGAGAAGTTGAGAACTTTGGACAACCCATATGGATAAAATTAAGGAATCTTAATATATAGTTAAAATGCACATGTTAGTCAAAGATGGATCAAACACTTTGATTCTTACATTGTGACATTGTATTGAGCCTTTGATAATTGTCTTAAAATTTTCAAAATGTGAAATTTTATAATTTTTCATTCAATAAATAAAAAATACATCCCAATTTTTTTACCTGAAAAATGATTATATAGTAAAGGGATACCCAAGCCCTACTCATCACTAGAAAACTTAATTTTTGTATACCAAGACCCTAACCCGATGAAATTTTTGAATGCTAATATACTCTTCCTCGATGGATAAATAAATTGAAAAAAAACCATATGTCCTTCCCCAAGAAACATTTAAAACAACATACATGCACAATGCTGGTTTATACACAGGCAAGGGTTGTACCCACATGACAAATGAGCTCACCACCATGGGTAGCTAAGGAACTGGAACCCAAACAAGATCTGTTTCCTGACCACTTATCATCCATCCTTCATGGTGCATTGGTGGGTGCTGGGTCGTTCCCCTTGGTTTTGCCATGTTCTTGTTGGAGTCCACTGACAGGACAAAAAAGTTTCAACACCCAAAACTATGTTCAACATGTAAACTACCCACCTTACAAAATATGTGTAACAGGTCCTACCCTTTTCTTTCCTTGTTGGCTTATGAGGCAGCCTCCTGCCCCACCATCAACTACAAAAACAAAAGTAAAGAGAGAATCTAAGAAGGGGCCAACAGACAATACTAGTAATGCTCTTTTTACACTAGAGCCTGAAAGCCCATGACCATCATAATAGGAAACCTATGATTGAAACAACTGCTCTCTCAGGGTTGTTAAAGTTCACTTTACAGAAAGGTTGAAGGAACAATGAACTGAGGAAATGTAAATGGATAAAAAAATTAGCATTAAATGCACTATGAATAATGTTTCATGGTCTAATGGAGTTGGTGTTTGAGGTGGGCCTAACATCAACTCCATTAGATCATGAGCTCAAAAAACTTCTGATTGGTCATATTTTGATGGTCCAAATTATTTTTTATTAATAACTTTTTTTTAGACCCAGGTCAAGCATTCATTAAACCATGAGCCCAAAAAACCATGATTGGTCTACAAACTTTTTGTCATAATTTTTTCTCAATTTTGAAGGTGAGCACAAAGTTTGTTAGAGATGGTCCAAAAGAATTATGATTGATCAAGTTTTTAATATAACTTTTTCTCACAATTTTAAAATATTCTTTGAAAAAGGTGAGCGCAAAGTTCATTAGCCTATTGGCCAAAAAAGCCATGAATAGTTTTTTTTTTTCTTTCATATTTTTTTCTCTTCTATGATTCACGGTGATCCTACTTGCTGACATGCCAAAATGAAGAAAATGGAGAAAGAAAAACTTGGAAGGAAAGTGACAGAACCCCCATGCGGGGAGGGAGGCAGCAGCCCCATCAATCATTAATCAAAGGAAGAAAATACAGGGGGGGGGGGGGGGAAGTGCCACCGGATGGTGGCATTATCCGTCCCCATGATGCTCATGTGGAGCCATTCTTTTCTAAAGTTAAGTTCGATGCTAGCAAGAGTGTCCTGGTCCTTGGTGGGTCGCTGGGATCTAATGGCCTTCCAAGAGGCCATGCCGACCTCAACAGTGGCCACCCAGGCTTGAGTGAGGATCGCTTTGAGGGAGTACTTACCATCAAAGTGCTTTCTACATCTCTCAGTCCAGAGGCGATAGACAATGAAACTACGTAATATGTCTAAGGGCTATCTGGGGTAGGTGAAGCCGCCGGTGTGATAAGCAAGGAGCCCCGGGGGGTCATTTTCTTGTTCAATCGTCGCTTCGCCCAGGAGCGCGAAGGGCCACGTGATCACAAGATTGTGGGGGGCTTGCCATTCCGTCCAAATACACTTGTATGCTTCCCAGGCGCGTTGAGCCATGGGGCACTCCAAAAGGCAGTGCTGAGGTGATTCTTCCTTGTTGTCGTCGCATACTTTACAAAGTGAAGGAAAACCCATCGTTTGTAGCCAGGTCCCGACCAGGAGGCCTTTGTTGAGTATCAGCCAGATGAGTGTGCCCACCTTCCGTGGGCGCGCATTATGCCAGATTCTGGCCGTCAATTGGGCCGTAGAGGTGTTTATTAGGTTAAAGCTTTTGAGGAAGGTGGCCATGCTCGACGCTTGCGTGGATTTGCGGATGTTGGTGTATCCCCTTTTTGCCGAATACCCAAAAAAGGGGGCGTCGCCCAGGGGTGGGCTGGGCTGCCAGTGCCATTCCCCCGGATCCCAGGGAAGATTTTGGATGAAACCGATGTCGTAGATCCAGTAAAGGAGAGCCTTCTTTCCAGGTGCTGGGGGGTCCCTGGCAACCTTGAAAGTGGCCCTGGGGTTCTCCTGTGAGAGCACCCTTACTGGCTAATAATTAGCAGAAGTAATCCTGAGAACTTGATTGGTCATCAACTGGATGCGCCCACTAGGCGTGGTCCTTTGGAATTCAAGCACCGTGGCGGTTTCTCTTTCCTTGGCAAGGACAAGATAAACCCAGTCAAGTGGGCTTCCAGTTTGGGGGGCTGGATTGGCAATCCAGTCCCCAGTCCGCGTGTGGTCTTCGTGTTTGTCCGGGCGCTAGGGAATGCTGATCGTTATCAGTTCCCTGCATTCCCTGTTGGAAGGATGATAACTCATGCCTAGCCCTGTGAGGCTTTTCCACCCTCTAGTTGTTTCATTCCAGAAATCCTTGACTCGGGTGTGTCCGGCCTTCGTGAAGGAGGCTCCTTCTCTCAGGCCCCCTACACCAAGCGGGATGCCTTTCGAATTGAGGATGGAAGGATTACCAAAAATTGGTTGCCTGAGGATTTCGGCTAGAGAAGAAGGGTCTGATTTGCTCAGGCCGAACCTCACATTGAGCCATGCCTCTACTATGCTCTTCCACATTGAGCGATTGAGACACTTTAGTTTGGGTGCTGCGAATAGCCAGTTTAGGTCCGGGGTGGAGGGTCCCTTGCCGTGATGAGGGAATTTCGTCTGGCCGGCTTTGTGCCAGACTAGTTCCTTCCAAGGCTCTCCCCCTGGGGCTAATCCTCTTACCAATAGTTTTGCTAGCAGGGCCTCCGATTGGGACTTGGGGTCGGTGACCCCCAGCCCTCCTTGTGCTATTGGTAGCGCCAGGGTTTCCCATCTCACCTTGGCACGGGTGGGCGCCACCTTGCCTCCCCAGATAAAATTCTTGACGAGCCCCTTGACCTGGCTGCTCATCCTAGGATCCGGGTTCCAGCATGCAGCCAGGTACCAAATTGAAGCAAGGAGGACCTGGTTTGCAACCAGAATCCTCCCTGCCAAGGAGAGAGCGTTGCTGCTCCAAATGATGCGCTTGCTTTTGAGAGCAAGCATCACCGAGTCGAAATTTGCCTTTGGGGGCAAGTGGAATCCCACCTGTATCCCCAGGTATCTAGTGCCTTTCCCTTTCGGTATCCATTTTAAACCCACTTCATCACCCCACACCCAAGGTTTTCCCCTCTGGCTGGCCCAGATGGCCGCTAACTTCCCCCAGTTGATCCTGGCTCCCGACGCACGACAGAAGATCCTGAGCACCTCCTGTGCTCTATCAAGGTTTGCTGGTGATCCCTGTAAGTATAGTGTCGTGTCATCGGCAAAGGTCTGATCCCTTATCAGACCGCCTCTGGGGAGCGAGAGGCCTTCGACCCCATACTTGGGGTCTGCCAGCATGTACCCCAGGACATCTGTGGCGAGTATGAAGAGATAGGGAGCCAACGGGCACCCCTGTCTCACTGATCTCGAAAGCTGAAACACAGGGCCAAGGGCCCCGTTCATTTTGATGGCTGAGGTGGCTTCTCGATATAGTGAGGTGACCCAGTGCACCCAAGTTTGGCTGAACCCAAGCTGCTCTAGGGCCCTAAAGAGGAACCCCCATTCAATTCGATCAAAGGCTTTCTCAAAGTCTAGGAGGAGAAGCACCAGGTCCTGGTTGCTTTCTTCCGCCCAGCTGAGGCCCTCTTGGGCCATGAATACGTTATCCAAAATGCTCCGACCCTCCACAAAAGCGATATGGTTAGGCCTGATGATCTCATTGAGTTCTGATCAAAGCCTGCTTGCAAGGGTCTTCGCCAGGATTTTATAGAGGCTTCCCAGGAGGGTAATCGGCCTCCAGTTATTGAGTTTGGCCCTGTCCCCTGCTTTGGGTATGAGGGTAATGATCCCTTTGTTGATGAAGGTCGAAGTTGCGCCAATCTTGAGCATTGCCGAGCAGGCCTGCAGGAGCGTTGGGGCAATTTCTGCTTCGAATTCTTGGAAGAATTGATGAAGGAAAGTGATGAAGGAAAAGGAAAAGGAGAAATTCTAAACGAGTAGTAAAAAAAAACTTACATAGAATTAAAGTTTTAAATCAAAAATTTACATAAACTACTTAATTGTTTTGGCTTCATTATAATATGTTGGTACATCAATAAAGTCTATTTTCACTTTACATTACACTTCACAACCTTGGCCCACACATAAATGATTTCTGAATTTCCATGGGACGACGACCTTTGGATGTGTTTTGAGGGCTCCCGGGCCCAACATTTTCCTGGTCATGGTCCTTCACCATAGTGTTAAGAGGGCTTAATTTTCCCTTGTTGCTGCAGCTAGGAGCCCAGAGGTTTTCTAATGTGATGGGTGCACCATGCCATCGGCACATGATCCCAGGAGAAGGGATGATTATATGCAAGTGGGCCCTCTCCCATGTGTAAACACTCTTTCGATACCCAGAAAAGCCTATGAAAGAAAGGTGTTGTTCCCATAATTTTGAAAGAGTTGAACATCAGCCACAGGTTATGTTGTAGTGTCACCCCAGAAATCAGGAGTCTTAAATAGTAATTCTGATATGTTCAACACCACATTAGACTTCTTTTTTCCCAAAAGGTTCACATTCAACAAACCACTTTAAAATGTTGCAAACAACATATGTATAATGGGGCAAAAAATGTTGACCAATAGTTTTGGAAATAGAAATTTCATGCAGCCAATGGGAAGAAGGCTCAGCATGCACTCAAAATGCCTTGTTTTTTCTTCCTTTTAAACTTTGGGTGAGGTGTTACCAACATGTGTCCCTTCGAGGTCCTAATGTGTTCCCATCAGTTTCCCAATGTGCTCCCCAAGGGTGTTCTCAATAGCACCTCGCTTTAATCCCATATGTTTTGCCCAAAGTCCTCCCCCTCTCATCTATATAGTGGGTTCAAAGGCAGAAGCACTCCCTCTTTACATAGAATCTTCTATTTTGGGGAGCCTCCATAAGTTTCAACTTTTTGTTGTGATGGGCCAAACAAATTGGCTCATTGCAGAAAAACAAAGTTGGACTTGTGAGGCACCTTGGACTGATTCACATGAAACAGAATAAGTACCCCCAGTTTTTATATATGATGAACATGTACAAGGCTTTGATATTGGACATAATTATTAAATTATCTGGTGGAAAAGGGTAGGTGTTCCCTGGGAAAATCAAGGGCTTCCTGGTATGATACTATATCATGATTCTTATTTGCAAACAAATTGGAAAAAATGCTTAAATTGGTGGTCTGTGCCATGTTGGTTCCAAAGTCAAGCTGACACAATGATGAGTTTCTCTTTCTTGGAGGCCGGAACTTTGGATGCAGAACCCAACAGTTCATGATTGGTCACACTGCACACATCCTACCATTTCTCCAGCTCCTTTGTGGTATGTATAACAAATGAGACTCTTATAGTGGGACAAGCATGTTCAACACCCAGCTTATGTTCAACAAAATAGTTATATCCTACATTTACAACTTTGTGGATCATACCCATCTTTAGACTGGAGTTTCTTGAACTCTGTTGTGAGCCCAATGTTGGAATTAAGTGTGAAAACAGCTGAAGCTCCTATGGATTGGTAGGATTGATCTGTTAAGACTTTTCAATCCCAAAGAAAATCAAATGAAGGTGATTATTTGAAGATGGCTCTGCCTACTTATGTGCAGGGACTGGACTGATGCCAAGGATGTTGTTGTATAGGTGTCCATTGTAAGTTCTCAAGGAGAGTGAATCTTCCTTTGCAATTGACACAACCTTTACTTTGGTTTTGTCCTTTTTTGCATGTAAATCAACATCTCCCGTGTGAATGTGTGAATGTCCAACATGTTGAACAATGCTTGTATGTACAATGAACAACAGATCATTGGGAGATTTCACCATGGGCCTCAGTTGAAAATCAGGCCAAGACTCTTGACAGGTGGCTGGTGCTGAATCTCAATGGGCACATGAGCATGTTCATCAATTAACACCTGGGTTGTTCCAAATAGGGGCCACGTGAACCAGCACCCACCAGCACACCATGAAGGATGGATGGTAAGTGGTCAGGAAACAGTTTTCTGTTGGGTTCCAGTTCCCTCACTAACTATGGTGGTTAGCTCAGTTGCTTTTTTTTTTACTACCTACCTACTGACAACCCACAAGCAGGTTGTTAGTAGGTAGGTAGTAAAAACAGTCCTTACCTATATAGAAACCATCTACTTACCTAGAAGTTACCTATTTTCCTACCTATCTACCTATATATGAGACCTATTTCTTACATAATTAGTTACCAGGGTGAAACCATATACTAACTCAGTTGAGGTTCATCCACAACTGAGTAATAACAGGCATCCAGTGGATGGCGTGCTGGTGGTCGGTGGTTCACTGTGGCCCCAAATAGGTACAACAAATTCAAAAACCCATTCTGTGCAACATTTCTAACCTCCAGCTATGTCTATCTCTATGTTTAACAAACGTGGTATTCAAGCATGTCCCCAATTTACTGTGGTGGCGGAGTTGATGTCTCTCCTTGTTGGCATACTCTCTCAAAGGCCACAAAATTCAGCTATGGTAAGTGAAGCATTCACTAATAGGTATGATTGACTATGTCCCCACAATTCATGCCCCTTCCATTAGCCTAGTCCAAAAATAGTTACCAAAAGAATTATAAATAGAAATCCCACCCAGCCAATGGCACAAAAAATATGTTGATTCCTCAACATGCAATTATGTTAAACATGTCTAGCACCCAACTATGTTTAACTAGGAAGCTAGCTTCTCTTCTCTTCTGTGCAAACTTCTCGCCTGTGATTGGGTGCAAATATCTGCAATAGTTTATAGAAATGAAGTTCAAGGAAACTCACACATGTATGAGTTAGCATGTGTTATGTAGTATGGGGTCTAGGTCTAGACCCTGACACTTGGAGGGACAGTTTCTTTGGAATTACAAGGTCTGTAGCTTGGTGTCCCAGACCATGCCACCACACCGAGAACACCAATATAATATGGCCCAAATTGACTTGGACATGACAACCCTTAACTTGGTCCAAAAGGTAACCTTTTCCCACATCTAGCTTCTAGAGTTCCAACAATTTGTTTTAAAAGTTCAATCTATTTACTATATTGAACCTTCTATTTGAACATGACTCAAAACTACTTGGGAATGTCAAGCATTTCTAGGATACGAATGAGTCTCTAGAATAAGGCTGATAGGGCCCTTCACCACATGTGTAGTCCTGAGTATATATATGCAGTGCATACATATATGCTTTGATTTTTTGGGGCAAGATTTACACCTAGTGAAAATAGTGATTCCCCAGGGTTTCAATCATCCATAATTTAAAATAAAATAGAGAAGTTGTTATGAGCTTCTCAACTGCTGATCAATTGTCTCACAAGGAACCAAAAGGTGAAAACAGCCAAAACACATGGCTGACCCATCCCACTCTCTATTTGTCTGGTGTTTCAAAAGGGGTCCACATAGGTGTAATAATCCATGCTAGGTTCGATTGACATGTTGAACAGCTCCATGTTTACCAAGTTCACATGGAGTTAACAAGCCAGCCTTGAAGACATGGCTTTTGAGGATATCTACCAAGATTATCAGACCACAGAGGCCTCAGCTAAACCTAGTTCGAGGGTTCTGCCCTTCTGTTTCCTCTCAAGGGTTCTGTCATGTTCTTTCTAGATGTACAGTCAATGGACAGGATAAACAACCAAACTCTATTCAACATTTAGACCACCACCCTACATTATGTATAACAAGTTCAACAAGGCTCAAGTACCTGCAAAATGATGTCACCCTTTCTGTTTCCTTTCCTGTGAATAATATGCCCCTTTGTCAACCATTGAAAGAAAAGGTTAATAATCCATGCTCGGTTCAGAAATTACATATTCCACTATAGGAACAATCAATGATTAACATATTGAACAACTGAATGTTCATCATGGGAATTCTCAACAATGAAATACAACTTTTGAGGACCTGTAAGAAGATTTTGGGACAACAAAGGCTAGAATTGTCTGAAGGATTTTTGTCACGTTTGTTCTCAATGCAGTCAATGGATAGGACCAAGTTCAACTCTCAAACTATGTTTAACATTTAGACCATCATCCTATGACTATGTAAAACAAGTCATAACTATCACTATGTAAAACAAGTTCAACAGCGCTTAAGTATCTGCAAAATGATGTCCCACACTTTTCTTTTCTTTCTGAGTCCAAATGCTGCAAAAAGTTTTTAAATTTTCAAAAATTTCAAAATTTGGCAGAAACTTTCTCAGGAAATAAGGAATATGTGACATGAATTTATTTATTTTTCGCAATAGTGTGAAATTATGCACCCAAAAAAACCATTGCTATACATGAGCTAGGAATACATAGTGCATAAAAAGTTAGAATTTAATTCACTTTGAATTTTTGCATTCATGTTAACATGTTGAGCCACCCATTAGTATGCCACATCCTCAAGACAGTTGAGTTTCACTTTTTGTTTTCCCAACTTAAGTCTTCAAATTCATGTTAAAATTTTGAGAATCATAGGCTGAATGATGGTTCTGAGATTTCAAGATGTGAAAGTATAGCTTCATGAACAGGTTTTTTTTTTGGGTTTTTTCCTTCCAATTTTGTGAGGTAGATGGACTGGTGATTATCCACAAGATGACTTACCAAATTTGCCTACAGGTCATAGAGGAAAGTATAATTTTTTTGGAACCCTATATTCTGGTGACATGCGCTTGAAGCTATGGCCTAGATCTGCTGATTTGTACTTTTTTCCCCTCCAATATTGCAATATTGTGCTGTTTTTCCCCCCCAAAGAGCTTTGTTGGATTCACACTCTTTGTTACCAAGTGGTGATTTTTAGCCCAGACCAGAACACTGTTCATGAACAGCAGTTTTTTTTTTCAATTTTGTGATATTGAAATTCAAGAATTTTCCCTACAAAATAGCTCAAATTAGTTGAATTCACAGTACATAAACAAAATCTTCCAAACTTTTCCCATGCTATTTTATCAAATAATGAAAAAATGTTTCCAAACAAAAACACCATTGTTCATGAAGATTGTGTACACTTATATTCTAATGACCAAAAATCACAAATTCCATTGCATACAGATTGTTGGTTTTCTCCCGAAAAAATTGATTTCACAAAACTGCCAAAAATTTGCTGAAAATACACATGTTTCACTGGAAAAACACGTTTTTCTGAAGAAATTCGCAAAATAGCAAAATATTACCACAGAAAAACTCACTGGTTTGAACATACCCATTATACTCATGTTCCTAAACCTTAAATCTCCATGTGAACAAGCTTGGTACCTAACTCCAGTGCACTAGATTACCGTAGTAAATGATGTATTCATATTGAATAAATACAAAATATACAAAGCTAAATAAAAAGCTCTTTTAAATTACTATGTGCACATTTTCTGTGCAATAAAAAGGATAAACCAATTATTTGTGTGTGTAGTAAAAGAGGATGAAAAAGCAACCAAAAAAAGAATTATTGGTAAAAACCCAAAGATAAGGCACACAAAAATATGCTAACCACCAGGATTACAAGGGGGGCAAGTTAATAATTGAAAAAACATCTGGTACTACACACCACCATACATCCACAGGAGTGTGTTTTAGTCTGTCTTGGTTTACTCTTATGACAATCAAACATAGACTATCCACATTTAACACTATTTTTCCAAGCCCACAATAAATTACCAAAACACCACCTCTCCTAGTTTTGGACACCCATTGAACATTAAATACTAATCTCAGAAGAAAATGCAACAGATGACACATCAAAAAGCACCACATAACACACAATTTGCTATAACCAAATTAAAACTTGCAGGAAAAGTGTTTTTTGTGAGAGGGTTTAAATTCTGAACTCAGACAGAAAGTGCCAAGGAAGCCAGCCCAATCATCGGCTGATTTGCTCCACCTCCAGCCAAAATGGTAGGGACTGGCACACCAGTAGTATCTGTGGAGCCTTCATTGGCTGAGCTGCCAGTGAGTAGATTGTTCATCAGGATTCCACCTTCCAGCAATGTCTGTGCATCACCTCTGTTTGAAATTCCTCCATCTTGATTAGCTGCCCAGCAACACAGCCACATCTTGAAACATTATGTTATCATCATATGACATAACAACCAAATTTGATTGAAGGTTTAATAAACTAAGAACTAAGAAGCAATGAAGGCAGCATGACATGGACAAGGCAAATCTAAGAAAGGGGCATTAACCTCAACAAAAAGATTGGAAACTAACAGAGCATACGGATTGGAAATCATTAGCAACTGCAGCCCAATGTTCTACATGTTGCACCATGCCTTATGCCTATATTTTTGCAGAGAGCTTTAGCTTGATTATCTACATATAAGTATGCTATGGAAATATAAAGTTAGACTCCTGTCTGAGCCAAAGAACTAAAACTGTTAGACATAATAAGCTACCCAAACATGTACATCACACACCATGTAATTTCATGACTTTTTAGTAGTCGAAATCTTCTACAACAGACTTTTTGCTGCTAATTTTGTATTGCACTTGATGCTAGAACTCCTCTCAAATTCCGACATTGGACTTGAAGATTGATCATCTCCCAGCATCACAACTCTGGAGTGTAGAGGAGCTTGGAATCAAGCAACTGAGCACTTTACCCATTCAATGCCTAGTCTAGCAATCCTACTGCATAGCAGTAAAGGAAGCAAGTTAATTCAAACACTGCCAGTCTCAAAAGCAATTGTACTCTTGCTAGGCACCATAAAATCAAAGACCACACAAGAAGAGAGAGAAATGAAGCTTGTAACTGGTGTATTGCCTTCATACCTGCAGACTCCGCAGTTCCTGCTGGTGAAGAAGAATTCAGATTCCCAGAATTTGGGGATGCAGATGAAAGTGACCTCCAAATGCTGAAGGCTACTGTGATGATGATAATGAAGACAATCCCCACCTTCATAACCAATATTATGTCATCAGCAGAGAAAGCACCTGATGCAGCTAGGACTGCCTGTGCAGGGGACTTGGCAACTGCATCAGTGAATGAAAACACCCGACCCATCTCTTGGCTTCTCCTGAACTTTGTTGTGAGTCCGATGGTGGAATAAACAAAAGCTCAAATTAGCTTCTATGAACTGGTTGGATTGATCAGCACCTCAAACACTTCTCTAGCTGTAGCACAGATTTGAATATGAAAGTGATTGTTTGTAGATTGCTCTCTTTTGTATTTATATTTCCAGGTATTCCCTCATAGGACATGTTTGACATAAAACATATCCTTTGGGTAGAGCAGACATGTTTGACATAAAATATATGCTTGGGCAGAGCAAACATGTTTGACATAAAATATATGCTTGGGCAGAGCAAACATGTTTGACATAAAATATATGCTTGGGCAGGGCAAGCATGTTTGACATAAAATATATGCTTGGGCAGAGCAAGCATGTTTGACATAAAATATATGCTTGGTCGGAGCAAACATGTTGAACAAAAGATGCATATCCAATGAGAGGCAGAACAGAGGAGATTTTGAGCCAGGGCCCTCATCAGTTGAAATAAGCTCAAGACTTCTGACAGGTGGCAATGTGCCCAATCTGAAGGACACTTTGGGAGCATGTTCAACAAGTACTAGCTAGTTCGTTGTAACTGCTGGGAGCAACAAATTCCACACCCCATTATGTGCAACAAGTCCAAGCCCAAACTATTTCTAGCTCTATGTCCAACAAAGGTGACATTCAACCCATGTCCACCCTAAATTGTGGTGGTGGGTTTGCTGGCTAATCTCATTGCTGTTGGCAGAGTTTCTCATTTCACACTAAGTAACCTCAGCTTACATTCCTATAAAATTTACTTTGTAGGTTCCAATTACAACTGCACACTGAACACAGTTCTGTCCAACATTTACATTTTTTCCTGTTTTTCTTTAATTGATGTTCAACAATCTTTCTTTATTTGATGTTCAACATGTTGTCCACAACAATGTCCAATACCAAGGCAAGGCACTGAGTGTGGTTCAAAGCTACCTACAAACTGAAATTTCTGGATGGTTTGTTTGCAATGCAAGGTGGATGGACCAAACAATTCGTAGAAGTATCAACATGTAACTACACCCTTGACAAATGTTAGCACCCAACTACTTTCAACAAGGAAGCTCTGTTCCATTATGTGCTAGAAACTTTATGTGTTGACTAGAGTTACCTGTAAAGTTACCCTGTCTTCACCTTGTCTTTAGGCCTGCTTTCACCAATATGCCCTCTCTAAGTGGTATCTGCAAAGTAAAGAAATTTTATTAAATCTCAATATGAAATGCTGAAACTCAGCATCTAATGTACGAGGTTCAAGACTAATTATAATAATTGTATAGGTAGGAGCAGTGAAAATATATGTAGCAACAGGGGAGGCGCTGAGGAAAAAGGAAAGACAGGATGAAACTCAATTTACAAACCAAAATTCATGGAAAAACTAGTTTGGATCCCACTTATTTCGTTTTATAAAATGTTCCTTCCCAATTCCCCATTGTTGCCCTATTATGCCAAAACTAGCTGTTCTTGCCTCCTAATCGTGTGACTTTATGGATAGCTCTACTATGTTGGCTTAAAGAGAACTAGTGTGGCCTGTGCCCTTGGCCCTAGTGTCAACCCATTACAGAATAGAGAAATTCAACATGTGATCATTGTTTTGCAATGTATGTATTGATTTTTTTGAAGGGCCAAATACGAAAGGAAGTCATGCTTGAACTGAATGGTAAGCCTTCAAGTGTCACCACGTTCTCAACTGATTTTTCCTTCCAAAACATGGGGTTTTAGAA
The DNA here is from genome assembly GCA_963920785.1 of Sphagnum contortum. Classification (NCBI taxonomy): domain Eukaryota; kingdom Viridiplantae; phylum Streptophyta; class Sphagnopsida; order Sphagnales; family Sphagnaceae; genus Sphagnum; species Sphagnum contortum. Next base: position 7,484,155 of record OY987276.1, on the reverse strand, counting down.
TTTATTTGAATTTTCAATGGCAGAAATCACTTTAAAATCAGTTCCTCCCACACTCTGAATCCAAATCTACCAAATAAATTTCATTAAATCATGCTCATCAAGATCTTTCCAACAACACCGAAGGCACATTCCAATTCTTTTGAAATTTCCAGCTATGATTTAATTTAATTTTCAGTGAAGAAATCATTCAATATTCAAGAACTTTTGCACCACTAGTCTAAATGTCATGGAACAAAGCCCATGCACCCATCCTTGTCAAAAGCTTTCCAAAGACACCAAGAACATGATATGAAGCATCCTAGTTCAGTGCAAAACAAAACAAACTACCTACCTTCCTTCATAGATAGACAGGGAAACAGGCTCAGAGTTGTCTTCTTCCCCACTTGAATGAATCGCTTCCTTTTCATTAAATGAGCACAATAGGAGTAACTATATGTAACAAGCCAAACACAATATTATATTGAACATGTCAAACACAAGAGTATGTTAAACTTCTGCAACACTGTCCTTTTCTTGGCGGGGAATGCCCCTCCATTAACCATAGAAAGCCAAGATCAAACCCAGAAGTAAGACACACAGGTAATATAACCTGATGTATAAGGATTCTGCATTAGCATGTTTACCATGTCTAACACCAAAGAAAACTAATATCAATGTTTAAAACAGTGATTCCACGCAACCAAAAAGTACCCAAATTTGTGCTAAACAGGACTAACAATTATGATTTAAAACATATAGTTCACATCATTTAATTGGCAAAAGATATCTTAGAGAGAGCAACCATGGGCTTCTGACTCTTCTAGACAATTGGAATTGAAAAAAGCTGAAAAAGTAATAACGTTGCATACATTATATACCAAGTGTGTCCTGGATTATGCTTTTTCAATATCATATACCTTTTGGCATTTTTTTTGTTTAACATGTCCAACACATCTTTTGGTTAACATACAAGCCACACAGATATCAAACACATGAACCCTAGTTTTGTCCAGTGGAAGGCAGATTGTGTACTTTAGACTTGGGGACCATAGAGCAGGGTAAACAATAACTTGGTGGTTTTGTTGGTCAGAATAGTCTGTATTAACCTGTTTTTAAGAAAGGGGATTGCCAGCCTTCATGGATAACTATAGTATGTTGGCTTAAAGAGGTAAAAGGCTCAGATTTGTCTTCTTCCCCCTTTCAATGGTTGGCTTCCTTTTCATTAAATGAGTACAGTAAAAAAATGTATGTGTAAGAAGCCAAACACAATATTATGTTCAACGTGTGAAACATAAGAGTATGTTAAACTTTTGTAACCCTGTCCTTATCTTGTTCGGGAGTGCCCCTCCATCAACCATAGAATGCCAAGTTCAAATGCAGAAGTAAGACACATAAATAACATAATCTAATGTATAAGTAGTCTCCATTAGCATGTTCACCATGTCTAACACCAAAGTAAAGGAGAATCCATGTTTAGAACACTGATTTCACATGTCCAGAAGTACCCAAATCGGTGTTAAGCATGATAAACAATTCCATTTTGAACATATATAATATATAAATTTCCTATCATATTATTTAATTGGAAAAAGCAGCCTTAGAAAGAGCAACCATAGGCTCCTGATTCTTCCACACAATTTGCATTGGAAAAAGCTCAAAAGCAGTAAATTGATTTATACACTGTGTGTGTCCTGTGTTTTAATTTTTTAATATCATTATACCTTTTGGCATTTTTCTTGTTCCACATGTGGAACAAAAAGCTAGCAAATGAATGTGCCTCTGCATCACATCCAACAAACAATAGGTCTAGGAATTTGTTACGATCAACTGCCCTTTGGTGGACTTGGAAAAAGGTTCGCCGTCAAATGTCTAGAGCCCTATGAATGAGAAAATCGAAAGATGTAGAGACATTGTGATGCATAGAATAGTTCAATGCTACTTTATTCAGCTATGTCCTCATGAATTGGATTACAAAAGGAGGAAATAGACAGTCGCAAAACTAATCGAGCACAGGATGAAGGGATCATTTTGTAAGGTTAACTGAAGTACATTAAAATTCAAACATCTTACTCTTACGGAAGGTTATTTGCTTGTCTTGTCTTGTTCAGATCTTGCAAACTATGGCGAACCCCTTAGCCACCCTTGATGTTCTTGATACCATTGGAAAGCCCACAATGAGTAGGGGTGCACAAAGGTGTGCTTGTAATGTTTGGACATATAGTGTAAGGACTATTGAATTTTGAATAGTTTTGTTGTTGAAAATTCAATAAGATTGAAGTTTTAAAATTTAGGGAAATTGGGGCATGCTTCAAATGTTCATTAATATAAGTCTGAAAGCCAATTTTCATTAAAATTTAATCTTAGTTTGTAATGAGTTTCCATTGACAAAAATAAATTTATTTTAAACCTCATTTCAATCGAAAGTTTTCATGCAAAGTTATGGGCCCCCAAAGTCGTGGGAATCCCAATTGTGAGAATTTCAAGACTCCCATTTCGGACTTTATGAGACAAAATGACATTTGGGTGTTGATCCCGTGACCAGGCATAAAGTATACTATAAAGGGAAGGTGGTGGCTTCCCCAAGTCCAAGTCATGGTGAATCTTGTGAATACGAATTTGCTGGTGGCTCGTTCTAACACCAAAAGTGTTCTAGTTATGCAATAACCAACTTGTTGTTTGGTTCGTGTGGGTCCATGTGAATGATTGATTGCTTATCATTTTTCTTAGTGTCATTCTAGAGCTCCAGCACAACCTTCCACCTCCAAAGTGTTGCGAGCTAAAAAGCGTGTCCCAACTCCTTATTATTTCATTATTTTCACTTCATACTCACATTTGAATCTATCAATGAGCTTGGGAACATGTCACACCATGCATTTGACAAATATTTTTTCGTTTAATGGTTCCATAGGACACCTTTGTGCTTTAACACACTAATGTACTAATTGATGGGTGGTGAATTTTTTGACCATTTGGTGAATCAACCAATCTAATTTCCTTCCTTCTAACCTAGTACACTTCATATTTTTGAACTGCTCTTTCAAATTCTTGTGGTATACTTTTGTAACAAGATTTGTATCTTTGTTTGAATGTGGCATGTTTCGCACACCAATGCACCACATGCTAATCTTCGTCACCCTGTATGCATCGATGTAATCAAGGAATGATTACATTGCTAAGTATTGTGTCCAAAGGTTGGACAATTGAATCAAAACCTCTTTCTGACCTACGGCTTGGGATGATGGGCATGGTGAAACCTTCTCCATCAAATTACCTTATCCATGATCATGTTTAAGTGAAAATGTTCAATTTATCACAATTTGAAGGTATTGTAATTTTTGCACACTATAGATCTACCAAACTTGTTTTCTTCATATCTTATGTTTTTATAATTCATGCATTGTTTTAACCTTTCTTGCATTTTGCATTCAATGTGTGATTCAAATAATGGTGGATTACAAAATTGACTCTAGATGTTTAACAAAATCTGTTGGTTTTGTACTTTGAATTGCAACAACCTTTAAATGGCAATTATAGCTATTGTGATTTTTTATGGGTTAACAAATAAACAAATGGTATTTTTTTTGCAAGGTTTACGTGTTTGTAATCATTCCATGGTCCAAAATACCCAATTTTTTAAATGGTGAATGTCACGAACACCACCATCACCTATCACTACATCATCATTTACACCAACATAGTCACTTACATCATCGTTTGCATCATCATTTGCACCATCATTTGCACCAACATAGTTGCCTACATCATCGTTTGCACCAACATAGTTACTTGCATCATTGTTCACATCATCATGAACTTTTAATTAATTTTTATTTCACTATTTTAAAAGTTTTTTAAGAAGCTTCCTTGGTTGGTGCACACATGGAAGCCTTTATGGAAACTTCTTTGAATTATATCCCTAATGGGGTATAACCTAAATTAACCTTGAATTAAGTTTTAGTTGATTTTTAGTTCATTATTAATTAAAAAGCTCATCAAGAAACTTCCTTGGTCAATGCACACATGGAAGCCTTTATGAAAGCTTCTTTGAACTAAGTCCCCAATGGGTATAAATAGGAGTAGGACCTCTCATCACCTTCAATCTATTCAACATTAGTTTAAGGTATGATTATAGAACTGTGTGTATAGAACGTCTATATAATACATAGAAGTGACATACGAAATACGAGTATTTCTCAAAGGTGCTCAAAAAGAAGTATTTTCAAGTATTTTTTAAAAATCATTATAAAAATACAAAGGCTTGAAAATTGGCCTTTGTATAAAGTATTTTAAAGTATTTTTTAAAAAGCCCAAAAATACGTAAAATATGCGTATGTTTGAATCGAATTGAGAATATGTCACTACTATGGTATAATACGTATGTATAATACAACGTATAATACACGGCCATGTGTACAACTATACAACTGTGCGTGTTGTAGCTGCTAGGTGCAAGATGCGCACTGCGCAAAACAAAACGTATTATACACGTATTATACATATTATACAGTCCACATTTCAAAATTTCATAAAACATAGTTCAATGATTCGTGATGCGCCCCCAGCATTGAATACAGCTCACATTTGTTCACTGTATCAAACAAAACGTATTATACACGTATTATACATATTATACAGCCCACATTTCAAAAATTCATAAAACACAATTCAATAGGTATGATCTTATGTAATAGTTTTTATTTCATGGTTTTGATTTCGTATGTTATCTGAATAAAATTTCGTGTGGATCATTTACTAGCACATTTTGTGTTATTATCTTATGTCTTTGTGTTTTTGGTTTTGGATTAGACTTAATTTTGTGTTTTTCATGATTTTTTATTCTTATTATAAATTATCCTTCTTCCTCATAGTGTTATGTGCCCATGACAATAAAGGGGTTCAACGTAACATTGGCTTTCATGCATCGTTCATAAGCAATCATTTATTTTAGGGGTAATGTTATTCTCAATTTCAACTATTTTCCTCCTTCTTCAACATGGACATAGATTGCATCCACAAACATCATTAATGTTTTCCATATGGGTTTGCCTCATCTTCATTCATACCATCATATTCTAGATGCTCTTTGAATTGATGTTTGGAATCAACTCTAGATCCTACCCCACCTCCATCAACATGATTACACTATGCACAAGCCCTTGTTCATGTAGGGGAATATGCTTGAACAATATGGGCACTAATTCTAAGCACAAATGTAGCCCCATCTAACAAAACCACAGAAGTCCTTCGCCTTCTCCATCCACTTGCTAAAGTTGATTTCCCCCTTTTTGTTGATGATTTCCATTTTGAAACGAATGTTATTTTACATTGAAAGACATTTATCTTGCTTTAGTTCATTCACCATGTCTTTCTACCAATGGCCCTTTGAATATGTTGTATGAGCTTTTACAAAACTATTTTGTCCCAAATGATTATGCAATTGGCTTTGTCCTCCTTTTTGAAACATGTGGGCACATTGTTTGAGGTCATGTTCCATATATACTAATCTAAATGTAGTTGCACATTATGTGCAACTCTCTTTGCAACTATAGTGTAATTAATAAAAATATGACATGTGTTTCAAAATTAGGCAACTAGCTTGTCTCCACGTGTCACTATTTATTTATTATTTTGTTTTCAAAATTAAAAATTCATTGGATTAATCTCAATCATTAAATTTTTTACCACTAAGATGATGACATGTGGCGCACCATGGAACCTTCATTGATCATTTGACACATGTCCTTTCTAAAACACCAATTATATGATGACACGAGGCAATTAAAGCCCACCTATTTTTAATTTAAAAAATTAATTAATACCATTGCTTTATCTTTAGAATATTTTTAATACATTTTTAAAAAATCAAATTAAAAAAAAATTATTAATGCTATTATGTTAAGGTTTATATTACAAAATATCCCAAATATGTCATTAAAAATTATTTTCAAATTGTGCTTTTAATGGCAAAACTATTTTTAAATTGCTTTTATGCAACTTTTAAACAATGGTTACAAGAGGTCAAAAATTTTTATACATATTTTTCATTCATTAGATTGATTCCAAAATTTTAAGATATGTACGTAATTTATTCACAATAAAATTTTATAAAACAAATTCTATTAATTAACATTATTATTATTTACAATCCAAAGTTCAAAAATTTAAACAACAATTATGACTACTTTTGGTACATGTTAATATGATTGCATCCCTATAGTATTAAAATATCATGAAAATGAATTGTATTTATGTTTGTAGTTTTTAACATTATATTTTGGATTAAAAATTTTGGCTATCAAAAATACTAATGAATATGATGTATTTGATGGATTGCATATATATGTGTGTTATAGAATTAGTGCATAGTTGTGAATGAATGTATTTTTGTAGTGCCAACATGTTGTTATAGTAAGTGTGGAATGGTTTTAAAGAAATGAAATCCACATCTATCAGTTTCCCAAAAGTTTTTAGGAATTAGGGTTAAGGTAGGACAATACTAATAACGTTTCCATGGAGATGAGAGGAAGGGGGCTAGTTGTTGACCTTTTTTTCCGTTTTTTGAGTGATGAATGGGGCATGAAGGGTTATGAGGAAGGAGGAATGATGATGGTGGTTGTAAGGAGGGGGAATGGATCTTGGCATATCATGAAAGGGCAAGGTAGGTGAAGGGGGGAGGAAGCTACAACATCATGAAGAAGCCAACTTTTCAAGGGATAGTCAAATCAACATTTGTTTTGGAAAATGGGGGCAAGATCATCAAATGATGTCATTGCTGGCAATGTAAATGGGGGAATTTCATGAGCATGGTGATTAGAGGCAAATGGTGGAAGTCAAGAAAAGATTTTTAGACATATTGCTAAAACAAGGAGATAAGAGTAGAAAAAAGGAGAGAGCTGCACAATGTTGATTGTTGGGCTTAGGAACAAGCAAATGATGGTATGCCTTCTTGTGAAGGCAAGAGAAAACAATGAATTAAGGGGTAGATGTCCCACAAAGTAAGTGTGTGAATGATTGTTTTGGGGGAGGTAGAAAGTTATGGAGGTGTAGGAAGTTGTAGGGATGAGATTTGTAGTAAGGGAAGGTAATATTGAAGCCATGTTAAGAGTTAGTTAGAGCAAGGAATGGGAGAACTTGAATTTTAAGAATACATTGTAACCTTTTTTTTGAGATGTGAGGTTTGTGGTGTGCCAAGACTTGCTAGGATTCATGAGTGATTAGGCTTGCATGAGTTTGCGCCAGTTAAGGTTGTACCTAGTTAAATGCAAAAAGAAAAAAATGATAGAAAGAAGTAGGACAACTATATGCATCAAACACGAAAAGGGAAATACAATTAAGAACCAAGGGAGGACATTATTAAAAGGAGTAAGGGTGTGGAATTTAGGTCAAAAGTTGGGATTCATGAATGATGATGTTTGCATGAGTATGCATAGGTTAGGGTTGTAGCTAGGCAAGACAAGAGGAAAAAAATGGTAGAAATAAATAGAATAACTATTTGCAGTAGACAGGAGAAGGGAAATATAACTAAGAACCAAAAAGATAGTTGTTAGAAGGAGTAAGGTTATGAAATATAAGTAACCAATTATGATTCCCCCTTTTCATGATCTATAAAGGGGTAAGGGGGAATGGCCTAGGTTAAGATGTTAAGTAAGTGTTAAATTTGTGCTGAACAATGTAAGGAAAACAAACATTTAAGATACATGGGGGAACAACCATGTTCCTCATGGAACAATTGTGTTCTAAACTTTGTGTGATCATAACTTTTGCATATGATATTAATTGAAATGCTTTCAACTACAAAGTTGTAACTCTCCTTAAGACCTTTCAAATGATAGGTCACACACCTATATAAAAAATGAACACAAAATGATTATGACTATAAAAAAATTCAAAACATTTGTTTCCCCAGGAAACTTGGGCCTTTCCTTGGGAGAAGGAGTTTAAATTGCCTTAGGGAAAAATTTAGACTTCTTTTTCCCAAGGGAACAATCATTTCTTTGAGGAGAAGGAGCTTAAGTTGCCCTAGGGAACAACTTTAGCTTTTTTTTTCCTTGGGGAATAATCCATTCCCTAGGGAAATTGATTTTTTTCTCCTTCACGAACATGGTTGCTCCCTAGGTCAACTTAAGCCCCTTTTTCCATTGGGAACATGATTGTCCCCCGGGGCATCTTAAACCATTGTTCGTTTGAGAACATGATTTTTTTTGACAAAATTGTTCTTGGGTAATTAACTTTAAGAACTTGTTGATGGGCAATTTATTTTTATCCATTTTGTTCATGAATGAAAAAGAGAATTCAAGAAAATGTTCAAACCCAAGACCTTTGGGTTGTAAGGGGGGTTTTAACCATCTGATCTCAATTTTTTTGTGATAGGCAAATCAAGGAGGCCCCATTATCAAAAAGTGAAAAAACATTTGAACATTGGGGGTCCCCACAACTAAGTAATATGGATCACACTATACTACACACAATATGTAATGAATGGCATGTTGAACACAATTTTGTAGGGCATCTTTTATCTTTGAGCATATATTGTTCACACAAACTTGCCATGTCGACATATGACTGAATTAACCTTTCTTCATTTGGTGTTCAACATGTTGAACACAATTATGTCCACTGGGAAGGAATTCAAGCATGGGCCAAAGCTATAAAAAAATAAGATGAAGGTTTGTTTGCTTTGATATACAAAATCAGTGGCACAAACAACTGTCGAATCCTTAACATGCAAATATGTTTAACATGTCTACCACACAACTGTTTAATAACTGGGAAGCTCTCTTCTGTTCTATGCAAATTTCTCAGCTGTGATTGGGTTCAATAAATCTGCAATAGTTTCTAGATATCAAGTTCAAGGAAACTTGCACATGCATGATTGAATGTTAACACGTGTTATGTACTATGGGGTCTAGGTCTAGACTAGTGTTGTGCTTGTAAATGGTTTGGGACTTACCCTCTGTAAGTGTAAAATCGTGTAAATTTATTTTATGCTGTGTAAAATATTGTAAGTGTAAGTGTAATTTTTTTTAAAAAATGTAATTTTATGCAATCCTATAAAACAATGTAAATATAGAAACATATATATTTATATGATTTTACAAGTCTATGTAGAATAATGTAAATGCATAACAATGCAGAAAATGTGATTTTTACTTAAGGGGAGAATTCACAATGTTTTCAAGATAAGCCAGCTAAATGACCCATTGAAAAAAAAAAAAACCCATCAAAATATACACCCACAACTAATTCATATGACTTTGCAGGAAGGTCCGGTCATTAAAGATATATGATAAAATTATCTATAAAGTAAGGAAAACAACACTAGAACCCTGAGTTTGATCATAAATAGGGTGAGATTCAAAAAAATAAAAAACATTAGGATTCAAGGGTGGGGGGACATCAGTTTTTGTGGCGAACTAAGTTTCACCCTGTCTTTCCTTTTTCTTTGGCGCCTCCACTGTTGCTGCATATATTTCCACTGCTCCTACTTGTAAAGCTACTATAATTAGACTTGAATCTTGTGCATTAAATGCTGATTTTCAGCATTTCATTCCCAGATTTAATAAAATTTCCTTACTTTATAGACATCCCTGAAACAAGGGTTTGGGGTGAAAGGAGGCCCAAAGACAGGGTGGCTTTACAAATAATTTTAGTATTTACAGATACATGTCCCAAAACATTTATACAGGGCCATGTAAGTGTATTTGACAAATATTTACACTGGCCTAGTGCAAGTGCAAAACATAGAATATACACTGCACCAGGATAAGTGTAACATAAAAAATTTTGGATATGTAACTGGAAATGATTTACACTTACACTGAATTTATATGTCGTATATACACGAGAATTGACACTTACATGCACAACACTGGTCTAGACCCTGACAGTTTCAGGTACAGTTTTCCTGAAATTACAAGATCTGTAGCTTGGTGTCCCAGACCATGCCACCACACTCTAATATGGCCCAAATTGGCTTCGACATGATCCCCCTTAACTTGTTGCTAAAGGTGATCTTTCCCCACATCTAGCTTACAGAGTTCCAACAATTTGTTTAAAAAGTTCAAACATGACTCAAAACTTCTGGGCAATGTAAAAAAATTTTAGAATATGAATGAGTCTCTAGAATAAGGCTGATATGGCCCTTGACTGTATGTGTAGGAGTATATATGCAGTGGATACATACATGCTTTGTTTTTTTGGGCAAGATTTTACACCGAGTGAAAACAGTGATTCCCCAGGGTTTCCAATCTTCCATAATTTTAAATCCAAAAGATAAATTGTTATGAGCTTCTAAATGCTGATCAATTGTCCCACAAGGAAGCAAAGTCTAAAAGCCGCAAAACATGCTTGCCCAAGCCAGTGTCCCACAAGGAAGCAAAGTCTAAAAGCCGCAAAACATGCTCGCCCATGCCAGTCCCGATTTGACTGGTGCTTCCAAAGAGTTACAGCCTGGGTCTACATAGGTGTATTATTCCATGCTAGGTTCAATTGACATGTTGAACAACTCTATGTTCATCATGTTCAATTGTACACAATCCTTAGACATTGACTTTTGAGGATCTCTAGGAAGATTATTGGACCACAGATGTTTCAGCTAAAATTAGCTGAAGGCTTCTGCCCTGTTCTTTTCAATATGAACGGGATCGACACCCAAACTATGTTCAACATTTAGAGCATAACTCTATGTGTATGAATGACAATTTCAACAAGTATGTGCAACATGATGAACCTCCCTTTTTGTTTCCTTTTCCCTTAATATATGCCCCTCCCTCAACCATTGAAAGAAAAGGTAGAGGATCCAGATAGGTGTAATAATCCATGCTAGGTTGAGAAATTACATATTCCACTCCAACAATCAATGATCAACATATTGAACAACGCAATGTTCACCATGGGAATACTCAACCATCGGACACAACTTTTGAGGATCTCTTAGAAGATTATGTGACCACAACGGCTTCAACGAGAATTAGCTCAACACTTTTTGCCACCGTGTTTGTTCTCCATGGAGTCAAAGGATAGGACCAAGCTCAACTTTCAAACTATGTTCAACATTTGGAGCACCAGCCTATAACTATGTAAAACAAGTTCAACAGCTTTCAAGTATCTGCAAAATGGTGTCCCACCCTTTTCTTTTCTTTTCTTTCTGAGTCCAAATGTGGCAAAATTTTTCAAAATTTTCAAAAATTGGCAAAAGCTTTCCCAGAAAACAGCAGATATCTGACATTAAATTGAGTTTCAAATTCATGATAGAATATTAAAAAATTGAAAATCTCAGGCTAAATGATGGTTCTGGGATTTCAAGATGTGAAAATATAGATTCGTGAAAAAGATTTGGTTTTTTTTGTTCTTTTCTTCCAATTTTGTGAGGTAAGTGGACTGGTGATCATCCACAAGATGACTTAGCCAAATTTGGCTACAGGTCATAGAGAAAAGTGTAAAATATTCAGAACCCTATATTCTGGTGCCATGCTTGAAGCTAAGGTCTAAATCTGGCGATTTGTACTTTTTTTCCTCCAAATATGGCAATGTTATGATGTTTTTCCCTAAAGACCTTTATTGGATTAACAGCCTATTCACCAAGTGGTGACATTTCGCCCCCAAAAAAGCACTGTTCATGAACAGGGGTTTTATGTTTCAATTTTGTGATCTTGAAAATTTAGTGAATTTTTCCAGAAAATAGAGAAATTAGTCAAATTTACACTATATAAACAAAATCTTCCCAACCTTCCCCATGTTATTTTTGTTGAAATAAGGACAAAATGTTTCCAAAGAAAACACCATTGTTCATGAAGATTGTCTACATTTATATTCTAATGACCAAAACTCACAAATTCCATTGCATTTCATGTATGCAAACTCTTGGGTTTTAATTTTTTTTTTGATTTCACCAAACTGGCCAAATTTTGCTTGAAAATACACACTTTACACTGGAAAAGCAAGTTTTTCCAAAATAAATTTAAATTGCAAAGTAATGCCACAAAAAAATTCACTGGTTTGAACATACTCGTGCTCCTAAACCTTGAATCTCCATGTAAACAAACTTGGTACTTAACTCCATTGCCCACTACATTAGCGGAGTGAACAATGTATGCAATGTGCACAGAGAGCTAAGTAAATAGGTCTGCCATTAAATTAATATATGCACATTTTGTGTGCAATAAAGGAGGATAAATCAATGGATTGTCATGTAATAAAAGAGGGTAAAAAAGCAACCCAAAAAAGAATTATTGGCAAAAGCCCAAAGATATTCTCACAAACTAAGCTAACCACCAGGATTACAAAGAGAGGAAAGTCAAATAATTAAATAATCATCTGGTACTCCACACCACCATACATGGACTGCAGTGTGTTTAGTCTGTATTGGTTCAGTCTAACCCACCTTATGACAATCAAACATAGACTATCAACATTTAACACTATTTTTCCAAGCCCACAATAAGTTACCACAACACAAACTCTCCTATTTTTGGACACCCATTAAATACTAATCTCAGAAGAAAATGCACAAGATGCGCACTTCAAAGTACCATACAAGCACAATTTGCTATAACCAAATTAAAAAGTTGCTGGATAAGAGTTTTTTGTGAGAGGGACTAAATGCTGAACTCAGATAGAAAGTGCCAAGGAAGCCATCTCAATCGGGTGATTTGCTCCAACTGCAGCCAAAATGGTAGGGACTGGCACACCAGTACTATCTGTGAAGCCTTCATTAGCTGAGCTGCTGGTGAGTAGATTGTTCATCACGATCCCAGCTTCCAGCAACTGTGCATCACCTCTGTTTGGAATTCCTTGTCCATCTTGATTAGCTGCCCAGCAACACAGCCAGATTTTCGAACACAATGTTATCATCATATGACATAAGAACCAAATTGCCAATGACAGTTTAATGAACTGAAAACTAAGAACCAATGAAGGGGACATGATGGGAGGAGGCAAATCTAAGAAAGGGGCATTAGCCTCAACAAAAAGGTTGGAAACTAACAGAGCATATGGATTGGAAATCGTAGCAACTGCACCCCAATGTTCTACATGTTGCACCGTGACTTAGCCCATATTTTTGCAGATATCCTTACTTTGATTATCTGCATGTAAGTATGCTTTGGATTTATAAAGTTAGACTTCTGTCTCAGCCTATGAACTAAAACTGTTAGGCATGATGAACTAACCCAAACATGTAACATGACACAACTTGTAATTTCACAGCTGCTTCTTAGAAATCTCTTACAACCAGACTTGTAGCTGCTAATTCTGTTTGGACTTGATGCTGGAACTCCTCTCAAAGTGTAGAGGAGTGTAGAGGAGATTGGAATCACAGAACTGAGCACTTTGCTCATTCAATGGCTAGTCCAGCAAATCCTACTGTATACCAGTAAAGGAAGCAAGTTAATTCAAACACTGTCAGTCTCAAAAGCAATTGAGTCTTGCTAGGCACCATAAAATCTAAGAGCAGGAGAAGAGGGCAAAAAGAAGCTTGTAACGGGTGTATTGTCTTCATACCTGCAGACTCCACAGTTCCTGCTGGTGAAGAAGAAACCAGATTTTCACCATTTGGGAATGCAGATGAAAATGACCTCCAAATGCTGAAGGCTACTGTGATGATGATAATGAAGACGATCCCCACCTTCATCACCAATATTATCTCATTGGCAGAGAATTTAGCACCTGATGCAGCTACTAGTGCCTGTGCAGGGGACTTGGCAACTGCATCAGTGAATGACAACACCCGACCCATCTCTTGGTGTTTCCTGAACTTTGTTGTGAGCCCGATGGTGCAATTGTGCATGAACAAAAGCTCAAATTAGCTTTATGAACTGGTTGGATTGATCAGGGCCTCAAAGACTCCTCTCAGCATCTCAGGAGTTACATCAAAATGAAAATGATTGTTTGTAGATTGGTCTACTCTATTTATATTCTCCAGGTGTTTCCTGATTGGACATGTTTGACATAAAATACATACTTGGGCAGAGCAAACATGTTGAACAAAAGATGCATATCCAATGAGAGGCAGAACAGACGAGACTTTGCACCATGGCCCTCATCAGTTAAATTCAGCTCAAGACTTCTGACAGATGGGAATTTGCCCAAGCTGAATGGACACTTTTGGGAGCATGTTCAACAAGTACCACCTTGTGACTGCATGGTGCAAGGAATCGCACACCCCATTATGTGTAACATGTCCAAGCCCTAACTATGTATATCTCTATGTCAAACCAGGGTGAAATCCAACACATGTCCACCCCAAATAATGGTGGTGGGTTTGCTGCTTGATCTCATTGTTGGCAGAATCTGTCATTTTACACTAGGTAACCTCAACTCACATTCCTGTAAAGTTTACTTTGCAGGATCTAATTACAACTGCATGCCAACACAAATTTTGTCCAATATTTATAACTTTCCCATCTAGATTCTTCAGAAGAACTTTCCATGTCAATCATATGATTTATCTAACCCTTCTTTATTTCATGTTCAACATCTGGATGAGAGTTATGTCCACCAGAAGGCAAGAAATATTCCATGTCAATTTATATGATTTTATTAATCCTTCATTATTTGATGTTGCATATGTTGAACACTGTGATGTCCAATACCAAGGCAGGGCACTGAGTGTGGCCCAAAACTACCAATACACTGAAGTTTCTGGATGGTTTATTTGCAAAGTGACCGGCCCAAACAATTTGTTGAAGTAAGAACATTTAACTATACCCTTCACATATCTTAAGACCCAACTATGTTGAACTAGGAAACTCTGATCCATTCTACACAAGAAATTTAATGTGTTCACTACGTTGCCTTACAAGATTCTGGGGTAAAACACTCAGATTTGTGTTCTTCGCTCCTTAAATTGTGAGCTTCCTTTTCATTAAACACAATATTATGTTAAACAAGTCAAACACAAGTTTATGCTAAACTTTTGTAACCCTGTTCCTTTTCTTGTTTGGGATGCCCCCTCCATCAACCATAGAAAGCCAAGATCAAACCCAGAAGTAAGAGACACAAGTAATATAATCTAATGTATGAGGAGTCTCCATGAGGATGTCCACCATGTCTAACACCAAAGAAAAGGACGATCCATGTTTAAAGCACTGATTTCACATGTCCAAAAGTACCAACATGACTAACAATTCTGTGTTGTACAGATATATTATATTATTCTCTTATGGCATTATTTAATTGAGAAAAGAGACGTTAGAGAGCAACCATGGGCTTCCTACTCTTCTAGACAATGGGAATTGAAAAAAACTTTAAAGTAATAAAGCGGCGGACACTTATATACTATGTGTGTCCTGAATTTTACTTTGCTAATATATCATATACATTTGCTTGTTTGACATGTCCAACACATCTTTTGATTGACATACAACCCACATCTATATCAAACACATGAACTCTCGTTTTTTCAGGTGGAAGCTAAGACCGTGTACTTTAGCCTATGGGACCATGGGTCTGGGCTACAGTAACTCGGTGGTTCTATTAGTTAGAATATTTTGACCTATTTTATTGATCTAAGTCTCAAATCCAATTTCCATTACAATACATTTCTGGTTTTTACTGAGTTTCCAATGACAAAAATAACTTAAGCTTCAGAAATTTTGAACAAAACATTCAAAAACCCAAAATCACCTACATAATGTTTTTACAAAACTGGTGTGTGCTCTTAGTATTGTTGGAAAGGCCCAGATGAATGGGATTTCATGTAGGTGTGTAGACCTAGTGTGGGAGAAATATTGAATTTGGGATAAGTGTTGTCATAAAATTGACAACCAAACTTTTAGTGAAAATTGGATTTCAGATCTAATCTAAAGAAGGTGTATCATTTGCTTTTTAAAACAAATTCATACAATATTACAATATGTGCTCAACACCAGAGGCCACCACGGCAGTACCACGGCAGCCTGATTTTGTGTGTGTCATTTTTGGTGTTTGGATTTTATCATCCTAACAAGACTGCTATCTTTTTAGTGGATTGGTGTGGCAGACTAGCCAGCCACCACTCCCCACACTACCTATGTTGGATTAGTTCACCATGTGATTATAGGTCTTACAGGGTATTTACTTTCCTAATTGTTGGATTTTGTAGGGTAAAGCCCCAACTGGATGGGGACATTTTCAAAATATCTAGCCTGAAAGATTTTAGCTTGAGGAGTATAATCCTTCTGGCTTTTTGATGACTGAAATCTGTGGATATACAATGCCCTCCAACTACACTAGGAAGTTTCTTGGGGTGCATTTGGGCACTTGATTACACTAGGAATTTTGGGTGCCTCCTGTTTGCCAACTCCTCAAATTGGGAAAGGGTCTACATTTAGACACTTCTCCTATACAAAACAGGGTTGGTTGGAAAGGGGTTGTTCTATCAATCCAACCTTGCAACCCACTTGTTTAGAGGAAGAAAATTTTGGTTTGTTTGAAAATGTCTCCCACAACCCCGCACACTGACCAATTCCAAGGAGATCCCATGGGAAAATGTACAAAAAATACCTGGTAATTACATATAGTAAAGGAGGTCGTGGTCGTTTTTCGTGAAGCTTTCCATCCATCCGTCTTGTCATCCATCCATGGATGGCATCATAAAACAATCCTCTACAATGTGAAGGCTGAAAAACTCCTGTAGTCTTGCAATTTGCCAAAAGCTAAAAACGAATTTTACAAAACTAAAAATTGCTGAAAAAAAACTTGAGAAACAAGAGAAGAAATCTTTTTAAAACAACACAAGAAATTTCAAATTAAAAAAGAGGAAGACAAGTTATTAATAAATAAATGAAATGAAACAAAGTTGTAACAAGAAAGAAAAGAACTGAAAAAATATTTATTTAAAAAAGGGAAAAAACTAGAAAAAAATAAAAACAAAAAAACACTTTAACGATTAGAAACTTTTTTTAATACTTGAAAATAGAAACAAAATGAAAACATATAAAATTTAATTTTTAAACATGAAACAAAAAAGGGAAATACAGTAAAATAATCTTAAAAGAAAATTTAAAAATAGATGACAAAAAATAAGAAACAAAGCAGAGAGCAAAAGAAAGAGAAAAAAACCATACTTGAAAAAAAAATGAGGTTTGTCTTCTTTTTCCAAACTTCAAACCTGCATCTAATCAAACAAAAATACGATTTAAATTTTATTATTATTATAAAACATATTAGAAAAACTAGATTTTTTTTGAAAAAGAAAATAGAAACAAAATAAATAAATAAATGCATAAAAATAGAAAGAAAATGAAGATAGACAAAATAAGAATATAAAAAATTAAAACATGAAACAAACATAAGAAAAAAAGAAAGTAAAAACACAAAAACTATAAAAAAGGAATGGAAACAAATGAAACAAGGAAAGGAAAATACAGTAAAATAACTTTAAAAGAAAAAAATTAAAAGAAAAGAAGAAACCAAATAAAGAGTAAAAAATAAGAAAAAATAAAACTTATAATAATGAAGAAAAACCCTACTTGAAAAAGAGTGAGGTGTGTCTTCTTTCTCCAAACTTCAAACTTGCATCCAAATAAACAAAAATACAAAAGTGAAAAAGAAACATTTTATTTTTATTATAAAAAATAACAAAAACAGAAAACACATAAAAATAAAAAAATAAAAAAGATAAAAGTTAAAAAAAAAAAAAAAAACTAAAACATGAACGAGACATTGTTGAAATAACACACCTGTGCTAGGCACGAGGTTCAAACTAGTAACATAATAATTCCAAACATGTCCCACAATTGCACACGGACCCATTTTAAGCAAATCCAATTGGAAAGTAAGTGTCCACAAAAACCTGGTGAAAAGAAGTAATAACTTAATAATGTAGTAGAAGCACATGGCCCTTCTTCATATCGGTAAAGAAGGCATGAGCAACTTGTTTACTTTAAAGAAGAAGTGTGCCAAAAGTCTATGGAATGAACCAGAAAATATGGCAGATAATTAATGGTGCAGCCAATGATTCCACATTGGGCCTGTTGTCCTTCTCTTTATGGTGTCATAGTTCAATGTAGAAAGATCCAAGAAAATGAACACTGAGTCTGTTCAACACACAACCTTGGCTAATTACATGCTAAACATGTTAATCATGTTTACCATGTCCAACACATTACCTGGAACCTATGTCAAACATGTTTCAAAAGCACCCAACAAGTCTATGTTACAAGAGTCTCTGACATGTCAATCATGTTTACCATGTCCAACACACTACCTGGAACCTGTGTCAAACATGTTGCAAAAGCACCCAACAAGTCTATGTTACAAGAGTCTCTGAACATGTCAATCATGTGTACCATGTCCAATACACTACCTGGAACCTATGTTAAACATGTTCAAAAGGCACCCAACTTTGTCTATTTAACAAGAGACCAGAGCCTCTTGTATGCATTCTTCTACAGCTCTCTCCTCTGCTCTTCAGAAAAAATTCTCCAACCAGTTTGGCGTCGCCAAGTTCCCAATTCAGTTGCATCCTTGACTTCTTTGGCGGGTTGTTATTTCCTTACCTACGGTACTGGTGATGACCACTTGCTTTGATCCAACTTCTGGATTTGCTTCTTGATATTGATCTGGGTGTTTTTTCCTAAGTGAGTACTTCTGAGGACAGATCTGGCTTGGTTTTTTCTAGGTGTGTTTGTTTTGAGCACTCATCATCGAGTTCAAAGGGGTGTAGAGATGCAGTGCACATAGCATGATGAGTTCTGTCTAAAACCTGAAAGATATATCAGTTTCTCATGTAAGCTCTTCACCTCACTGGGTAGGAAATAGTCAAGTGTCACAAGAATCCACATCGGTAACACTTGCCGCTACACATCGAAATCCTCCGGATATGGATTCTTGACTTGAGAGTGTCCGGCATCAGGGTTATGTCGTGGAAGTGTATTTGGTGGTGAAGAATCGGGTCCGAAACATCTTTTTTGGGGGCTATTTGGAAGTTTACAGCTTTGATTGAAACCTGAGACTTTTGAGCTACAACCTCATCATCATGCTTGTCTCTCTTTTCTTTTTACAGGAGGAAGAGGAAGGAGGGCGATTCAAAACCGAAGCGCTGAAAACGACAAACATGTTTCAACTGTAGGCGATGGTATCTATCGAACAGCGGGGAGCGGGATTCCAAATTGCTTTCGTCGCCACTTTGAAACCCGGCAGGAGATTCGGACGCGAGTGTAGCACATCCCAGGAAAACACCTGGTGAGTCACTTTTCCAGAATCAGCTCTGTCGCAATTGAGGATTGAGCTCTGCTGAGAAAATTATCGTGTTTTTGGCTTGAAGAGGGCTGATGCGTTTGGAAATGAAAGGTAGTATCCAAACAGTAAACTGTGGACACGGAAGGGAGTCCTCGCGTTTCGCTCGTTGCACTAGGAGTTGATTCTTGTAGAGAAACTTACATTTTAGAGCCGAGTGAGGAGTTAGGGCCCAGTTAGGAGTTGTATGACGACTTGGAGAGTAAAAGCAGCCCAAGTAGCTGTCTGAGTTTTTCTCCTCAGAAACCTGAGAATGAAGTAGAGGCTTCTTGTAGGCATTGAAGAGGACAACATGCATATTTCCACTTTCAGAGTCTCACCTTTCATGCAGGCTATTCATGGAAGTCACGGCTAACCATTTCTCACAGCGATTAATTCGTAGAGGCCATATTTCCACTATACAATGAATCGTGGAGCAATTCCAGCTTCGACTTTTGTAAGGAGGTGAGCGCAGGTTAGGGGTGAAAATACATTTCTGATGCACAATCCTGGAGACTCAACACCTTAATATGCTCAGATTTCCTTCTCTTGGGTGTCGGAATGTATGAGATAAACGCAGATGAGTTGCAGATATCTGGGATCATCAGGAGCCATGTTTCAAGGAACCATACTGTGAGTTTGTTTAATCTTCACGTTGTGATGCTCGAGTTATACAGATGAGCATGCAATTGACCAGATTTGACACTTTAAAGAAAATAGCAGTTCACCAGGCAAAGCCCGAAACTTAAGTAAATGGAACACCACAGCTCAGATATGGGTATTGGGGCTAGGGTTGAACAGTGAGAACTGGCTGGCTGATATGCAAACCTGTTGACCACTGTAGGCTTTAATGAGAGCATCTTGTATGATCATATGATCCCAATTTACTGGGCAAACATAGTATCTCATGGACCTAACTTCTAAATGTGGGGAGCAGAATAGATGCTTGCACAATGCTCAACAGGAGGTGTACAAGTGTAGTGAATACTAAGACTGCCATTTGTTCTGGAAATTGTGGGCAAGGGGCAGACAACAGTAGAATTCCCTCTAGAGATTCTACAGGGGAAGGGGGGGTGGAGCTGAACCTGTCAGGTTTCATTGTTTGCCAGGTGTGTTTAGATACAGATCATGAAATGGGACTCAGTCTGATGCTCTGTGTGGCTAATTTCCAACATATTTCTAATATGGTAACATACAAAAGACTGCTTGGAGAGGTCAGCGTGATGCTTATTGAATTGGTTGTCAGAAGGAGTGCCATGTTTTGCATGGGTGTTGCCCGTGCCCTATGTTCTCAGTCACCAATGCTTGAGGGGAGAAGTTGTCATGTGTTTGAAAAGACTTCAGAAGTTATGCTGACAAGTTATATGGGACAGTGGTCTAAAAGAACGCAGCTAGTTGCTCCACATTGACATCTACACCAAGAGTGAGATTTGTTATACAGCTGGCAGAGTTTATGGGTGCATGTATGTGTGCCCCAAACTCTTGATTGATTCTGTCAAGAGGCATCCTACATAGATTTCCAAATTTATTTAGTTCCTCAACATTGTCATAGACTCTTATCTGAATTTCCAGACTCAAGGTAATGAACAACTGAAAGTAGTGTTGAAGATTAGTGTCAATCTTGTGGTAATCGTACCATCTTTCAACCGTGTTCCATAATAATGGCAATTGTGTGGCATGTGCAGCATTTTTGTGTTTTGGTTGCCCTCATGAAGGAGAGTACCACCAAGTATGCCCGGGTGACATGGATTGACAAATATGAAGTTGACGAGTATTATGAATTATTGAGAGAGTGTTATGATAAATGCAAGGTGGCCAAGGAACAGGGCCAAAAGCGTCATAAATGGAGATGCATATACTGCGAAGAGGTCTTTCAATGTAGGCCTAGCCTTAACTATCATCGACATAAAGTGTGTCCTACTGTGGGGCGCCGTTTGAAACAATATCCAATTGTGGGCAAAGGGCAACGCATTGTGATCAAAGACCAAGAAGCTATTGTGAAAGGCCAATTGGGGAAAGGTAGGGGTCGCATGGTCTTTGAAGAGGAAGATGGTATGCCTCCCACTATTAGTGACCGGATGGAAGTTGACAATCTACATCAATCTCTGCGAGATACACAGACCCACCAGCCACCTGTGCTGACCACTCCAAACATATCCAATCTCTTATTAGAAGAGTGGGGAGTATCCTCCAGCAGTGAAAGAAGCCCTGTATGTAACTTGGGTGTGTTTCAAGTGACTGAGACTGTTGATACAACTAGGCTTGCTGTGGTCTCTGAGAACCACGAGCATGTGCAGTTCGAAGGTGATGGGGAAGGGCATGCACTTGAAGTAGAGGATGAGGAGTGGGGTTGGTCTCCTCTTTTTTGCTTACTTAGAGATTTCCCTGAGTTTCGTCCCCCAGATTTTCCTCCCCGTCCTTGGAAACACACAATAGAAGAATTTGATGTGATTCACAAGTTTTTCGAAGATTGCAGAGCCCAGAGGACCAAACGCTTGAGGCCTCCTCTTATTGTGTTGGCCTTGAAAGCAACATGGCACTTTCATTTCGGCAATGGTTCCTCAATAATTGAACATTACCCTAAATTGGTAGAAAAGCTGGAACATGTCAGCCGGGATAAGGAGTTTGTCAATAATCTATCACGAATGCAACATCTCATGAGAACGGAATTTGGAGAGATGACTTCATATGCAGAGATTTTGTTTTTGTCACTTCCAGAGGATCATACGGATAATAAACAACCAACACTTGAAGATGATGTTTCCTCCTTCAACGCTACTTTAGCAAGTCGTGAACATGAAGAAGTGGTTAAGAGGGTGTTGGATTCACTTATTCGCATTACCTACTATGCGATGCAGGAGTATCCGATGGATTTCGCAAACTCTATGTGGCATTTGGAATATACTTATCGCAAAGAATACACCATGCAGTGGTGGAAATCACATTGTAATTATCAGGAGAAGATCTACACAGGTTTCATAATGGAATACCTAAATGAAGGTGAAGACTACCTTCTTTATTAATAATGGGTTCATGAAAATTATCGCTAGGGTCACTAAGTAACAATGACATGAAGTTTTTGAAGAAAATTTGGTTTTCACCTCAAAAAATTGTTTTTTGTGTAAAGATCTTGTGTATTGAAAATCCTATGCTTGTACAAGGAGTTGCTGGTATTGATTAGTATTTTTACAAAGCTTCCTCTTTATCTATAATGGAGCTTGATGCTATTTTCTACTAACATTAATTGAATCTTGCATAAATATAAATAGTTTCCCATGAAGGTTGCAAACCTAACACAATAGGAATATTGCTTCGAAGTCATTCATCAAGCCAATAGTACAAATCAATGGGATTCATGGCCACCTTACAAGTAGTTGTGAGCTCAAATTAGCAATAGGCCATGTTAGTAGGTTACCTAATGTAACCAACTCAATTAGGAATCATTGGGTCAATAGATCATTGAAACCATGTGGGTATCTAAATTCAATCTTTGGGGAAGGATTGGACAACTACATTGCCCTCTTATGGCCATTAGAGAGTAACCACTTTGAAAATGGAATTCTTCCCACTCCCTCCCCACCTTGGTCCTTTCACCTTCTCTTTCTCACTCAAATTTTTCATCTCTGTGCAGTTTCTTGTGCTTCTGTTTGTCGAGGTGCAGTACAGGAATGGAGGAGGCGGTTTGGCGAATTCAGGGCCGAAGATGATAATTTGGACCATGAAGATTCAATAGATTCCCAGATGATTGAACAAAAGATGTTTCAGAGGATTTTTTACAATCGATAGATTCAACAAAGATTCTTCAGAAGATTCAACAGATTCAACAAAGACTCTTAGAAGATCAATAAATTCAACGAGCTAACAGTAGTTCAAATGGATCAAACTATTTTTGATTGAAAAATCCTCAGGATTTTATGCATAATGGGCACCATGAAACCATGCATGGAAATGAGGAGCTAATCCCCTTCATTCTTCTTGCCTATATTAACTCACAAACTCAAAAATTTCCCCTATTCACTGGAAGGGGAACGGGGAACAATTGTTGCATCAATTTTTGTTGAATCCTAAAGGCTTTTTATTTGAAGTGTGGGTTCAAGGACCCTAATTTCAAGTTGCATACAAAATCGGTGTGGGATATGATGCTAATGAACAAAAAGGAATTAAGAATGTCAAACCCAACTTGTTTTGTGTGTCTTCCTTCAAAGGTAGATTATTAAGTTTTGTTTCTGGTGAGCTAACAACCTTAATCTTGAGTAGCATTCAAAAATCGAGTTTGATATTAATGATTAGGTTATGATGTTGTTGAAGAATTGGCAACATATGAGGGTGATGACCAGATCCATGTGTGTATGTCAGAACTTTGGGGGTCTTTTCAATAAAGATCCTGAATTCCATCAGAGTAGGAAATTTGCTCTTGTCTTCATCTTGAACATAATGTAGGAACCCAACAGATGTTGAAGGACGCCATTGCTTAAAACATGTGATTTCAAATACATCCTTCCTATTGCGAAGAGGACACAACAAAGTTGGTATAGAGTGTTCTTTGTTGTGAGTGAGCCAATGATATGTGATGTAAAAACCATCTGTCAAATGAAGTGAGTGTACTTAAAATGGTGAGGCACTTATAGATGGTTAGCCCTAATTGTCAATATATTCTTTAAATTGAAAAATCAGCCAACCAATTACCTATTGCAAATGGAGACAATTATATGTC
This sequence comes from Sphagnum contortum, assembly GCA_963920785.1. NCBI lineage: Eukaryota > Viridiplantae > Streptophyta > Sphagnopsida > Sphagnales > Sphagnaceae > Sphagnum > Sphagnum contortum. Next base: position 7,460,265 of record OY987276.1, on the reverse strand, counting down.
ACCTAACATCACACAGAGCTTAGCCAACCGGAAGTCTATGGCTCAAAGAAGTATAGGCAAAATGAAATTGATCCATTTTTGCATGCCTTTATAACCATCCTTTATGATTGTCAGTTTTTCTGTCAAATTGTGTAAGGGAATTGTTAAGTGTCAGCGTAAAAGTTGATGGGGATCACAAGTTACCAAAATACCAAATTATTGATCACAAAGTTATATCATCAGACAAAGCATCTGTTGAAGCAATATCAAAATGTTTGCAATCTAACCCACAAATGGTGCTAGACTATGACAACAGGTTGTGTGTATGAATGACAAAATTTTGACGCATTTGTTTTGTGACTTATGTTGCAAGCTTGACTTTGCAACAAAGCAAAAAAAGGAACTCAAAGCTCTTGTGCACTTGGTAGACCGACTTAGACTTCCATTTCTCTTGAATATTAGGTGATGTTGCGATTTCCAGCTGCTTATTATGTAAGAGGGATGGATAAGGTTGCTATAGTAATGGAGTTGTTCAAAGCAAGGCTCTCTTGAGAATCTGAATCTTCCTCATTTGTGCACATAATTAACATCTTTAGCTCATACTAGTAAAGGGTGCATTGGACCACAAAGCCAACTAAGAAAAGTCTAGGGCCTTTCAAGGCATTTGATGGTTTGCAAACTCAATGGACAGTTGAGCATGTTCCCTGCCCAAATGTGTGAGTAGATTTATCATGCCTATATCAAAAAAATTGTCAAATTATGTAGCACCTTGAGTTATGAAAAACGTCACATGATTGTGTACACACCTTGTTAAGCAAGCCAAAGCTGAATCTAAGTTCGAACTAGGTTCAATTAACATGTTGAATAATTCTGTGTTCACCAAGTTCACTTATACCCAACCCTGAGACAAGACTTTTGAGGATCTCTTCATAGATTATTGGACCACAGCAGCTTCAGCTAAAATTAGCTCAAGGCTTCTGCCCTCTTGTTTCTTCTGAAGGCTTCTGCCATTCTTTCTAGATGTACAATCAATGGACATGATCAACCCCCAAACTATGTTCAACATTTAGGCCACCACCCTACATCTATGTATAATAAGCTTAACAAGGCTCAATGCAACATGATGTCCCACCCTTTTTGCTTCCTCTCCCCAGAATAATTTGGCCTCTGTTAACCATTGAAAGGAAAAGTAACGGATCAACATAGGTGCAATAATCCACGTGAGGTTCAGAAATTACATATTCCATTCCAACAATCAACACTCACCATGGGAATATTCAACCATGAAACACAACTTTTGAATATCTCTAAGAAGATTATGAGACCACAAAGGCTTCAGTTAGAATTAGCTGAAGGTTTTTTGCTGTGTTTGTTCTCAATGTAGTCAATGGATAGGACAAAACTCAACGCTCAAACTATGTTCAACATTTAACTATGTAAAACAAGTTTAAGTGTCAAGTATGTGCAAAATGATGTCCCACCCTTTCTTTTTTCCTTTTCTTTCTGTGTCCAAATGTGACAAAATATTTTCAAAATTTTCAAAATTTGGCAAAAGCTTTTTCAGAAATAGGGAATATGCAACATGAATTTTATTTTATTTCATATTTTGCAATTGTGTGAAATTTGCACCAAAAACAACATTCCCATACATGAGCTAGAAAGATATAGTGTATAAAAATGGTCTAGGAGCAGGTTTACATAGAGATCCATGGTGTGGACAGAAAGGTCCCTTGAAAATAGCTGCTCATGGCCCTGTCACACAGCTGACTAAACCCAACACATGTTACAATCTTCATATGTTGTCACTTTTTATTTGCAGGAAAATATAGGAGGTCTCAATCCTTTGCTTATATTGCCCATTATGTAAAAACCCCTTGGGGAGCCTATGTTGAGTTGGATGAACTGCACTCCATAGCTGCCTACAAGGCCCATGTGAAATCATCCATGAACCCAAATCGAGTGGATTGGACCTTTAGGGATTTTTAAAAATAAATTTAATTCACTTTGATTTTTTACTCGAAGCAACATGTTACAGGTCAACATGTTCAGCCACCTACTAGTATGCCACATCCTCAAGACAATTGAGTTTCACTACTTTTTCAGAACTTAAATCTTGAAATTCAGGATTGAATATTAAAAAATTCAAATTCTTAGGCTACATGATGGTTATGAGATTTCAAGATGTGAAAATATAGGTTCATGAACAGGTTGTTTATTTCTTTCAATTTTGTGAGGTAGGTGGACTGTATAACCTAATTAAAAGTTGCTGGATAAATGTTTTTATGAGAGGGATTAAATTCTGAACTCAGATAGAAAGTGCCAAGAAAGCCATCTCAATCATCTAAGAACTATGAACCAATGAAGGGGGGATGACACGAAAAGGCAAATCTAACAAAGGGGCATTAGCCTCAACAAAACGTTGGAAACCAACACAGAATTCCGATGGGAAATTGTAGCATCTGCAGGCCAATGTTCTACAGGTTGCACTATCACTTATGTCCATATTTTTGCAGAGAGTTTTACCTTGATTATCTGCGTATAGGTATGCTACCGAAATATAAAAAGTTTAACTCCTTTCTGAGCCAAAGAACTAAAACTGTTAGACATGATGGACTAACCCAAACATGCACATCACACACCATGTAATTTCATGGCATTTTAGTAGAAATCTCCTACATTAGACTTATACCTGCTAATTTTGTATTGCACTTGATGCTAGAACTACTCCCATATTTCAACATTGAACTTGAAGATTGATCATCTCCCAGCATGACAACTCAGGAGTGTAGAGGAGCTTCATATCAAGCAACTGAGCACTTCGATCATTCAATGGCTAGTCCAGCTATCCTAGTGCATAGCAGTAAAGGAAGCAAGTTAATTCAAACACTGCTAGTCTCAAAAGCAATTGTACTCTTGCTAGGCACCATAAAATCAAAGACCACGAGAAGAGGGCAGAATGAAGCTTGTAACTGGTGTATTGTCTTCATACCTGCAGACTCCACGGTTCATGCTGCTGAAGATGACACCAGATTCTCAGGATTTGGGGATGCCCATGAAAATGACCTCCAAATGCTGAAGGCTACTGTGATAATGTTAATGAACAGAATCCCCATCTTCATCACCAACATTATGTCATCAGCAGAGAAAGCACCTGATGGAGCTACAACTGCTTGTGCAGGACACTCTGCAACTGCATCAATGAATGACACTGCCAACCCATCTCCTGGTGTTTCCTGAACTATGTTGTGAGCCTGATGGTAGAATGAACAAAGACTCAAATTAGCTTCTATGAACTGGTTGGATCGATCAGCTCAAACACTCACCTAGCTGTTGCAGGGACTTCAAGATGAAATTGATTGTTTGAAGATTGCTCTACCGTATTTCTATTTTCCAGGTATTTCCTAATTGCACATGTTTGACATAAAATACATACTTGGGCAGAGCAAACATGTTGAACAAAAGATGCATATCCAATGAGAGGCAGAACAGACGAGATTTTGCACCATGGCCATCATCAGTTAAAGTCAGCTCAAGACTTCTGACAGGTCGGAATGTGCTGAATCAGAATGGACAATTTTGGAGCATGTTCAACAAGTACCACCGAGCTTCTTGGAACTGCTGGGTGCAACAAATCCCATGCCCCATCATGTGCAACATGTCCAAGCCCCAACTATGCAGTAAACAAAGGTGACATCCAACACATGTCCACCCGAAATTGTGGTGGTGGGTTTGCCACCTGATCTCACTGTTGGCAGAAGTCCTCTCTCATTTTACAATAGGTAACTTTAACTCACAGTCCTGTAAAGTTTACTTTGTAGGATCTAACTACAACTGCATGCCCAACACAATTCTGTCCAACATTTACATCTTTTCCTGTGTAGATCTCCACAAGAACTCTCCATGTCAATTATATAATTTATCTAACCTGTCTTTATTTCATGTTCTGGATCACAGTTCTGTCCACCGGGAATGCAGGAAATTTTCCATGTCACTAGATATGAGTTTATTAATCCTTTTTATTTCATGTTTGACATGTTAAACACAGTGATGACCAATACCAAGGCTGTGCACTGTGGGCGAAAGCTACCAATAAACTGAAATTTCTGGATGGTTTGTTTGCAATGCAAAGTCAATGGCCCACCGAAACAATTTGCTTAAGTATTAACAGGTAACCATACCCTTGACATGTCTTGACACCCTACTATGTTGAACTAGGAAGCTCTGTTCTGTTCTGCGCTAGAAATTTTATGTATTGACTATGTTGGCTCACAGATTCTGGCCTAAAAGGCTTGGTGACAAGCCAAGCACAATATTATGTGAAACATGTCAAACACAAGAGTATGTTAAACTTGTGTACCCTGTGTTTTTCTTGTTGGGGAATGCCCGTCTGTGAACAATAGAAAGCCAAGATCAAACCCAAAAGTAAGACACGAGTAACATATCTGATGTCGAAGGAGTGTCCATTAGCATGTCCACCATGTCTAACACAAAAGAAAATGAAGATCCATGTTTAGAACACTGATTTCACAGCTCCAAAAGTACCCAAATCTGTGTTGAACATGACTAATGATTCCGTGTCGAACATATATATTATATTATTTTCCTATTATATTATTTAATTGGAAAAAGAGTCCTTAGAGAGAGCAACCAAGGGCTTCTGAGTCTTCTAGACAATTGGAATTGAAAAGATCTCAAAAGTAATAGAGTGGCTAAAAAAAGTTGTGGAGTAGGTTTACACAGAGATCCATGGTATGGAGGAAACAAATCTTGTCCTTGGGCCGAAATATTTCTCTTCGTCCATCCAAAATAGCTGTTCATGAGCCCTTCACATGGCTGACCAAACCCAAAAAATGTTAGAATCTTCACATGTTGTCACTTTTATTTTGCAGGAAAATACTTGAGGCGTCAATCCTTCACTTATATTGCCCATAATGAAGAAGACCCCCTGGGGAGCCTATCTTGAGTTGGATGAACTGGACTCCATAGCTGTGTAGAAGGCACATGTGAAATCATCCATGAACCCGGATTGAGTGGATTGGACCTTTAGGGGTTAAAAAATTAGAATTTAATTCAGTTTGATTTTTTGCTTCAAACAACATGTTGAGCCACCTATTATTAGCATCCCACATCCTCAAGACAATTGAGATGCACCTTTTGTTTTTACAACTTAAGTCTTCAAATTGATGATAGAATATTAAAAAAATTCAAAATCATAGGCTAAACGATGGTTCTAAGATTTCAAGATGTGAAAATATAGCTTCATGAACAATTTTCTTTTCTTCCAATTTGTGAGATAGGTGGATTTGCGATCATCCACTAGATGAATTAGACAAATTTGGCTATAGTTCATAGATCAAAGTATAAAACTTTCAGAACCTTACATTGTAGTGATATGCTTGGAGCTCTGGTCTAAATCCAGGGATTTGTACTTTTTTTCCTCTAATATGGAAAATGTTTTGTTGTTTTTCCCCCAAAAGACGTCCGTTGGATCACTTCTGCTTTTTGTCACGAAGTGGATATTGAAATTTTCATGAAATTTTCCAACAAAATAATGAAATTAGTCAAATTCACTATATCAACAAAATCTTCCAAACTTTTCCCATGTTTTGTTCTTGAGATATCCACAAAATGTTTCCAAAGAAAGCAACATTGTTCATGAAGATTTTCTACACTGATATTCTAATGACCAAAAGTCACAAATTCCATCGCATTTCCTGTGTTGGATGTTTGAAAACAATTGATTTCATACAACTGGCAAAATTTTGCTGAAAATACACACTTTACACTGGGAAAGCATGTTTTTCCAAAAAAATCATAATATAGCAAAATCTTACCACAAGAAAATTCACTGGTTTGAACATACTCAGGTTCCTAAACCTTAAATCTCCATGTGAGCACGCTTGGTACTTAATTCTAGTGCACTGGATTAGCCTAGTAAGCAATCTATCCATATTGAATAAATACGAAATATACACAGCTAAATAACTAAATTCATTAAATTCATATATACACATTTTGTGTGGATTAAAAGAGGATAAATCAAAGGGTTGTGTGTGTATAAAAGAGGGTGAAAAAGCAACCAAAAGAAGAATTATTGGCGAAAGCCCAAAGATAAGGCACACAAACTAAGCTAACCACCAGGATTACAAAGAGAGGAAAGTCTAATAATTAAATAATCATCTGGTACTCCACACCACCATACATCCACTGCAGTGTGTTTAGTCTGTATTGGTTCAGTCTAACCCACCTTATGACAATCAAACATAGACATTTCACACTATTTTTCCAAGCCCACAATAAGTTACCACAACATGACCTCTACTATTTTTGGATACCCACTAAATACTTATCTCAGAAGAAAATGCAAAAGATGCGCACTTCAAAATACCATACAAGCACAATTTGCTATAACCAAATTAAAAAGTTGCTGGATAAGAGTTTTTTGTGAGAGGGATTAAATGCTGAACTCCGATAGAAAGTTCCAAGGAAGCCATCTCAATCGTCCGGTGATTTGCTCCAACTGCAGCCAAAATGGTAGGGACTCGCACACTGGTACTATCTGTGGAGCCTTCATTAGCTGAGCTGCTGGTGAGTAGATTGTTCATCAGGATCCCAGCTTCCATCAACTGTGCATCACCTCTGTTTGGAATTCCTTGTCCATCTTGATTAGCTGCCCAGCAACACAGCCAGATTTTGGAACACACTGTTATCATCATATGACATGAGAACCAAATTGCCAATGATAGTTTAATGAACTGAAAACTAAGAACCAATGAAGGGGACATGATGGGAAGGAGGCAAAATCTAAGAAAGGGGCATTAGCCCCAACAAAAAGGTTGGAAACTAACAGAGCATACACATTGGAAATTGTAGCAACTGCAGCCCAATGTTCTAGAGGTTGCACCATGACTTATGCCCATATTTTTGCAGATATCCTTACTTTGATTATCTGCATATAAGTATGCTTTGGACATAGAAAGTTAGACCTCTGTCTGAGCCAAAGAATTGAAACTGTTAGACATGATGAACAAACCCAAACATGTACATGACACAACTTGTAATTTCACAGCTTCTTAGAAGAAATCTCTTACAACCAGACTTGTAGCTGCTAATTCTGTTTGGACTTGATGCTAGAACTCCTCTAAAACTTCAAAATTGAACTTGAAGATCCATCATCTCTAAGGGTGACAGGACGGAAGATAACTTTCCCATCTAGATTCTTCAGCATAACTTTCCATGTCAATTATATGATTTATCTAACCCTTCTTTATTTCATGTTCAACATCTGGATGAGAGTTCTATCGACCAGAAGGCAAGAAATATTCCATGTCAATTTATATGATTTTATTAATCCTTCATTATTTGATGTTGCATATGTTGAACACTGTGATGTCCAATACCAAGGCAGGGCACTGAGTGTGGCCCAAAACTACCAATACACTGAAGTTTCTGGATGATTTATTTGCAAAGTGACTGGCCCAAACAATTTGTTGGAGTAAAAACATTTAACTATGCCCTTCACATATCTTAAGACCCAACTATGTTGAACTAGGAAACTCTGATCCATTCTACACAAGAAATTTAATGTGTTCACTATGTTGCCTTAAAAGATTCTGGGGTAAAACACTCAGATTTGTGTTCTTCGCTCCTTAAATTGTGAGCTTCCTTTTCACTAAACACAATATTATGTTAAACAAGTCAAACACAAGTTTGTGTTAAACTTTTGTAACCCTGTCCTTTTCTTGTTTGGGAATGCCCCCTCCATCGACCACAGAAAGCCAAGATCAAACCCAGAAGTAAGAGACACAAGTAAAATAATCTGGTGTATAAGGAGTCTCCACGAGGATGTCCACCATGTCTAACACCAAAGAAAAGGACGATCCATGTTTAAAGCACTGATTTCAAATGTCCAAAAGTACCAACATGACTAACAATTCTGTGTTGTACAGATATATTATATTATTCTCTTATGGCATTATTTAATTGAGAAAAGAGATGTTAGAGAGCAACCATGGGCTTCCTACTCTTCTAGACAACTAGTGGTACTCGTGACCTTCAGACACTGTGAGGTGCCCCTGCAATTAATTTAGCAAACTAAGTCGAGTTTCGCCACTTGGTGAGAAAAATAAAAAGGCAGCTGCAAATGATTTTTAGGGCATTGTTTTACAAAATTCGCCATATTTATTTTATTTATTTTTAAATGCTATAGCCTGAGTAGGACCGTCATCATTTAATGCTAATTAATGCTCGGGATCCTCGCCAATGGACCTACTTGAGAAATTTGCCCAAAAAAAAAAAAAAACCCTGGTATTAACCAATGTGAGGAAAAGGACGGTGGGGGGGGTATTACATACCCGCCGGATCTGTGGATTACCCACCGGGTTCCAGACAGTCCGAGGTGGATATTTAAATTTTTTTTCAAAACACGTTTGAGAACCACAGAGATATATAATAACCAGGTATTTGATTATTTTGATACCCGGCTTGATCCACAACCGGCCTTGTTACAATTTCTGAGAGCCCCCAGTTTGGGTGGGTGAAAAAACTTTAAAGAACCGCCGAGTTCCAGACAGTCCGAGGTGGATATTTAATTTTTTTTTCAAAACACGTTTGAGAACCACAAATATATATAATAACCAGGTATATGATTATTTATACCATCACGACTCGCACCCCGTCACAGACGGACAAACAGCCGTCACAGACAGACGGACAGACGACTGTCACAGACAAACGGACAGACAGACAGACAGACTTAGATATAGGATAGCCAGTTCTACCATAAAATCTGTCATCTGGGGGGTTACAGAATGACAACCCTCTCACAGACAGACACCTGGCCCGCTGCTTCACCGGCCTCTCCCTCCCCCACCCCCCAAAACCTCCGTCACAGACTTACTGAATTAAAGTATAAGATGAGAATTGAAAAAAACTTTAAAATAATAAAACAGTGGACACTTATATACTATGTGTGTCCTCAATTTTACTTTGCTAATATATCATATACATTTGCTTGTTTGACATGTCCAACACATTTTTTGATTGACATACAACCCACATCTATATCAAACACATGAACTCTCGTTTTTTCAGGTGGAAGCTAAGACTGTGTACTTTAGCCTACGGGACCATGGGTCTGGGCTACAGTAACTCGGTGGTTCTATTAGTTAGAATATTTTGACCTATTTTATTGATCTAAGTCTCAAATCCAATTTCCATTACAATACATTTCTGGTTTTTACTGAGTTTCCAATGACAAAAATAACTTGAGCTTCAGAAAATTTGAACAAAACATTCAAAATCCCAAAATCACCTACATAATGTTTTTACAAAACTGGTGTGTGCTCTTAGTATTGTTGGAAAGGCCCAGATGAATGGGATTTCATGTAGGTGTGTAGACCTAGTGTGGGAGAAATATTGAATTTGGGATAAGTGTTGTCATAAAATTGACAACCAAACTTTTAGTGAAAATTGGATTTCAGATCTAATCTAAAGAAGGTGTATCATTTGCTTTTTAAAACAAATTCATACAATATTACAATATGTGCTCAACACCAGAGGCCACCACGGCAGTACCACGGCAGCCTGATTTTGTGTGTGTCATTTTTGGTGTTTGGATTTTATCATCCTAACAAGACTGCTATCTTTTTAGTGGATTGGTGTGGCAGACTAGCCAGCCACCACTCCCCACACTACCTATGTTGGATTAGTTCACCATGTGATTATAGGTCTTACAGGGTATTTACTTTCCTAATTGTTGGATTTTGTAGGGTAAAGCCCCAACTGGATAGGGACATTTTCAAAATTTCTAGCCTGAAAGATTTTAGCTTGAGGAGTATAATCCTTCGAGCTTTTTGATGACTGAAATCTGTGGATATACAAGGCCCTCCAACTACACTAGGAAGTTTCTTGGGGTGCATTTGGGCACTTTGACTACACTAGGAATTTTGGGTGCCTTCTGTTTGCGAATTCCTCAAATTGGGAAAGGGTCTACATTTAGACACTTCTCCTATACAAAACAGGGTTGGTTGGAAAGGGGTTGTTCTATCAATCCAACCTTGCAACCCACCTGTTTAGAGGAAGAAAATTTTGGTTTGTTTGAAAATGTCTCCCACAACCCCGCACACTGACCGATTCCAAGGAAATCCCATGGGAAAATGTACAAAAAAAACCTGGTAATCACATATAGTAAAGGACGTAGTGGTCGTTTTTCGTGAAGCTTTCCATTCATCCGTCCTGTCATCCATCCATGGATGGCATCATATAACAATCCTCTACAATGTGAAGGCTGAAAGACTCCTGTAGTCTTGCAATTTGCCAAAAGCTAAAACTAATTTTTAAAAAACTAAAAATTGTTGAGAAAAAACTTGAGAAACAAGAGAAGAAATCTTTATAAAAGAACACAAGAAACTTCAAATTAAAAAAGAAGAAGACAAGTTACTAATAAATAAATGAAATGAAACAAAGTTGTAACAAGAAAGAAAAGAACAGAACAAATATTTATTTTAAAAAGGGGAAAAACTAGAAAAAAATAAAAACAGAAAAACACTTTAACAATTAGAAACTTTTTTTTAACACTTAAAAATAGAAACAAAATGAAAACATGTAAAATAAATATCTTTAAACATGAAACAAAAAAGGAAAATACATTAAAATAATCTTAAAAGAAAATTAAGAAATAGATGACAAAGAATAAGAAACAAAACAGAGAGCAAAAGAAAGAGAAAAAAAACCATACTTGAAAAAAAAATGAGGTTTTTCTTTTTCCAAACTTCAAACCTGCATCTAATCAAACAAAATACAAAAGTTTTTTTTAATTATTTTTATTATAAAACATATTAGAAAAATTAGATTTTTTTTGAAAAAGAAAATAGAAACAAAATAAATAAATAAATGCATAAAAGTAGAAAGAAAATGAAGATAGACAAAATAAGAATATAAAAAATTAAAACATGAAACAAACATAAGAAAAAAAGAAAGTAAAAACACAAAAACTATAAAAAAGGAATGGAAACAAATGAAACAAGGAAAAGGAAATACAGTAAAATAATTTTAAAAGAAAAGAAGAAACCATATAAAGAGTAAACAATAAGAAAAAATAAAACTTATAATAATGAAGAAAAACCCTACTTGAAAAAGAATGAGGTGTGTCTTCTTTCTCCAAACTTCAAACTTGCATCCAAATAAACAAAAATACAAAAGTGAAAAAGAAACATTTTATTTATATTCTACAAAATAATAATAAAAACAGAAAACACATAAAAATAATAATAATAAATAAAAGTTTTTAAAAAAAAATTAAAACATGAACCAAACACTCTTGAAATAACACACCTGTGCCTTAGGCATGGGGTTCAAACTAGTAACATAATAATTCCAAACATGTCCCACAATTGCACACGGACCCATTTTAAGCAAATCCAATTGGAAAGTAAGTGTCCACAAAAACCTGGTGAAAAGAAGTAATAACTTAATAATGTAGTAGCAGCACATGCCCCTTCTTCATATCAGTAAAGAAGGCATGAGCAAGTTGTTTACTTTAAAGAAGAAGTGTGGAATGAACCAGAAAATATGGCAGATAATTAATGGTGCAGCCAATGATTCCACATTGGGCCTGTTGTCCTTCTCTTTATGGTGTCATAGTTCACTATAGAAATATCCAAGAAAATGAACACTGAGTCTGTGCAACACACAACCTTGCCTAATTACATGGTGAACATGTCATTCGTGTTTACCATGTCCAACACACTACCTGGAAACTATGTCAAACATGTCGCAAAAGCACCCAACAAATCTATTTTACAAGAGTCCTGAACATGTCAATCATGTTTACTATGTCCAACACACTACCTGGAACCTACATGTTGCTAAAGCACCCAACAAGTCTATGTTACAAGAGTCTCTGAACATGTCAATCATGTTTACCATGTCCAATACACTACCTGGAACCTATGGTAAACATGTTCAAAAGGCACCCAACTTTGTCTATTTAACAAGAGACCAGAGCCTCTTGTATGCATTCTTTTACAGCTCTCTCCTCTGCTCTTCAGAAAAAATTCTCCAACCAGTTTGGCGTCGCCAAGTTCCCAATTCAGTTGCATCCTTGACATCTTTGGCGGGTTGTTATTTCCTTACCTACGGTACTGCTGATGACCACTTGCTTTGATCCAACTTCTGGATTTGCTTCTTGAGATTGATCTGGGTATTTTTTCCTAAGTGAGTACTTCTGAGGACAGATCTGGCTTGGTTTTTTCTAGGTGTGTTTGTTTTGAGCACTCATCATCGAGTTCAAAGGGGTGTAGAGATGCAGTGCACATAGCATGATGAGTTCTGTCTAAAACCTGAAAGATATATCAGTTTCTCATGTAAGCTCTTCACCTCACTGGGTAGGAAATAGTCAAGTGTCACAAGAATCCACGTCGGTAACACTTGCCGCTACACATCGAAATCCCCCGGATATGGATTCTTGACTTGAGAGTGTCCGACATCAGGGTTATGTCGTGGAAGTGCATTTTGTGGTGAAGAATCGGGTCCAAAACATCTTTTTTTGGGGCTATTTGGAAGTTTACAGCTTTGATTGAAACCTGAGACTTTTGAGCTACAACCTCATCATCATGCTTGTCTCTCTTTTCTTTTTACAGGAGGAAGAGGAAGGAGGGCGATTCAAAACCGAAGCGCTGAAAACGACAAACATGTTTCAACTGTAGGCGATGGTATCGAACAGTGGGGAGCGGGATTCCAAATTGCTTTCGTCGCCACTTTGAAACCCGGCAGGAGATTAGGACGCGAGTGTAGCATAAGCACATCCCAGGAAAACACCTGGTGAGTCACTTTTCCAGAATCAGCTCTGTCGCAATTGAGGATTGAGCTCTGCTGAGAAAATTATCATGTTTTTGGCTTGAAGAGGGCTGATGCGTTTGGAAATGAAAGGTAGTATCCAAACAGTAAACTGTGGACACGGAAGGGAGTCCTCGCGTTTCGCTCGTTGCACTAGGAGTTGATTCTTGTAGAGAAACTTACATTTTAGAGCCGAGTGAGGAGTTAGGGCCCAGTTAGGAGTTGTATGACGACTTGGAGAGTAAAAGCAGCCCAAGTAGCTGTCTGAGTTTTTCTCCTCAGAAACCTGAGATTGAAGTAGAGGATTCTTGTAGGCATTGAAGAGCACAACATGCATATTTCCACTTTCAGACTGTCACCATTCGTGCAGGCTATTCATGCAAGTCATGGCTAACCATTTCTCACAACGAATAAATTGTAGAGGCCTTATTTCCACTATACAATGAAGTGTGGAGCAACACCAGCTCCGACATTTGTAAGGAGGTGAGAGCAGGTTAGGGGTCAAAATGCATTTCTGATGCACAATGTTGGAGACTCAACAGCTTAATATGCTCAGATTTGCTTCTCTTGGGTATGGGAATGTATGAGAGAAACGCAGATGAGTTGCAGATATCTGTAATAATCAGGAGCCATGTTTCAAGGAACCATAGTGTGAGTTTGTTTAATCCTCACTTTGTGCTGCTCCAGTTGTACAGATGAGCATGCAATTCACCAGATTTGACACTTGAAAGAAAATAGCAGTTCACCAGGCAAAGCCCGAAGCTTAAGTAAATGGCACACCACAGCTCAGATATGGGTATTGGGGCTAGGGTTGAACAGTGAGAACTGTCTGGCTGATATGCAAACCTGTTGACCACTGTAGGCTTTAATGAGAACATCTTGTATGATCATATGATCCCAATTTACTGTGCAAACATAGTATCTCATGGACCTAACTCCTAAATGTGGGGAGCAGAATAGATGCTTGCACAATGTTCAACAGGAGGTGTACAAGTGTCGTGAATACTAAGACTGCCATTTGTTCTGGAAATTGTGGGCAAGGGGCAGACAACAATAGAATTCCCTCTAGAGATTCTACAGGGGAGATACAGATCATGAAATGGGACTTAGTCTGATGCTCTCGGTGGCTAATTTCCAACACATTTCTAATATGGTAACATACAAAAGATTGCTTGGAGAGTCAGCGCGATGCTGATTGAGTTGGTTGTCGTAAGGAGTGCCATGTTTTGCATGGGTGTTGCCCATGCCCTATGTTCTCAGGCACCAATGCTTGAGGGGAGAAGTTCTGTCATGTGTCTGAAAAGACTTTAGAAGTTATGCTGACAAGTCAGCAATGCTTGAGGGGAGAAGTTCTGTCATGTGTCTGAAAAGACTTTAGAAGTTATGCTGTCAAGAGGCATCCTACATAGATTTCCAAATTTATTTAGTTCCCCAACATTGTCATAGACTCTTATCTGAATTTCCAGACTGAAGGTAATGAACAACTCAAAATAGTGTTGAAGATTAGTGTCAATCTTGTGGTAATCGTAGCGTCTTTCAACCATTTTCCATAATAATGGCAATTGTGTGGCATGTGCAGCATTTTTGTGTTTTGGTTGCCATCATGACGGAGAGTACCACCAAGTATGCCAGGGTGACATGGATTGACACATATGAAGATGACGAGTATTATGAATTATTGAGAGAGTGTTATGATAAATGCAAGATCCCCAAGGAACAGGGCCAAAAGCGTCATAAATGGAGATACATATACTGCAAAGAGGTCTTTAAATGTAGGCCTAGCCTTAACTATCATCGACATAAAGTGTGTCCTACTGTGGGGCGCCGTTTGAAACAATATCCAATTGTGGACAAAGGGCAACGCATTGTGATCAAAGACCAACAAGCTATTGTGAAAGGCCAATTGGGGAAACGTAAGGGTCGCATGGCCTGTGGAGAGGAAGATGGCATGCCTCCCACTATTAGAGACCGGATGGAAGTTGACAATCTACATCAATCTCTGCGAGATACACAGACCCACCAGCCACCTATGATAACCACTCCAAACATATCCAATCTCTTATTAGAAGAGAGGGGAGTATCCTCCAGCAGTGAAAGAAGCCCTGTATGTAACTTGGGTGTGTTTGAAGTGATTGAGACTGTTGATACAACTAGGCTTGCTGTGGTCTCTGAGAACCACGAGCATATGCTGTTCGAAGGTGATGGGGAAGGGCATGCACTTGAAGTAGAGGATGAGGAGTGGGGTTGGTCTCCTCTTTTTTGCCTACTTAGAGATTACCCTAAGTTCTGTCCCCCAGATTTTCCTCCCCGTCCTTGGAAACACACAATAGAAGAATTTGATGTGATCTGCAAGTCTTTCAAAGATTGCAAAGCCCAGAGGACCAAACCCTTGAGGCCTCCTCTTATTGTGTTGGCCTTGAAAGCGACATGGCGCTTTCATTTCGGCAATGGTTCTTCAATAATTGAACATTACCCTAAATTGGAAGAAAAGCTGGAACATGTCAGCCGGGATCAGGAGTTTGTCAATAATCTATCACGAATGCAACATCTCATGAGAACGGAATTTGGAGAGGTGACTTCATATGCAGAGATTTTGTTTTTGTCACTTCCAGAGGATCATACGGATAATAAACAACCAACACTTGAAGATGATGTTTCCTCCTTCAACGCTACTTTAGCAAGTCGTGAACATGAAGAAGTGGTTAAGAGGGTGTTGGATTCACTTATTCGCATTACCTACTATGTGATGCAGGATTATGTGGAGTACCATTTTACAAATACTATGTGGCATTTGGCACAGAATTATGACAAAGAACGCACCATGAAGTTGTGGAAATCACATTGTAAGTATCAGGAGCATATCTACACAGGTTTCACACTGGAATACCTAGAAGAAGGTGAGGACTACCTTCTTTATTTATAATGGGTTCATGAAAATTATTGCTAGGGTCACTAAGTAACAATGACATGAAGTTTTTGAAGAAAATTTGGTTTTCACCTCAAAAAATTGTTTTTTGTGTCAAGATCTTGTGTATTGAAAACCCTATGCTTGTACGAAGAGTTGCTGGTATTGATTAGTATTTTTACAAAGCTTCCTCTATCTATAATGGAACTTGATGCTATTCTCTACTAACATTAATTAAATCTTGCATAAATATAAATAGTTTCCCATGAAGGTTGCAAACCTAACACAATAGGAATATTGCTTCGAAGTCATTCATCAAGCCAATAGTACAAATCAATGGGATTCATGGTCACCTTACAAGTAGTTGTGAGCTCAAATTCCCAATAGGCCATCTTATATATAATTACAACAGTGGTGTCTGTCTGTCCGTGCGTCCGTCCGACGACGGTTCCGCGTTTGAATGGACCGGCGGAACCGGCCCGGACGGTCGGATTCCGAAAACGGGAACCGGCCCGGACAGTCGAATTCCGAAACCTGTGGCAGCCGGACGGGGGTGGGGAGAGGGGGGGGGAGAGAGGGGGGGGGGGGGGGGGGTGGGGACGGGCGGGGAAGGGGTGGGGGCGGGGCCAGGGAGGAGGTTTTTTTTTTTTTTTTTTTTTTGCTGCCCTAAACTGCCATCGTCGACGGACAGTGTCCGACCTTTTTTTTTTTTTTTTTTGCCGTGTCCGAAGGTCACGGGCACCCACTAGTGTTAGTAGTTACCTAATGTAACCAACTCAATTAGGAATCATTGGGTCAATAGATCATTGAAACCATGTGGGTATCTAGATTCAATCTTTGGGGAAGGATTGGACAACTACATTGCCTTCTTATGGCCATTAGAGAGTAACCACTTTGAAAATGGAATTCCTCCCACTCCCTCCCCTCCTTGGTCCTTTCACCTTCTCTTTCTCACTCAAATTTTTCATCTCTGTGCAGATTCTCTTGATTCCATTTTTCAAGACCCAGTATCGAAATGGAGGAGGTATTTTGGCGAACTCATGGCCAAAGATGATGATTTGGACCTTGAAGATTCAATAGAAGAAAATATGGTTATGAGGATTATTGAACAAAGACTCTCAGTCTCAGAAGATCAATAAATTCAACCAGCTAACAGTAGTTCAAATGGATCAAACTATTTTTTATTGAAAACTCCTCAGGATTTCATGCATAATGGGCACCATGAAACCATGCATGGAAAATGAGGAGCTAATCCCCTTCATTCTTCTTGCCTATATTAACTCACAAACTCAAAAATTTCCCCTATTCACTGGAAGGGGAACAATTGTTGCATCAATTTTTGTTGAATCCTGAAGGCTTTTTATTTGAAATGTGGGTTCAAGGACCCTAATTTCAAGTAGCATACAAAATCGGTGTGGGATATGATGCTAATCAACAAGAAGTAATGAAGAATGTCAAACCCAACTTGTTTTGTGTGTCTTCCTTCAAAAATCAGGTAGATTATTAAGTTTTGTTTGTAGTGAGCTAACAACCTTAATCTTGAGTAGCATTCAAAAATTGAGTTTGATATTAATGATTACATTATGATGTTGTTGAAGAATTGGCAACTTATGAGGGTGATGACCAGATCCATGTGTGCATGTCAGAACTTTGGGGTTCTTTTCAATAAAGGTCCTGAATTCCATTAGAGTAGGAAATTTGCCCTTGTCTTCACCTTGAACATAATGTAGGAGCCGAACACATGTTAAAGGACGCCATTGCTTAAAACATGTGATTTCAAATACATCCTTCCTATTGCGAAGAGGACACAACAAAGTTGGTATAGAGTGTTCTTTGTTGTCAGTGAGCCAATAATATATGATGTAAAAACCATCTGTCAAATGGAGTGTACTTAAAATGGTGAGGCACCTATAGATGGTTAGCCCTAATTGTCAATATATTCTTTAAATTGAAAAATCAGCCAACCAATTACCTATTGCAAACGGAGACAATTATATGTCACCTAACATCACACAGAGCTTAGCCAACCGGAAGTCTATGGCTCAAAGAAGTATCGGCAAAATGAGATTGATCGAATTTTGCATGCCTTTATAACCATCCTTTATGATTGTAAGTTTTTGTGTCAAACTGTGTAAGGGAATTGTTAAGTGTCAGCGTAAAAGTTGATGGGGATCACAAGTTACCAAAATACCAAATTATTGATCACAAAGTTATATCATCAGACAAAGCATCTGTTGAAGCAATATCAAAATGTTTGCAACCCTAACCCAAAAATGGTGCTAGACTATGACAACAGGTTGTGTGTATGAATAACAAAATTTTGACGCATTTGTTTTCTGACTTATGTTGCAAGCTTGACTTTGCAACAAAGCAAAAAAAGGAACTCAAGCTCTTGTGCACTTGGTAGACCGACTTAGACTTCCATTTCTCTTGAATATTAGGTGATGTTGCGATTTCCAGCTGCTTATTTTGTAAGAGGGATTGATAAGGTTGCTATAGTAATGGAGTTGTTCAAAGCAAGGCTCTCGTGAGAATCTGAATCTTCCTCATTTGTGCACATAATTAACATCTTTAGCTCAGACTAGTAAAGGGTGCATTGGACCACAAAGCCAACTAAGAAAAGTCTAGGGCCTTTCAAGGCATTTGATGGTTTGCAAACTCAATGGACAGTTGAGCATATTCCCTGCCCAAATGTGTGAGTAGATTTATCGTGCCTATATCAAAAAAATTGTCAAATTATGTAGCGACTAGAGTTATAAAAAATGTCACATGATTGTGTACACACCTTGTTAAGCAAGCCAAAGCTGAATCTAAGTTCGAACTAGGTTCAATTAACATGTTGAATAATTCTGTGTTCACCAAGTTCACTTATACCCAACCCTGAGACACGACTTTTGAGGATCTCTTCAAAGATTATTGGACCACAGCAGCTTCTGCTAAAATTAGCTCAAGGCTTCTGCCCTCTTGTTTCTTCTGAAGGCTTCTGCCATTCTTTCTAGATGTACAATCAATGGACATGATCAACCCCCAAACTATGTTCAACATTTAGGCCACCACCCTACATCTATGTATAATAAGCTTAACAAGGCTCAATGCAACATGATGTCCCACCCTTTTTGCTTCCTCTCCCCTGAATAATTTGACCTCTGTCAACCATTGAAAGAAAAAGTAACAGATCAACATAGGTGCAATAATCCGCATGAGGTTCAGAAATTACATATTCCATTCCAACAATCAACACTCACCTTGACACTTGTGACACTGGACTATTTCCTAACACTCACCATCTTTCAACCATGTTCCATAATAATGGCAATTGTGTGGCATGTGCAGCATTTTTGTGTTTTGGTTGCCCTCATGAAGGACAGTACCACCAAGTATGGCTGGGTGACATGGATTGACAAATATGAAGATGACGAGTATTATGAATTATTGAGAGAGTGTTATAAGAAATGCAAGGTGCCCAAGGAACAGGGCCAAAAGCGTCATAAATGGAGCATATATTGCGAAGAGGTCTTTCAATGTAGGCCTAGCCTTAACTATCATCGACATAAAGTGTGTCCTACTGTGGGGCGCCGTTTGAAACAATATCCAATTGTGGGCAAAGGGCAACCCATTGTGATCAAAGACCAACAAGCTATTGTGAAAGGCCAATTGGGGAAAGGTAAGGGTCGCATGGCCTCTGAAGAGGAAGATGGCATGCCTCCCACTATTAGAGACCGGATGGAAGTTGACAATCTACATCAATCTCTGCAAGATACACAGACCCATCAGCCACCTGTGATGACCACTCCAAACATATCCAATGTCTTATTAGAAGAGAGGGGAGTATCCTCTCGTTGGTTCCATTGGTTAGAGTATTTTGTAGTAACCTCCTTTTAAGAAAGGGATTGTCTACCCACCATAAATTGGTTTCTCTCCTATAGTATGAAGGAAACTATGTCCAACAACAGACTTCGTTACATCCAACAAGCAACAAGTATAACTGGTCTGATAGGTGAAGGAATTTATTATGATTGGTGGACTTGGAAAAAGGTAGGCCCTCATATCTCTAGAGGCCTATGAATGAGAAAATTGGAAGATTTATAGACATTGTAATGCATAGAGTAGTTCAATGCTACTAATTTGTTCACATGTACTCATAAATTGGATTACAAAAGGAAGTAATAGACCGTTGCAAAACTAATCGAGCATAGGAGGGGATCGCTTGATAAGGTTAACTGAACTACATTATAATTCAAACATCTTACTCATAAGGAAGGCTGTTTGTTTGCTTTGTCATGTTGAGATCTCACAAAGTATGGCAAACCCCATGCCCCTGGTTCATGCTTTTGGTACCATTGGAAAGATGAGTAGGGGTGCACCAAGGTATTTTTCTAATGTTTAGACATATAGTACAAGGGCTATTGAATTTTGAATAGTTTTGTTGTTGAAAATTCAGTAAGATTAAAATTTAAAAATTTAGGGAAATTGAGGCTTGCTCTAAACATTCATTAATCTAAATCTGAAATCCAATTTTCATTAAAATATATATTTATTTTTTACTGAGTTTCAATGAAAAAAATAACTTAAACTTCAATATCTCTTGAACCTTATGTACAGAAATTTTGAACAAAATATAAAAGAACTAAAATCATGTCCATGAAATAAATATTTTACAAAAATTGGGGTGTCCTCTTAGTGTTGGAAAGCCCTGGATTAGTAGGATTTCAAGCAGGCAAAGACCTAGGGTGAGAGAAATATTGAATTTTGAAAAACTGTTGTCATAAAATCAACATATTTTTTTGAATGAAAATTGGATTTCAGACATAATCTATAAAAGGTGTATCATTTGCTCTTTCAGAATTCATTCAGTATTGCAATATGTGCTCAACAGCAGAGGCCACAACACTAGTAGCTTTGAATGGAGGAATGATTTTGTGTGTGATTTTCTTTGTTCGAATTTTATCATCTTAGCGAGACTGCATTGTTTTTGGCGGATTGGTGTGGCAGACCAGCCAGTGACCACTGCCCTCGCTACTCACTACCTATGTTGCACAAGTTCAACCAATCCTGATTCTAGATCTTTCAGGCCATCCGGTGGCCCTCGGGGTATTCACTTTCTTAATTGGTGGATTGTGTTGGGTAAAGCTGCAAATCAATGGGGACATTCTCAAAATTACTGACCTAAAGAGATTTTAGTCTCAAAGTGTATAATCTCTAGGTAAGGCTTTTTAATGATGGTAAATTGTGGATATACAATGCCTTCCAAATACAGTATGAGGTTTCTTTATGTGCATTTGGGCACTTATTACATTGGAAGGGTTGGTTGGCAAGGGATTGTTGTTCTATCAATCCAACCTCACAAACCCACTTGTTTCCTTTGGTTATTTTCAAGACACGTCCCACAAATTCCCAGTCGGACCCATTCCAAGACAATCCCATTGGAAAATGTACAAAAAACCAGGTAATAATATAGCATTTCCAAATGTGTCCCACTATTGCACATGGACCCATTTCAAGCAAAGCCCATGGGAAAATGTCCCAAAAAACCAGGTGGAAAAAAGTACTAAAGTAATAACATACTAGAAGCCCAGGCCATTTCTTCATATCTGTAAAGAAGGCATGAGCACGGCGTTTACTTTAACTAAGATGTGTGCCAAAAGTCTATGTAAGCTGCACCAGAAAATACGGCAGATGATTAGTGGCGCGCAGACGATTCCACATTGGGCCTGTTGTCCTTCTGTTAGTGGCGTCATATTTCCTTACAGAAATATGAAAGCAAAATGAACACAGAGTATGTTTAACACCCAACCTTGACTAAGTACACAGTGAACATGTGAACCATGTTTAACATGTCAAACACACTACCTGGAACCTGTGTTAAAAACCACCCAAGTTTGTCTATTTACCAAGAGATCAGAGACTCTCCATATGTATCCACAAATGACACTTCCAAGGACCGTTCTCTGGAATTGTAAGGTCTGTAGCTTGGTGTCCAAGATCATGCCACCTGATTTGTTGGGGAAAGCTTTACACATAGTGACAATAGTGATTCACCAGGGTTTCCAATCTTCCATAATTTTAAATCAAAAGAGAATTCGTTATGAGCTTCATACGTGCTGATCAATCGTCCCACAAGGAACCAAAAGGCCCAAGCATGCAAACACCAGGCTCACCCATGCCAGTCCCTATATCCTTGGTGTTTGGAAAGTGTTGCAGCCCATGTCCAACTACTTTTGGAACCCTGATATATTTTGGCAACATGCTATAAGCTATGGTCTATATCTGGCAATGTTTAATTTTTTTCCTCAAAATATGGCAACTTTGTGCTCTTTTTCACCGAACGAACCTTTGCTGGATTCACAACCCTTTTCATTTGTTGCCAAGTGGCCATATTTCGCCCCAAAAAGAACAATGTGGAACAGGGGTCTTTTGTTTCAATTTTGTGATATCAAAAATTTGGTGAATTTTTCCAACAAATTAGAAAAATCAGTCATATCTACAGTACACAAACAAAAAAACTTCCGAAAAAAAACTTTTCATGAAGATTGTCTATATTTGTATTCAAATGACCAAAAATCAGAAACTCATTTCATGCCTGCAAACTGGTGGTTTCTCCAATTTTTTGGATTTCACAAAAGTGACAAAATTTTGCTGAGAATTTGTATGTTACACCGGAAAAGCACATTTTTTTCAAAACTATTGTCAATTGTTTTTGCAAAATGGCAAATAATCACCCAAGAAAAAACAACCCTGGTTCCTAAACCTTAAATCTCAATGCAAACTAGCTTGGTACAATTGCACACTAGATTAGCA
Organism: Sphagnum contortum; assembly: GCA_963920785.1. Taxonomy (NCBI): domain Eukaryota; kingdom Viridiplantae; phylum Streptophyta; class Sphagnopsida; order Sphagnales; family Sphagnaceae; genus Sphagnum; species Sphagnum contortum. The sequence goes on along the minus strand of OY987276.1, from coordinate 7,437,746 downwards.
CAGTAAACAATCTATCCATAACTAAGCCTGCTTAATTTCTTGTTCAACATCTAGATCACAGTTAATTTCATGTCGACCCAGAAGCCAGAAAGCATTCCATGTCACTGGATATGATTTTATTAATCCTTCCTTATTTGATGTCCAATACCAAGGGAGGGCACTGAGTGTGAGAAGAGGTTAAATCAGCCAAAGAAATTGAATGTGGGCCAAAGCTTAACAATAAACTGAAATTTATCGACGCTTTGTTCACAATGCAAAGTCAATTGCCCAAACAATTAAATATTGAAGTATCAACACGTAACTATACCCTTGCCATGGCTTAAGTTGAAACCTTTGCTTTTTGAGCCACAACATCATCATGCTTACCTTCCTTCTTTGATCCTTCTATGATTTTATTACTCCTTTATTTGATGTTTGCCTAAGCTTTTTGAGCTACAACGTCATCATGTTTATGTTGCTTCTTTGTTCCAGGAGAAATTGGAAGGTGGGCATTCACCAGTGGAGCTCGGCGAAACGACCAACAAGCGTTTCCTGTAGGGGATGATATTGAAGAGCTGGGGATCGGAATTCCCGAGCGTTTTCTTCGCCACTTTGACACCCGTCAGGCTATGGGGACGTGTGAGTATACCACAAGCTCGTCCCAAGAAGACCCGGTGAGTCAATTTCTGGAATTCAGTACTGGGGGGACTTGAGGTTCAATGAGCTTTACTAAGAAACTACACGGGCCTGTTTTTGGCTTCAAGTGCGCTCATGCGTCTTGGATATTTAAGATAGAATTTAACGTAGACATATAAGGAGCCGTTAAGTTTTGCTCCTTGCAGTAGGATTCGATTCTTGTACAGAAAATCATACTGTAGACAGTGAGAAGGCTCGAACTAAGGTAGGAATTATACGGCTACTTGGAGAACTTGATCAAGGGAAATAGTAGGTTGAGTTTTGAGCCTCAGAAACTTGAAAATGAAGCAGAGGTTTCTTGCAGTCGTAAATGAGCACTGGACACTAACTGATGCAACAGTAGATGTTGATGCTGGTCCTATTTCTAGTTCTAACACAAGTGGGAATTCTCAGAAGCCTTGCCGCATAGAGACCTCAGTTTCAAGTATAGAGTGAAATTTGGACTGATGCCAGGTTCAACTTTTGTCAGGAGGTCAGAGTAGGTGAGGGGCGTGTATGGCTCCGTGACATACAATGTTTGAGATAAGGCCATAGAATACTCAGATCTGGTTCTCTTCAGTCTGGGAAATCAAAAGGCGAGTCTGCATGAGTTGGAGCCAGTGAAGACTTATTGTTTGCTGGCAGTATTGAAACAGACAGAGGAAGCTCTAAAAGCTATGCAGAGGATCTCCAGGATCTCATTGGATCCCAATTACTGATGTGTGATTTGTAAGGTGGGTATAAACTTGACTTCACACCCATATGGCATTCTCTCATGTTATTGTACATGTTGCACATGGACTATATCTTTTTTCATGGAACTTGTTACAGATCATGCAAGAAGAAGTTTGTCGGGTTGAACGGAGTAGGTTGAGGCATCCTGAATGTTTTGTAAGTTCCATACCAGCCATTGTAACTTGGCTGGGCTCTTCAATCACATTAGGGCCAACACTGTTTGCAACTTGAATTTTGATCATGTTGGCAAAGCCCTGTGTTGTTACTCACATTTTCTTGTGGGCAGAAGTTCTGTCACATGTCTCCAAAGACTTTGGAATACTCACCAATTTATACAGGATTCTACTCGAGAAAAAATCCAGCTAACTATGGGTGCTTGATTTTGACAGCTACACAAAAAGTGTGATCTGTTATATCTGTGCCAAATGTGATGGGTGCATGTCTTGCCGCAAGCTCTTAACTGATTGTTTCAAGAGGCAGCCTACAATCATTTCCAAAAAATATTAAGTCCCCAACATTGTCATATACTTCTATATGAAGTTAGACACACTCAAGGTAGCAGACAACTTATAATAATTTCTGGTGGGTAAATTGTGAAGTAGTTGCAGCATCTTTGCATTCTGGTTGTCATCATGAAGGAGAGTACCATGACATATGCCAGGGAGACATGGACTGACTAGTATGAAGATGATGAGTATGATGAATTGTTGATGGAGTGCTATCAAAAATGCCAACTGCCCAAAAAACCAGACCAGACTCGTCATAAATGGCAATGCGTGTATTGCAAAAAGGTCTTTCAAGGCAGGCCTGGCCTTAACTATTATCGACATAAGCGGTGTCCTACTGTGGGCCACTGTTTGAAGATGTATCCAATCTTGAGAAAAGGCCAATGACTTGTGGTAAAAGGCCTGTTAGGTAAACGCAAAAGTTTTATGAACCTGAGAAAGGAAGATGGCAAGCTTGATACTCTGCACAATGTGCATAAATTGGACATTGTGCCTGAGATGATTACACATGCACAGGAGTTATTTGCAATGGCTCCTGCAAGCACACTTGATGCCTTGTCAGAGGTCAGGGGGAAATCATCCAATAGCGGAATAAACCATCTGAATACCATGGATGTACCTGAAGGGACCAAAACTAGATGTGTGGACGGACTTCCTACAGTGCCCATGAATTGCAAGGAAGTGGAGGTGGAGGCCAAAGAGGAGTTTAGTCACAATACCAGATTTGCAGGAGAAAAGCATGGAAATGTACATCAAGTAAAGTGGAAGAGGGACTTTGTGCATGAGTACTACACCATAGAATAAGGAATGGAATTGGTCACCTGCTTTTCTCCTACTTAAAGATTCCCCCCTCCAATCTGCCATTGGTTTCCGTCGTCCTTGGCATCACACAATTGAGGAATGGCTTTTGGTTATGGAGTACCTCAAATGGCGCAGAGCCAATTGGCTTGAAACCTTTTGATCTCCCTCCTATTGTGTTGGCCTTGAAGACCACATGGCACTTTCATTTTGGCCCTGCTAGTTATGTGTCAGATATTATGCTTTCAGCATTGAAGGACACTTTGGTACGTGTGAGTCAAGAAAAGGGTTTTGGTAATGAACTATCATGGACACAACGCATGATGTGTGAGTGGGGTGCAATGTTTCTGACAGGACCTGGCCTAAAGGGTCAGGAACAACAACTTGCAAATGATATTGCCTCCTTCAAGGCTCCTTTAGAGAGTCCTCCTGTGCACCAAGAAGTGGTTAAGAGGCTCTTTGGTTGTTTTGTCGCCATTGCTCATCGTGGAATGGAGGACATGGCATGTCTTCATGCTGATTATTTGAAAGTGATGTGGATCGGAGGCAGTGATGATGAAAAGGAAAAGGCAATAAAATGTTGGAGGACATGTCTGCACCATAGGGAAGACCTTGACACAAGTTTCATGGCTGAACACCACTTAGGTGAGTACTCCCCACTATGTCTGGTAGATTCATGCATATTTTGGTTAGAGTTGCCAACACAAAAGAACTGGGAAGTATATGAGGTTTTTATGCTTCCACCTCAAAAGATTGTGTCACGATGTTGGGTGCTAGGGACTTTCAGCCTCTACAGGTGTGGATCCTGTTTGTAGATCTATAGGGAGCTTCCCCATGCCAGATTTTAAGCTGCCTTCAAGCATTGTGTATACGGTCTGTGATATAAGAGTAAAATTACTAGCCCAGCCTGTAGGGACATGTTTTTCACTCAGAACTTTGCAATTTGTGTAGGTAACTCAGTGGAGATGATGAAGGCAAAAGCAGAATTGAGATCAGTTATGCATCGTGCTGTCAAGGAAATAAATTGTTCCATGGTCAAAGTCTCAGATAGACACCAAGTACTTAATGGAGAAGTTGATAGTTGTGGAAGAGGCTCACTTCACAATACAGTAGTTGCCAAAAATTTGGAGAAGTTGAACATTCACAACGGGGCAAAGGAATATCTCAGTTGGATTCTCTTTCCCACACTCAATTGGATACAGGCAGAAAGCTTGAAGACATCAACTTAGGCACTGTGGAGAGCACATTATTGTCAAAAACTTGTCTCCTAGTTGGGGTGGGGACAGAGGATTCAGATATCCAATTTGAGATGCAAGATTCATGTGTTGTTGGCAACCACAAACCCTCCTTGCAAGACTTTTCAAACACTATCAATGGTCACAAGTGGGTGGAGAGTGCACCCACATCTCAAACATATGCTGGATGTGAATGGTAATACTTGAACTGGCAACTTGAATTCTTTTCAACTCATTACACTTGTATATTTGAATGCTTACAATTAAACATTGATCATCAGCTAAATGTGTGACATGGCAGATTGGAGATAAGATGTGAATTATTGTCAACACCTATGTAATCACCATCTTTAATTCAATAGTACCTTGCATCTCTTTGGTAATTACTTGCAATTTCATGTGCGATCCTTCATTTGACATTGATATATTGTGGTTAGGGGGATGCCATGGAATAAGGAACCCAACATTCTCAACCACGAAGTCATCTTTTTCAAGGGAACTCATCTTGAGAATGTGTTGAGGATATCAGCTTTGACACCTTTGACATGTGAGCACGGCAGCGTCAATGATGAATTGATGTTCTGGTTTTTTGCTTACTATCAAACATATGGCCCTCAAAAGGCTTTCAAGGAGTGTCATATTGCCAATTCATTCACTTGGCAACACCTTACCAATGATGTATTGGAACATGGAACTACTGAGGCCTCCTTGAAGGCCTTTGTGGAAAAAAGGTTGCAGTGTGGAATTACTGAGGCCTCACAATTTAACACATTTATTGTTCCTATAAATGACTCCCAACATTGGAGTCTCATGATACTAGAAAGGGAGAAATACTACCACATGAACTCCAAACCAGATTACAATGCCCATAACAACTCGGAAATGAAGACTTTATTTGCAAAATGTTGGGAAATTATGCAAGGCAACTATGATGAGGACATGGTAGATGCCCCAAACCATCGGAGAAAGCACAATAAGTGGGTGCAAACAAATGTGCCAACACAAAATGGGTCTTGGGAGTGTGGTTAGTTTGTGTTTAAGTATTTTGTCATGTACCTTGAACAGAGGTTTGTCAAGCCAAGAAGGGAGGGGCTTGAATTGGTAAGCAACACACTGTGCACAACCTCCTTCACAGGTGCATATAGGGTTTTTGTTGCAAGTTGAGGGTTGTGGTTTGAGTTTATTTGTGGAATTTTTGCTATTTTTCCCTCTTGAGGCTTGATACAAGACTGGATGGCAGGTGCAATTCATGGAAGATTGGTTTGACTATGATGATGCCATTGCCATGCAAAGATGGGTTGTGGATACCATTCAGAAAGAAACATGCCAAATCCGAGTTTCTGTCAATCCTCTGAGTATCAAAGGCCATGCATTGCACAGGGAGTTTGAAGAGAACACTGGCAGCAGAAACTTGCATGAATATGGCAATGCGCCACAGATGAAGGCATATACACAAACCTCACTTGCCATGGGCCTTCCAAATATATCCGATGCCTTGTTAGGACTGAGGGGGGCATCATCCAGGAGAGAAATAAGCTCGATGGATACCATGGATGTGATTGAAGGGACCAAAACTCTTCCTGTAGGGTTCATGGACCAAGAGCTACTGGAGGTGGATTATAACGGGTGGGATTACTAACATGGTACACCCTAAAGTCTTTTTATGTGTGAGCCAGTGGAAGATGTCAAAGTTTATAGTAAGCCCATCCAGCCCTTATGTGAATAGGCTACAGGCTACGTATTTCCCTGATGAACCCTGCTTCTGTTTGATAATAAGTCACACATTTCAGATTGGTATGTTTCCATGATTGTGAAAAGCCACATGATCCTGTGGCAGTGCAAACACCTAATTCCATAGGGCTGAAAGTGTTCCGCTCTCTCATGGCCATTCATTGACCCTGCTAGCTTCAGCCCCCCTCTGAATTCAACCCCTATTTCTTACTGTAAATGAACTGCTAACTTGCCCTGCCCTCCACCTCTCTTTCCTGTTGGAATTTTATTTTGACTGTTCATTGAATTTTTGTTGTTTGATTCTGTAGTGATTTGAATTTAGCAAAACTTCATGTGATTGAGTCAGACCTTGTTGTGTGAGCAGAAGCTGATTCTAAATTGAGACTTCTGTGAAGAGACAAGATGTGGGTAAGTTTCCCTTATGGTATTTGGAAATGAACAGGTGCAGACCCTGCAAGGCTGGAAGTGGTTGTCTTCCTTCACCATTTTGTCATGTAGTTCATGGAAGTCATTTCCTTTCCCCTCCAAGTTGTCTGCTTTTTCCCTACTTACACGGGTGAAGCTGTATTAACACACATACGATGCTGAAAATCTCAGGTCAATATTGTTTCTTGTAGATACCAAATTGGACCAAGGAAAGTTTTTGGACCTAAATGCATGTGTGGAGAAGCTATTGCACAAGTGCCACCAAAATTTGTGTGATGATAAGCTGTCAATGATGTATGACTGCAGTTTGAAGGACATTCAGAAACTGTGAGTTTCTTCCCACACCCTTGATATACCAATTGAAGTGAAGAAATCTAAGCCTAAGAAATTTATTCACCAAATTTTCCTCCATGGAAATGTAGTTTTGCTTGAGTAAAACAGTCTACTAAATTCTAGTGCAGGCTACCCAGCTGTAATGATGTTACATATGACACTGGCATGTCTAGCAGGCAGATGCAGATATGGGCAAACCAGACATGTGATTTGTGAATCAAAGAGTTACATTTCACAGCATTCTGTGAAGACTAATGATTACATTTGAAGTACAAGAAAGCTAATTCTAAAATTATCATGATTTCTCAGTTTTGGTTGTTGCAGGAGTGATTCCATGTAAATCTATGCAATAGAAGTTATTACTTGCAAAAACATATGTTGTTAAAACAAGAGTGGTGAAAGAAAGAAGGGGAAATTGATGCACAATAAGTAAGGGGGTAGTGGTGTGAGAATGGCGAATTTAAATCTGCTGAGTGGAAATCCAGTTAACTTTGCAGACCACCCACTGAAAAAGCAAAGCTTGTGGTGTAGGGAAGTGGAAGACTGTCAAGGCTGAGACCACCCACTGAAAAAGCAAAGCTTGTGGTGTAAGGAAGTGGAAGACTGTCAAGGCTGAAAGACAGATTACAGATCTACAAACTCTCCATAGATTCTTTGGACTGCTTTTCTGCATGAGCACCATGTCTGGGAAATTATCCATATCCTCCTAAAACATACCGAAGACTATTAGGTCTATAATATGACTGGCAGCAGCAAGTTCAGAACCCAAATGCCTCGCCCAAATCATGACCTACTGGCTGTTTGCAAAAGACCCATGGCGAGGTATTAATACATGTACATGGGACAAGATCATGGGTACTCTTTAAAGTTATCCATAATGTGGCCGGAATTAGGGTTGAGAACCCTCTGTTTCGTGAAAACAGGAGACTAGTGACGAAAAAAAGGATCAATTTCAATACAGCGAATGAACAACACTGAGAACTCTCCGCTGCTTCAAAACAGGTCCAAAAAGAAGTCTGAACGTTTGTAACGCTCAGTTTTATAATCTCCAGGCACAGCACACCAGCGCCCTGCATTTATATACTGCTTTTGTTAGAGCATCTCCAGCGGTTCACTGGAAAATGGCCTGCACGCCATGTTTTCACATCCAAATTTTGTGTTAAAAGTTTTTTCCTCCCCACCCCTAAATTGTGAGAACGAAACATTACACACTGGGGAATCATGTAAAGACCACACATAGGCTAATTAGTGAGACCAGCCAATCAGTAGCAGTAAGTGCGTCGGTAGTAAATGCAAACACCCAACTAGCAACAGTATTTTTTCAAAACCCTGCAAAATTTTATTTGTAAGCACACCACAGATTTGAAAAATGTACAAAGGTGTTGGGAAGTAAAAAGGAGAATTTAAAGGGGGTCAAGTCAAGACAAATTAAATGTCAAAATCTCTCAATCTCAACAACCAACCGCCTCTAATCAGTCGGCCGTGGCAATGGGGGTTTTTTCTTGGATGGGTCGAAGTCAAGAAGTAGCCAAGCCTACACTACCACCCGACTTAAGATGAGGATGCTTACATCTTTTATAGTGTAGTTGAATTTCTTTTTATGAAAAAAATAACCAAGATTAGGGGACCTTTTGGCCTTTTGAAGCTCCAAATGGCATTGGCACAATTTTGTAAGAACACATTAGTTTGTTTGTGAAGACATCCAAATACCTTGATTACCAAAGGGAAGAATTGATCAATGAGGTGTTGATTGCAGCAGGTCACTTCTTGGGTTTGAGTTGTATTGAAAACAGCAAATCCTTGAGTTGTGCAATATTAGAAAAACAAATCCACATACATCAATAACAACATCAACTAAAGTGCAAATACCATTTTTGGTGAGCACAATGTTGATTCATTGACAAAAAGAGTTAAGCATGGCTAAGGGAAGCACATGTAATTGTTTTTGTCCCATGTGAAAACTTGCATTTCGCACAATGGAAGTAATAATTACATGTGCTTCTAACTACATCATGGGTTCCCATACGTTTGTTACCATGGGCATTATGCAAAAGGTGGACACTTCTAGGGTTAATGGGGTGTGTGCATGCACATCAAGGGAGGCCTACAATTGAAAAATGTGGTAGTTCAAGTCATGTGCGAAATGATGGGGAAAAAATTAGAGAAGATAAAGAAAAGGTTGGGAAAACTAGTTTAGCCATAAGCCAAATGCCCACCCCACAATTGGAACATTATAAAATTTGAACACGATGAGCTTTAGGTATCGTGCTGGAGAGCATGTTAAAAAAGGTATGATGGTATAAATGGTTCGAGATGGAATTTTAAAATCAAATCACTTGATGTCTAATGAATTGTTCAAAAGGAAAAACACACACACATGTTGGGGGTGGTAGAATATCACATGTTGCCTTGAAGTGTTGTTGGAAAAAGAAGGTGTTGTTGTTGAACTGTGCTAGGGTTTCAAGAAAGAAATGATGTTAATCAACCATAAATCTAGTAGCTATGATTGAAGCTACAAAGGCCCAAATCCCTAAATTGGCTGATGGGATGACGGTGGTTGTCAGTATGAATTCAATGCCATTGCAAATTATTGGGAGAATAACTTGTTTATGAATTAAAGGTCTTTTTGGGCTATCGAAAGACCCTGGACCCAAGAGACATCCAAACACTTGAAAGAAGGAAAAGTCAAAGAAAACAGGGGAGTTTATGAAGGTGGAAAAGGGAAGTGTGCATCATAATAAATACAATGGTTGTTGAATGAAAGTAGTGGGTTTATATTCCAAAGGCTTTCATCGTTTTGTTAGATTGCATTTCCACCATTTCATTTTACGACCACTATATGTAAATGAATTAACACAATTTCTATCTTCTTGCCATTGTTTTTTTTCTTTTGTTCTTGATTTGGCTTTTCATGTCATTGATGGGAATAGATATATATTGGGTTTTGTGTGGGTGTGTAAGCTTGTAGGAAAAAAAGAAAAGAAAAATGCAACAATATGTTTCTTTTTGTTTTTTTTTTCGTAAAAGGTCCAAGTTACACTCCCATTTGGGGTTGTTCCTTTGTTTTGGTGTTAAAATAAATTAAAAAAATCTTGTTGCAACAAGTTTTAAGCATTCCCTTGTCACCATCATGCCCATTTGAAAAATTTGCTTTGATTTGATTTATCATGGATGATTTTTTTTTAATTTAATATGTTGGGACTTTTAGATTTAGTTGCATTACTTGAACAATTGAACATATGTTTTAGTTGTACATTAAAAATGCGAGGACTTTCAATATAAAGCTCAAACATGTTATACAAATTTTGTTTGTGACATGTGTTTAATTCTCAACATGTGTTTTGATGGTCAATGTGCATAATAGGATATGCATTTGTGCAAGTATATGACTCATGCAAGCACCATTGAAATCTTCACAAAAATCACACAATCCAATTTGGTTAGTTCAAAAGGTATTGACCAAGGGTGTTGTCATTAAATGTTCTAATTCATTTGAATTGTTTGTTAGTGATTTCAAAGGAATTTGATGCAAGGAAAAGGCATTGAGTCATGCAAAAGCAACAATACAACTCTTGAACACTAATTGCATTCGAGTTTTTTAAACTAATAGAAAATATTGATCTATGCAATTTTTATAATCAACCACTATTTTAACAATTGAAATATATACTAACATGTACTTATGATACTTATTAAATTATGTTTTTACCATGTTCATAACATAATACCCAAAGTTCTTACAACAAAACATTCATGTACTAAACAAAAAGTAGAACGTTCTAAATTCAAGAATTGCAAAAATATTCAAAACTTTAAATTGAGAATGAAAATCAATTAAAAAAAAATGGTCAATGTTTTAAGTAAGTTCAATTCAAAATCAAGAATCAATACTCAAACCAATAAACTAGTTGGTATTAATCTTCATCAATTAAAAAATAATTAACTAACTATTCATTTAACATGCACTTAGAATAAATTGGACATTCTATAAATACACATCATTAGATAGTCCACTCGTAGTTATAGATGGATTAAAAATAATTAAACATTGTGCTTAAATTGTACATTCAAAGTGCAAGTATTTTCATGTGTAAAATTGAAATATTTCAATAAAAAATAATTTATTCATGTTTTCAAATCATGTTCCTATTGTCAATGTGTAATATTGCTTATGTCTCGTGTGTTCAAATGTTAATTTGTGTTCCAACTTTATCAAAACCTACATGTACATTATTATTGACTCCATTTCCTCTCTTTATTCAACAAAAGCAAGATTGATAATCATCACTTTTGAATTTTTTTTACTATACTAAATCTTGTCATAAAATTTCATTTATTACATTATCACATGATTTGAATCAGTATACTTATTACAAAACCTAGTTGTTATACCTATCATGTGATGTATTTATTGTACTTTGGTAATGTATTTATTCTTGTTTGATAAATCTTACATTTATTGGATGTTGCGTAGGTTTGTGAAGCATGACATACATTTCTATGCTTCTAACCTTCAAAATGAATGTTGGCAATTTGTTGTTCATCAAAAAATGCATCCATTGGGAGTTTGATGTTGATGCCAACAAGTATAAGTGCATTTTGAAATATTATTAATGTCATTCATATAAACATCAAAACCACCTTAATTCCATCTTTATAAAAGGCACAATTTTTTTGTGGAGTGGTCAAAAGTTGGGTGTCCACGAATATTAATCTTGGGCCACCAAGCTCCATTGACCATAATAAACAAAATGTTCTTTGTCATAGTTGATGGGATGTTTAGGAAATAAAAGCAGTTGAAGAATGTAGAAAGGATGTGGTAGAATGAGCCTACGATGGAAAGGACAAACTCACCATAATGTTTGTGTCACAAGCACAAAACCAATCAAGTTGACAAGAAAAATTCATAAGGATGTGAACTAACACAACAAATGAAAACTTAATTTTAAATCCAAACATATTAAAACAAAAAATAATAATAAAGCAATCACACAAAGTGTGCAGAATGTAACTTTTATGGAATTTTATTTTGAAACATGGAAAAACAAAACAAGGTTATCTTATAAGATCTCTTTTTAGATTGATGTTGAACAAATTAAAAGTAACGGGGTCTCACCTTTATTTATACCCATTTAAGGACATAGTTCAAAAAAGTTTCCATGGGGGTTTCCATATGCCCACCATCGAAATTTTTCTTTGAAAACCATTTCAAAGTATAAGTGAACTATAAATGAATTTCATGTTAACTACAAATCGATTATAAATAAATTATAAGTTGGTGGTGGATCAACTTCATTGATTGTGGATGGAAAATGAATGAAATCCATTTGTGATGATGTTGGCATCCATGACAACTTATGTTATAAATAATGGTGTGTCCAAACATTTTTTTGGCAAAGATCATGGAATTGAAATTAATTGAACTCAAGATTATAGAGTATGTGATAATGGTTGATCCTAAAAATTTCAAAAATCAATAGTAACAAGGTTTTTTCACAATTGTTGATGAAAGGGAATGATGCACCCCCAAATTCCTTGAAAGACTCAAATGTGAGTTTTAAGGTGAAAACAACGGAAGAAGAAAAAAGTTGGGGTACGCTCCTTAACTTGTAGCACTTTGGGGGTAAAAAAGGCATGTTAACGTTCCATGATGAGGACTAAGATGCATGACAAGCAAGTCAATTATTCACACAAACCTACACATACTGAATAACAAGTTGGTTAATGCATAATTGAAATATTTTTGGTGCACAAACGAATCACAAGCATATATGGATTCATAAGATTCACCATGACCCAAACTTGGGGGAAGCCACCACATTTTCCAATATAGTATTCTCTATGATTAGGCACAAGGGCTAGACCCAAATGTCAATTTGTCCTAGGACTCTCAAGTTGGGAGTCTTAAAATTCTTGAAATTAGGACTTCCAACATTTTGGAAGCTAGTAACTTCTTGTGTAAACCTTTGATTAAAAAGAGGTTTAAAGCAAAGTTGTAGCCCTCATCAAAAGCTTTTCAACAATATGTGGCATGCCACCTACACATTTGTAATTCAAAACGATTTTCGACTTTTAGTGGTTGAAAATCAAATTGGCACTTTGATTCCCAGCTTCTCTTTTGACCATAACCTTTGTTATAAATATTCAAATGAATCATGCAAGCCCATTTTAGACATGTACGTCTCAAAATATTTTCAATGGTATAAGGAATTCTTCAATCCAATGAGTTTTGACCCTTGAAATTGTTCTTTAAAGATTCGAAATTATGTTAGGACTTTAACTTTCAAAGTGGGAATCCACTTGGGAGTGTGTGGCTTCATTCCCTCACACTTTTGAACACTCCTAGGATTGTCAATGTGATTCCTGGGTTACATTTTCGGCCTGCACTTTTTCATGCCCTTAATTTCTTCCCATTATTGCCCAACATAATTAAACCCAAATTTTTTGAGAAGTTCAATGACTTCAACTACTCCTTGGTATTATTGGCGTACATTTAGATCAACATATTATGCCATTCCTATTTATAAAGAAAAATTAACAATATTTCAATGTATACTTGATACTACTCAAACCATAGTATTACTGCCTAAAAATTATAGGTTTAATGCACATTAGAACCTGATCCTTGTTTGTTTGCAAATGAGCAACTGGTATCAAGCTTGTTGCACTATGTTCAAATGTTATATGTAGCTATTCGTACACTTCACCAAAAACTGATTAATTTTTATGGCAATGTTGCAATACTCCACGAAAACGATTACCCTGGAAATGCCCCACATTGTTAATATTATTCCATTAATTGTGTCATAAGATGGCTTTAACATGCCACAAGATGTAGATTGATTGTGAAACTCTAATTGACGACGTTCACATGAATTCGCGATTGGCTCATGTGCTCCTTATGCTACTAGCTTGTGGGCTACCCAATGCACAAAAGGGCAACATAAGAAGCTAGGTAGGTCTTCGAACACAATTTGGTCTTTTCCACAAACTTGTGATGACCATTGCCACCTCTTTATCGACTACCTGATACGTAGGAAAGATCATACAAAGGGACTTAGATATTACAATCATTTTATTAAGTACTAGTGCATGCCACATGTGGGACCCTAAATATTTGTAGTGGTAAATGCGATGGGCCCGAGATTGTCCAGAATGTGCAAGTCATGGTGAGTGTGAGGTTCTTGACATGTGTAGCATGCTATTGTCATGAGAGCGGCCATATTCATGGAGTAAATTTCTCCTTCTTCCAAGTCATAAGCTCTACATCTCTCTCGTACAAATATGCTAATTAGGATATTGCAAACCCACTTAGTAAGATTTGCACAATTGTAATTTATACACATTGATTTCTTTTACTAGGGTTTTTTTTCCAGGAGGGGAAAGCAGGCTGGTTTGGAAGTAGGGTCAAAAGACAACTATAACTTCATTATCACAAAATTGATTTTACCACAACATAGATGAACTGGATTGAACTCAGATTGTTCATGGAGATTGAACCAGCTAAGCCGACTTTCTTCAGTAACTTGTTCATCACTTCCCATTTTTTTTAAGCTCAAAATCAAGGTTAAATCAGTGCAGCCACACTTGGAAGCCTTGGTTGATGGGTGGTCCAAATAACCTAAAAAATAATGTTTTTTCACATTTTTCAACACATTTTTTTCATGGCAATTATTGCAAATTTTCTATATCTAGAAATTTGCTTGGTGTAAAAATATGGAAAACTTCTTTGAGTAGGCCTCACCCAATCAAAGTGTTGACAATCTGAAGACTCCCTCTCAACTCTCCATAATATAATGCTTTTGTGATTGAAAAAAAAGAAAAGAACAAGTTAGTAACATGAAAACAAATATGGAAGCTGAGCTTGTATTTCAGTATTGAAGGTACTAGATTAATCTATCTAAAAGCTAAGTTCCAATCATCCTGAGCATCTAGAGCAAGCAAATTGCTGCAGGCTGACAGCAACTCTTCTAGTCTCCAGAAGTTGGACAGTTCTCAACAACCACCCACAATCCAACTATAGTCTTCAAATGGTATTTATTTTATGTTAACAGTTAGAACTTCTCAAAATTCCTCGATTAATATTTCCTAGATAAATTTACAAGTCACTGCTCTGATTTGCTGGTATACCAATGGATTAAAAGTATCAGTATAGATACTAGCATTTAACTAGGATTTTAATTCATAACCAAGCTAAAGACTTGGGCTCTCAACTCTCCCTACAACTATCTTGCGGCAAAGATGTACCCTTAAGACCTTTAACTTACTAGATCATCACATGAGGCAATTTGAGATCTAGATCGACTATCCACCCTCAAACCTAATCTGCAATTCACAGATGATCTTGTTGGTTATTCGAAGTGTTTCCTATAGATAATAAGAAAATGAGTTTTGATGGCAATCAATTATTCTCACATTGGACTGAATAATGCAATCCAGAATTACTAGACAAGGATTATTATACAGTTACAAATTATGGTGTCCCATCAACTTCTTGACATTGAAATAAAATTTCAAACAAATTCTTTTGTGTTCTTTTCAGTATTCAAGACTCTCTAATTCAACATATCAAATCCCAGCATTGCCTAAAGATGTTGAATGTTTTATCATGGCATGATGTCTACCACCAACTCTCATCAATTTTAATTCCAAGGGAACACTGGAACACAGTCTTCACTTAACCAACCGAATGCTATCCACCACTCCATTAATCACAGGTATTTTTGGTGCCTAATCCCTGATTAGTTTTAGTGCTTCAGCTGATAGTCTGGTTTTTTTCTTGGTAGCAAAGAAGCATCTCTACCTCTGCTTGCAAATCCTTCATGTCTCAGGTGTAGTAGTTAACAACCATCAAAGCTATGTGTGGCACCTTTTTGGCATAGCCAGACTCACCTAGTCCGATAGGTCAAACAAGACGATGTCTGAAATTCCTTTGGCATCAAGCCTGATATATGTGTTCTATGTTGAAGGCTCTCTTATTATTATAGACAGAATAGTACACACTATTAACAGCTCCCGGTTCAACTTCAATGCTACTTGCATAATTGGTATTACCTCATGATCATGAATCAAGCTGCTATCAGTCTCATTGTGTCAAGGTAACTTTGATCCCAACTATGTAAAAATCAAAATTCTTGTGGTGCTTCAGGAGGTCTAAGTTACACCTGTTGGAGACACTCTGAGGACCTACAACTTTCCCAGCAATCAACTTTGAAAGAGAAAAGTTCTGGTTGTTGAGAGAAGTATGGCAAATCATCGACTTCATGAAATCATATAAGAGACATGTTGGCTGCATTCAATGTATTTCAACAGTGCATTCAAAGCCTTTCCACTGTCAATCGCTTCTTTTGCTCTGTCTGCTGCAGCAATGGGATCTTCAGCACCATTGCAGCCAAGCAAGTGGTCGGCCACAGCTGCATTGAGAACAATCCGGTCGTATGCAGGACCCTTTTCACCTCTTAGTGCCGCCAAACCCAACTCCAAATTCTTTCTGACCTGTCACTTGTCAGACAGCAACAATCAGGATGCTTAATTTGGAAACTATAATACAAAGGATTTGGATCCACTTAACCCTATTTGTTGCCAAAACTATGATTTTTGCATCCAATAACACTTCAAATTTATCTCAAAATTTAACCTCCAAATGAAGGGATATGTATAGCTCACAGATCGGTCAGTTCTTGGAGTGGATGTGGGTGCAATCCCATAATCTTGTGCTTTCACTTCTAGAGCAAAGGCTTCTCGTAATAGGCCTGTAAATTGCAAAAAACATAATCACTACGAACCCATGAGACATGACCCAGATATGTAGGATGCCAATTGAGGGAAGAGCAATGGCAATCACTGGAAGGAAAATAAAAGCCTAAAGGGAACAAATGAAGCTCCAAATCATATGGAAAAGGCTTACCATCAGGATTTCTGCATTGTTCATTAGCTATCTTCTGGGGTCGAAAGCCAGCACAATAATTCAAGGGCCTTCCTTTTACTACAGCATCCGGTGATTGCTCCTTAGTTGTGAGAGATAAAGCTCCTTCTTCTCCCTGCATAAAAAGTAAGATTGTGCATCAAAGTCCTAGGACTTCATTCAAAAATGTGGGCACAAACAATGGCAGACAAAGTAGATGCACAACTTTCTGAGAGAACACAAACTGGAGAGTTCATTCTGGAACAAATTCCAGCACTTACTCTAAGGTGTGGACCCTAACACACATGACTTTGATCTCTAGAGGAAGTGGCCAGCTGGTGATTGGGAGGCAACCTGGATATCTACCTGCTAACAACTTCCATTACATCCGCTTTTTTCATGCCCACCCATTCCTCACTGATGGATGCAGCCAGAAATGGGTGTAACCAGATACCAGGCACCAGGAAACAAAGCTATAGGCTGGGCAGCAATCAGCCCTGCAAGCCAGGTGACAGACTCCCTCCTAAATTCCTGCAGGTTGTTCTAGCTTAAACAGAGAACCGGGTCTGAAAATCATCAACATTCAACAAAATGCATGAAGCTGTGCTCCATGTCATTTGGACAGAGTCAAGAATCAACTTTATGCAGCATGTTATGACAGAAATGTGCAAACTCTTTTCCATTTTCACCAGTCTGGTTTCAGCAGTTCACTTCTGCTCTATAGATTCTGAAATGACTTGATGGTTGAAATGTGTTTCGAACAGACCTTTATGACTAGGCCAGCATCTACCCCTCTTCTTCGAATGAGCATCAGTATTGGATCCTCATAACCTTCATGGTAAAAACTTGCCATCATTGCCTCTCTTCCTGTTGCCTGCACAGAACCATCATGATCTCTTATCAGCTGCCCTCAGTGGCAAATGAGGCCTGTGAGCTGTTTTCACGAGACTTTTTGTTAAGAAGTGGCAACACTGCCCTGAAACAGCTGCTTGATTGCAATCCTCTTCAACTGAGGTGCTCATAAGCTTTAGGGACTTTACTGCTAACATGACAGGTTTCTGCAGCATATGCACTCTTCATAGTTGCAAATCTAGAGAAGTCTCCCTGTAAACAAGTCAGACTTGGCCATGTCTTGTCCAGTGTCAGAGGATAACACAAAAAATGCTAAGCTGTAGAACCTGATTTGTTCACCTTCTGTGATTAGGAATAGTGCCTTAATAGAACAACGTTACTTTGCCACTGCAGAAAAGTTGAGGTATACCTTGATATAATGTTGGACTTTTTCAGTGGTTGCAATGGGTGGCCTCTTCTTGATGTGCTCTCTCAAATCCACAAGTGAGTACCTGGACAGAGACTGATCAAGTATGAATCTAGCACCTACTTTGCAAGGCATGTTGGTGTGGAATCCCAGACTTCTTGGAAAGCACAACTGACCATTTCAGTACTCAAAAAGTCTGCACTCTTTGATAACCCAGTGTGGAGAGAAACTCCATAAAACTTTGAAGATTACATGATGTGGAAATCTTTTCAGCATGCAAAGTATTCAAGGAAATTCAGAATTGTGAATGGAAATGAATGGAACAAGCTTACAGAGATGGCCGAGCTTCTCGTTGGCTAATGTATGCAAATCCTATGTTTTGATCCTGTCACAAACCACACACCCATCATGTAAAACTCACTTATGCTTCCTATATTCTATTATTCATAAATTCTGCAAACTGATCCCAAATATGAGATGCCATTTCTGTTTTGTATGTCCTCTGCAGCATGCCAATTCTTAGGTTCAAAATAAAGTTGCTGGAATGATCAGCAGAACCATTTCTTGACCATTTGTAGAAAATCATGTTGAAAAGTTTGAAGGGAAAAACCCTTTATCTGTGGGCTGACCTCAATCAACTGGACTGCTGCTTTAGGTGAAAGAGTGGTTGCTGCTCCCATAAGCTTAAGCATTTGTTCCTCTGTCACCCCTTTCTGTCTCATCCCCAATACCCAAAAGCCAATTTAATCACAATATCCCACCAGCAGGAAAATGTACTAACAAGCAGATGAAGCACTGACAATTCTGTCTTAATTACAACAAGGGGGATCAGGGTTTTCAATGTCTCAATTACAACACTGATATTTAGCCTGGTATCCTAAATCTTAAGTGCACAGCTTTTGACAATGTGGAACTGCCAGAGCACAGCCAATTCAATTGTAGATGTGGGGAGGAAACAAAAGGACGTAACTATATATGCATAAAAGAAAGGCAGCCACTTTACATACTTTTGGTGGCATCCAATCAACACCATGAATAAGGCAAGATTCTCCATAGCTAGCACGCACTGCTGCAACAAAAAGAGTGCTTCGAAAAAACCGTGTGTTGCCATCATAAGGCTCCCCATAGTGGGTCAAGGATTTCACATCAGCAACAGCCAATGGACCTGCAGGAAAACCATTGAAATGATGAACACAATTGTACAGGGAGACAAATCTGATTAAAACTAAGACCTATTCTCAACCCTAAACCCTGAGCATTGATGGGTTCTATGTGATGCTCTCCTGCAGTTGAACTCAAAACTATGATTGATGTGAAGATTGTCATGACTGGATTCATGGAAAGACAAAGAATTTACTGACACAATAGACATGGAAAGAGCATGGACAGAAACTGACCTAGTTCATTATCAAAAGCCATGCAATAAGCCTTCAATTCCCTATCCGTCTCGATATTCATACGCTGACATATCATAAATGCTGCAAGCAGAGCATCACTGACCTCCACCAAACTGCTTTCTTCTGGTCCACGACGAGGAAGAACATCCTTCAACAACATTACAACTTCCTCAAAGCCCAAATGTTCACCAACCAGTATCTCTCTTAATGCCCCCACCAAACGAACATCAGCATCTCTGCTGCCAACAAATGTGGGGCCAACTGGAGACAATCCCCCCATTATGGTGCCTTCAGGATCTGCCAGGAAGAGGACCTCTCTAGGGAGTTTTTCATAAAGATAGGGCCACATTTCAGTCAGTGCTTTACGCTCCCCTTCACTCCACTGTGTTTCTCGAGGGAATGCATTTGCCCTTAATGTCATAGCCCCAAAGAATGCCCCCATTTGTGCTTCAGAAACTTTCTCTTCATCAGGAAGCTCTCCTCTTACTGCATAGGAAATCAATCCAAACATAGAATCTTATGTCTTGCTCATGTGATTGTAGTGTAGCTTCCTCACTCTTTAGGTTTAAGGGTCTCAAGCTCAGAGGTTTGTTAATGCATGAAAACCCCTAGATAGAGAAACAAAACCCATTGCAATTGAATGCTTTACAAGCAAGCACCTAACCCTAAGGTATAGAGAGGTTGACAGAGGACAGTAGTCAGGGCCTTCTGCAATCTGAACATTATCCTTTAAGCACCCCACTCAGTCTGCAAACCTGACAACACAAACCCTACTGCAGACTGCAAAAACCATGCTCTTTTGTCAGGCTCACCAAAAACATAAATCAGCAAAGTACAAAAGCTGATTTCTCAACAATGAAACTTAGGGTTTAAGGTTGACTGAGGAGTTGCTCAAACTCTACAGGCAGATGGTGAAAGGAAAGGGGCATAGCTCAATTACCAGAGGCATGTCAGTCCTCTAGTCATCACAAATCGGTTCCTGTTTACTCAGTTGTTTCAGGTTTGATTGCAAAAACCAAGCTAAGACATTGTCACAGTGCAATTCTCCAGAGGCTGTTGGAAGCACGATGTGCAGAAGGATCCTGCAGATTTCAGAAAAAGTCGTGATAGTGAAGAGTTTCAAGAATTGTGTTTTGAAGCATACCTGTTTTGAGTATGGCATCGAGGACTTTATAAGCTTGAGCTTCATCAAGGGGTCTGGTTCGAGTGGGTCCTGTGCACACTCGTGCCTGTGCCTCCAGTACTGTGAGGTTGGGTCCAACATCATTCTGTAAAAACTTGGTTCTCGTGCTCTTGACATGAATTTCTCCTTGATCTAAAGAGCTCATATTCTTTTGCACAACTGCATTTGCTCGCACTTTAAACCTGTGAGGAGGATTCAGATGATCAAGCCGTTGAGAGGAGTTCAAATCTGTTTCTTTTATCGTTCGTTGCCATGTACGAGAAGTTTTTGCAACGCATTTGCTGAAACATTCCTCCTTGTGATACCAACACCTTACAGAGTTGAAAGTGTTCAAAGCGCTTGACATCTCCAAATCGACACTCTGCATCCGTGAAGATTGATCGAGTTCGACATGGAAAGCAGCAGAAGACCCCAGTATTTTCGACGACGACGAGGTCAGGAATCGCGTACCCTGCAACACGTCCATTGATGCGTGCGTTCTCTCGCAAAGCGCTTCTGGAGTGCAAGCTGCTGGCTCTCGAGTACAACACCACCGCTAGGTCAAAACAATTCAGGAACTCATCAGTCCCCGTTGGAAATCTGCGATCGTTGAGACAAAAAAAAGGAACTTGCTTTGCGTCTCTGGAGATTCGTGGTTTTGCTCCAAAGACAAGCTTTCTCTCACTGGTCTCGGACAAAATACGCAATTCGCAACCCAATTCTCGACAAATGGGCTACAGGAAAACCAGACTTTCGACTCCCAGAGATTCGAATGCTTCAAACAGGTAGCCAAAAAAAAGTGCTAAAATCAAGTGTTTTTTGAGATTTTCAATAGCCACAATTCGACCAAAATTGAAATAGGTGAACGAAAAAAAGATGTTTAGAAATTTATACTTTCATATTTAGCTTGTCACCAAATTTCGCTAACTCTTCCCATGAATCATCGCCAATTTAGCTACGTCACAAAATTGACCAAAAAAAACACTGGAACTTCAGAGATGGAAGAAGAGAGTCGGAGAATTGTTTGCGAGTTCAGTGAGCTGAATATCGATCTGTTGTTGTATGCAGGTCGGATTCAGCAAAGAGGCCAGCGACAGCACCGCAAATCTTCAGGCACACAGGAGAGAGATTCTGCCACACAGGCACAGAGGCCTGTTGCCGCGTAAGTAGTTTTCGGGTTGCTTTGTGGTTCGTATGCGGCCATTTGCAGCCGGTGTGGGACGCGGCGCCTCTCGCATCGGTTACTACGCCATTTCCACCAGATGCTCGATCGATCGATCTCCTGGATTCATTCCTTGCTTTACTGAGTCGAGACTTTGAGATTCTCGATTGGAGTCCGTGGGTTCCCACATGATTAGGGATCCTTGAGCATTTCGGTCGGGCTTGCGTCACGAGATCACCAGTGTTGTGCGGATACTTACAGCTATTCCTCTGATTTTACTTCGTTCGTGCATCCCCCACAGAGCTGAGCCCGAGCGTCTTCAAGAACAGGATTCTTCATTTCGATCTTCTTCAGCAGCTCCCTTAGTAGAAGTCTGTGACTCGAATCTGTACGAGCTAAGAAAAACGCTTTAACCTATTTCTACCCTTACCCATCTGTGTATCGCTTTCTTTGAAAATGACGCTTTACAGTATGGAATAATCGAAGCCTTGGAAACTGCCAAAAGTGTAGAGAGCTCTTGGAATTGATGCCTTGGACACTGACAAAAGCGTAGAGAGATCTTGCAAACTGTCGAAAAGATTCGAAACACCCAATGTCTTGATCGATTTGAGACATAGAGACACTCTTTCCAAAGTGATGAACAAAACCTGGAACAAGTGTTGTGCGTGGAAACTTTCTCAAAGCTCAGTTGGCACGCACCACCTGCTGCTTTCAGTTTCCTCTTCTTCTGCTTTCTCGTCTGGGATTGTGATTGTTGCTTTTTTCCAGCAATCTGGGATTGTGATCTCCTATTGCCGTCGAAATTGCAAGAGAGAAAGGGCATTGGCTCAAGACTTCCAATGCATAGATTGCCACCAGAATCTCCATGTGATTGATGCAAAAGAGAAGAAATTCTAAGGGTGGCACATGTGTCTTGCTTCACTGATTCTACAAACTGCTCTTGGGTTGTGAGAAAATCAGCTTCATTGTTTACTGGAGCATCAAAGCAAACTGCTCTTCAATTGTGTGAAAATCTGCTTCATTGTTTGCTGGAGCATCAAACCAAAGTTCAAACTGCTCTTGAATCCTGTGAAAATTAACTCCATAGTTTGCTGGAGCTTCAAACCAGAGTTCAAACTGCTCTTGAATCCTGTGAAAATCAACTCCATAGTTTGCTGGAGCATCAAATCAGAGTTCAAACTGCTCTTGAATGTGTGAAAATCAGCTTCATTCTCTACTGGAGCATAGACCAAGCAGCCTTGTGGTTAAGATGTTAAGACTCAGGACTGCCTTGCAAGTGGTAATAGATTCAATCCACCACTTGGAAACGCAAGATTTTGGTCCTCTTACCTAACCCAAGTATGACAGTGTTAGTGGGTAATCAGATCATTCAAATCTAGGGGACTTGCCAAGTCCTTGTTGGGAGAAGAACAGGCAAGTGTGATGCTGATCACCTATTGCACAAGCACAGTTAGAAAGTGTCAGATTGTGAAAAGAGCTTGTTGGTGACAAGGGATATCCAGTCAGGCTTGGTTGGCACAGTTTCATTATCACTCTCCTTCATTGTCAAATTAAAGGTCACCTTCTTAAGGAAGCTGATCTAAACCAGCAAGCTAAAGAGAAAAATTGCCAGTGCAAACATCTTGAATCCCTTGACTTTTTACAAATACTCAATGTTGATGCCAAGGCCCATTTTTGTCATTGTGGGGAATAGTGACATTTCTACAAACCTTTTGCTGCTTTGCTTACACCTTTGTGGTGCACACAGTTGAAGGTTTTTGCTCTGTCATCTTGCTCATAGTGTACAAACACAGCTATTTCTGCAAATAAACAGAAAAGCTTGAGTTGAGGTGCAACAGCAACACTCTTCGATTGAGCTTTGTTTCAGGCATTTTGTAGCTTAGACCATTCTCTGTTTCATACATGGGTAGTTCAAAAGCATTGTGAGAAATTCTGTTTCCGAAATTTGAGTAATCCAGATGGTCATGCAAGGTGGGCTTGAGCTTGGTCAAAAGTAGTGCATAAATATGGGCTTCTCATGCAATAGGTTTTGTGGTCAAGACACAAATGGGTCCTTCAAATTCAGCACTCTATAATGGGATTGAAGCAATTTGTTTCCAATTGAAGGTGGAGCATGGATTCAGTGATAGATACAAAAGTTTCTGTGAATTGTTTGCCTCCAGCAAGGTGCTTCTTCACCACTTGAAATTAAACACTCAGATTGAAATGTGATTGGATCATAGCTACTGATGCTTTCCAGTTCCAATCTTTTTTGCCAGTGCAAAATGAGATATCCATAATTTCACAGCACTAAGATGGCTGCATGTAGCCTATATGCATCTAAACCAAGATAAATTCTCAAAGTTTATCTCCCAACAGACCTAATTTGTAGGACATGCTGGATAGAAAGTACATTGTAGAATAACATTTATGAAGACATAGTTATCACCTGAAAGAAAATATCTCAGAAGTCCACTGATTTCCCATGAAATCCACTGAATCTCCTCCAAATCTTAAGAAACATTATCACTATCAAGTCTCAATAATTTCCCTCCAGAAAAGAAAAAGGATGTCACTCCAAATGTGATCAATGTTGCGGATGTTGCTTGGTAGGAGGAAAAGGATTTGTCAGATCATATTGCCTTCGTGAACATGAACCCAAATTGTGATCACATTTTGTTCATGTGGTTTCCAGAAGTGGAGTAGTGGTATCTTGTTCAATGTATTGAAACTTGAGAGAAGTACTAATGATTTGAAGACAAAATTCTTGTTTGACTCCTCAATCATATTCAATCATTTAGCTTCCACTTGGGAACTGCTGAACTCAAGAGCTTCCCGAATGCAGAGAATGCATCATCTTTCAATGTCCCAAATGATGTATAGTGATGCATGCATCATGATCAGCATTTGCATCTACAGCATCAAACCATCTTCAATCAGTCCAATAGCTTCCAGCTGGGCGAAACTTGAAACATTTCCAGAGGCAAACTGCACTCTCACTGCACTACATATTCCAGTGACCCAATTGACTGATGCACATCACATATACACAAACTGATGAGCCATTTTTGGCATCTCCCACCCAGCTCCATCCAATAAGCTTCCTGCATGGGACTTGAATTGAGCTTCCTCAAAACCTTCTGAGAGTCAAAAGTGCTCAATCCAAGAATACAAAATTCTCCATTATGAAAAGCATTTGAGGAATTTGGTGATTTCTCTGGTTTTCATTTCACTCTTAACCAGCAAAAACCCAAGACCTCTTGACTGACCTAGTGCTTGTAATTTAGCAGGTCAAGTTGAATGCCGCTTTGTGACTTTCAAATCTCTTCATGACTACTCGGGTTGTGAGGATTAGTGCAGATACCGCATGTTCACAATTACAATGCTTTTGAACCCATATGTGTAATTTCAGTTGCTTCATCCAGAGGTTATGACTAAAGAGATTCAGTACTCTATGAATGCACAAGTTCTCACATGCAGCATGTGTCTGCCCCTATCCCTGAATGGAAGCATGCAGCACTGCTCATAGGAAAGAAACCTGTAACAAGATTATTACATTGAGGAAGTGCTATGTTCCTATGCGTGCAAGGTTTGGGAGTGTTAAGTTCTTTTTTATGTTTTTGACTATATAGTATTTATCCGCAGTCTGCACATTTTTCCAATTTTCTGGGAGTATTTGAACCTTGGCCCTCAATTTTGCCACATACTGTAGTACCTTGGCAGCTTCCACACTAATTAAATTATTTGTAGAAATGTTGAAATTTTCAAGAATTTTTTTTTCAAAGTACAAAACTTTGTGAATGAAAATAGAGAATCTATCAGAATAAGTTTTTTTTGACATGGAATCTTCAAATCTAAATATTATTGGACAGACATGTGTTGAAGCTGCCCTTGTACTCTGGTACAGAGGATTCTTCTTTCCTTATGAGCTAATTGTAGAATGCTCTAGAGAACAAGGGACCCACTTGTCAACCCTACTTGTCTCTAGATGTAAATTAAAGAAAACACCTTGACCCAAACCATAAACTATGTGACTACTGTTTGGCCCCTTCAAACCCTTCTAGATCTCATCAAGCCTTTACAAACCCACTTCCCAGCACAAAAACTGGAGTACCGTAGTTAACAAAAAGATTGCTTCTCAAAAAGATCACAATTTGGATAAATCCCATCACTTTTTAATGTTATTGTGATTTTTCGTTAACAAAAAGATCACTACAGCTGGATTAAATTTCAAAAAAATCGCCCTTGGAAATGCCACTTCATTGTAGGAGTGTGGTGTGAAAAGAGGTAGTCTTGACTCTGGTTAGACCTGTGCTTCTGGGTTCCCTTGTGTCAAGTAAATCAGTGTGACGGCACTCCATAATGGACTGCATGGATTTGCATGGCTCTTCCTTTGAGCTGTGCATCGGAATGGGTATGGCGGTTGGTATTGATGAAGTCGAACGGCAAGACGGCAAATCCCGGGGATCGGATTGGATCGACTGGAAACGTTTTGGAGAAGGTTCGGGAAGAAGCTGGGGACTTCGGAGGGAGGAGAGGATTTTGAGAAGATAGATAGGAGATGGCAAGGAAGATCAGGCAGTCAGTACAGTTGGTGAGGAAATAGATCGGGATTTCGGGAGAAGGTGTTAGCTGGTTGTGATTTTTTTCCGCTGCGATCGATAATCAGCTAGTACCAGGACTATGTTTTGATGATGTTCAAGTAGTTCCACAGTGCTGGTAGATTTTGGTGAGCAACAGAGAGGATGTGGGTGCTTGTGCTGTCGGAGGAAAAATGTACATATCAGACTGGGAATGAGGAAATGTATTGATTTCTGTTTGTTGTTTTGTGTGAGTGGACTCTTTTTGCTGAATGAGTATTGGGTTCATGTTGGGATGCAATTCGATCATGGAGCTCAACAAGCCGAGCTCCTGTGTTGGGTCTCTGGGTTGTGTGTGTGTGTGTGTGCACTCTGGTGGGTTTGTAGTTCAGACTAGATGTGCTCATACTAGGACAGTGGCGAGAGGAATCCGATTGTCTTCTGGGTTCCCTTCTTTTTTGGTCACAGGAGATTCTCGAGATTCTCGTCGATTCTGGGTTCTGTGGAAGTCTCCGATGAAGTCTCCGATGAAGTTTTCGGTTGTCGTGCCACATGCAGAGTCCGCGGCGGAGTTGAAGACATTCGTCGTGGAATACCATACTTGGTCGTCACCTGTCATACCTGAAAAAATGAAGCGGTTCTTACTGACAATCCCCGAAAACAAGAAATGGGTGGAAGCTCAAGAGAAGCGTCACAAAGCCGAACAGAACGTTAAGGACATTTCACGCTTGGTTCGTCGTGAAATGTTCTAGAACTTCACCCTGAAACTGTCGAGTTGGGCTCGGCGGCAAGCTCAGGCTCTGCCCCGAAGGAGATCGTGATTGAGGCTCGTCAGCGGCAACTTCACCGTACATTGATGAAAGAGCTCTTGAAATCCTTTACAACAACAGGGAAGCAGACCATTGCTCTGTATCGTACAAGGACTTGGGAGCAGAAATCGGAAGCCATATTTTTTTACTTTCACAAGTCTTTAGGAAACATGGACCAAGAACTGACATGCTCTCTCTTCTCGATCAACGTCATGACCTTTCAGAATTGGATCAAGCAGAAAAGGTATTTCGGTAAATGGGTCCACTATGTTGAGGCTTTTAAAGTCTCTGACATCCTGTGACGTGCCTGCCACATATCGAAAGGATTACGAAGATGTGGACGCTTCAAGCCAGGTGCAGATCGATTCAAAGTTTCGCAATTCCACTCCAGGTCATCAGTACGTCTCGGCCTTATCTGCCGGTACTCGTCAAAAGAATCGGAACGCGGCCGGGAAATCTGACAACATCACATATCTTCTCCAAACAACCAAGACTGTCGGTTCTGGAAGAAAAGTGAAATACACCCAGCAAGAAGAATTCCTTATCTCGACTGTGGTGATGAAATGGGAGACAGGCAACCCATTGAGCAAGTCAGCAACCTACGATCTTCTAATCTCTACGTTTGGTCATGAGCAGGAAGCGGAACACACTGAATGGGAGGTGAAGATGAAGATCCATTCGGGGCATATATCTCCAAGCCTTTCGCAATGGGTCGCCAGAGTTCTTGAGAGACATCGGTTTTCGATTCGGAAGGAATCAATCTCCCAGACAGTTCCTGTCAATTGGTTACAAATTTGTTTGGATGCGTGTGCCTTGATCTGTAGCATCATGCGATCTGCTGGTGTGACCCGTTTGGTCAATGCCGACGAAATGTTTCTTCAGTTCTACCCGAAAGAAACCCATTTGATTGCTCCAACGAATGCACGACGAGTCGGCTCCAACCGAGCCGAGGATGCCAAGAAAGGGTGCATTGTGATGGTGGCATGCGAGATGTTCCAATCTCAAATCATTGCCCCTATGATTATCATGACTGGCCAGCCTGACGGGACGCTTTCAAGGCGATTCTCTTCTTGGGATGGGCCTAGCAAAGTCACGTTCCATCCAAAGCATTGGATGGACAAAGACGGGTGCTGCACTTACTTGGAATATTTGGCGTCGTGTTATCCAGGCGAGAAGGTTGGTTTGATTTGGGACGCGGCTTCTAGCCATTTATCAGATCAAGTCAAAGAGAAAGCTGTTGACCTGAACATCACTTTGGGAGGTATTCCTCCTGGGTGTACTAGTTTGATTCAAGTATGCGATCTGATCGCCAACAAACCGATCAAACAAGCCTTCAAGACGCGCTACGTCTCGTGGAAGATTGCCTCTGATCCTGGTCCTGGAGGCAAATACAAGGTCGATCAAAAGGACGTCATTTCTTGGCTCGAACAATTGATCAAAGATGTAAATGCCCGCATGTTGACTCGCTCAGAGGTTGCAAAGGCCTTTGTTACCTACGGGCAGGATTTTCGATGTGCAAATCAGTCTGCACTGGCTGAATACTTGGCGAAACACGAGGAGAATGGTGTATATCAATCATTAATCGACAATCAGCGATCTTTGGACCTGGAATAAAGCTTTTCCCACTTGTTTTAATTTTGAAAATGGTGCGTCAAAAGTTCACAAAATAATCACAATTTCTGGTCAGAATCGATCACTTATAATGTTAACTCAATCGCTATTTGAAAATGCCTCAATTAATCTTTTTGTTAACTACGGTAAATGGGGGAAAGCAAAAAATGAACCACAAGTAGTATCCTGCACATGAAAAGTCGCACTGAATCTATGGAACTGAATGCTTCTTGTCCTCTTCCATCAGAGATGAAGAATTTGCTTCCCACCCCCATGCATTTATCCAGATGTTTCAACAAAATTCCATAATGCCATAGAAATGGCATCTAATTATGACTGTGTGTATGGTGTGCATCCCTTACAAACCCTAAAGAAAGATGACAATGACAATGGGTAACAAAATCTCAATCACTCGCCATTGAAATCCCCAAAAGTCAAGTTAAAAAAGAATTAATGGTTATGGAGGTCAAGGTAAGAATTGTATGTTTCTAGAAGGAAAAGTAAAGAAGACCAAGTGGGGTCTGTGTGTCATGTTTACGTTTTGGCGATTGGTGAGCTGAAGGGGCAAAAATGAAACAAGAATTTGAGAAAGAAGGAATTTGGTACCTTGGTGAAGGTGACAATCTTCTTTTTTTGGAGCTAGAATTTTTGCATTTTTTCAACCTCTAAAACATGATTTTCACACATACAAAGGATTTTTGTGAAGAGAAATGGCCCTAATTTCTAATTGAAGTTAGGAATCGAATTATGATAATGGTGATCAAATACTGGATTAGTGTGGTGCAGTGATTTCTTTGTGAAGAATTTTCTCCATTTGAGAAAAAAGTATTTTGAAAAAGGGGATATTATGCTTTCTTCAAATTCCATGTTCTTTTATTTTTAAAATTGCCAAAAAAACACGAACTTTTTAAAAATTTGCCACAATTGCCTTAAATATGAACTAGTGGGTACCCACGACCTTCGGTCACTATGAGGCGCCCTTGCATTGTTTTAATAAATTCGTCATATTTTTTATTTTTTGAAATGCTATAGCCTAAGTAGGACCGTTGGTTAATGGCGGAAAAAAAAATAATAATAATAAAACCCTGGTAAAAGGGTGAGAAAAAAAAAAAAAAAAACCCCTGGTATTAACCCTGGGCAGCACCATTTGAAATATACAGAGGCCGGTTCTGCCATACATAGCGAACCCGTTGAAAAAGGGCGAAAAAAAAAAAAAAAAACAAAAAAACCCTGGTATTAACGTTGGGCAGCCCGTCAGAATAGGGCGGAAAAAAAAGAGAAAAAGAAAAACCCTGGTATTAATCCTGGACAGTGCCATTTGAAATATACAGAGAGGTCATGTCCGTCTGTCCATCGAGGTCCTAAAATCCATAATCGGACGGCCAGACGAACGGACGAACGAAAGAACACAGAAAGGCCTCGCAAAATCGACCTCGCAGATTACCGGTGCAAAATTGTTGTGTCAGATAGCCGCACGCACGCACAGACTACGTGAATTTATATATAAGATAATGAAAAAGGGTGCTTAAGATTTTCTACTTTCATATTTATGATATTGCCAAATTTAGCTAAATATGCTTATGGATGATCGCCAGTTGAGCAACACCAGAAAGTTGAAAAAAGAAAATTTAATGCACGGGTGCGGTGGGAATCGGGATTAGTGCCAATGTTATGTGATGTGCGTCATGCAACGAGCTGCCGATTGACAGACAGCTCCTGCTCTTGTTGTTGTTGTTCTACAGTAGGTAGAGCCAAGAATCCCTGGCTCTCCTGCGTGTTTCGCGTTTCCCACTTGATGGGGATCCGTCGCCGCCGTTTGTCCCCAGCACAACCCTGACCCCCAATTGTTGCACAGTTCTCGACCTCTTTGAACAACTTCTCTTCACAGAAGCAATTTTCGTTTTCGTGATTTGGAGCCACTTGGTGCTTTCTGCTTCTTGACACCTTGATTTCGCGTGTTGCAGAAGTAGAGGGCGAGAGGGAGATTGTGTGCGTGCGCGCGCGCGCATGCGTTTGCAGGCGTGGTTTGTGTGCGTATCTGTTTTGGTGGATTGAGAGTGCTCAATTTGTGTGTTGGGGAGAGGGATTGTCCGTGGAAATCGCGGGGAGCCTTGGACCTGGTGATGAAGTTTGTGATAGGCTTTGGGGAGGAAGAATAGTGATCGAAGAGGATCGCGGTTTTTCACTTTTCGACGGCAGGAAGAACAAGTACCGATCAGAGCATGACGATCGTCTAAAGTAACCGATTCTGTGTTTCTCTAGGAAGCGATTGCAAAGTGATGAAGCTTCACGAAGAAGGGACGAGCTCTGATGTCCATGAATCTTCTGCGCGGCAATCACCAGCTGCTGGAAGCAGTGATCAAGGGGGAAGCTTTGATTGCAATATTTCTCTCGAGCTCGCGCAGGATCCAGTGGTGACGCTTTGCGGGCATCTGTTCTGCTGGCCATGCCTCTACCGCTGGTTGCAAATGCACAGCGTCTGTCAGGAATGTCCCGTGTGCAAGGCGAGTGTGGAGGAGGAGAAGGTGATCCCCTTGTATGGCAGGGGCAAAATCGGGAGCGTGGATCCTCGCACTAAGACTGTGCCAGGGGTAAACATTCCGCACCGGCCTGCGGGGCAACGACCGGAGACTGCAAGGCACACTCATGAGCAACAGCACCGACACCATGGCTTTAACTTCATGGCCGGCTCCGGAGGTCCTACAGCCACTGCACGCTTCGGCAGTATCACACTTTCCGCTGGCTTTGGCCTGTTTCCTTCCCTCTTTGGGTTCCAGTTGCAAGGATTTCCAGACGCCGCATCGATGGGCGGAGGTCATGGCATCCATGTTGCTACTGCAGGTGGCATGGCCGGCGGCCACAGCTATCTAGCACAAGCGATGATGCCGGACCGGCAGCAGGAGGCCCTCCTGTCACGGCTACTTCTCCTCCTGGGCTGCTTTGTTCTCATCTGTCTCCTCCTCTTTTAGTGAGCTCTTTTAGCGACATTCTTGGTTGCTAGAAAACGCAAATTTCCCAGCTTCCTTGCACTCCTTCGTGTGCACCATCTGTTAGGGGTGGTGAAGTTGAAGGATGGATCTGGGATTCCATGCCAGGATCTGCATAAACAATCTAGACTGAGACTGCAACACTGCATGCAGTGAATGCATTTGCAGTCTCTGCCTAGGTTCTCTATCTAGATCTGGTCTGCTACTTTTCTCATTGGAGCTTGCTCAATTCCAAACCCTGCATTGAGCAAAGAGGGAGTGGATACAGATGTAAGTCGTGTGAGGGGCCAATGTTCGTTGCTGCTTCAGTTGTGAACATGTCAAGCAAGCCATAATAGTTGCCAAAGAATGTGCGGAGCACAAGTGTCAGCTACATTCAGTTCAATCAGGCACTTTAAAGACCTGTGGTTGCTGTGCAGGTTTATCATATAAAAGTACTATGGTAGCTTTGTGCTTCTTCTGTTTGCCTAGCAACCAGGGCCAATGTGGTAGCTTTGTGCTTCTTCTGGTTGCCCAGCAACCATGGCCGATGTGGTAGCTTTGTGCGTCTTCTGGTTGCCAGCAACCATGGCCAATGTGGTACCTTTGTGCTTCTTCTGGTCTCCCAGCAATGATGACGGATGTGTTTGCTTTGTCCTTCATCTGGTTACCCAGCAACCATGACCTGAGTAGCTGACTTGACTGGAGTACTGTGTCTGTAGTTTGAGAATTGTACATAGTAGCTTTTGCTAAACCTCGGTATGATTTGCATATTATATGTGTGGTCCATTTTATAATTTGCCTATGTTTCAGCATGAAGAAATTCAAGAAAGATCAGTGTCCTGAAAGATTTTGTTTGATTAGATTGGTTTCAGAACTGGATACATTGCTGGCTGCAGGGATGGATAGTTATGCTTTGGCAAACAATGTGCATTCAGTAGATATATTGTGCATGGATATGGAATTTATGTGAAGGCAAAGCCTGCAACTGAGGCAATTTCAGAAATGTGTCTGAGTGTCATGACAGTGGGACAATTGTTGTGGCAGTTGCTTGGGAGTCAGTAGCTTCTAATGAAAGTCTAGTGGCAGTGCACCTTGCAAGTTTTGGGATGGTGAACTGTGGCATTATAGTGTTGTGAAACTGTTGGTTAAAGCTGTTGTAACATACTGCTCTCCTTTGTATTGAGTCTTGGCTGTTTTGCGTGCTCTGTGGAATTGCTGTCTATTGGTATTCATCCACATGTGTGAGTGTGATACTTTTTCTGGGGGGTGGGTTGGGTAATTCAAACTTCAGCTGTACAATATTCTCTGTATCTACATCGCGAGGAGGAGCTGTCTCACAGCCACAGTATCCGTAGTATTTTGTACCTCCTGTCAGAGTTATGGATTTATAAATGAAATCACAATGTGAGTGGTTTCAAATCAGGAAAGTTGGGCATACATGTTATCAAGACAGGGTAAGGGTTTGTAGTAGCACCCAGTGTAGCTCCAGAGAGTGAACACAAGTCAACGCTCTTTGGAGGCTGATTTTAGCTGTGACTGTGCGAAGTCACACGTGAGGAGATAGGATTGTGTTCCTGAGTGAAAGACATAGAGGGTGTGTGCAGTCTCTGTTCAGTAAGCAACTAGTCTAGTCATGAAACTTTGGAGAGCCCAAGAGCTAATTAAAGGTTAATAAAGGAGGGGGGAGAAGGAAAGAAGGGATGTTGTGCAAGTTGTGTTCCTGATCATCCACATAAGCTTCTACTGGAGGAGATAGCAAAGGAGCTCTAGAAACATGAGCTTCTTTGCCACAAAGCCTGATGAAGATGCGTGTTGAATATTTTGCTTTACAAGTTCTTTTGAGTTCTCTGCATCACATTGTGTTGTATACTCCCTCTGAATTTTCTTCAACAATTACATTCTCTAGCTCCTGAACTTTGATCTGTGCATTCAGGTGGGTAATCCTGTGTGATTTGCCTGGCTTGCTGTTCACTTCACTTCTGTTTAATCAGTATTTTGGTCTGTATGGAACCCAGATCTTTCAGGTTGAAACATGCACACAGTTCTATTTCCTGGCTTTGCAATGAACTATCAGCTTGTCATGTTCTAAATCTGCCAAGTATTATATGTGGCCAACTACTTTAGGAAAGATGGGATAAGTTCCCAACAAGTTTACACAGGATACATTGCTGCTGTTGTCATAGAAAGGGAGGTTTCCATGAGAAAGATGGATACCTCTATCAGTGCAAGAAATAGCCATATTGAGATGGGTCAAGAATTTGGAAAGACTGTTTGAATACACTCAATGTTACATCAAGCATGAAGTGCCTTCACCATATAGCAGTGAAGGCAGGTGAAGACAACGGAGCACATGCAGCTGTTTAATTTCACAGGCTGCAGAATCTTTTCTCATGAATAACAATCTGCACATTCCACACATGCAGGTGATAAGGGTTAGAATCACCATCAGTGCAGATGCAGGCTTTCTGACAGCCAACTCCAGTTTTATGCATATTCACTATGATACAGCCAGAATGTACAGCAGAGAATCAGATCCTGCAGTGCTCCTCTGGACAGCGGTCCTAGAATGGGAAAATTTAACTTCATATCCTGCTTGTCAATTGCTAGTCTCAAAAAGTGAGAGAAACAACACTTACAAAGCAAACTATGTTATGGATATATTTCCTTCCCCGGCACCTGAGATTGGCATCAGTTAGAAAATATTGTACTGGGATTTTCTCCTCGAAGGTGAGAAAGTATGCAGTAAGCTACACCCCCATCAAATGTGAAAGAAACAATACAAGCTTGACATGGGCTTTGTTGATAAATCTTCCTGCACTGTAGAGAGGAAAGTTTAAAACTATACTTCTGTGATGTGAACCTCTCATTGGCAAAACCTTAGAAGTCATAATTCTTTAATGATAGAACCCAAGCCACCCCTTTTGAAAATGGAAGCTACTTTAGCAAGCAAATAGTGTGTCAAACAATCTCTGCTTCATCTTGCGATACAACATTATGCTTGCATGTGCTACATCTTTGGAAAGTAAATTTTTTCATTCCGTTATACTCTTTGAAAGTTAACTAGCAGCAAAAATCTTTTGTCCAAGCTCAAAGTTGCCATGAGGTTAGCCATTATCAAGCTTCTAATAATAGCATCATGAAATCACATATGCACAATGGAATGAGTAGGTTCAATTTGGCACAAGCATAAAATCAATGATGATTGAACTATGAGAGTGGTTGTTGCAACTGAGATAATGTTCTAGAGTTGCCAGGTAAGGCTCTAGATTTGATGAGGGAAGTAAGGACTTACTGCTATGAATGGAGTCCACCGTTGTGCAATCTCACACCCATCAACAATCTCTACTTCAGACCAACCCTCCTTGTCTTGCTCCACACTTCCAGCTTCACAAGGCTTGGGCTTCTTGTAATTTCTCTGTTAATTTTTGGGTGTCCATAACAGGGAGTCTCTTCTGCTCAATTAGCATACATCAAGAAAACAAACAAGATACATAAATTTATGCATTTATGCTACAATGCCCAGAGAACAAAGAAAAAAAATGCAAAAGAGAGACCTAAGGCAGGGACCAGCATGGAAGACTGGTGGGACTAAAGCTCTCTTGCAGTTTCTGCATTGTGATTACACTGTGGGTTAGACATATCATTCTAGTTCACACTGGCCAGCACCTGATAATCAAGGCCACTATTGCTACTATTGCTTGCACTACTTTCTTGACTATTTTGGATCTTCTCAGATGCAACAATCTGAAACAGAGAACAAATACATCTCATTATGTGAGGTTCTGCATGTTTAGAAAAGTAATATGCAAATGATGAACACAGATCTACTCCAGATCACATTGACAACAGACCCAGCGTTAAGTTTCCTCACCACCATAAGACTGAAGGAAGGCCAATTCCTTCTAAACAGGAATCTGAGAAGAGCATGCTTGTAGGTGATAAATAGTTCCAGATCCCACTTCCATGTCCATGCCTAGAGTTTCTTCTCAACACCGTTAGTCCTATTGTCCTCCATTTCGAATGGTGGAAACTTTTCTTTTCTGTCATCTGTGTATGTATTCGTCTGTCTTCTTCAGCTGCTTCTCAGCTAGCTAAAGTTTAAAATTCAGTTTACCTACCAAGCCATACTGCCCCACCCCCCCTCTTGTGCATGGACTTGGGATCTCTTGTAAGCATCTGCAATAGAAATCCAGACCAGTCTAATTGCTGATGCATCTCCCAGAGGCTGGTTCAAAACAGGCTTCCACAAGAACTAAGTGGTAACAACATTGGAATGACTTCTTGAGGAACCAAGAAAAATGCAACATTGAATGTTTCCAATAGCCTCTTCTAAACTATGGGCAGTTTCAGCCTAGGAGTGTACCTGATCAGGGAGGGACTACTTCCAAAGTTTTCCAAGAGGTTTCTGTCCTGCCAAGAATTGCAGGAAGCAATGAAAACACACATTCTCAGATAGCAAATTTTACTTCATATCATTCAGTATTGACATACAGTCAATTTCAGTCTTTACTTTCTCTTACAAGGATTTTGCTTTACTGCTTTGAAAATCTTCATCTGTAAAATCAAGAGCTACCTCACTTCTACTTTTACCCTACCTCCACCCACAATTGTAAAACTCATCTAATATAGAAGACTAAAATCAAAATTCTTCTTCACTTCTACCCTATGTCCACCCACAACCACGAAGCACTTCCAATTCAGAAAACATTTCTGCTGACAAAGAAATGGATTCACTGTCACCAGATTTGTGAACATGTAAGTATAAGGGGCTTGTTTCTGAACACCCTTCAACAGTTTGGTGCACCATGTTCAAAGATGTAGGCGGGACACATGTGTACAATGCCACCTTCCAATTTTGGTTGACAAATGTTCTCAATTTTGTGTGGATTTCATGGGTCAGAGCAAGTGAAGTTTGAAGCCCAGGAGGTGCTCTGCATCGAAAACTGCTATAACATGTTTCAGTGGGAGATTGGATTCTTAGTGGCTCTAAACTCCCATTGGGACGATTGGGATATTGAATATCATTTTCCAATATACCTGCATGGGTTAGAAGATTTTCCAACATGAGAACTTATCACTTTAATAGATAATTATATAAGGAATTGTAGCTCATTTCTTCCTTAGACTTGTACATTTTCACAACCTCATACATGTTTGCACAACTATTTTTGTGCATTAGACATTGTTGCAATCTGAAAGATCCACATCATCACATTCAAAAGATGGTTTGTAGGTCATGTTGTGTTTACCTGTAGATTCACCTAGACCTTGAGCATGTTCATCGATGACTATTGCAGGGACATCACCATCAATAGGAGAATTCCATAATGCTTCAATAGCATTGAAATCTATGCTACACCTTGTAGCATGGTCATCACCACCATTAGAGTCCAACGATGCTAGATTCTCATTCAAAGTCATTTGATGAACATTCGTAGCACAACCTTCACCCCCATCCTCGAATAGCTTTAAAATCCTCTGATTGTAACCATTTGTAGGATGGTCTTTAATGGATTGCAAGGTTGATTCAGCACATTCAAAAACGATTTTCGATATCTCCTTTTTAGTATGCCCTTCCGCTGAAATCTTTTGAAGATGGTCATATCTTTGTGGGCATAACATATTGAAATTTCCATCTTTCACGCCAAGGCAAAGTTTCGCAATGTCATAGATGAAAGGAGCTTTCACACGAGTTTTGCACTCGCGAAAATAGAATGCACCATTGTTCAATTTCAGATGTGGCTCATACCTAGTGTACTTCCCATTTCTTCCTATCCTCTCTTTAATACGAATTCCAATGTAACTATGTGACGGAGGTCTCTCTCTAAACTTCTGAAATGGGTAAGAACCTAATCTCAACTCTATACACACATATGTCGCTCGAAACTCCCATGTCCCATTTGAATATGTGCCCCATTGACCTCTCTCAACATAGCCCATCAAGTACTCTAGACTTAAAAAACACAGCCCCACTAGACAACGCTCCAACCCCACAACCGGAGACTAACTCAATCAAAGGCGTTCATTTATTTTTTTGCCACACCCACTAGTCCCACTTTCTCTCTCGACCGAGCTCATACACGCGACAATCTCTAGACGATTATTACAACCCCACGGTAAGCGCTCAAGGACTACGCCTCTGTTGTCAGCACAGTCTCTTGGAACCTCTATATATATTCGAAGAAACCGGATGGAAGCTCGACACTGGACGGAAGGGGGAACAAGCGCAGGAGGGGAAGGGGGATGAAAGGGGGATGAAAGGGGGAAAATTTTGGAGGCGGGGGGAAAACACGTGGCAACGTGCATGCGCTGCTGAAGGAACAAAGTGACGTGAAGTACTGTAGGAGCAGGCTTTTGCACCCGCAAGAGGTAACGTACTCTTGGGGGTAAACCTTTGATTTTCTCCTCTTTTTGGCTTTCCAAATTCCAAGAGGTAAAGCCAACAATGGGGGTGGGGAGGACAAATAGCCCCTTCATATATCAAAAGAGTCCAGGAAATACATGGAAATACATGGGGGGAGGAGGCACTATTTGATGGTGCTGTCCTCTTTGCCACATCCAAATTCCAACAGAGCCAATTAAATATTGACTATAGTCTTAAACTTTTGAAAATCCATTTGGAGGGTTCCAGCAATTTGCAGTCTTATGGGTAATTAAATACATTTCATATACCTAGCTTGAATTTTTTGGACAAGTATTCTTTGCATGTACGTGTTCTCCATGAATACCAATGCTGGATATAATATCAAATTCTGGTACTGAAAGCAACAAAATTATCATCAGACTTGTTTGTAAGCAAAAAATATTAAATTTGTAATCAAGGAAAATTGGCTGTTTACGTTTTCAAAAAAAGGGAAAATTAAAAATTTGGATGATAGGAGCAGTGATATTCTTGGGACAAATTGTCACTTTTTGACCAAATTTTTTGGGAAAGTCCCCAAAATCTTTTATAACACAAATTGAAAAAATAAACCCTGGATAGACCATAGGAGCTCTGCATGTAAAAAATTTGTGGAATTTTATTGTAGTTGCATTTTAATCCCAAAATGGACCTTTATATAGATGAATGTACACAATATATATATAATTTTGGTCAACCATGTTTGACTTTAGTAACAAGTTGCACAATCATGACATATGACAACTATAATATAATTGAAATAAATGAAACATTCATTAACAACTTCTTTGTAATTATTTTACAACTTCTTTGTGCAACCATCCAATTACTAGCTAACTTATTATTATTACTATTATTACTATACATTAATATCTAGGTTCCAAATTAATAGTTAATATTACTACATATTAATTATTATGAATTATAATAGTTAATATATATATATTATGTTAGGGTAGAATTGTCCATCACCAATCATTGGTTGATGAACAAACAATGAATTTTATTTTATTTTTGTTTATTTTGTATGATGTAAAACATCATGGGAACAACAAAGTAAGTTTTGTATTATATTGTTCAACCCCAAAAACAAACTAACAACATAAAAAAACACAAAACATGTTGAAATCATATAACATGTTTTTTTTTAAATGACTTTTTTATTTCTAAATTCATATTTTTCTTTATTTCTTGTTTGTTTTCAACAATCTAAAATGTTATGGGTATTTCAAGTTAAAATCTACATTAATTATTTGAGCTCCAAAAGTAAAGGAACAACACAAAATGTCATGAAAAAGATAAATGAGTTGAATCTTAAAGTGTGAATTAAGTTAGTGACCAAAATTAACCTTGCTTACTTTTGATAATTATATCTTCCTCATTTTGTCTTTTTTGAACAATCTAAATTGTTGCACCAATGTGCAAAATCAAGGTTAAAAAAAACCTTTTACATTTGAAAAGCAAAGAGGTACTGTATTAGGATTTCAAGCTTTCTCAAAACTTAAATATTTGTTCACTGGCTTGTATCTATAGTAATTGCAAGTTAGTTGTAACTAGGATGTAACTAATTTTTTATCCCATATTGTTTGTCTTACTTTTCAAATCTTGTTTTTCACATTTTGGTTTTTCTTAATCATATCCATAAGGCTCAATTGTTTGTGTTTTTTTTTTATCATTGTGGCGTCCAAATTCTAAGGTCTTCATGTTAAAATTCCAACCCCTTAAAAAAATTAATTACATTTTATTTTGGAATGAAATCCCTCCATGCATGTCTAATGTTGTTTTTTTCAATGCACTTATGCCTATGGATGTTGATTATGTTGTGATGCTTGAATGCATCATCACAAATTTATAGGCTTTGTGGGTTCATTTCAAATTGTGCAAAACCTATTATTTCATGGGTGTGTATCATTTAAACATGAATGTCATGCATTATTTAAACACAAAAATTGTGTGCATGATTTTCATGTATAAACAACACGAATGGACATACAACATCTATGTCTAAACAATAGGAATAGGCATATGACATTTGTGTCTAAACAATGCACATGACATCAATGTTCAAACAATATAAATAGATGGATGACATTTATGTTTATTCCTTACAAACATGTGGAAAATAAATTTCACATGACTATTATTGCCAAATTATGACCCATGAAGTTTGTGACTATGATTATAGCCATTGAAATATAAAAGAAAAAAAAGAGAATTTATGAATTGAATAGGCATGTCCAAAATACATTGGAAGTGAAATTTCCTTGAAAAAAATTTATTTTAGGTTCCAATGGCAAAGTTACTCAAGTTCAATGCAAGGTGTGCAATCAAATTTAATGCAAAAATGAAGTCCTTGTTTTCAAGTTTGATTATCTATGGAAACATGAGGGTTGTCACAAGGCTGTGGTAGCCATGTTTGAGGTAAAAAATCAAAGCATTATTTCTTGAAAAAAAACATTCATGTTGCCAATGAAAAATTGTAAATCTTGCTAAGCATCTTAAAATTATCTTGTAACAAGACACTCATAATGCTATGTTGGTTAACGATGAAAACAAATTCTCCTTTTTTTTTTTCACTCAATCATGGCAACCCCATGATAAAATACACAATAATGTAAAA
Organism: Sphagnum contortum; assembly: GCA_963920785.1. Classification (NCBI taxonomy): domain Eukaryota; kingdom Viridiplantae; phylum Streptophyta; class Sphagnopsida; order Sphagnales; family Sphagnaceae; genus Sphagnum; species Sphagnum contortum. Next base: position 7,397,477 of record OY987276.1, on the reverse strand, counting down.
TTTGTTTGTGCAAATTGAATATTCGTGACAATCTTATAAAACAATGGTCTAGTGGGGTAGGTTGGGAGATGGTAGATTGTATGTGCAAGTTGCAAGTTCTTTAAAAAAATCAAAATGTTGTGCTTGAAATAGGTTTGTGTCCCTAAATGCAAATGAAATTACAACTACTGATAATTAGTCATAAATATTTGGTCATGTGTATGTGAAGTAGACATGAAAAAAAATGAATGTCCTCTTCACACTTCAATATGTTATTGAAAATTGTATTATGGAATTATGACCTTTGTCAGCACACAATCCCTTATGCAATAAGTTGGATTGATTAAGACAGAGCTAGGCAAGAAGTTTATTTGTTTTGGTGTAGATGGAACCTTTTTTTTTTTAAGGTTGTTGAATTAGAATGATATCATAATTTAAATGTAAACATGTTCCTTACATGATGGGGCTACATTACATGACCCATAGAACAAATCTTGTTGTACAAGCCATTGTTTTAGTGCTTGGATTTGTGAAAAATGAATCGAAAATTAATCCAAAACATAGATGCCTTAAATTGGAATTTGGGATTTACTAGGGAAATGGTCTTTTAACTTTAAACATGTGGAAAAATTCAAGAGGTAGGAACACGTTGCAAATTTTAGTTGAACTTTGCAATTTTAATTTTCACTTATTATCATTTGTAGAATTTATCTTTTTGAAGCTATCACATGAAAAACAAATCTCATGTTAGCCTATCACATCACATTTGGCAATTTCATTATTGGGATGGAAAGCATTAAACTATTGGAAACTATATTGGAAACCCTAAGATGTATATCTAAACAATATTGTACCCTTTTTCAAGAGTATCTTGTATCTTGAATCCTCATTCAAAATTAAGGCATATTCATTACCCACATATCCTTGTATGTTCAAGGGAAAAGAAAACATCTTGGCATGTGATTACAATCCAAAATAATTAGGGCCTAACTTTTCCAATGGATAAGGATGGTATGGTCCTTAGCACCATATGACACCATAAAACATTTTGTGGAGAAGTCAAGATCAACATGTTGCTAAATGGTAAGGGAAATTACTTGCTTTTCAGAGAAGGAACAATGAAAAGTTTCAGTCATGGTAGCTTTGTAGGAGTTGTAAAATCACCTTGTCTTTTTAGACTGACCCAATTTCAACTTGTAATGTTCCCAGCAAAATATTGGTTTCATGTCTGTGCAACAAGTTACTGATTGCATGATCTTAAGGCCACTTTAAACAGAGGTCCAAGCAGCAAGGTCCAATGAGATCAAGCATTTCTATTGGTCAAGAGCTTTAAATTGGTCCCAAGTCCTTTAGAGAAGGGTCCAAGACCAAGACAATTCACATTGTGATTTAACTTACATGGCATCATTTTGGAGGGAACACCAATCGGTCCGGACAAAAAAAAAGCTTAAAAGAAAGCTCATTTTTGGAGACCCAGAATGTAAGTTAGGGTCCAAAGTTGTTCCTTTTTTTTTGTTGCTCTTTTTCATACTTTTTAAAACCCAAAAATCGAAGAATGCTACATATTGAGGACACTGTTGAGAGCAATAAGCTGCCCCAATTTTGACTAATTCTGTTGTTGACATGGTTGATGTGCATCCTCACAAGGCGGTTGCTAATAGGAATGCATTTTCAGAATAAATTTTTTTTAAAAAAACAAACCATGAAAAAGAGGAAGAACATAGAGAAGATCACAGGTTAACCTAATCCTCTCAATACTGAACCCTCGAATTGGATCCTTAACCTTTAGACACACTGAGTACACCTTAGAAAAAATTGTAATTTTTAAAGTGAAGAAGGTCCCATTCAAGGTTCAATATGTTTCAAATTGGTTCTTGGACTTTGGGTCCCTGAACCCTTGTCTAAAGCGGCCCTTAGGCCCAACTTAGATGGGGTCCAAGGTCGAAATTCAGAGGAACCAATTTGAACTAATTTGAAGCAAACTGAATCCTCGATTTGGACCATGCCTTGGACCCTAACTTGCATCTCAGTTCTCCAAACCATGAGCTCTCCATTTAGGTCTTTTAAAAAAAAATCTGAACCAATTGATTTTCCTCCAAACTGGTGTCATGTAGGTTTAGCCAGAGTAGTGTGAACCCAGTGCATCCGTCGATCCCTCGCACCCGATCTTTCGCATTTCTCACTCCGGTTCTAAACGGTGATGAACTCTTTTGGGAATAAAAATTTCATGCAGCCAATGGAAGGCCAAAGAGTGCACTCAAGGTGCCTTGCTTTTATTCCTTTTAAATTTTGGGAAGAGGGGCCCGAGGGGAGGATTTCTTTTCATTTTTCTTTGGTTCCCAATGTGTTCCCCAACATAATATTACAATGTGTTCTTTCTCACTTCCACCTATTAAGACCCCTAGAACCCCACCCCCACACCCCACCCCCTCCCCCCCTCCACGAAAAAAATAAAATAAAAATCATGACCCTCCTAAACCCTTAGCCCATGCATCCTTCGGAAAGGAAAAAACTGCACCCAAATCTTCTCACCCACCCTCCAAATCCCAAAAATACCCCCCCCCCAACACCCTACCATCCCCTATCCAAAAGTTGATATTTTCAACTTCTTAGACTGTCCACCTATTCAAGCCAGTCTTGGATTGTCCACCCTATTTTACACCAGTTAAATGTGCAGCCACGTGCATAAAAATTCCTGCAATAGCAAATTGGTCACTCGTTGTTTCACCGCGCTCTCCCTCCCCCACCCCCAAAACCCCCGTCACAGACACAGAGACTAACTAAATTAATACTAGTGGGTGCCCGTGACGGTCGAACACAATCCGCCTGTGCCTGCCTTTTTTTTTTCCTTCACTCCAAACCCATCCCCCGAAAAACCTAAAAATTTGAAGCCTAATACTTCCCTTTTCTTCTCCGCCTCCCTTTATCCCATTTTTCTTATTATTAGTTGGTTTTTTTTTATAAATGAAAGAGATGCACACCCCTACCTTTTTTTTACCTTCACTTGGATGGTCCCATACAACCCAAACCCCCACTCTACCCTTCACCCCAAACCCATCCCCCAAAAAAATTAGATGCCTAATACCCTCTTCTTCTTTTTTTCAACAAATTGGGGGGAGGGGGGAAGGTGGGTGGTAAAAAGTAAAAAAAATTACGTGATCATAATAACGACGCCTTATGCATAAATTGCGTCAACATTTTCCCCCACCCCCCCCCCTCATCGTTTCACTATTACCCAGGCTTAGTTGGCCCTACCGTACATGGTCAAAAACAAAAAGCACTGACTGACTGACAGATCCGTGTGCACGCGAGTCCGGAACGAACTACAGTGGCAGCATTGACGACGACAGTTGAGGGCGGAAAAAAAAAAAAAAAAAACTCGTCCGTGCGTCCGTCAAAGTCCTGAAACTCGACCTCAAATTTCAGGACCTCGACGGACGCACGAACGAACAAGGCAATTAATATATGAGATATATGATTTGCCACTTTTTTGGTCTTGGACCTCACCTAAAGGTCATGGCTCCAATTTATGGCTCTGAACCCATAGGATTGCTCTATTTCGAAGGACCCTGGATCTTCGACCTTCATTTAAAGTGGCTCGAAAGAGTATGCAATTCATTCACCGACCTTTTACATGGTAATAGAACTCACTCCATAACTAGTCAGATGTATTGACTTGTTCCAACAGGAGTTTTAAAGATGCACTGTTTATTCTACAATATTATCTTATCCAACCACGTACTCAAAGCAACCTACACTTTAGGGACGAGGTTGAGGAAGGGTATACCTCAAGTACTAGGGTCTAGCTGAATACGAGGCCTTCACTTGCACCCTTTTTATAACTATGTACAGCGAGCCGTCCATATCTTAAATGGGGTATGAAGTTCATATGTATGGGGAGGGGGGAAATGGGTTCCCCGACAACCTAGTTCATGTGCAGGCCCTAATGACTTTTGAGATTTTTAAGTATGTGGACGACTTGCTCGGAAAGCACTGGCTAGGGGTAGTGGAGGGGTGGGCCCATGGGAACATGCCTAATTGATGCACACTACTGTGAATGGGCCAACCATATAATAAAGTTGTAAAGTCATATTACTTTGGGCCGTAGTTTGACTCTGGAATGCTTGATTTATCCTCAATTAGAGTGAAGTCTAAAAATGAGCACAACTGGGTATCACTTCACAAGATTTGGATGGTGCAATTTAGATTTGATTCTTACAAGATTATTTAATAAAGACTAGAAGTAGCATTGAAGATGCAAGTAAGGCAAATCCAAAACTTGCGAGTAAGCACGGAGAAATTTAGGTGAGAAGAATTCTTAGTCCCTTATCTTTTTCATTGTGTATTTTGTACACCCAAGATATCAGCGTTGTTTTTTCCTTTTAAAGTTGAAATTTGGCGAAATCTATCAAACAAAAACAGAAAAAATAGATGAATTTACACTAGATTTTTTTTTCCAATTTTCTTTGTCGAAAATGGCGAAATTTTTCCAGGAAATTTTTATATGCTCACTATATTGGTAAAGCTGGAGCTACAAGGTACGATAGGAAATATTTTCATATATTAATGTTGTGTAAAACAATCCCAAACTCTATCTGTTGAAAAAACTTTTAAAAATGAATATGTAAATAAATTGTTTAATGATGGTAGCTTTTGTTGTTGACAAACATTCCCGATTAATATTTCTACTTTACCTATTGAATTATCAAATGCCTGATTATTGTGGCCAAGCAAGTAAGAAATGACGTACTCTTAAGTAGCTTTCAGGCCTCACGTGAATCAGCACCGTCACTTGTACCATGGTACAAACCCCAGAATCTTTATACATTAATTTCACTAAGTCTGTGACGGAGCTCGGCGTTCAGGCCGACACTGGTGAAGCAGCAGGCGACGTGTACAACTCGGCCCGGGATGAACGTTTGTAACGGGCTCGATGTTCAGGCCTTCGTAATCGCCCCAAGTTGACGAGCAGCAGCCACAGCCCAGGACATTTCCTGTGATGAGGCTTGGCAATTCAGATCGGGCCCGGGATGATTTTCATTACGTCTGTGACGAGGCTCGGCGTTCAGGCCGACCGGGCCCGGGATGAGGTCGGCCGGGGATGATCGAGGTCTCCAAATTCTATCGAGGTCCCGAGATGAAAAGTATTGAGGTTTGAACTTTGGCAGTCTCCACCCCAATGTGGGGGCAGTTACCAACGAAAGGTAATAGACCCAAGGAGGTTATAACACCGGTTCCTTGGGCTCATTACAGGAATTCCATAAAATAATCGGAACCGGGGAATCTCTTATTCCGAGTTTGAATTGGAAACACCAGAACAAAAAAAGAACCGACGATTCTGTGATTTGAAAATATGAAAGAAATGCTGGATTGGACGGTTCTTGACGGCCGCACGTCCAACCACTGAGTGGTTATTGGAACCACGAACAGACGGTTCTCTGATTCTGACAAATGTTTTTTTTTTATAATCTTATAGAAAAGAAATCACACTTAGCGTCTCGCACTGCGAACGATTTATGCAGCAGGACTTGGATCGCACCCACGCAGCACGTGGCCGCGGCCCCGATCCAAGCGAGCAGGTCGCTGCTCTAGGCAGCACGGAGGCCGGTAACAGGCATGAGAACAACTTCAGTTAGTGCCGGTGCCAGGCCTCGGCTGCACAATAGCGATGGAAGGCAGAGACATCAACGGAAGAGAAGAAGTGAAGATATTCTGGATGGCAACAAAGAGGCGTTGATTTCAGCGGTAGACAGCAGATGCATCCGCGCCATTGAACGTGCACGTGGTGGGGCTGGCGGGTTTGGATTTCAACAGGCTCTCCATGGAATCTGGGCCACTGTTTTGGCGGAAAAGTTTGCGTGCGACGAAAAGACCGGAGTTGATTTTTTGGAACAAAATTTCCACAGGCTCTGCATGGAATCTTGGGCACTCTATTTTGGCAGAAGACTTACCGTGCGGCGAGAAAACCGCAGATGATTTTTTGGAACAAAATTTCCCCGGCTTTCACTGGAGAAAAAGCCGGTAGGGTTTTTACTCTTTGTAAGGCGTCTTCTGGCTACACTAAAACAAACTGGGTAGGTTTTCACACTTGGAATTTAATTGCAGATTCAAAACAGCATTGACCAGTGAGTTTTTTTACTGGCGAAATGTTGGCAAAAAGCGAAATTAGAAATTGAAAATTCTATAAAGAAGTGATTTTGGAGGTTTTCAGTGAGAAAAGAAAAGTAAAAATCGCCAGATTTATAGACTTGGTTTTCATTGTGTAGTCAAAAAACAGAAGGATGATTACATATTTCTGGTTTATAGCCAGATTTGGCCAAATCTTCCTAGGAATGATTGCCACTTAGGCTATGAATGAAAAACCCTAAAAAACTCATTGGCATTGACCATGGTGAAAAAGAGGAAAAAAGACAGTCCATTTCGTAAGTAGTGGAAATTGGATAGAGTTGACAGGGAATCAGTTGTTCCCATATGAATGACATTGATGTGAATATGATATAGCCATGAATGAAATTAAGTTATACATATGAAATCCATGTAAATTTTGGATGACCATTTGGATGAACTTGAAAACATGAATAAAATTGGATCATAGATATATTTTGGGGTTTGTACCATGGTACAAGTGACGGTGCTGATTCACGTGAGGCCTGAAAGCTACTTAAGAGTACGTCATTTCTTACTTGCTTGGCCATAATAATCAGGCATTTCATAATTCCCTTACAAGAAACTTCGTCCGCTGCAAGGAAATTGCATGTAATCTTCCGTGGCAGGGAAATTACCTTAACTTCATTTGTGGTAATGTATCCTTTTCTTTAGCATCATCTACTTTGTGTAATTTGCATTGAATCTATTGTTTAAGATTTATAATTGTCAATGGGTAATTTTCCTTAGTCTAGTTAGTCTAAAATGTCTTAATAACTATCTAGTTACTAGTGGTAGGTAGATGAATATCATCTTTAGAAATGAAAAAAGAATCGATCATATTCACACTTTTTATTATTATAGAAAAGGGTAGATTTGATGCCCTTAATGTTAGACAATGGAAGTATAAGTGAAGGAGTTGAGGTAGACCTTAACCAAGTTTGAGTTGTTTTAATTGTTTTTTTTCCCCTAACTTTTAGCCTCTTAGATCTTTCATCTAGAATGTAGTTCCTAGATTTTTATTTTTATTTTTTGTGTTAGACCACATGATCTTTCTTGTTTTTTTCTTCATACATTTTTTTGTTTAATAATTACAAAATGGCAACAAGGTGGTAGTTGATGGGTTCTTGAAGATGCAATATTAACAACTTTTCCCTTTTCTTTGTAGGGCCTCCATATGTTCAACATCATGAGGTCATTAAAAAAAATCCTACTTTATAAAATCAACTTGTAATTTAAACACAAGACAAATGTTATCCTTGTGATTGAATTGTAATCTTTCTCCTTCACTAAGGGCACACACTTTGAATCCATTTGACCATGAAGAGGTTCCAAACATATTTTAAACAATTATTGATGTGTTGATTTTCCATAATTACAAGATGTTTTGCATGTATGATTTTCTTTAAAGTCAAAAACCAAGTGATTGGGTTAATTAAGGCAAGGTGGAATATTTAATATTATAAATTTATTATGATTTATTTAGATGAAAAAAGATAGATTGAACACTTTTAATTCGTCATTCATGAGGCAATTTATATAAATATTAAAACATAAAAGAGAAAAATACAATACAAAATATATGTGTGTAATTAGTGCAAGTGAACATCAATGTAGCATATTCATTACAACAATTAACACATACATTTCAATACTTGTGATGCAATGCATTTTTTCTTTTACAAAAATCTAGTCCTTTATGAGTTTGTACATTCAATGAATGCAATATTCAACAACTTCATCCAAATAACCTAAAGGGAATAGTTTATTGCATGTCATGGAAGAATTTCAGGAACTATTTTTATGTTGTTAATGCTAATATTCATGGAAACATTGATGTGCTCCAAATCCGTATACAAAAGCCCCAAAAAGTGAAAACACAATAATAAAAACCACAACGCATCTGGACGTACATTGTTAAAATTTTATATCAAAATGCATCCACACTAATAGGAGCCACATGATGCATAACCATTGCTTATATTTTCATTTTTTGGTCAAAAATTGTACTAATGTTGCAAGTATTTATTTTTTGCTAACATGACAATTGTTAATAGGATTTTTTGTCATTTCCCATCAAAGTTCTTTTCAAATTTTCTACTTCCAAAACAAGTTCAATTAATCAACAATAGGTACATTCAAAAAAAAAATTTGAATTCATATCTATGAATCAATACTCTAAATATAAAAATGTATGCAACTTGCAAAATTACAAAACAAAACTGAAAATATAAATTTTATTCTCCAATGAAAATTTGAAATGAAAAAATACAAGTCTTCCTCCCCTTTTCAAAATCTCCGATCCTATTTATGTACATATCAATGAAAAAAAAACAATATGATAAAATTATTTAAACAATAATTAGTTGATATATACACTAATAGTCCAAAAATTATAAAAACTAATTACTTGTTAATATCTACCTATTCTATAGATTGTTTGTTTTGTCAACTACATATCAACTAATTACATGTTGATTTGTCACTTAGATCAAGGCAACAACATTGTAACCAATGTTTATTAAACATGGTAAAATGTTTTATTCTTGGAAAGATTTTTTAAACATAACATATTTTTGCATAGGCTTTTAAAACAAATATTTATATAATTATATATCATCACATCTTATTAAATCAGATATGATGTTTTTCAACTTTCAAACAAAAAGATTCCTAAGATATTTTGAAAATATTTCAAGATAATCGGTCACCTAAGTGGGTGGGTGAGGTTCATGTTAACGTGGAAGCACCCACCCTTATATCTTTGAAAAATCACAAGAAGATCACAATAATTCGGATTGGTAGTATTTTTGGGGGGATGGGCTCCATTACTTGCAAAGTTTCAATTTAAAATTTTGACATTAACCAATAACCTTTCAGATTTCCTTTCACATGTTTAAAACAACTAGAACATTATTATGAACAAGTGGTTTTTTTTTCTCTCTTTTCCTCACCAAATGTGCAACATTCATTTTTTTTTAAAAGGGACAATAAATGGTAATAGTCAATAGCAAAAAAGAAAATTTATTGCTTGTTACATTATTGTATATATATGTTGATATTTTTTAAAAATATTTTCTTTTGATTTCAAATTCATGAATTTTAAAGAATTTTTTTCCACACAAGTTATTCATTTATATGTGGTAAAACACATGAATGCCATATGTCAAATAAAATCCTTGCAAATGGTTTCAACCTTGGTGCGTGTGGCTCTTATTGCTATGTTTGCATCCCAAAGTCCAAAATATTTACAAAAAAACATTATTCCTTCAAATTGTTCAAGTTTACAATATGTAGTTATACACCATTGTGGGGCCATAATTCACAACAAGAAAATATTTCTTTATGTCTTTAAGGGGATACCAAGGTCTATAAACAACACAAAAGTCTTGTGGTTATCTTTAATCTATTAGAAAGGTACATGGGGAATTTTTTTCAATGAATGTAATTCACATGAAAACATTTTGTTGTGTATATTCAAGGACAAGGGATATTCATTATATTTGTGGTTCATGGTAGCTAACAAATAAATAAGAGTTTCACACTCTATTTTTGAAGCCTGCACCACAACCCTAACTTGGTTGCATGATCAACTTTTGGGATACATAACAAAACATTTTCCTAAAATGAAAAGAAGTTAAAATTGAGCTTGCAAGTTGGACTCCAATTTTGAGATTTCAAACTCCTAAGGAGTCCATAATGTTCAAAAAGAAATTTAAAGGATCAAGTTTTATTTGAATCAAGTAATATACCTTGTTGAAAATACCTTAATGCAAGCTACAATGTGATCCCCGATCACATTGCCAAAAAAACTTGATGGTTAAAAGTTATGGCCATTTAAAAAGTTAAAACAAAATTGTCCCAAGTCTTCTTCAAGTGTTTCATGCATTTAAAATGTGATTTGGAAAGGCTAGGGGAATCCTAGAGAAATCAAAAGATCTGATGAAGAACTTTGGTATATTGAAAATATATCTTTTTATAGTTGGTGATCAAATTGAATTTATATGTGATTTCTTCAACATGTCATTTGCTACAATGTGCTCCAAAACATGATAGTGAATGGGAAAAAAATTACATTAATGAGTTGATGCAACAATTGTAAGCAAAGACTGTGCTAGAAGCTAGATGTGGTGAACTAAAAACTATACATTTTAAGGTGAGTGAACTTGCCATTGAACTTGCATAGGGTGGAAGGTAAGGGGTCAATCAACATGTTGTAATAGACCAATATGTAGGGAATCATAAACAATAGAACTATAAACATTGAATGAATGTTTGCAACCAAATGATTTTTTTGAAGATTGTGAATTTAGGCAACAATGATGTGTAGTGCTTCAAAATTGGAATTGAAATGCATGAAATGTTGAAACTAAGTTCAAATGTTTGGATACTTCTTCTTTTGTTACTTGTAATACTTACTTCATTCGATGCTTTGATTTTGGACCATTGCTTTTCATCACTAAAATTATGCAAGCTCCAAATTAAAAATTCATTTATTTAATCTTTTGAAAAATCAAGTAAGTCCATTAGTGGAGGCATGTGTGCCTACTTTATGACACACTAGTGTGAACCCGGTGCATAATGCACCCGTCGAGCTCCCCCTGCCTGGTCCTTCTCCACCTGCCCCCCCCCTTCGCCCGGTCCTTCCCCGCTCGTGCCCCCCCCCCACCCCTAGTAGCCCCCCCCTTGCTGGGATCCCACTTTGTTGTCAAGAAAACACATGTTCTAGAATCGATTTGAATTCCAGAATTTAGTACTTTGCGAAGAACAAAATTGCACCTTGTAAATAGAAAGGACACGAAAATGAGAAAGAGATTCTTCTTAATGCTGAAGTGAAAATCCTTGCAAGTCTGAGAATTATTTGGGCGAACAATATCTGAATTCATGGAAGAAACCTAATATGATTGGTGGCACATCAATACACAGAAAAACAACTAAATGACTGACAGATTTTTGATGATCCAAAATATTGTCAAGAAAACACATGTTCTAGAATCGATTTGAATTCCAGAAATTAGTATTTTGTGAAGAACAAAATTGCACCTTGGAAGTAGAAAGATCCTGTCCAATTTGAATGGACCTCAGCATATTCTATTATGCTCATAATTCAAAGAAAAACAATGTTGAGATTAGATTGCAACTGTTGGGAGAATCTGTCGCTAAAAAAAATTAATGGAAATTATATATACATATATAGACAGTATGTAGAGGAGGAACTGACCAAGAGTGCAGATTACGAAGCTTGATAATAACACTGTAAGCAATATTGGGAGCAGAAATTTTGTTCCACATGTATAGGCTTTTCCAGGACACAGCGTGCACCTGATGATGACATTGAAAATGCACATTCTTCCATTAACAGATCCTCGCACTCCAACTTTCCTGTAGCACAGTTCCAAAACATTTCAAGCTGCTGGCCTATGAATTTTTTTATGAATTTTTTTGATGAAGATTGTTGAATTTTGTTATGAATTCATTGTAGCTCTTACTTTGATTCTTACATTCTGGAGGTCAGCAAATCTCTTGAATGTGCCATTGGCATCTAAAGTTATGAATTGAAAGACAGAGAGACATAGACACAGACACACAGAGAGAAATACAAAAGGGATTTGAATGTGGTCTCATTGAACATTGCTATGCTCTGATCTGAATGCATCTTCTTCTTCAATGCTATAGCATCTGTTCTTGGTTCTTTTTCAGAGATTAGAAAGATCATGGCAATTTCTAAGATTGTGTTTTTCAAAAATGTTGTTGCAACAACAGACACAGATCTGAATGCATCTTCTTCTTCAATGCTATAGCATATGTTCTTGGTTTTTTTTCAGAGATTAGAGAGATCATGGCAATTTCTAAGATTGTGTTTTTCAAAGATGTCGCTGCAACAACAGACACAGATCTGAATGCATCTTCTTCTTCAATGCTATAGCATCTGTTCTTGGTTCTTTTTCAGAGATCAGAGAGATCATGGCAACTTCTAAGATTGTGTTTTTCAAAGATGTTGCTGCAGCAACAGACACAGATTTGAATGCATCTTCTTCTTCAATGCTTTAGCATCTGTTCTTGGTTCTTTTTCAGAGATCAGAGAGATCATGGCAATTTCTAAGCATGTGTTTTTCAAAGATGTTGCTGCTACAACAGACATAGATCTTCTTCATCAGCCATCAGTGCAGGATTGGAAGTGGCATTCGGTTTTGCAGCTCTTACTTTGATTCTTACATTCTGGAGGTTAGCAAATCTCTTGAATGTGCCATTAGCATCTAAAGTTATGAATTGAAAGACAGAGAGAAATACAAAAAGGATTTGAATGTGGTCCCATTGAACATTGCTCTGCTCTAATGTGAAGCATCTGTCTGTTTCTTGGAGCTTCTTTCAGAGATCAAAGACATCATGGCAATTTCTAAGAATTTGTTTTTCAAAGATGTTTCCCAACTGCCCTAACTGCCGCCGGTTCTGCCGTAGTGTTAAAACTTAGAACGTCGTGTGACACACAGACAGACACACGAACACCATGTTTGCTTTTATATATAAGATTCATGACATGTAAGATTACTCAAGTTTGATAACATGGTGAATGTGTGAATGATAAATTATTGTGATAACACATTCACCATGATATTCAATGTTAAATTGAACAACATTCATCTTGTCCATTACATCCATGAGTACCTTGTTATTTTTGTATGTATATTCAATGACATGAAAGAAAACATTGACATGTGCATTCTTTTAACCCCTTGTTGATAAGTGCAATTGTTGTAGGAGTACAAGCATGATTGATCATGATAAGTGGTGGGTAGTTATTGCTTGGGAGTAATATACACTTTTATATAGGTTCACAAAACTTGTAATTATTGTGCTTTGAATTTTTCCAATTAGATTTCAACATCCTTTCGAAAGATTTCTTTGTGATTGTAAGTTTTCATTTTTCATCTTATGTTTCTTGTGTTAGTGGTTTTTGTAAATTCCATTCCCTTTAACATTTACATCAAGCTAACATGCAAGGAAACATTGACAATCTTTTCGATTTCAAAACTCTTAATCAATTCATAATATTTTATGTTTTATTGACAAATGGATCATTTTTTTTAAATTACAATTCTTGAAAATAAATACAATTACTAGTCTTTTTGTAAGAATCTCCAAACTCCTTTTATATGGACTTCATTAGTTGAGTGCATGCCACTTAGTTTTGTTCATCATGTAATTTTTTGTACATTTGATCTTGGTATCCTTTCACAACTCTTTAGCAATTTTGCCCCATGATTACATTACAAGGATCATGTGCATTTTTTGAAATGATGATCACTTTTTAATTTTTTTAGTTTGCAAGTTTACAAGAAAAGGGTTTGACCCCCTTATTATGATCCCAATTGTTGTGTATTCTCTAAGGAACCGCAACTCTTCCATTCACAACAACACATTATGGGTTTTCTAACTAGTCAAAAAAATGATTATTGTTATTTTTCACTACAATTATAACTATTTAGTCACAAAATCAATATGAAGTTGTAAAGGTCATTGAGATGTCATGTTTTTGTGATTATAGTTAGTATGATGACTAGTGGGCTTTTTTGGATAGATATATGATTTTTTTGAAATTATAATAATATGTTTTAAATAAATTAAAACTATTTAATTAAAAATGCCTTTACTTTTGTGACTAGAATAATGACTTGTAGTTTCACAACATGATGATGTGGCATTCCATGTGCCAAAACATGTATTTTATGACTTGTCCTATTTGACTACAATAGGAAAAACGACTAGAAAATGGCATAATTGACTTTAAAAACAACTAGAAAAATGACTATAGTCAAATAGGACCATGTGTAAAAGCCATGTTTTGGTGTTGTGGTGATAATAAAATATTCGATTATTAGTCAACGTGATTGATTCATACACTACTTTGGATAAAACGAGGCATTTATTAGTTAATCACTCCATCAGAAATGATGTCCAATCCCTCAATATAGTATGACAACTTGTTGGTTTTTTTGGGTAAAATTATCATATTATTTTTCAAAAAAATTCATTAATTAGTCAATTGCAAGAACCTTTCACCTCTGCAATTAATAACGACTCAATCTCCCATGATGATGACATGCCATGTTATATGCCAACAAGATGATGTGGTCCTATTTGTCAACATTATGATTATGTGATTGAATCTATGAATTAATATCATTTACTAATTGAAAATATTGTTGTCTTTTGTGATTAATAACGATTCAGTATTTCATGTGATGATGACAATGGCATGCCATTTGACAACAACGTGTCACAAATTTCTATGGCAATCCATGATTTTTTTGTGACACCATAACTTTTTGTGTGTTTTGAATTCATTGCACCAATATTTGTCATGGCATGCCACAATTTTTTGTGTGCCATGAGGTTTTCCAAATCATTAATTCACATGCATGTGTATATGTACTAAATAATTTATTGTTAACTTATAATTACAACTATAATATTAATAGTCATTTTGAAAAAGGTGACTTATAACTCCTTGACTTTTCAACAATTAACACATTAGCTTAGGTTAACATACCTATTAAATTCATGTGTATGTGGGCTACTTAGTAAAATCCTAATTCATAATATAAGTTACTTCGTAAGTTACTTAACTAAACATAATTTTAAAAAAACATTAACTCATGGAAATTAGACTTGAATTGACATGTTTTTTTGAAAATTATGTTTAGTTAAGTAACTTACGAAGTAACTTATATTATGAATTAGGATTTTACTAAGTAGCCTACATACACATGAATTTATACTCCCATTTGTTAACTCCTTCACTTATACTTCCATTGTCTAACATTAAGGGCATCAAATCCACCCTTTTCTATAACAATAAAAAGTGTGAATATGATCCCTTTTCCATTTCTAAAGATGATATTCATCTACCTACCACTAGTAACTAGATAGTTATTAAGCATTTTAGACTAACTAGACTAAGGAAAATTACCCATTAACAATTATAAAATTTAAACAATAGATTCAATGCAAATTACACAAAGTAGATGATGCTAAAGAAAAGGATACATTACCACAAATGAAGACGATGACACAAACAAATGCACAATAATAGATCATGAACTCAAGGAAAAAAAGGTCATAATGGTGCAAGCGAAGACATTGCAACAAAAAAATACATTATGGCAAAGTAGGATAAAATTAATTGATCAAATGATTTTATTTTTTTCATTTTTTTGACATCCCATGAAAGGTTTTAGATTGAATGGTGATAGGTTTTAGGAACCTACCAAAACATTCAAAAGTGTAAAAGGTGCGTCCACAATAAAATGAACCAAACCCAATTCTTTTGTCCTTTTCAAAAAGGCAAGGACTTGAAATTGGAAATTGTAATATGCAACCATTGCACAAAATTTATGGTTTAATCACATATTTGACTTATACAATACATTCTTATAATAAAATTTAGTCTCTTTGAATTTTATAACTTATTTTTATATTTATCCAAGAGTTAAGAGAAATAAAATTTTAGATTTTGAATTTTACAATTCATTTATATATCAATTCCAACGATGATCCAAGACCATGTAAAATTTAATAATTATTCAATCTACATGAATATGAAAAAAAATCAAAAAAATCAAAATTAATTTTGATAATTCTTATGTGACTTACTTAAAACATCATGGTTGGTTACAAGTGTTTAATTAATGCTTTTTCACTCTCAAATGTTGATATAATTGACATATTTTTATATGTCATTTCTAAATGTATATTACATCATAGTACGTGGATTACATGAAAAACATTCAATCCTAACTGAAGTTACAAATTGAAAAATGTGTTATTTAGGAGTGGTTACATTTGTAATGGTTCATTATATTGTGAACTTACCCTAAACAAATATTACTACTGAACTAAAACTAAAGTGAAAATGTAACCCGAAAAATTTCCGAAATCTAGTGATTTTCCCCCAAAAAAAGGACAATGTGACATAATATTGAAAAATTCAGTTTCATTTTAAATGTTTTCTCAACATTCCACACAAATTTTTTTGGTTGCAATGAAGGTGTTGCAAATGAAAACATTGCAATAGAACATGGTGAGCATCAAAATGTTGCAAAAATGAATAACAAGGGTGTGCCATTATGATAAAAACACATTGAACATGGTAATGTAGACATTGCAACAAATGAAAGTGATGGCACAAATGAAAATATTACAACAAAACAAAGTGAACAAGGATTTGACAACAAATGAAGACACTCCGACACAACACATTGTGCAAGAAAATGGTGGACAACAAATGAGGATAATAATGTAAGTGAACTTTGACAATAACTACAATAATTGAAAACAATGGCATAAATGAACTTTGAAGACACAAGCCAAAAAAATTGTTAAAAATGATAGAAGTTTTGTTGTATTATCAATACCATAAAAAACACAATCCATAACCACATCAATTTGTTGATGTTATAACACCTTCCCAAGACCCATATGTACATTAATAGAAAGATGTCATCATGAATGTAACTATCACTAACAATGTATTCCCCTAAACCTAACTTAATCACCTGTGTGGATAAATTACATAATGTCAAGTTAACAATGACAAGTTAGATGTTGTGATCAAAGGCCTAATGGGGGTACATTTTTGTGTTAGGACCTATCATTAGGACAACCTACTCCTAGGTGTGAACTAACCATTAGTTTTATTTGAGTTTTTCACTTCACGGTACTTTTGGCAGGGATCATTCATGATTGAAGTAATTTGAAATCAAGGTAATTTTAGTAACATTCCCCAAAAAAGTTGTGTTCAAATAAATAATTTTTTAAAAATCCATAAAAGTTGATAGCAAAATTTGTGATACAAAAAAGTCTCTTATTTCAACCCCAAGGGTGATTGCTTATGGCTATAGCCCATCCTAGGACCATGGGATGGCATAAAAGGTCATGGTTCAAACCTAGTGGAATGTAGGTAAAATTCTTGCCACTTGTTTACTAATGAACTTGATTTGGGAGTTGCCAATGGTTTGATAGGTCAAGTCTATTATTGTGTTCCAAAGAAGAAGAAAAATATCTACTATTATAAACCAAAATGGGGATAATAGATTAATTCCCTAGTAGTTCTAAATCTTCACATTTCACATTTAACACTAAACATACACACAATCACAATGAATCTCACATATAATTCAAGAATCACTAATAGAAAACTAGGTCATATGCCATTACACAATTCCATTCAAATCCAGTTTTAGTGGAGTGGGACTAGTCCATACCACTGCACATTGGATGTAGTGGATTGGTCCACCCAAATCAAATTGGACACGAAATAAGTTTTATGTCTAATCTTCCATCCACATGGAGAGGTGTTGTGAGAAAGATAAGGTGGTGTGTTGGAGGCATGTTCTTGTTCTTATGCATTGTAGTGAATGTTATAATTTACGAGGAGGTGTTGTGAGAAAGTGACTTGTGAGGAGGCTATGTGGAGAAGGCTGCTTGACTTGTGACCTACAATGTTTACCTTGTCATTCAAAAGGAAAAGTTGCAACCTATGAAGAAATTGCAAAGTTTGTGCATTTCTATGCTTACATAGAAATGACATGTAGATTATTCTTTGAAAACCATTTTAAAGTATAAGTGAACTATAAATGAATTTCATGTTAACTACAAATCAATTATAAATAAATTATAAGTTGGTGGTGGATCAACTTCATTGACTATGGATGAAAAATGAATGAAATCCATTTATGATGATGTTGGCATCCATGACAACTTATGTTATAAATAATGGTGTGTCCAAACATTTTTTGGCAAAGGTCATGGAATTGAAATTAATTGAATTCAAGATTATAAAGTATGTGATAGTGGTTGATCTTAAAAATTTCAAGAATGAATAGTAACAAGGTTTTTTCACAATTGTTGATGAAAGGGAATGATGCACCCCCAAATTCCTTGAAAGATTCAAATGTGAGTTTGAAGGTGAACACAACGGAAGAAGAAAAGAAATTGGGGTACGCTCCTTAACTCATAGCACTTTGGGGGGAAAAAACATGTTAGAATTCTAGGATGAGGACTAAGATGAATGACAAGCAAATCAATTATTCACACGAACCTACACAGACCAAATAACAAGTTGGTTAATGCATAATTGGAATATTTTTGGTGCACGAACGAATCATGGGCATATATGGATTCATAAGATTCACCATGACACAGACTTGGGGGAAGCCACCACCTTTTCCCATATAGTATTCTCTATGATTAGGCACAAGGGTTACACCCAAATGTCAATTTGTCATAGGACTCTCAAGTTGGGAGTCTTAAAATTTTAGAAATTAGGATTTCCAGCATTTTGGAAGCTCGTAACTTCTTGTGCAAACTTTTGATTAAAAAGAGGTTTAAAGCAAAGTTCTAGCCCTCATCAAAAGCTTTTCAACAATATGTGGTACGCCACCTACACACATGTAATTCAAAACGATTTTCGATTTTTAGTGATTGAGAATCAAGTTGGCACTTTGATTCCCGGCTTCTCTTTTGGCCATAACCTTTGTTATAAATACTCAAATGAGTCATGCAAGCCCATTTTAGACATGTACGTTTCAAAATATTTTCAATGGTATAAGGAATTCTTCAATCCAATGAGTTTTGACCTTTGAAATCGTTCATTAAAAAATTCGAAATTATGTCGGGACTTCAATTTTCAAAGTGGGAATCCACTTGGGAGTGTGTGGGTTCATCCCCTCACACTTTCTAACACTCCTAGGAGCGTCAATGTGATTCCTAGGTTACATTTTCGACCTACACCTTTTCATGCCCTTAATGTCTTCCCGTTGTTGCCCAACATAATCAATCCCAAATTTTCTGAGAAGTTCAATGACTTCAACTACTCCTTGGTAATATTGGCCTACATTTAGATCAACATATATGCCATTCCTATCTATAAAGAAAGATTAACAATATTCAATCTATACTTGATACTACTCAAACCATAGTACTACTACTTAAAAGTTATAAGTTTAATGCACATTAGAACTTGATCTTTGTTTGTTTGCAAATAAACAACTAGCATCAAGCTTGTTGCACTATGTTCAAATGTTATATGTAGCTATTCGTACACTTCACCAAAAACTGATTAGTTTTTATGGTAGTGTTGCAATACTCCACAAAAACGATTACCCTGGAAATGCCCCACATTGTTAATACTATTCCACTAATTGTGTCATATCTGGCTTTAGCATGCCACAAGATGTAAATTGATTGTGAAACCCTAATTGAAGAGGTTCACATGAATTCATGACTGGCTCATGTGCTCTTTATGCTACTAGCTTGTGGGCTACCCAACGCACAAAAGGCCAACATAAGAAGCTCGGTAGGTCTTTGAACACAATTTGGTCTTTTCGACTATCCGGATTACCCGTAGGAAAGATCATACAAAGGGACTTAGATATCACAATCATTTTATTAAGTACTAGTGGGTGCCCGTGGCCGAAGGCCACTGTGAAGTCCCCCGGTTTCTTTAAACCGTATTTATTTTCTTTAAACCGGGAGCATGCCTCTCCCGGGCAAGATGGGTACCCGTGACCTTTGGGCACTGTGAAGTTGACTTATTTCTTTTAAGCTAGGGGGGCATGGAAGATTTTTTTTTCAGTTTTCCCTGTTTCCTATTGTATTCCCATGGCGTTCCCTTTAAGTTCTTAATGGGTTCCCAAAATGTTCCCCACGTTCCCAATGTGTTCCCCATGGGTATTCCCAATCGCACCTTGCTTTAATCCCATATGTTTTGCTCAAAGTCCTCCCCTTCTCACATATATCGATGGGCCAAAGGGGGAGGCACTCCATCTATCCATAGAATCTTCAATTTTTGCGAGCCTTCATAGTTTCAATTATTTTATGCCGGGGCCAATCAAATTCAATAAAAAAAAGTTGGACTTGTGAGGGATAAAGGTCAGGCCAAAAATGGTGATGAACGTTTTTGGGAGGAGAAATTTCATGCAGCCCATGGGAAGGCCCAAGCACACATTGAATGTGCCTTGCATTTTTTCCTTTTAAATTTGGGGGGCGGGGGATTTAGAGGAGGATATTTTTCAGTTTTCCCTGGTTCCCTCTATGTTGACCATCCCACCATCCGCTCACCTTGGCTGGGGCCCTCAATGGATGTGGGGAGGGGTGGGCTCCAGCCAATCAGGAATATCTGCATCAAGACACTGACACCAATTTCTTTATAGGAGTAGACTCTTCCATCATCTTCTTCTTCCGGGATGAGGAACTTGAATGGATGGACGGATGACGGGACGGACGACGAGACGGATGGATGGAAAGGAGGACCAACACCAACACAGGACAGACAGACACCACGGATATTATTATGTTGGAGACTAGTGCATGTCACATGTTGGAACCTAAATATTTGTAGTGGTAAATGTGATGGGCCCTAGATTGTCCAGAACGTGCAAGTCATGGTGAGTGTGAGGTTCTTGACATGTGTAGCATGCTATTGTCATGAGAGCGGCCATATTCATGGAGTAAATTTTTCCTTCTTCCAAGTCATAAGCTCTACATCTCTCTCGTACAAATATTCTAATTAGGATATTGCAAACCCCACTTAGTAAGATTTGCACAATTGTAATTTATACACATTGATTTCTTTAACTAGGATTTTTTTTCCAGGAGGGGAAAGCAGGCTGGTTTGGAAGTATGGTCAAAAGACAACTATAACTTCGTTAATTATCACAAAATTGATTTTACCACAACATAGATGAACTGGATTGAACTCAGATTGCTCATGGAGATTGAACCAGCTAAGCCAACTTTCTTCAGTAACTTGTTCATCACTTCTCATTTTTTTAAAGCTCAAAATCAAGGTTAAATCAGTGCAGCCACACTTGGAAGCCTTGGTTGATGGGTGGTCCAAATAACCTAAAAATTAATGTTTTTTCATGTTTTTCAACACATTTTTTTCATGGCAATTATTGCAGTTTTTCTACATCTAGAAATTTGCTTGGTGTAAAAGTATGGAAAACTTCTTTGAGTAGGCCTCACCCAATTAAAGTGTTGACAATCTGAAGACTCCCTCTCAACTCTCCATAATATAATGCTTTTGTGATTGAAAAAATGAAAAGAACAAGTTAGTAACATGAAAACAAATATGGAAGCTGAGCTTGTATTTCAGTATTGAAGGTACTAGATTAATCTATCTAAAAGCTAAGTTCCAATCATCCTGAGCATCTAGAGCAAGCAAATTGCTGCAGGCTGACAGCAACTCTTCTAGTCTCCAGAAGTTGGACAGTTCTCAACAACCGCCCACAATCCAACTATAGTCTTCAAATGGTATTTATTTTATGTTAACAGTTAGAACTTCTCAAAATTCGTGGATTATTATTTCCTAGATAAATTTATAAGTCACTGCTCTGATTTGCTGGTATACCAATGGATTAAAAGTATCAGTATTCATACTAGCATTTAACTAGGATTTAATTCATAACCAAGCTAAAGACTGGGGCTCTCAACTCTCCCTACAACTATCTTGCGGCAAAGATGTACCCTTAAGACCTTTAACTTACTAGATCATCACATGAGGCAATTTGAGATCTAGATCGACTATCCACCCTCAAACCTAATCTGCAATTCACAGATGATCTTGTTTGTTATTCCAAGTGTTTCCTATAGATAATAAGAAAATGAGTTTTGATGGCAATCAATAATTTTCACATTGGACTGAATAATGCAATCCAGAATTACTAGACAAGGATTATTATACACTTACAAATTATGGTGTCCAATCAACTTCTTGACATTGAGATAAAATTTCAAACAAATTCTTTTGTGTTCTTTTCAGTATTCAAGACTCTCCAACTCAACATATCAAATCCCAGCATTGCCTAAAGATGTTGAATGTTTTATCATGGCATGATGTCTACCACCAACTCTCATCAATTTTAATTCCAAGGGAACACTGGAACACAGTCTTCACTTAACCAACTGAATGCTATCCACCACTCCGTTAATCACAGGTATTTTTGGTGCCTAATTCCTGATTAGTTTTAGAGCTTCACCTGATAGTCTACTTTTTTCCTTCGTAGCAAAGAAGCATCTCTATCTCTGCTTGCAAATCCTTCATGTCTCAGGTGGAGTAGTTAACAAGCATCAAAGCTATGGGTGGCACCTTTTTGCCATACCCAGACTCACCTAGTCCGATAGGTCAAACAAGACGATGTCTGAAATTCCTTTGGCATCAAGCCTGATATATGTGTTCTATGTTGAAGGCTCTCTTATGATTATAGACAGAATAGTACACACTATTAACAGCTCCCGGTTCAACTTCAATGCTACTTGCATGATTGGTATTACCTCATGATCATGAATCAAGCTGCTATCAGTCTCATTGTGTCAAGGTACCTTTGATCCCAACTATGTAAAAATCAAAATTCTTGTGGTGCTTCAGGAGGTCTAAGTTACACCTCTTGGAGACACCGTGAGGACCTACAACTTTCCCAGGAATCAACTTTGAAAGAGAAAAGTTCCGGTTGTTGAGAGAAGTATGGCAAATCATCGACTTCATGAAATCATTTAAGAGACATGTTGGCTGCATTCAATGTATTTCAACAGTGCATTCAAAGCCTTTCCACTGTCAATCGCTTCTTTTGCTCTCTCTGCTGCAGCAATGGGATCTTCAGCACCATTGCAGCCAAGCAAGTGGTCGGCCACAGCTGCATTGAGAACAATCCGGTCGTATGCAGGACCCTTTTCCCCTCTTAGTGCCACCAAACCCAACTCCAAATTCTTTCTGACCTGTCACTTGTCAGACAGCAACAATCAGGATGCTTAATTTGGAAACTATAATACAAAGGATTTGGATCCACTTAACCCTATTTGTTGCCAAAACTATGATTTTTGCATTCAATAACACTTCAAATTTATCTCAAAATTTAACCTCCAAATGAAGGGATATGTATAGCTCACAGATCAGTCAGTTCTTGGAGTGGATGTGGGTGCAATCCCATAATCTTGTGCTTTCACTTCTAGAGCAAAGGCTTCTCGTAATAGGCCTGTAAATTGCAAAAAACATAATCACTATGAACCCATGAGACATGACCCAGATATGTAGGATGCCAATTGAGGGAAGAGCAATGGCAATCACTAGAAGGGAAATAAAAGCCTAAAGGGAAAAAATGAAGCTCCAAATCATATGGAAAAGGCTTACCATCAGGATTTCTGCATTGTTCATTAGCTATCTTTTGGGGTCGAAAGCCAGCACAATAATTCAAGGGCCTTCCTTTTACTACAGCATCTGGTGATTGCTCCTTAGTTGTGAGAGATAAAGCTCCTTCTTCTCCCTGCATAAAAAGTAAGATTGTGCATGAAAGTCCTAGGACTTCATTCAAAAATGTGGGCACAAACAATGGCAGACAAAGTAGATGCACAACTTTCTGAGAGAACACAAACTGGAGTGTTCATTCTGGAACAAATTCCAGCTCTTACTCTAAGGTGTGGACCCTAACACACATGACTTTGATCTCTAGAGGAAGTGGCCAGCTGGTGATTGGGAGGCAACCTGGATATCTACCTGCTAACAACTTCCATTACATCCACTTTTTTCATGCCCACCCATTCCTCACTGATGGATGGAGCCAGAAATGGGGGTAACCAGATACCAGGCACCAGGAAACAAAGCTATAGGCTGGGCAGCAATCAGCCCTGCAAGCCAGGTGACTGACTCCCTCCTAAATTCTTGCAGGTTGTTCTAGCTTAAACAGAGAACCGGGTCTAAAAATCATCAACATTCAACAAAATGCATGAAGCTGTGCTCCATGTCATTTGGACAGAGTCAAGAACCAACTTTATGCAGCATGTTATGACAGAAATGTGCAAACTCTTTTCCATTTTCACCAGTCTGGTTTCAGCAGTTCACTTCTGCTCTATAGATTCTGAAATGACTTGATGGTTGAAATGTGTTTCGAACAGACCTTTATGACTAGGCCAGCATCTACCCCTCTTCTTCGAATGAGCATCAGTATTGGATCCTCATAACCTTCATGGTAAAAACTTGCCATCATTGCCTCTCTTCCTGTTGCCTGCACAGAACCATCATGATCCCTTATCAGCTGCCCTCAGTGGCAAATGAGGCCTGTGAGCTGTTTTCACGAGACTTTTTGTTAAGAAGTGGCAACACTGCTCTGAAACAGCTGCTTGATTGCAATCCTCTTCAACTGAGGTGCTCATAAGCTTTAGGGACTTCACTGCTAACATGACAGGTTTCTGCAGCATATGCATTCTTCATAGTTGCAAATCTGGAGAAGTCTCCCTGTAAACAAGTCAGACTTGGCCATGTCTTGTCCAGTGTCAGCGGATAACACAAAAAAAATGCTAAGCTGTAGAACCTGATTTGTTCACCTTCTGTGCTTAGGAATAGTGCCTTAATAGAACAATGTTACTTTGCCACTGCAGAAAAGTTGAGGTATACCTTGATATAATGTTGGACTTTTTCAGTGGTTGCAATGGGTGGCCTCTTCTTGATGTGCACTCTCAAATCCACAAGTGAGTACCTGGACAGAGACTGATCAAGTATGAATCTAGCACCTACTTTGCAAGGCATGTTGGTGTGGAATCCCAGACAACTGACCATTTCAGTACTCAAAAAGTCTGCACTCTTTGATAACCCAGTGTGGAGAGAAACTCCATAAAACTTTGAAGATTACATGATGTGGAAATCTTTTCAGCATACAGAGTATTCAAGGAAATTCAGAATTGTGAATGGAAATGAATGGAACAAGCATACAGAGATGGCCGAGCTTCTCGTTGGCTAATGTATGCAAATCCTATGTCTTGATCCTGTCACAAACCACACACCCATCATGTAAAACTCACTTATGCTTCCTATATTGTATTATTCATAAATTCTGCAAACTGATCCCAAATATGAGATGCCATTTCTGTTTTGTGTGTCCTCTGCAGCATGCCAATTCTTAGGTTCAAAATAAAGTTGCTGGAATGATCAGCAGAACCATTTCTTGACCATTTGTAGAAAATCATGTTGAAAAGTTTGAAGGGAAAAACCCTTTATCTGTGGGCTGACCTCAATCAACTGGACTGCTGCTTTAGGTGAAAGAGTGGTTGCTGCTCCCATAAGCTTAAGCATTTGTTCCTCTGTCACCCCTTTATGTCTCATCCCCAATACCCAAAAGCCAATTTAATCACAATATCCCACCAGCAGGAAAATGTACTAACAAGCAGATGAAGCACTGATGATTCTGTCTTAATTACAACAAGGGGGATCAGGGTTTTCAATGTCTCAATTACAACACGGATATTTAGCCTGGTATCCTAAATCTTAAGTGCACAGCTTTTGACAATGTGGAACTGCCAGAGCACAGCCAATTCAATTATAGATGTGGGGAGGAAACAAAAGGACATAACTATATAAGCATAAAAGAAAAGGCAGCCACTTTACATACTTTTGGTGGCATCCAATCAACACCATGAATAAGGCAAGATTCTCCATAGC
The DNA here is from genome assembly GCA_963920785.1 of Sphagnum contortum. Classification (NCBI taxonomy): domain Eukaryota; kingdom Viridiplantae; phylum Streptophyta; class Sphagnopsida; order Sphagnales; family Sphagnaceae; genus Sphagnum; species Sphagnum contortum. The sequence goes on along the minus strand of OY987276.1, from coordinate 7,371,865 downwards.
TAGCACGCACTGCTGCAACAAAAAGAGTGCTTCGAAAAAACCGTGTGTTGCCATCATAAGGCTCCCCATAGTGGGTCAAGGATTTCACATCAGCAACAGTCAATGGACCTGCAGGAAAACCATTGAAATGATGAACACAATTGTACAGGGAGACAAATCTGATTAAAACTAAGATCTATTCTCAACCCTAAACCCTGAGCATTGATGGGTTCTATGTGATGCTCTCCTGCAGTTGAACTCAAAACTATGATTGATGTGAAGATTGTCATGACTGGATTCATGGAAAGACAAAGAATTTACTGACACAATGGACATGGAAAGAGCATGGACAGAAACTGACCTAGTTCATTATCAAAAGCCATGCAATAAGCCTTCAACTCCCTATCCGTCTCGATATTCATACGCTGACATATCATAAATGCTGCAAGCAGAGCATCACTGACCTCCACCAAACTGCCTTCTTCTGGTCCACGACGAGGAAGAACATCCTTCAACAACATTACAACTTCCTCAAAGCCCAAATGTTCACCAACCAGTATCTCTCTTAATGCCCCCACCAAACAAACATCAGCATCTCTGCTGCCAACAAATGTCGGGCCAACTGGAGACAATCCCCCCATTATGGTGCCTTCAGGATCTGCCAGGAAGAGGACCTCTCTAGGGAGTTTTTCATAAAGATAGGGCCACATTTCAGTCAGTGCTTTACGCTCCCCTTCACTCCACTGTGTTTCTCGAGGGAATGCATTTGCCCTTAATGTCATAGCCCCAAAGAATGCCCCATTTGTGCTTCAGAAACTTTCTCTTCATCAGGAAGCTCTCCTCTTACTGCATAGGAAATCAATCCAAACATAGAATCTTATGTCTTGCTCATGTGATTGTAGTGTAGCTTCCTCACTCTTTAGGTTTAAGGGTCTCAAGCTCAGATGTTTGTAATGCATGAAAACCCCTAGATAGAGAAACAAAAACCATTGCAATTTGCTGCTTTACAAGCAAGCACCTAACCCTAAGGTATAGAGAGGTTGACAGAGGACAGTAGTCAGGGCCTTCTGCAATCTGAACATCATCCTTTAAGCACCCCACTCAGTCTGCAAACCTGACAACACAAACCCTACTGCAGACTGCAAAAACCATGCTCTTTTGTCAGGCTCACCAAAAACATAAACCAGCAAAGTACAAAAGCTGATTTCTCAACAATGAAACTTAGGGTTTAAGATTAAGGAGACTGAGGAGTTGCTCAAACTCTACAGGCAGATGGTGAAAGGAAAGGGGCATAGGTCAGTTACCAGAGGCATGTCAGCCCTCTGGTTATCACAAATGGGTTGCTGTTTACTCAGTTGTTTCAGGTTTGATTGCAAAAACCAAGCTAAGACATTGTCACAGCGCAATTCTCCAGAGGTTGTTGGAAGCACGATGTGCAGAAGGATCCAGCAGATTTCAGAAAAAGTCGTGATAGTGAAGAGTTTCAAAGAATTGAGTTTTGAAGTATACCTGTTTTGAGTATGGCATCGAGGACTTTATAAGCTTGAGCTTCATCAAGGGGTCTGGTTCGAGTGGGTCCTGTGCACACTCGTGCCTGTGCCTCCAGTACTGTAAGGTTGGGTCCAACATCGTTCTGCAAAAACTTGGTTCTCGTGCTCTTGACATGAATTTCTCCTTGATCTAAAGTGCTCATACTCTTTTGCACAACTGCATTTGCTCGCACTTTAAACCTGTGAGGAGGACTCAGATGATCAAGCCGTTGAGAAGAGTTCAAATCCGTTTCTTTTATCCTTCGTTGCCATGTACGAGAAGTTTTTGCAACGCATTTCCTGAAACATTCCTCCTTGTGATACCACCACCTTACAGAGTTGAAAGTGCTCAAAGCGCTTGACATCTCCAAATCGACACTCTGCATCCGTGAAGATTGATCGAGTTCGACATGGAAAGCAGCAGAAGACCCCAGTACTTTCGACGACGACGAGGTCAGGAATCGCGTACCCTGCAACGCGTCCATTGATGCGTGCATTCTCTCGCAAAGCGCTTCTAGAGTGCAAGCTGCTGGCTCTCTAGTACAACACCACCGCTAGGTCAAAACAATTCAGGAACTCATCAGTCCCCGTTGGAAATCTGCGATCGTTGAGACAAAGACAAGGAACTTGCTTTGCGTCTCTGGAGATTCGTGGTTTTGCTCCAAAGACAAGCTTTCGCTCCCTGGTCTCGAACAAAATACGCAATTCGCAACCCAATTCTCGACAAATGGGCTACAGGAAAACCAGACTTTCGACTCCCAGAGATTCGAATGCTTCAAATATGTAGCCAAAAAAAAGTACTAAAATCAAGAGCTTTTTGAGATTTTCAATAGCCACAATTCGACCAAAATTGAAGAAAATCGCCAGATCTCTTGAAATCGCTTGAAATAGGTAACCGAAAAAAAGATGATGTTTAAAATTATATACTTTCACATTTAGCTTGTCACCAAATTTCGCTAAATCTTCCCATGGATCATCGCGACTTTAGCTACGTCACAAAATTGACCCAAAAAACACTGGAACTTCAGAGAAAGACCCCCAGCAGGGGAGGGAGGCAGCAGCCCCATCAAACATTAAAGAAGTTCAAGAAATACAAGGGGGGCAAGAAGGACCACACAATGGTGGCGCAATCAGCCCCAAAGATGCCTAAGTGGCACCATTCCGCCTTAAAGGCTTGATCAAGCGTAGCTTGAATACTAGGGTCCCGGGTGGACCGAAGAGAATTAATGGCCTTCCAAGTGGCCATTCCAACCTCAACAGTAGCAACCCAAGCTTGCTGAAGGATTTTCCTAGAGGAATACTGGTTATCAAAATGCTTCCGGCATCTCTCCGTCCAGAGGAAGTAGAGAATAAAACTACGAAGAATGTCAAGCGGTTGTCTGATATAGGAGAAGCCTCCTACATGGTACCCTTGGATCCCAGGGGGGTCATCTTCTCTCTCAAAAACAGCTTCACCCAGCATGATGAATGACCAAGAAAGAGTGATGTCATTGGGCGCTCCCCATTTTTGCCAGATGTGAAAGAAGGCCTCTCAAGCCCGTTTTGTAAAGGGGCACTCGAGAAGACAATGTTGAGGGGATTAAGGGACCTCCTCTGTGCAAACCTTGCAAGTGGGGAGGATCCCCATGCATTGTAGCCAGGTGCCAACCGGGAGGCCGCGATTTAAAGTGAGCCATATGAGAGTACCGACCTTTCGAGGTCGGGCGTTATGCCAGATTCTGGCTATAACTTGCCTGACGGTGGAGTTCTGCAGATTTAACCTTTGAATGAAGGAGCAAATGTAAGCGCTCTGGGTGGGGTTCCTTACGTTTCGATAACCCCGCTTTGTGGAATAGCCAAAAAAAGGAGAGTCACCCATTTGGGAAGAGGCTTGCCAATGCCACTCTCCCAGGTCCCAAGGAAGCCCATCAATGAAACTAGATTCGAAAATCCAGAGTAAGGGGAGCTTAGTGAGTGATGGGAGCTCCCTGGCAACTTTATATGGGGCTACATGTCTTTCTTGAAAGAGGACCCTGATTGGGTGATAACCTTCAGGGGAGAGGGTTATCATTTGGGAGTTCGCAGTTCTGATGAGACCAGTGGGGGTTACCCTTTGGAATTCAATGGCTTGCACCGTGTTGGGGGTGACCCCGGTTACATGGTATATCCATTCTAGAGTGGTGTTATTTCCAGAGTTTCTTTCGTTAATCCAGTCCCCTGCTTGAAAGCGGTTAGTGTAAATTGCAAGATTCCATGGGATGCTCGTTATGATGATTTCTTTGTTGTTCCTGTTGGTGGCGTGGTAGGTCATCCGGAGGTCTTGGAGGCTTTTCCATGCCCTTCCCTCCTGATCCCAAAGATCTTTGATTCGGGTGCAGCCAGAATTGGCAATGGTTCGTCCTTCATTGTGACCACTCACTCCCAAAGGGTGACAAGTTGTGCTGAGGATGAGAGGGTTGCTGAAAATGGGTTGTCTAAGAACCTCCGCATGGGATGTGGGTTCGGACTTTGTTAGACCAACTCTTACATTGAGCCAAAAACCAAGGATGCTCTTCCAAAATGAGCATTTCAATTTTTTGAGCTTGGGAGCGGCAAAGAGCCAATTTATATCCGGGATGCTTGGCCCTTTGCCTTGCACCGGAAGATGGACCTGATCTGCTCGGTGCCTTAGAATCTCTTTCCAGGGTTCTCCTCCTGGGGCAAGACCTCTCACCAAAAGTTTGGCAAGTAGTGCTTCGGATTGTGCCTTGGGGTCTATGATCCCTAGGCCACCGCTAAACAAGGAAAGTGTAAGAGAATCCCATTTGACCTTGGCCCGTGTGTTGGAAGCCTTTCCTCCCCAAATGAAATTTCGAACCACTTCTTTGATTTGGTTGCACATCCTGGGATTGGGGTTCCAACAGGCTGCCAGATACCACATTGAGGAGAGCAATACTTGGTTGGCAACCAAAATTCTGCCGGCAAGAGAGAGGTTGCACTTGCCCCAAGCGATCATCTTCCCTTTTAGGGTGAGCATGAGTTTTTCAAAATTGGCCTCGATGGGTAACCGGAAGCCTATTTGTATGCCTAAGTATCGAACTCCTTGACCCTCGGGGATCCATTTTAGCCCAACTTTTTGTCCCCATTCCTATTCCTTTTTATCCTTGCTGGCCCATATGGCCGCGAATTTTCCCCAATTGATTTTTGCCCTAGAGGCAAGACAGAATAGATCGAGGACCGCCTGAGCTTTGCTTAAGTTACTCAGGGAACCTTTAAGGTAAAATGCGATATCATTCACGAAAGTTTGATCTCGGACGCATCCCCCTCTGGGGAGGTGTAACCCTTCTATTTCGTGCTTTGGGTCATCTAGCATATGGCCCAGAACATCCATAGTAAGAATGAACAGGTATGGAGCTAGTGGACAGCCTTGTCTGACTGACCTAGCGAGTCTGAAATCCATTCCAGATTTCCCGTTTACTTTAACTGATGAGGATGCGAACCAATAAAGGGATGAGATCCATTGAATCCATGTGGGACAGAAACCTAGTTTGGACAAGGTTGGGAAAAGGAAATCGCATTCAATCCTGTCAAATGCTTTTTCAAAATCGAGGAGTAGGAGGACAAGGTCCTGGCCGCTCTCTGGTGCCCAGACCAAAGCCTCTTGAGCTAGGAAGTTATTGTCTAGAATGCTTCTTCCTTCTACGAAACCAGTTTGGTTTGGTCTGCTGGAACTTCAGAGATGGAAGAAGCGGCTCGAGACTTGTTTGCGAGTTCAGTGAGCTGAATATCGATATGTTATCGTATGCAGTTCGGATTCAGCAACGAGGCCAGCGACAGCACCGCAAATCTTCAGGTACACAGGGGAGAGAATCTGCCACAGATTCACAGAGGCCGGTTGCCGCGTAAGTAGTGTTCGGGTTGCTTTGTAGTTCGTATGCGGTCATTTGCAGCCAGTGTGGGACGCGGCGCCTCTCGCATCGGTTACTACGCAGTTTCCACCAGATGTTCGATCGATCGATCTCCTGGATTCATTCCTTGCTTTACTGAGTTGAGACTTTGAGACTCTCGATTGGAGGCCGTGCGTTCCCACATGATTAGGGATCCTTGAGCATTTCGGTCGGGCTTGCGTCACGAGGTCACCAGTGTTGTGCGGATACTTACAGCTATTGCTCTGATTTACTTCGTTCGTGCACCCCCACAGACCTGAGCCCGAGCGTCTTCAAGAACAGGATTCTTCTTTTCGATCTTCTTCAGCAGCTCCCCTAGTAGAAGTATGTGACTCGAATCTGTACGAGCTAAGAAAAACGCTTTCAACCTACTTCTACCCTTACCCATCTGTGTATCACTTTCTTTGAAAATGAAGCTTTACAGTAAGGAATCATCGAAGCCTTGGACACTGCCAAAAGTGTGGAGAGATCTTGGAATCGAAGCCTTGGACACTGCCAAAAGTGTAGAGAGATCTTGGAATCGATGCCTTCGACACTGACAAAAGCGTAGAAAGATCTTGCAAACTGTCGAAAAGATTCGAAACACCAAATGTCTTTATCGATTTGAGACAGAGATACTCTTTCCAAAGTGATGAACAAAACCTGGAACAAGTGATGTGCAGGGAAGCTTTCTCAAAGCTCAGTTGGCACACACCACCTGCTGCTTTCAGTTTCCTCTTCTTTTGCTTTCTCGTCTGGGATTGTGATTGTTGCTTTTTTCCCAGCAATCTGGGATCGTGATCTCCTATCGCCATCGAAACTGCAACAGAGAAAGGGCATTGGCTCCAGACTTCCAATGCATAGATTGCCACCAGAATCTCAATGTGATTGATGAAAAAGAGAAGAAATTCTAAAGGTAGCACATGTGTCTTGCTTCACTGATTCTAGAAACTGCTCTTGGGTTGTGAGAAAATCAGCTTCATTGTTTACTGGAGCATCAAACAAAACTGCTCGTCAATTGTGTGAAAATCAGCTTCATTGTCTACTGGAGAATCAAACCAAACTGCTGTTCAATTGTGTGAAAATCAGCTTCATTGTTTGCTGGAGCATCAAACCAAAGTTTAAACTGCTCTTGAATTGTGTGAAAATCAACTCCATAGTTTGCTGGAGCATCAAATCAAAGTTCAAACTGCTCTTGAATGTGTGAAAATCAGCTTCATTCTCTCTGGAGCACGAGACCAAGCAGCCTTGTGGTTAAGATGTTAAGACTCAGGACAAACCTTGCAACTTGGAAATGCAAGATTTTGGTCCTCTTACCTAACCCAAGTATAACATTGTTAGTGGGTAATCTGATCAAATCTAGGGGACTTCCCAAGTCCTTGTTGGGAGAAGAACAGGCAACTGTGATGTTGATGACCTATTGCACAAGCACAGATAGAAAGTGTCAGATTGTGAAAAGAACTTGTTGGTGAAAAGGGATATCCAGTCAGGCTTGGTTGGCACGGTTTCATTATCACTCTCCTTCTTCATTGTCAAATGAAAGGTCACCTTCTTAAGGAAGCTGATCTAAACCAGCAAGCTAAAGAGAAAAATTGCGAGTGCAAACATCATGAATCCCTTGACTTTTTACACATACTCAATGTTGATGCCAAGGTCCACTTTTGTCACTGTGGGGAATAGTGACATTTCTACAAACCTTCTATCCATAATTTCATAGCACTAAGATCGCTGCATGTAGCCTATAAGCATCTAAACCAAGATAAATTCTCAGAGTTCATCTCCCAATGGACCTAATTTGTAGGACACGCTTGATAGAAAGTACATTGTAGAATAACATTTATGAAGACATAGTTATCACCTGAAAGAAAATATCTCAGAAGTCCACTGATTTCCCATGAAATCCACTGAATCTCCTCCAAATCTTAAGAAGAAACATTATCACTATCAAGTCTCAATAATTTCCCTCCAGAAAAGAAAAAAGATGTCACTCCAAATGTGATCAATGTTGCAGATGTTGCTCGGTAGGAGGAAAGGATTTGTCTGATCACATTGCCTTCATGAACATGAACCCAAATTGTGATCACATTTTGTTCATGTGTTTTCCAGAAGTGGAGTAGTGGTATCTTGTTCAATGTATTGAAACTTGAGAGAAGTAATAATGATTTGAAGACAACATTCTTGTTTGACTCCTCAATCATATTCAATCATCTAGCTTCCACTTGGGGACTACTGAACTCAAGAGCTTCCCGAATGGAAGCATGCAGCACTGCTCATAGGAAAGAAGTATACAAGATCATAACCTGTAGCAAATTATTACATTGAGGAAGTGCTATGTTCCTATGTGTGCAAGGTTTGGGAGTGTTAAGTTCTTTTTCCTGTTTTTGACTATATAATATCTATTGGCAGTCTGCACCTTTTTCCAATTTTCTGGGAGTATTTGAACCTTGGCCCTCAATTTTGCCACATACTGTACCTTGGCAGCTTCCACACTATTAAATTATTTGTAGAAATGTTGAAATTTTCAAGAAATATTTTTTTCAAAGTACAAAAATAGAGATTCTATGTGAATATTTTATTTTTCAACATGGAATCTTCAAATCTAATTTATTATTTGACAGACATGTGTTGAAGCTGCCCTTGTACTCTGGTACAGAGGATTCTTCTTTCCTTATGAGCTAATTGTAGAATGCTCTACAGAACAAGGGACCCACTTGTCAACCCTATTTGTCTCTAGATGTAAATTAAAGAAAATACCTTGACCCAAACCATGAACTATGTGACTACTGATTCGCCCCTTCAAACCCTTCTAGATCTCATCAAGCCTTTACAAACCCACTTCCCAGCACAAAAACTGGAGTAGATGGAGGAAAACAAAAAATGAACCACAAGTTGTATTCTGCACATGAAAAACTCCTACTGAACCTATGAAACTGAATGCTTCTCATCCTCTTCCAGCAGAGCTGAAGAATTTGCTTCCCACTCCCATGCATTTATCCAGATGTTTCAACAAAATTCCATAATGCCACAGAAATGGCATCAAGTTATGACTGTGTGTATGGTGTGCATCCCTTACAAACCCTAAAGAAAGATGACAGTGACAATGGGTAACAAAATCTCAATCACTCAGCCATTGAAATCTCCAAAAAGTCAAGTTAGTGAAAGAAAAAAGAATTGGTGTTTACGGAGGCCAAGGTAAGAATCGTATGTTTCTAGAAGAAAAAGTAAAGAATACCAAGTGGGATCTGCGTGTTATGTTTACCTTTTGGCGATTCATGAGCTGAAGGGGCAGAAATGAAACAAGAATTTGGGAAAGAAGGAATTTGGTACCTTGGTGAAGGTGACAGTATTCTTTTTTTGGAGCTAGAATTTTTGCATTTTTCAATCTCAAAAACATGATTTTGACACATACAGAGGATTTTTGTGAAGAGAAATGGCCCTAATTTGTAATTGAAGTTAGGAATCGAATTATGATAATGGTGATCAAATACTCAATTAGTGTGGTGCAGTGATTTTTTTTTTGTGAGGAATTTTCTCCATTTGAGCAAAAAGTATTTTGAAAAAGGGGAATATTCTGCTCCAAATTCCCTGTTCTTTTATTTTAAAAATCGCCAAAACACGGATTTTTAAAATAAAAATTGCCACAATTGCCTTAAATATGAATAATGAAAAAGGGTGCTTAAGATTTTCTACTTTCATATTTATTATATTGCCAAATTTGGCTAAATACACTTATGGATGATCGCCAGTTGAGCAACGTCACAAAATTGAAAAAATAAAATAAAAATTAATGCACGGGTGCGGTGGGAATCGGGATTAGTGCCAATGTTATGCAATGTGCGTCATGCAACGAGCTGCTGAATGACAGACAGCTCCTGCTCTTGTTGTTGTTCTACAGTAGGTAGCGCCAAGAATCCCTGGCTCTCCTGCGTGTTTCGCGTTTCCCACTTGATGGGGATCCGTCGCCGCCGTTTGTACCCAGCACAACCCTGACCCCCAATTGTTGCACAGTTCTCGACTTCTTTGAACAATTTCTCTTCACAGAAGCAATTTTCGTTTTCGTGATTTGGAGCCACTTGGTGCTTTCTGCTTCTTGACACCTTGATTTTGCGTGTTGCAGAAGTAGAGAGCGAGAGAGCGAGAGAGAGATTGTGTGTGTGTGTGCGCGCGCGTGCGTGCGTGTGGAGGCGTGGTTAGTGTGCGTATCTGTTTTGGTGGATTGAGAGTGCTCAATTTGTGTGTTGGGGAGAGGGATTGTCGGTGGACATCGCGGAGAGCCTTGGACCTGGTGATGAAGTTTGTGATAGGCTTTGGGGAGGAAGAATAGTGATCGAAGAGGATCGCGATTTTTCACTTTTGGACGGCAGGAAGAACTAGTAGCGATCAGAGCTTGACGATCGTCTAAAGTATCCGATTCTGTGTTTCTCTAGGAAGCGATTACAAAGTGATGAAGCTTCACGAAGAAGGGACAAGCTCTGATGTCCATGAATCTTCTGCGCGGCAATCACCAGCTGCTGGAAGCAGTGATCAAGGGGGGAAGCTTTGATTGCAATATTTGTCTAGAGCTCGCCCAGGATCCAGTGGTGACGCTTTGCGGGCATCTGTTCTGCTGGCCATGCCTCTACCGTTGGTTGCAAATGCACAGCGTCTGTCAGGAATGTCCCGTGTGCAAGGCGAGTGTGGAGGAGGAGAAGGTGATCCACTTGTATGGCAGGGGCAAAATCGGGAGCGTGGATCCTCGCACTAAGACTGTGCTAGGGGTGAACATTCCGCACCGGCCTGCGGGGCAACGACCGGAGACTGCAAGGCACACTCATGAGCAACAGCACCGACACCATGGCTTTAACTTCATGGCCGGCTCCGGAAGTCCTACAGCCACTGCACGCTTCGGCAGCATCACACTTTCCGCTGGCTTTGGCCTGTTTCCTTCCCTCTTTGGCTTCCGGTTGCAAGGATTTCCAGACGCCGCATCGATGGGCGGAGGTCATGGCATCCATTTTGCTACTGCAGGTGGCATGGCCGGCGGCCACAGCCATCCAGCACAAGCGATGATGCCGGACCAGCAGCAGGAGGCCCTCCTGTCACGGCTACTTCTCCTCCTGGGCTGCTTTGTTCTCATCTGTCTCCTCCTCTCTTAGTGAGCTCTTCTAGCGACATTCTTGGTTGCTAAAAAATGCAAATTTCCCAGCTTCCTTGCACTCCTTCGTGTGCACCATCTGTTAGGGGTGGTGAAGTTGAAGGATGGATGTGGGATTCCATGCCAGGATCTGCATAAACAACCTAGACTGAGACTGCAACACTGCATGCAGTGAATGCATTTGCAGTCTCTGCCTAGGTTCTCTTATGTAGATCTGGTCTGCTACTTTTCTCATTGGAGCTTGCTCAATTCCAAACCCTGCATTGAGCAGAGAGGGAGTGGATACAGATGTAAGTGGTGTGAGGGGCAAATGTTCGTTGCTACTTCAGTTCTGAACATGTGAAGCAAGCCATAATAGTTGCCAAAGAATGTGCGGAGCACAAGTGTCACCTACATTCAGTTCAATCAGGCACTTTAAAGACTTGTGGTTGCTGTGCAGGCTTATCATAAAGAAGTACTATGGTAGCTTTGGCTTCTTCTGTTTGCCTAGCAACCATGGCCAATGTGGTAGCCTTGTACTTCTTCTGGTTGCCCAGCAACCATGGCAAATGTGGTAGCCTTGTACATCTTCTGGTTGCCCAGCAACCATGGCCGATGTAGTACCTTTGTGTGTCTTCTGGTTGCCAGCAACCATGGCCAATGTGGTAGCTTTGTGCTTCTTCCAGTCTCCCAGCAATAACAGATGTGTTGCTTTGTCCTTCATCTGGTCACCCAGCAACCATGACCTAAGTAGCTGACTTGACATAGAGGGTGTGTGCAGCCTCTGTTCAGTAAGCAACCTAGTCTAGTCATGCAACTTTGGAGAGCCAAAGAGTTAATTAAAGGTTATTAAAGGAGGGGGGGAGAAGGAAAGAAGGGATGTTCTGCAAGTTGTGTGCCTGATCATCCACATAAGCTTCTACTGGAGGAGATAGCAAAGGAGCTCTAGAAACATCAGTTTCTTTGCCACAAACCCTGATGAAGATGTGTGTTGAGTATTTTGCTTTACAAGTTCTTTTGAGGTCTCTGCATCACTTTGTGTTGTATACTCCCTCTGGATTTTCTTCAACAATTACATATTCTACCTTCTGAACTTTTATCTGTGCATTCAGGTGTGTAATCCTTTGTAATTTGCCTGGCTTGCTGTTCACTTCTGTTTAATCAGTATTTTGGTCTATATGAAACCCAGATCTTTCAGGTTGATACATGCACACAGTTCTATTTCCTGGCTTTGCAATGAACTATCAGCTTGTCATGTTCTAAATCTGCTAAGTATAATATGTAGCCAACTACTTTAGGAAAGATGGGATATGTTCCCATTAGTTTTCCAGGATACATTGCTGCTGTTTGTCATAGAAATGGAGGTTTCCATGAGAAAGATGGATACCTCTATCAGTGCAAGAAATAGCCATATTGAGATGGGTCCCGAATTTGGAAAGACTGTTTGAATACATTCAATGTTAACATCAAGCATGAAGTGCCTTCACCATGTTGCAGGGAAGGCAGGTGAAGAAAACTGAGCACATGCAGCCGTTTAATTCCACAGGCTGCAGAATCTGCACATGAATAACAATCTGCCTTCACCATGTTGCAGGGAAGGCAGGTGAAGACAACTGAGCACATGCAGCCGTTTAATTCCACAGGCTGCAGAATCTGCACATGAATAACAATCTGCGCATTCCACACATGCAGGTGATAAGGGTTAGAACCACCATCAGTGCAGATGCAGGCTTTCTGACAGCCAACTCCAGTTTTATGCATATTCACTATGCTAAGGCCAGAATGTACAGCAGAGAATCAGATCCTGCAGTGCTCCTCTGGACAGCAGTCCTAAAATGGGAAAATTTAACTTCATATCCTGCTTGTCGATTGCTAGTCTCAAAGAGAGAGAGAAACAACACTTACAAAGCAAACTATGTTCTGGATATATTTCCTTCCCCAGCACCTGAGATTGGCATCAGTTAGAAAATATTGTACTGGGATTTTCTCCTCGAAGGTGAGAAAGTATGCAGTAAGCTACACCCCCATCAAATGTGAAAGACACAATACAAGCTTGACATGGGCTTTGTTGATAAATCTTCCTGCACTGTAGAGAGGAAACTTTAAAACTATACTTGTGTGATGTGAACCTCTCATTGCCAAAACCTTAGAAGTCATAATTCTTTAATGATAGAACCCAAGCCACCCCTTTTGAGAATGGAAGCTACTTTAGCAAGCAAATAGTGTGTCAAACAATCTCTGCTTCATCTTGCTATACAACATTATGCTTGCATGTGCTATATCTTTGGAAAGTAGATCTTTTCATTCTGTTATATTCTTTGAAAGTTAACTAGCAGCAAAAATCTTTTGTCCAAGCTCAAAGTTGCCATGACATTAGCCATTATCAAGCTTCTAAGAATAGCATCATGAAATCACATATGCACAATGGAATGGGTAGGTTCAATTTGGCACAAACATAAAATCAATGATGATTGAACTATGAGAGTGGTTGTTGCTCTACTGAGATAATGTTCTAGAGTTGCCAGGTAAGGCTCTAGATTTGATGAGGGAAGTAAGCACTTACTGCTATGAATGAAGTCCACTGGTGTGCAATCTCACACCCCTCAACAATTTTTACTTCAGACCAACCCACCTTGTCTTGCTCCACACTTCCAGTTTCAGAAGGCTTGGGCTTCTTGTAATTCCTCTGTTAATTTTTGGGTATCCATAAAAGGGAGTCTCTTCTGCTCAATCAGCATCCTCAACATCAATAAAACAAACAAGATACATAAATTTATGCATTTGTGCTACAATGCCCAGAGAACAAAGGAAAAAAAAGCAAAAGACAAACCTAAGGCAGGGACCAGCATGGAAGATTGGTAGGACTAAAGCTCTCTTGCAGTTTCTGCATTGTGACTACACTGTGGGTTAGACATATCATTCTGGTTCACACTGGCCAGCACCTGATAATCAAGGCCACTACTTGCTACTATTGCTTGCACTACTTTTTTGACCATTTTGGATCTTCTCAGATGCAACAATCTGAAACAGAGAACAAATACATCTCATTATGTGAGGTTCTGCATTTAGAAAAGTAACATGCAAATGATAAACACAGATTTACTCTAGATCACATTTACAATAGACCCAGAGGGAAGTTTCCTCGGCACCATAAGACTGAAGGAAGGCCAATTCCTTCTAAACAGGAATCTGAGAAGAGCATGCTTGTAGGTGATAAATAGTTCCAAATCACACTTCCATGTCCATGCCTAGAGTTTTTTCTCAACAACATTAGTCATATTGTCTTCCATTTTGAATGGTGGAAACTTTTCTTTTCTGTCATCTGTGTATGTGTTCATCCATCTTTTTCAGCTGCTTCTCAGCTAGCTAAAGTTTAAAATTCAGTTTACCCATCAAGCCATACTGCCCCCCACCCCCTCTTGTGCATGAACTTCAGATCTCTTGTAAGCATCTGCAATAGAAATCCAGATCAGTCTAATTACTGATGTATCTCCCAGGTGCTGGTTCAAAACAGGCTTCCACAAGAACTAAGTGGTAAGAACATTGGAATGACTGCTTGAGGAACCAAGAAAAATGCAACATTGAATGTTTCCCATAGAGTCTTCTAAACTATGGGCAGTTTCAGCCTAGGAGTGTACCTGATCAGGATTCTTCTTCACTTCAACCCTCTGTCCACCCACAACCACAAAGCACTTCCAATTCAGAAAACATTTCTGCTGACAAAGAAATGGAGTCAGTGTCACCAGATTTATGAACATGTAAGTATAAGGGGCTTGTTTCTGAACACTGCAAAACAGTTTGGTGCACCGTGTTCAAAGATGTAAACGGTTCATCTTTGAACAATGCCACCTTCCAATTTTGTTTGACAAATGTTCTCAATTTTGTTTGGATTTCGAGAGCTGAAGTTCGAAGCCCAGGACGTGCTCTGAATTGAAACCTGCTATAACATATTTCAGTGGGCGATTGGATTCTTGGTGACTCTGAACTCCAATTGGGAAGATTGGGATATTGAATATCATTTTCCAATATACCTGCATGGGTTAGACAATTTTTCAACATGAGAACTTATCACTTTAATAGATAATTATATAAGGAATTGTAGCTCACTTCTGCCTTAGGCTTGTACATTTTCACAACCTCATACATGTTTGCAAAACTATTTTGTGCATTAGACATTGTTGCAATCCAAAAGATCCACATTATCACATTCAAAAGATGGTTGGTTTGTAGGTCATGCTGTGTTTACCTATAGATTCACCTCGATTTTGAGCATGTTCGATGTCTATTGCAGGAACATCACCATCATTAGGAGAATTCAGTACTGCTTCAAGATCACTCAAAATCATGCTAAACCTTGTGGAATGGTCATCACCACCATTAGAGTCCAATGATGCTAGATTCTCATTCATAGCACAAACTTCACCAGCAGTGAAAGGTGTAGCATGTTCATCACCACCATTAGACTCCAATGATGCTAGACGCTCATTCATAGCACAACCTTCACCAGCATTGAAAGGTGTAGCATGTTCATCACCACCATTAGACTCCAATGATGCTAGACGCTCATTCATAGCACAACCTTCACCACCATCTTCAAATAGCTTTAAAATCTTCTGATTGTCATCATCTGTAGGATGATCTTTAATGTATCGGAGGGTTGATTTAGCACATTCACAGACAAACTTCTTTATCTGCTCCATCGATTTTTCCTTCAGCCCTTCAACCGGAAACTTTGGAAGATGGTCATAACTTTTTTGGCATAACATATTCAAATGTCCATCTTTCACGCCAAGGCAAAGTTTTGCGATGTCATAGATGAAAGCAGCTTTCACAAGAGTTTTGCACTCGGGAAAGTGGTATCGAACTTTGTTCACTGTGAGACGTGGCTCATACATAGTGTACTCCCTGTTTTTTCCTTTCTTTCTAGGATGAATTCCAATGTAACTACGTGACGGAGGTCTCTCTCTAAACTTCTGAAATGGGTAAGAACCTAATCTCAACTCTATACACACATATGTCGCTCGAAACTCCCATGTCCCATTTGAATATGTGCCCCATTGACCTCTCTCAACATAGCCCATCAAGTACTCAAATACAAAGATTACAATAACAACAAAGAAAACAACTAGTTGTAAAATTAACTTCTTCAAACTCAAGAGAAAATCAAACTCTTGTTTGTGGTTCAATTCACCCACAACACCATCATAGTTCTCCAATCTTCGTTTCACAAATGCTCGATTTCCAAAGCAGACAATATCATCATAAGGAAATCCATGAGCCATGGCCCAATCCATAATTGAACCCTTCAAATCTCCCATCATTCGTTTGACATGCCCTCGTAACCTTAAAGTTTCAACATCAAATGGATCAAGTTCATGGGCCGTATCGAAGTCCTCAAATGCACCTCGGTGATCATGCAATGCTACTTTGACATTCCCTCGTGACCTCAAAACCACAACATCGCATGGATCAAGTTCATGGGCCCTATTGAAGTCCTCCAATGCACCTCGATGATCATGCAATGCTACTTTGACATTCCCTCGTGACCTCAGAACCACAACATCCCATGGAAAAAGTTCATGGGCCCTATCGAAGTCCTCCAATGCACCTTGGTGATCATGCAATGCTACTTTGAAATTCCCTCGTGACTTAAGAACTTCATGGGCCCTATCGAAGTCCTCCAATGCACCTAGGTGATTATGCAACTCAACATCACATGGATGTTCACGGAACCGATCTAAACCCTCCAATCCTTGAACATGCAATACTCTTAGTTCCTCCAATCCTGAAACATGCAATACTCCGTTCATACGCCATCCTACTTTATGAAGGGTCGTCATATGGATCAAGTTTATGGGCCCTACCTAGCTCCTCTAATGCACATTGGTGATTATGCAATGCTACTTTGACCTTCTCTCAAGACCTAAAAGTCACAAAATTGTATGGATCAAGTTTATGGGCCCTATCTAGTCCTCCAATTCACTTTGGTTTATGGTGCACACATCTCCTAGAAGCCCAATAGCATATGGTTAAACATCATATGTCCCTATTAAGGGCATCCAACACACATTGGTCCATGAACTATGTACCAGGAAGTAGGGACCGGAGCCAAGCTTGTGCACTAACACCTACAATCATAACACAGTGCCACAGTAATTAACTCTTTGAACATAGATAGTACACCACGTTTTTCAAAGACATGCTTCAAAACTTCAATAAACTTAGAGTTGCATAACAATCATTCTACACAAAACGATGCCACAGAAGTGAACTCTTTCATCAAAATGTTGTTCAAATTCATATGATACAAAGGAATTCCAAAGTAGCATTGCATAAATACCAAGGATCGTGAAGATAGTTCACCACTTTAGGAAGGCCCTACATATGCGTCAGAACTTTCTGTGCACTCTGCACTTGACAACCATAGAAATCTAATCCACATGTTCTTCTCAATAGAAAATAACCATACATATAGGGAAACACAAGAGTACCTTAGCTGCCTTGGAGCACCATATTCGACCGACTCCAACAGATTTAGGATGCAATAAAACAACCAATACTTCCACTTTAGCAATCACTTGTAAAAGTGTTATGGGATACAAAACCTGACATGCCAACAAAACAAACCTTCAGCTAACAGAAAGTTTAGCAAGTGCTTTAGTATATACAATGATTTCTTACGGAACCAACATTTCACACTACTAGACTGAGGGCCCTCACCTTCAATGGATGACTTTCGGGCTCGACAACAAAGGTGTGACCAAGAAGATAAGGACCATTACAATGAAAGGCCTTGTCTTTCATGCAAAAAGAGAACTTTGGCCACGTTCATTATGCTCTAGCCATTTGCTCTCTCACTCTCTCTCGAAACTGATACGAACCTGCACAATCTCAGAATGATCTTTGCATACCTCAACGGACATTGCCCTTTGCCTCGTTTGCGAACTACACCTTCACTTAGATGTTGGAGGAGTTCACTGAAAGTTCGACTGTGGTCACAAAGGGGGAAAAGCCCAAAATAAAAGAAGTCCGTTGTGGGGAGAGGGCGTAAATGGGAGGAAAAAAAGGCAGAGGGGAAATATGTGGCAAATTGCTTGCTATGTTGGAACAGAGTGATAGGTGGTCAACGACTAGGTCTAGACCTCAGCACTGACAGCGGCAGGCAAGGAATCAAAATCACAAATTTCTTGATAAATGGTGAAGATAGCAAACTGCTTTCAATGACGACAGAAAGCCTCTACTACGTAAAAGACCTTACTGGGCTACATCCTACAATGAATATATGTTGCATAGGGTTTTGAGCAAGCAAGGCAATGAAGAGGGGACAATGGAAGAAATACTGTTAAGAAACGCCGAATCTGAAATTCCTCCAAACTGGACCTTTAGCGACACAGAAATTCCAACAAGTAGAAAACTACGTCTGTTGTAGTCTCCAAATCTACAAGATAAATGGGGCGACGTTGCTTTCAAAGAACACCAGCGCTATGCATTGCTAACATCTCACTCTAATAGACTAAAAAACACAGCCCCACTAGACAACGCTCCAACCCCACAACTGGAGACAAGCTCAATCGAAGGCGTTCATTTCTTTTTTTGCCACCCCCACTATTCTCACTGTCTCTCTCGACCGTGCTGATGCACTCGACAATCTCTAGAGGTTTATTCCAACCCCACGGTAAGCGCTCCAGGACTATGCCTCTGTTGTCAACACAGTTGCTTGGCACCTGAATATATATTCGAAGAAATCAGATGGAAGCTCGACACTGGACGAAAGGGGGAACAAGCGCAGGAGGGAAAGGGGGATGAAAGGGGGAAATTTTTTGAGGCAGGGGGGAAACACGTGGCAACGTGCATGCGCTGCTGAAGGAACAAAGTGACAGGAAGTGAAGTACTGTAGGAGCAGACTTTGGCACCCGCAAGATGTAACGTACTCTTGGGGCGTAAAACCTTGTTTTTCTTCTCTTTTTGGCATTCCAAATTCCAAGAGGGAAAGCCAACAATGGGGGTGGGGAGGATAAATCGCCCCTTCACATATCAAAAGAGTCAAGGAAATACATGGGGGGAGGAGGCACTATCTGACGGTGCTGTCCTCTTTGGCACATCCAAATTCCAAGAGAGCCAATTAAATATTGACTAGAGTCTTAAACTTTTTAAAATCCATTTGGAGGATTCCAGCAATTTGCAGTCTTATGGGTAATTAAATACATTTCATATACCTAGCTTGAATTTTTTGGACAAGTATTCTTTGCATGTATGTGTTCTCCATGAATACCATTGCTGGATATAATATAAAATTCTGGCACTGAAAGCAACAAAATTATCATCAGACTTCTTTGTAAGCAAAGATTATTAAATTTGTAATCAATGAAAATTGGCTGTTTACGTTTTCAAAAACAGGGAAAACTAAAAATTTGGGTGATAGGAGCAGTGATATTCTTGGGACAAATTTTGTCACTTTTTGACCAAAAAATTTGGGAAAGTCCCCAAATTCTTTTATAACACAAATTGAAAAAATAAACCCTGGATAGACCATAGGAGCTCTGCATGTCAAAAATTTGTGGAATTTTATTGTAGTTGCATATTAATCCCAAAATGGACCTTTATATAGATGAATGTACACAATATATATACAATTTTGGTCAACCATGTTTGACTTTAGTAACAAGTTGCACAATAATCACATATGACAACTATAATACAATTGAAATAAATGAAACATTCATTAAAAACTTCTTTGTAATTATTTTACAACTTCTTTGTGCAACCATCCAATTACTAGCTAACTTATTATTATTACTATTATTACTATTCATTACTATCTAGGTTCCAAATTAATAGTTAATATTACTACTTATTAATTATTATGAATTATAATATTTAGTATATTTAATATATAGATTATGTTAGGGTAGAATTGTCCATCACCAATCATTGGTTGATGAACAAACAATGAATTTTATTTTATTTTTGTTTATTTTGTATGATGTAAAACATCATGGGAACAACAAAGTAAGTTTTGTATTATATGGTTCAACCCCAAAAACAAACTAACAACATAAAAAAACACAAAACATGTTGAAATCATATAATATGTTTTTTTTAAATGACCTTTTTATTTTTAAATCTCATATTTTTCTTATTTCTTGTTTGTTTTCAACAATCTAAAATGTTATGGGTATTTCAAGTTAAAATCTACATTAATTATTTGAGCTCCAAAAGTAAAAGAACAACACAAAAATGTCATGAAAGAGATAAATGAGTTGAATCTTAAAGTGTGAATTAAGTTAGTGACCAAAATTAACCTTGCTTACTTTTGATAATTATATCTTCCTCATTTTGTCTTTTTTGAACAATCTAAATTGTTGCACCAATGTGCAAAATCAAGGTTAAAAAAAACCTTTTACATTTGAGAAGCAAAGAGGTAATGTATTAGGATTTCAAGCTCTCTCAAAACTTAAATATTTGTTCATTGGCTAGTATTTATAGTAATTGCAAGTTAGTTGTAACTAGGATGTAACTAATTTTTTATCCCATATTGTTTGTCTTACTTTTCAAATCTTGTTTTTCACATTTTGGTTTTTCTTAATCATGTCCATAAGGTTCAACTATTTGTGTTTTTTTTATCATTGTGGTGTCCAAATTCTAAGGTCTTCATGTTAAAATTCCAACCCCTTAAAAAAATTAATTACATTTTATTTTGGAATGAAATCCCTCCATGCATGTCTAATGTTGTTTTCTTCAATGCACTTATGCCTATGGATGTTGTTGATTATGTTGCGATGCTTGAATGCATCATTAGAAATTTATAGGCTTTGTGGGTTCATTTCAAATTGTGCAAAACCTATTATTTCATGGGTTTGTATCATTTAAACATGAATGTCATGCATTATTTAAACACAAAAACTGTGTGCATGATTTTCATGTATAAACAACACGAATAGACATACAACATCTATGTCTAAACAATAGGAATAGGCATATGACATTTGTGTCTAAACAATGCACATGACATCAATGTTCAAACAATACAAATAGATGGATGACATTTTTGTTTATTCCTTACAAACATGTGGAAAATACATTTCACATGACTATTATTGCCAAATTATGACCCATGAAGTTTCTGACAATAATTATAACCATTGAAATATAAAAGAAAATAAAGAGAATTATGAATTGAATAGGCATGTCCAAAATACATTGGAAGTGAAATTTCTTTGAGAAAAATTTATTTTAGGTTCCAATGGCAAAGTTACTCAAGTTCAATGCAAGGTGTGCAATCAAATTTAATGCATACATAAGCTCCTTGTTCTCAAGTTTGATTATCTATGGAAACATGAGGGTTGTCACAAGGCTATGGTAGCCATGTTTGAGGTAAAAAATCAAAGCATTATTTCTTGAAAAAAAACATTCATGTTGCCAATGAAAAGTTGTAAATCTTGCTAAGCATCTTAAAATTATCTTGTAACAAGACACTCATAATGCTATGTTGGTTAACTATGAAAACAAATTCTCCTATTTTTTTTTCACTCAATCATGCAACCCCATGATAAAATATACAACAATGTAAAATTTGTTTGTGCAAATTGAATATTCTTGACAATCTTATAAAACAATGGTCTAGTGGGGTAGGTTGGGAGATGGTAGATTGTATGTGCAAGTTGCAAGTTCTTTAAAAAAATCAAAATGTTGTGTTTGAAGGAGGTTTGTGTCCCTAAATGCAAATGAAATTACAACTATTGATAATTAGTCATAAATATTTGGTCATGTGTATGTGAAGTAGACATGGAAAAAAATGAATGTCCTCTTCACACTTCAACATGTTATTGAAAATTGTATTATAGAAAATATGACCTTTGTAAGCACACAATCCCTTATGCAATAAGGTGGATTGATTAAGAAAGAGCTAGGCAAGAAGTTTATTTGTTTTGGTGTAGATGGAACCTTTTTTTTTAAGGTTGTTGAATTAGAATGATATCATAATTTAAAGATAAACATGTTCCTTACGTGATGGGGCTACATTACATGACCCATAGAACAAATCTTGTTGTACAAGCCATTGTTTTAGTGCTTGGATTTGTGAAAAATGAATCGAAAATTAATCCAAAATAGAGATGCCTTAAATTGGAATTTGGGATTTACTAGGGAAATGGTCTTTTAACTTTAAACATGTGGAAAAATTCAAGAGGTAGGAACACGTTATCCCATTCCCAATTTCTAAGATGATCAAGATGTGTTTTAGAACAAGTTTTAAAAACAAATATAGCATCATATGACAAATTTTAGTTGAACTTTGCAATTTTAATTCTCACTTATTATCATTTGTAAGAATTTATCTTTTTGAAGCTATCACGTGAAAAACAAATCTCATGTTAGCCTATCACATCACATTTGGCAATTTCAATATTGGGATGGAAAACCTTAAACTCACACGAACGTATTGGAAACTATATTGGAAACCCTAAGAAGAGACATAACATCTAAACAATATTGTACCCTTTTTCAAGAGTATCTTGTATCTTGAATCCTCATTCAAAATTGAGGCATATTCATTACCCACATATCCTTGTATGTTCAAGGGAAAAGAAAACATCTTGTCATGTGATTACAATCCAAAATAATTAGGGCCTAACTTTTCCAATGGATAAGGATGATATGGTCCTTAGCACCATATAACACCATAAAACATTTTGTGGAGAAGTCAGGATCAACATGTTGCTAAATGGTAAAGGGAAATTACTTGCCTTTCAAAGAAGGAACAATGAAAAGTTTCAGTCATGGTAGCTTTGTAGGAGTTGTAAAATCACCTTGTCTTTTTAGACTTACCCAATTTCAACTCGTAATGTTCCCAGCAAAATATTGGTTTCATGTCTGTGCAACAAGTTACTGATTGCATAATCTTAAGGCCACTTTAAACAAAGGTCCAAGCAACAAGGTCCAATGAAATCAAGCATTTCTATTGGTCAAGAGCTTTAAATTGGTTCCAAGTCCTTTAGACAAGGGTCCAAGACAAAGACAATTCACATTGTGATTTAGCTTACATGGCATCATTTTGGAGGGAACACCAATCGGTCCGGACAAAAAAAAAAGCTTAAAAGAGAGCTCATTTTTTGGAGAACCAGAATGTAAGTTAGGGTCCAAAGTTGTTCCCTTTTTTGTTTTTTGCTCTTTTTCATACTTTTTAAAACCCAAAAAATGGAAGAATGCTACAGATTGAGGACATTGTTGAGAGCAATAAGCTGCCCCAATTTTGACCAATTCTGGAGTTGGCATGGTTGATGTGCATTGTGCATCCTCACAAGGTGGTTGCTAATAGGAATGTATTTTCAGAATAAAAAAATTAAAAGAAAAAAAAACCATGAAAAAGAGGAAGAACATAGAAACGATCACAGGTTAACCTAATCCTCTCAATATTAAATCCTCGAATTGGATCTGTAGCCTTTAGACACACTGATTGCACCTTAGAAAAAATTGTAATTTCTAAAGTGAAGAAGGTCCCATTCAAGGTTCAATTTGTTTCAAATTGGTTCTTGGACTTTGGGTCCCTGAACCCTTGTCTAAAGTGGCCCTTAGGCCCAACTTAGATGGGGTCCAAGGTCGAAATTCAGAGGAACCAATTTGAACTAATTTGAAGCAAACTGAATCCTCGATTTGGACCATGCCTTGGACCCTAACTTGCATCTCAGTTCTCCAAACCATGAGCTCGATTTAGGTCTTTTAAAAAAAAATCTGAACCAATTGATTTTCCCTCCAAAATGGTGTCATGTAGGTTTAGCCAGATTTGTCACTTTTTGGTCTTGAACCTCACCTAAAGGTCATGGCTCCAATTTATGGCCCTGAACTCATAGGATTGCTCTATTTCAATGGACCTTGGATCTTCGACCTTCATGTAAAGTGGCTCTAAAGAGTATGCAATTCACTCACCGACTTTTTACATGGTAAAAGAACTCACTCGATAACTAGTCAGATGTAATGACTTGTTCCAACAGGAGTTTTAAAGATGCACTGTTTCTTCCTACAATATTATCTTTTCCAACCACGTACTCAAAGCAAGCTACACTTTAGTACGAGGTTGAGGAGGGTATACCTCAAGTACTAGGGTCTAGCTGACTACGAAGCCTTCACTTGCACCATTTTTATAACTATGTACAGTTAACCGTCCATATCTTAAATGGGGTATGAAGTTCATATGTATGGGGAGGGGGGAAATGGATTCCCCAACAACCTAGTTCATGAGCAGGCCCTAATGACTCTTGAGATTTTTAAGTATGTGGACGACTTGCTCGGAAAGCACTGGCTGGGGGTAGTTGAGGGGTGAGCCCATGGGAACATGCCTAATTGATGCACACTACTGTGAATGGGCCAACAATATAATAAAGTTGTCTGTAAAGTCATATTGCTTTGGGCCGTAGTTTGACTCTGGAATGCTTGATTTATCCTCAATCAGAGTGAAGTCTAAAAATGAGCGCAATTGGGTATCACTTTACAAGATTTGGATGGTGCAATTTAGATTTGATTCTTACAAGATTATTTAATAAAGACTAGAAGTAGCATTGAAGGTGCAAGTAAGGCAAATCCAAAACTTGCGAGTAAGCACGGAGAAATTTAGGTAAGAAGAATTCTTAGTCCCTTATCTTTTTCATTGTGTTTTGTACACCCAAGATATCAGCGTTGTTTTTTCATTTTAAAGTTGAAATTTGGCGAAATCTAACAAACAAAAACAGAAAAAATAGATGAATTTACACTAGAATTTTTTTTTCAAATTTCTTTGTCGAAAATGGCGAAATTTTTCCAGGAAAATTTTATATGCTCACTATATTGGTAAAGCTGGAGCTACAAGGTACGATAGGAAATATTTTCATATATTAATGTTGTGTAACACAATCCCAAACTCTATCTGTTGAAAAAACTTTTTAAAATGAATATATGTAAATAAATTGTTCTTAAATGATGGCAGCTTTGCTGTTGGCAAACATTCCCGATTAATGTTTCTACTTTACCTATTGAATTATCAAATGCCTGATTATTATGGCCAAGCAAGTAAGAAATGACGTACTCTTAAGTAGCTTTCAGGCCTCACGTGAATCAGCACCGTCACTTGTACCATGGTACAAACCCCAAAATAAGTAGCTTTCAGGCCTCACGTGAATCAGCACCGTCACTTGTACCATTGTACAAACCCCAAAATATATCTAAATTACTTCCATATATTATAAATATCCCAGGCTTAGATTAAATCAAGGTTTCTGATTCCAAATTTATCATTCCATGGTCCGATTAATCAATGATGCACTTCCCCTAGACTGGTTGACACCAGACTACCACAGCAACTAAGTGGAAAGTACACTATAATGACTTGACTCAACAAACAAAATGCAACAGTGAATGTTTCTATCTAACCTTGTGGTCCGATCATCATCCAAATGAAGGAAAATGTGTTGAAAACTTGAAGGGATCATGAGAGGTTGTGATTATCTTTTCATCATGTCACAAAAGAAAATATTAAGGATAAAATTGGCCTTAAGTGTCATGAATTTTTGGGATTACCTTTATCTCCAAAATGGAAGATGGGATTTCACAAATTAATTCAATTGCACCCAATTTTGGGTTTTTTTTGGGTAAGAGTGTGCTAAATACTTCAATTGAAAATATGTTGAATTGTTGATGGGGAATGAAACAAATTCACCTTGCATGCCCCCAAACATGTTACAATAATCCATTTTTCAAAGACTTTTATGAAAGGGTAAGAAATGGTGTAAGAAACTTCTAGTTACTAGTGGTAGGTAGATGAATATCATCTTTAGAAATGGAAAAGGGATCATATTCAAACTTTTTATTATTATAGAAAAGGGTAGATTTGATGCCCTTAATGTTAGACAATGGAAGTATAAGTGAAGGAGTTGAGGTAGACCTTAACCAAGTTTGAGTTGTTTTAATTGTTTTTTTTCCCCTAACTTTTAGCCTCTTAGATCTTTCATCTAGAATGTAGTTCCTAGATTTTTATTTTTATTTTTTGTGTTAGACCACATGATCTTTCTTGTTTTTTTCTTCATACATTTTTTTGTTTAATAATTACAAAATGGCAACAAGGTGGTAGTTGATGGGTTCTTGAAGATGCAATATTAACAACTTTTCCCTTTTCTTTGTAGGGCCTCCATATGTTCAACATCATGAGGTCATTAAAAAAAATCCTACTTTATAAAATCAACTTGTAATTTAAACACAAGACAAATGTTATCCTTGTGATTGAATTGTAATCTTTCTCCTTCACTAAGGGCACACACTTTGAATCCATTTGACCATGAAGAGCTTCCAAACATATTTTAAACAATTATAGATGTGTTGATTTTCCGTAATTACAAGATGTTTTGCATGTATGATTTTCTTTTAAGTCAAAAACCAAGTGATTGGGTTAATTAAGGCAAGGTTGAATATTTAATATTATAAATTTATTTATGATTTATTTAGATGAAAAAAGATAGATTGAACACTTTTAATTGGTCATTCGTGAGGCAATTTATATAAATATTAAAACATAAAAAGAGAAAAATACAATACAAAATATATGTGTGTAATTAGTGCAAGTGAACATCAATGTAGCATATTCATTACAACAATTAACACATACATTTCAATACTTGTGATGCAATGCATTTTTTCTTATAAAAAAATCTAGTCCTTTACGAGTTTGTACATTCAATGAATGCAATATTCAACAACTTCATCCAAATAAACTAAAGGGAATAGTTTATTGCATGTCATGGAAGAATTTAAGGAATTATTTTTACGTTGTTAATGCTAATATTCATGGAGCCATTGATGTGCTCCAAATCCGTATACAAAAGCCCCAAAAAGTGAAAACACAATAATACAAACCACAAAGCATCTGGACATTGTTAAAATTTTATATCAAAATGCATCCACACTAATAGGAGCCACATGATGCATAACCATTGCTTATTTTTTCATTTTTTGGTCAAAAATTGTACTAATGTTGCAAGTATTTATTTTTTGTTAACATGACAATTATTAATAGGATTTTTTGTCATTTCCCATCAAAGTTCTTTTCAAATTTTCTACTTCCAAAACAAGTTCAATTAATCAACAATAGGTACATTCAAAAGAATTTTTTGAATTCATATCTATGAATCAATACTCTAAATATCAAAATGTATGCAACTTGCAAAATTACGAAACAAAACTGAAAATATAAATTTTATTCTCCAATGAAAATTTGAAATGAAAAAATAGAAGTCTTCCTCCCCTCTTCAAAATCTCCAATCCTATTTATGTACATATCAATGAAAAAAAAACAATATGATAAAATTATTTAAACAATAATTAGTTAATATATACACTAATAGTCCAAAAATTATAAAAACTAACTACTTGTTAATATCTACCTATTCTATAGATTGTTTGTTTTGTCAACTACATATCAACTAATTACATGTTAACTTGTCACTTAGATCAAGGCAACAACATTGTAACCAATGTTTATTAAACATGGTAAAATGTTTTATTCTTGGAGAGATTTTTTAAACATAACATATTTTTGCATAGGTTTTTAAAACAAATATTTATATAATTATATATCATCACACCTTATTAAATCAGATTTGATGTTTTTCAACTTTCAAACAAAAAGATTCCTAAGATATTTTGAAAATATTTCAAGATAATCGGTCACCTAAGTGGGTAGGTGAGGTTCATGTTAACGTGGAAGCACCCACCCTTATATCTTTGAAAAAACACAAGAAGATCACAATAATATGGATTGGTAGTATTTTTGGGGGGATGGGCTCCATTACTTGCAAAGTTTTAATTTCAAATTTTGACATTAACCAATAACTTTTCAGATTTCCTTTCACATGTTTAAAACAACTAGAACATTATTATGGACAAGTGGTTTTTTTCTCTCTCTTTTCCTTACCAAATGTGCAACATTCATTTTTTTAAAAGGGACAATAAATGGTAATAATCAATAGCAAATAAGAAAAGTTAATGCTTGTTACATTATTTTATATATATATGTTGATATTTTGTTTAAATATTTTCTTTTGATTTCAAATTCATGAATTTTAAAGAATTTTTTTCCACACAAGTTATTCATTTATATGTGGTAAAACACATGAATGCCATATGTCAAATAAAATCCTTGCAAATGGTTTCAACCTTGGTGCATGTGGCTCTTATTGCTATGTTTGCATCCCAAAGTCCAAAATATTTACAAAAAATTATTATTCTTTCAAATTGTTCAAGTTTACAATATGTAGTTATACACCATTGTGGGGCCATAATTCACAACAAGAAAATATTTCTTTATGTCTTTAAGGGGATACCAAGGTCTATAACCAACACAAAAGTCTTGTGGTTATCTTTAATCTATTAGAAAGGTACATGGGGAATTTTTTTCAATGAATGTAATTCACATGAAAAAATTTTGTTCTATATATTCAAGGACAAGGGATATTCATTATATTTGTGGTTCATGGTAGCTAACAAATAAATAAGAGTTTAACACTCTATTTTTGAAGCCTGCACCACAACCCTAACTTGGTTGCATGATCAACTTTTGGGATACATAACAAAACATTTTTCCTAAAATGAAAAGAAGTTAAAATTGAGCTTGCAAGTTGGACTCCAATTTTGAGATTTCAAACTCCTAAGGAGTCCAGAATGTTCAAAAAGAAATTTAAAGGATCAAGTTTTATTTGAATCAAGTAATATTTACTTTGTTGAAAATACATTAATGCAAGCTACAATGTGATCCCCGGTCACATTGCCAAAAAAACTTGATGGTTAAAGTTATGGCCATTTAAAAAGTTAAAACAAAATTGTCCCAAGTTTTCTTCAAGTGTTTCGTGCATTTAAAATGTGATTTGGAAAGGCTAGGGGAATCCTAGAGAAATCAAAATATCCGATGAAGAACTTTGGTATATTGAAAAAATATATTTTTATAGTTGATGATCAAGTTGAATTTATATGTGTGATTTCTTCAACATGTCATTTGCTACAATGTGCTCCAAAACATGATAGTGAATGGGAAAAAAATTACATTAATGAGTTGATGCAACAATTGTAAGCAAAGACTGTGCTAGAAGCTAGATGTGGTGAACTAAAAACTATACATTTTAAGGTGAATGAACTTGCCATTGAACTTGCATAGGGTGGAAGGTAAGGTGTCAATCAACATGTTGTAATAGACCAATATGTAGGGAATCATAAACAATAGAACTATAAACATTGAATGAATGTTTGCAACCAAATGGTTTTTTTGAAGATTGTGAATTTAGGCAACAATGATGTGTAGTGCTTCAAAATTGGAATTGAAATGCATGAAATGTTGAAACTAAGTTCAAATGTTTGGATACTTCTTCTTTTGTTACTTATAACATTTACTTCGTTCGATGCTTTGATTTTGAAACATTGCTTTTCATCACTAAAATTATGCAAGCTCCAAATTAAAAACTCATTTATTTAATCTTTTGAAAAATCAAGTAAGTCCATTAGTGGAGGCATGTGTGCCTACTTTATGACACATTCATGACATGTAGGATTACTCGAGTTTGATGACATGGTGAATGTGTGAATGATAAATTATTGTGATAACACATTCACCATGATATTCAATGTTAGATTGAACAACATTGATCTTGTCCATTACATCCATGAGTACCTTGTTATTTTTGTATGTATATTCAATGACATGAAAGAAAACATTGACACATGCGTTCTTTTAACCCCTTGTTGATAAGTGCAATTGTTGTAGGAGTACAAGCATGATCGATCATGATAAGTGGTGGGTAGTTATTGCTTGGGAGTAATATACACTTTTATAAGTTCACAAAACTTGTAATTATTGTGCTTTGAATGTTTCCAATTAGATTTCAACATCCTTTCAAAAGATTTCTTTGTGATTGTAAGTTTTCATTTTTCATCTTCTATTTCTTGTGTTAATGGTTTTTGTAAATTCCATTCCCTTTAACATTTACATCAAGCTAACATGCAAGGAAACATTGACAATCTTTTCAATTTCAAAAGTCTTAATCAATTCATAATATTTTATGTTTTATTGACAAATGGATCATTTTTTTTAAATGACAATTCTTGAAAATAAATACAATTACTAGTCTTTTTGTAAGAATCTCATCACTTTTTTAAAAAATTATTTTGCAAGTTTACAAGAAAAGGGGGTCATGATCCCAATTGTTGTGTATTCTCTAAGGAACCGCAACTCTTCCATTCACAACAACACATTATGGGTTTTGTAACTAGTCAAAAAAATGATTATTGTTATTTTTTACTACAATTATAACTACTTAGTCACAAAATCAATACGAAGTTGTAAAGGTCATTGAGATGTCATGGTTTTGTGATTATAGTTAGTATGATGACTAGTGGGCATTTTTGGATAGATATATGAATTTTTTGAAATTATAATAATATGTTTAAAATAAATTTAAACTATTTAATTAAAAATGCCTTTACTTTTGTGACTAGAATAACGACTTGTAGTTTCACAACATGACGATGTGGCATTTCATGTGCCAAAACATGTCTTTTATGACTTGTCCTATTTGACTACAATAGGAAAAACAACTAGAAAATGACTATAGTCAAATAGGACCATGTGTAAAAGCCATGTTTTGGTGTTGTGGTGATAATAAAATATTTGATTATTAGTCAACGTGATTGATTCATACACTACTTTGGACAAAATGAGGCATTTATTAGTTAATCACTCTATTAAAAATGATGTCCAATCCCTCAATATAGTACGACAACTTGTTGGTTTTTTTGGGTAAAATTATCATATTATTTTTCAAATTTTTTCATTAGTTAGTCAATTGCAAGAACCATTCACCTCTGCAACTAATAACGACTCAATCTCCCATGATGATGACATGCCATGTTATATGCCAACAAGATGTTGTGGTCCTATTTCTCAACATTATGATTATGTCATTGATTCAATGAATTAATATCATTTTTAACTAATTGAAAATATTGTTGTCTTTTGTGATTAATAATGATTCAATATTTCATGTGATGATGACATGGCATGCCATTTGACAACAATGTGTCACAAATTTTTATGGCAATCCATGATTTTTTTGTGACACCATAACTTTTTGTGTGTTTTGAATTCATTGCACCAATATTTGTCATGGCATGCCACAATTTTTTGTGTGCCATGAGGTTTTCCAAATCATTAATTCACATGCATGTGTATATGTACTAAATAATTTATTGTTAACTTATAATTACAACTATAATATTAACAGTCATTTCGAAAAAGGTGACTTATAACTCCTTGACTTTTCAACAATTAACACACTAGCTTAGGTTAACATACCTATTAAATTCATGTGTATGTAGGCTACTTAGTAAAATCCTAATTCATTATATAAGTTACTTCGTAAGTTACTTAACTAAACATAATTTTAAAAAAACGTGTTCTCATGGAAATTAGACTTCAATTAACATGTTTTTTTAAAATTATGTTTAGTTAAGTAACTTACAAAGTAACTTATATTATGAATTAGGATTTTACTAAGTAGCCTACATACACATGAATTTATACTTCCATTTATTAACTCCTTCACTTATACTTCCATTGTCTAACATTAAGGGCATCAAATCTACCCTTTTCTATAATAATAAAAAGTGTGAATATGATCCCTTTTCCATTTCTAAAGATGATATTCATCTACCTACCACTAGTAACTAGATAGTTATTAAGACATTTTAGACTAACTAGACTAAGGAAAATTACCCATTAACAATTATAAATTTTAAACAATAGATTCAATGCAAATTACACAAAGTAGATGATGCTAAAGAAAAGAATACATTACCACAAATGAAGACGATGACACAAACAAATGCACAATAATAGATCATGAACTCAAGGAAAAAAAGGTCATAATGGTGCAAATGAAGACATTGCAACAAAAAAATACATTATGGCAAAGTAGGATAAAATTAATTGATCAAATGATTTTATTTTATTTTTCATTTTTTTGACATCCCATGAAAAGTTTTAGATTGAATGGTGATAGGTTTTAGGAACCTACCAAAACATTCAAAAGTGTAAAAGGTGCGTCCACAATAAAATGAACCAAACCCAATTCTTTTGTCCTTTTCAAAAAGGCAAGGACTTGAAATTGGAAATTGTAATGGCATGCAACCATTGCACAAAATTTATGGTTTAATCACATATTTGACTTATACAATATATTCTTATAATAAAATTTAGTCTCTTTGAATTTTATAACTTATTTTTATATCTATCCAAGAGTTAAGAGAAATAAAAATTTAGATTTTGAATTTTACAATTCATTTATATATCAATTCCAACGATGATCCAAGACCATGTAAAGTTTAATAATTATTCAATCTACATGAATATGAAAAAAAATCTAAAAAATCTAAATTAATTTTGATAATTCTTATGTGACTTACTTAAGACATCATGGTTGGTTACAAGTGTTTAATTAATGATTTTTCACTCTCAAATGTTGATATAATTGACATATTTTTATATGTCATTTCTAAATGTATATTACATCATAGTACGTGGATTACATGAAAAACATTCAATCCTAACTGAAGTTACAAATTGAAAAATGTGTTATTTAGGAGTGGTTACATTTGTAGTGGTTCATTATATTGTGAATTTACCCTAAACAAATATTACTACTGAACTAAAACCAAAGTGAAAATGTAACCCAAAAAATTTCCAAAATCTAGTGATTTTCCCCCAAAAAAAGGACAATGTGACATAATTTGAAAAATTCAGTTTCATTTTAAATGTTTTCTCAACATTCCACACAAAAAAATTTGGTTGCAATGAAGGTGTTGCAAATGAAAACATTGCAATAGAACATGGTGAGCATCAAAATGTTGCAAAAATGAATAACAAGGGTGTGCCATTATGATAAAAACACATTGAACATGGTAATGGAGACATTGCAACAAATGAAGGTGATGGCACAAATGAAAATATTACAACAAAACAAAGTGAACAAGGATGTGACAACAAACGAAGACACTCCGACACAACACATTGTGCAAGAAAATGGTGGACAACAAATGAGGATAATAATGTAAGTGAGCTTTGACAATAACTACAACAATTGAAAACAATGGCATAAATGAACTTTGAAGACACAAGCCAAAAAATTTGTTAAAAATGATAGAAGTTTTGTTGTATTATCTATACCATAAAAAACACAATCCATAGCCACATCAATTTGTTGATGTTATAACACCTTCCCAAGACCCATATGTACATTAATAGAAAGATGTCATCATGAATGTAACTATCACTAGCAATGTATTCCCCTAAACCTAACTTAATCACATGTGTGGATAAATTACATAATGTCAAGTTAACAATGACAAGAGATGTTGTGATCAAAGGCTTAATGGGGGTACATTTTTGTGTTGGGACCTATCATTAGGACAACCTACTTCTAGGTGTGAACTAACCACTAGTTTTATTTGAGTTTTTCACTTCATGGTACTTTTGGCAGGGATCATTCATGATTGAAGTAATTTGAAATCAAGGTAATTTTAGTAACATTCCCCAAAAAAGTTGTGTTCAGATAAATAAAAATTTAAAAATCCATAAAAGTTGATAGCAAAATTTGTGATACAGAAAAGTCTCTTATTTCAACCCCAAGGGTGATTGCTTATGGCCATAGCCCATCCTAGGACCATGGGATGGCATAAAAGGTCATGGTTCAAACCTAGTGGAATGTAGGTAAAATTCTTGCCACTTGTTTACTAATGAACTTGATTTGGGAGTTGCCAATGGTTTGATAGGTCAAGTCTATTATTGTGTTCCAAAGAAGAAGAAAAATATCTACTATTATAAACCAAAATGGGGATAGTAGATTAATTCCCTATTAATTCAAAATCTTCACATTTCACACTTAACACTAAACATACACACAATCACAATGAATCTCACATATAATTCAAGAATCACTAATAGAAAACTAGGTCATATGCCATTACACAATTCCATTCAAATCCAGTTTTAGTGGAGTGGGACTAGTCCATACCACTGCACATTGGATGTAGTGGATTGGTCCACCCAAATCAAATTGGACACGAAATAAGTTTTATGTTTAATCTTCCATCCACATGGAGAGGTGTTGTGAGAAAGATAAGGTGGTGTGTTGGAGGGCATGTTCTTGTTCTTATGCATTGTAGTGAATGTTATAATTTACGAGGAGGTGTTGTGAGAAAGTGACTTGTGAGGAGGCTATGTGGAGAAGGCTGCTTGACTTGTGACCTACAATGTTTACCTTGTCATTCAAAAGGAAAAGTTGCAACCTATGAAGAAATTGCAAAGTTTGTGCACTTCTATGCTTACATAGAAATGACATGTAGATTATTCTAAAATTCCATGTTACAAACTCCACTATCAAAGATATTGGAAGTAAGTTTGTACCATCTTATTTTCCAAACAACTTTTAGAAATTATGCATTGTTGGGTTACGTAAATTGTCAAAATTGTCAAATCCTCCAAACGTTTTTGTGTCCCTTAGTTAATACCAGGCCTCCACATCAAGATCACAAAAAAATGATATTTCTTTTATAAAATTTGTTGGTAGAAATGGACATTCGAGGAGTCTAAGAACTTTTCTTACATCTTGAACAAGTTGCAACATACATTTTGTTTGTTTATTTTACAAATTCAACAAAACATCAACCAAGGAATGAAATTTGAAACTTAAAGGGAGAGAGTCTTTGAAATGTATGCAAGATGTCACAGCCTCAAGGGCAGTAGCTAGAGGGAATAGGCCTAAAAAATATTTGACTAGCATGGGAGTAGGATTTTCATAGTGTAATGATGTAGAACATGTTTTTAAATTTGGATCATGGAAGGTTTACATGTAAATAGTGGAATTTCCCTTCAATTGACAAAGGTGGGAAGCTGGAGGTGCTTTCAAATACAAAGGAAAAAAAAATCCTCATAGTGGGTAACTATATGAATAACCCAAACTTTGTAGAATTCTTTTCATGGTGGATCAAAAGGATTTGCCTATCATTCTTTACAATGAGGAATGGAACTTTAGATGTCCACTATACATAGAAAAATATATATGATTCAAGGTTGTCCTTAAAAACCACCTTGCCTTTGGGCCGGTTTTCATCCCCCATAATTTCTTTTTTAGGGTTTGAAATGTGATTATTTGCAAATAATAAAATAAAATAAAGTAATTTAATTGAATTTAAAAATAATTATATATAAACTGAGTGTTAAAGACTAATGGTCTTCATTTATTACACATGGTTTTTCAAAACTTTGTTTCTTGTTATAATTGTAGTAATCAATGAAATTGCACAAAATGAGGATGAAATTGATATTATCATTGACAATGAGAAGAATGATGATTTCACACATGGTTCAAAATTAATGTATCTTTCTAAAAAATAATTTTTTTGTTGCTATTTTTTTTGGGGGGGAGAATTTAATTGTTTCACCTTTTGTAACACATAACAAATTAAGGTAAACAGGCCCATAATCAAACAAAGGCCGATCATTGAACAATCTTCTAGTACAAGACATAACTCATGATTGATATTTTAATTATTGGTAATGATGTAAAAATTTCCTTATTATCAAACATCCAATAATTGACTATTGTGAAACAAAAAAATAAATGTATGGCACTCCCCAAAACAAACAAACAACTACATATACTTAAACTCTAAAATCTAAAATTCCTTATAAATCCAATGTACAAATTACTCAAAAGTTTAGTACACCATTAACCATGTCCTCACACACCCCACCCACTAAGCTCCAAATCAAACACAAATTCCTTCCAAAATATGCAAGGCAACGACAATTCAATTCAAGGCGAGAACAAATTGTGTATGGACATTGCATTTAGTTCTTCAAGCATGTCCTCCTTACCACCTAGTGTAAAAGACTTCTTCCAAAAAAATTCATATCTTTTATTCCCTAGTGCAATTGCTTTGAGGCCTACAACAAAAAAATCTCAAATAGATAGATAAGTGAAGGAGAAGTTAGATTCAACAATAGAGAAATCTAAAATAGATGGACAAAGGAAAAAAATAGTCAAATCTAATAGTAAATAAATTGATGGACAAAGGAAATAAAAAATTAAATCTAATAGTAAAAAATTATAAAATTAATATAAAAATTAAACAAAAGTTAGGTTTTGTTGGGAAAAAAAATTATACCTAGAAGTGAAGTAAAAATACTAAAAGTTTTTATATTATCATTGGGTTTAAAAGTTTAGATTTTTAGAAACGCCATCAAGTTTTAAAGGCCTACAAACACCATTGAGTTCAAGATCAAGTTTTAGAAAAGCAAGACCATGAATAGGTCCTTATGTTCTTAAACATTACACATGGACATTTTTCCTTTCCACAACATGCACACCAACAACAAATGACATCATAGTTTAGAAGGATTTTATTGATTTATACCATTTCATTATTTCATGTGAAAAAATAAAATTGTATGTTTAAAAACTTTACTTGATTTTATTTTTTGATATTTTGGTTCTATTTGAGGAAAGAAATGGGTATACCTCTAATGGGACCAAAGTGCGTACCCTATTAATTCAAGGCTAGGGCTAAAAGTATCAAAGATTGACAATTATAACTATGCAAGGGTGGGGGCCAACATAATGTACTAAGGTGGAGGAGAGGACCATTCATGAACTACCCACCTAGTAGTTTCAATGTTCCAAGGAAGCGGTAAAGTGGGGTGCAAGACATTGAGCAAGATGACGGAAAGAATTGAGAACCTCCATTTGCCACACTAGCCATAGCCATGCCACCACCTACCACACCCATGCCACTACCAACCATACCAATCAATGCAAGGCTTAGTAATGTACCAATTGTTTTACCTTGTAACAAATGGACTAATTAAAACCTAGAAGTTATGAATGTAATGGAAAAACGACATACCTCTTTGAAGAGGGTCAACATAGAACATACCATTAAGTTCGCTTTTAG
Source organism: Sphagnum contortum (assembly GCA_963920785.1). NCBI lineage: Eukaryota > Viridiplantae > Streptophyta > Sphagnopsida > Sphagnales > Sphagnaceae > Sphagnum > Sphagnum contortum. Next base: position 7,335,344 of record OY987276.1, on the reverse strand, counting down.
AGCACTTGAATGGCAAAACTAGGGCAAGAAATAAAGGCCCACCATGTGTGTTAACAACTCAAGAAAACGAGGCAATTGCAGCATGGATTCTAAACATGCATAAACGTGGGATGTTTATCACCCTACAACAACATAAATTGAAAGTGGCAAAAGTAATTAATAGAAGACATGGGAAACATTTGGTGGTATTGGTTCAAGAGGAGAAATTTGAAAATTGTGCATATGTCTTGCGAAAGGGTAGGAAATTTCAAGGGCGCAAAGACTAACCATCCAATCATGCCATACCTATTATCAAAACTTGCAAAATTTGTACACCATCACAACTACCTTCCAAATCATGTATGAAATTATGATAAAACTGACATTCAAGTTGGGAATTAATAGTTTGGTGCTTGACATTTGGCCAAGAAAGGCTCTTGCGAGGTTTATACACCATACCTAGGTTTCAGGAATGGTTCACCATGAATCATGCTATGAATGTAACCAACACATGCATCCTTGCTTGCATTCTACATATTCCCATGTGAACAAATGTGGGATGATAACATCAAGCAATGTGGGCATTGATTATGCATGGTTATGCAAAAAAGGCAAGGATGACTTCACCTTTTCAATGAATGTCAATATTTTTTCAATCGATTTATCATAGGTGATATTTTTCAAAACAACTAGCATATTTTGATTCTTGATGGCCATGGTTCATGTATCACAATTGAAGCAATAAAACAAATAATTGAATTTGGGTTGGATGTGGTGACATTACCTTTGCACACCTCACATGATCTCCAACCCTTAGATGTGTATAGTTTCAAGCCTTTCAAAACAAACTTTAGAAAGGAAAGAGACTTAGTCATGGAAAGAAACAACCATGTTGAGCTAGATAAAGTCACATTGGTAGGGTGGGTAAACAAAGACCTGGAAGATTCTTTGACAAAAAAAAGTGAAATCAGGTTTTAGTGTTATAAGAATTTAACCTTTGAACCTTGCTACCATGGTTGAAAAAACAAGTCCAAATGAAGTGTATGTTGTAAACCAAGACCATGAAAACATTCATTTTTCAAATTCAACATCGATGGAAGAGGAGGACAACATTGGAAAAGAAGTTTTTGTTACATCTACATTACAAGACATTGATTTGGTAACTCAGAAGGGGACTACCATAAGTGGAGATGAATTGTATTATTCACCTTTACCATGTTATTATGTATAGATGCATGGCAACCATACAATCCCATCAACCTTTCATGCCCTAAGTAGTTGTCAACTTATAAGACCTAACTATTATTGAAGAAATATATTTGATTTTAAAAAATTTGAACCCGAATTTTTTTCACTCATTAACCTACTATCATTGCCATACCTTTTTGGAAGGAGAAATGATGGTAAATAACCCTTGGTAGATTACTCATGATCATATGTGGTCACATTTGAAAACCACTTAACAATTTTGAAGCAAAAAACCATGGATAAGGACACAACAAAAAAGGTTACGGAATTAAATGAAAAGAAAGCTAGGAGGAACAATCAAGGTGAGAGCAAGAAAAAATTACCATGACTAATCGAACATCTTCAAAGGCAAAGAAAAAATGATAGAATTAAGTTCACCCAAGTTTGGAACATTATAGTAGTCAAATATGCAAATGAAAGGTTTCACCATAACTTCAAGGTGGGCTTGCAAGTTCACCCTTTAGGTTATCAAGGTGTAAATTTAAAATGCATGTATAAGTGGCAAATTTGTTAGGCAAAGGGCTAGGGAAAAAATGCAAGTCAATGAGCATATCCCAACAAAGTTTTTACAAAACAATCTTCGCTAACATAATCAATGAAGTGGGGGTCAGGGTAGGGATTTGAAGATTTGGACAAACATGTAGATATGAAAAGATTGTAACCTTAGGAAAAACAAAAAAAAATTAGGTTGTTGTAAAGAATATAGTGGCAAAAGAGAAAAAAGAGGATTTAAATAAAGGAACTTGTTAGATTTAGCTTTAAGCTTAATTTTCCAACCACATAAAAAAGAGGAAAGAATTTTTTATTCAAATAGAATAAAAAATGAGAAAGCTTGGGTTCCCTTGTTTTTAACACACAAGAAGATGATGACAAGGGGCTCAAGTTGCCCCCACCTCTTGCAAATGTGACCAACAAATTGACAACATGGGGGTGTCTAAACCCACTTCCTACACACAAGAAGAAGATGGTGACGAGGTTTGAACTTTGGCCCAAGTGTTTCTTGTAGACAACATGGGGGCAATCATAGTTGCCCTTACTTCCTCTAAACACAAAAGAATAAAAAGAAGGAACTTGAAAATCTTGCTTTGTGCAAAGACTATGAAGACAGTGATGAACAATGTTATTTGCACATTTTTTATAAATAAAAAAATGAATATGTTGGGAGGAAAAAAAAAAAGTTAGAAAGAAATAAAATATGTTGTGAAGTTCCATAGCAATAATTATATGGAAATGATGGCCAATGAGAGAGAAAGAGATAAAAACTTTGAAAATTGAAACTCCTACAACAACGTTGTTCAAAGAGAGGGAGAGAAGTTTAAAAGCTCTTGAATTATTAATGAGAAAGAGATTAAAAAAAAGCTTTTATAACACTAGTTGTGAAAGAAAGGAAGGAAAAAGTTGTGAAGCTCCTACAACATCAGTGAAAGAAAAGGAATGAAACTTGTCTCATTAGGAGAGAGGGAAAGAAAAGTTTTCAAGCTCCTAGAGTGTTAGTGAGAAAAAAGCAAAAAGAAGCTCTTGTAGTGTTAGTGAGAAAGAGGGAAAAAGCTCCTAGAATGTCATTGAAAAAAAGGTAGAGAAAAGCTCTTGTAATATAGTGGGAGAAAGGGAGAAAGATCTCAAGCTCTTAGAATGTTAATGATAGAGAGGTAGAGAAAAGTTCCTACAATGCTAGTGAGAGATAGGAAAAAAAAAGTTGTGAAGCTCATGCAATGTCGATGAAAGAAGGGGTGGAAGAAGCTTTTGCAATGCTAGTGAGAATAGTTGGACCCAAGTTTCACATTAGCAAGCCATGCCAAGGATGTGGTTGTCACTAAAAAACCAACATCAAAAAAGGAAAATCATGTTATTGTTGAAACTTCTATGACAACGTACCATTCATGCAAAGGAAAAACAAAGAAAGAGAGAAAAAGAAATTCTTGCATCATTATTGAGAGAAAAGCTCATGCATCATTAGTGAGAGCAAAGTTCTTGCAACATTGGCAATGGTGAGAAAGAGAGGGGAAAAAAGAGATCCGTTCAAACTTGGATAGATTCATCAAGGGATTATCTGGCACCACCTAGGCTGTTGATTTTAGGATCCTAGGGTAGGAGCTTCCATCTACATTGATGGTTGTTCAAAAAAAATTGTATTTCAGAACCCTAAGGGACCCATGACTGTGTGGTTGAAGGTGAGAATATTTGGAATTTTTTTATCTTAATGTAAATTTGTTTGGTAATTGAAAATAATCCTTTTGTATTTCAGGTAGGCCTTTGATGGTTAGGGCGGAGTTGTGTAAATGCATGAGGGTATAGAGTAACTACTTATGAGGCATTTACTGCACTGTTACAAGACCCAAATGTGTTCTATGACAGATTTTGTTTTTTCAAACACCCACTTTGGGAAGTTGTGAGTCCGTAAAGGGCTAGGTGGGCTAGACTGGTGGACTACGAAAAGTCTTTGAAGGCCAGAGCGAGCCATCAAATGCACAGTCACTAAATCCCAGCTATCTGAGCTGCTAAATGTTGGGTGATCAGCCTATTTACCTTATTGCATCATGAAAGTCCATGTACAATTTAAAATTCAAATTTGTGACCTGTGTCTTCAGCAACAATCTACGTCGAACATGATAATGAATCTCCCATGATTTCATGTGAGGACCATACAGTGGAACCCATTCTTGCATTGCCAGCAGGTAGGGACATCAAATTTTTAATTACCAAGGAACATCCATTATCTTAGCTGCATGCAATTCCCAAGTTGGGCACCATTACTGGAATTATATTGAACAGTGGAATGAATGCATCAGAGGAATATAGACTCCTTAATTTATGTGGTTGTTGAAAATTTTCCAGAAAGGAGCAACCCAGCATGCATGAAGCACAGATACCGTTTAAAGTTCTCATACTTTGGAAATCTTGCATCATCATCATCTTGCATTATACTTTGAGCTAAAAGGTATATGTATTTGGAGCAAACAATCATAATGTGGGGCCGGACGGAATGCTTGAGGAAAGAGTTGCCATAATAAACTGAACCTACATACGATATCAGGAAACAAGTAAGTAAATCTGGTCTCTGTTCGTTCTCTGTTTCAAGACACTCTATGAGACAATAAGGGTTAAATTCTGATATGTAAATCAATTTCGTTTACATAGAGTATTATTTTATTCGGATAATCCTATCTAAGTTGCAAGAATTTATGAATCATACATACTTACCTATTAGTGGGTATGTTTATTTTCATATCTATTTGTGAAGAGAAGAACCAGTTACGATTTCACTGGGTTTCCATTTTGGGGTTGACATTTTCTTTTTCGGTTATTGTCTATAGGTCGCTCGCTCAAACATTTCATTTGCTTACCGATAGTCCCTTGATAATCTTGCTCTTGTCAGAATCCAAATTTACCTTGTGTTCGCCCTTTCCGCCGGTGGGTACCACTGGAAAAAGAAAGAAAGTCTGCTAGGGCAGGCAGCATTCCATTTTCCAAACACCAGGCTCCCAAATAGCAGCAGAAAAAATACATTGGTAACGTGCGATGATTCAATCATACTAACAAAAAATCGGATCAGGTCTTTACTCTTTACGATCACCAAATACTACCAAATCCCTTTCTGTTTCTTTTTTGATTTATTGGGTGAAAGGAGGACTTGGATCCAAGTCCTCCAGTCAAACAACCACCCCAAGGGCCTGAGTGACCCAGCCCCCATGACTGCACCAGTTCCGTTTCGGATGAACTAGTTAGTGCTCATCCAGTTATTGAACCTGGTCCAGTCACAGAGGTTGAGTCACACTTTTTTTTTTTGCCCGCCCTTTAAGAGTTTTTATTTTTTTGCTCGCCCTTAAAGATTTAATTTTTTTTCACCCACAAACCTATCCTGCTCACCCAACTACCCTGTTCAAAACAGTATTCCCACCTACCCCATTCCTCTACTTATGTTAAGGGTTTTTTCCCTCAAAACTCTCTTTCTTTTTTGTTGTCATTGTCACTCCTATTGCAAATTGAAACAACATGATCATCACCCGTTGCCAATGCCAAAGTTCAAAGAAGAATAAGGAGTTGTTGCGACTTGAAGATCTAAGCAACACGAGCTACAACATCTTGAAGAAGACAAGAAGACAAGGTATGTTTTCTACATTTCTTTTCTACACTTAAGGTTTTTCTAGATTTTTAATTTGGGTTTAAGTTAACATTCATATTTACTTTGCATGTTTTCAAAGTTCATTAGCACTTGGATTCTATTTTGATGTCATTTGTGTTGGGACGGCTAGAGCTTGCTACAATGATCGTTGTTAAATTGATCGCTTTTGGAACAAGTGTTGTTAGAGCAACATTGCTAGAATGACATTGCTGGTGTGAACGTTGCTAAAATGAATTTGTTAGAGTTCAAGTACATTATTTCTTTTAGGTTTTTTATTTTTTATTTTATTTTTGGTTGTGTAGAAAACATTGAAAAGCCAAGGTTCATTATCATTTGTTGTTGTTTTTTTTTATTAATGTCTTTTTTTGGTTGTGCTTGTAGAAGACGACAACAAGTTAGCTCATTGTCATCTTGTGATATCATTGTGTCGCAATTGGAAGATGATGACAAACCAAGTTGCTTGTTGTTAATCTTCTAGTTTAGGGCTTAAGGCACTACAATAAAAGATCGGAAAACAACATTATGAACCACCAAGCTCATTGTCATCTTCTTGTTTGTTTTCTTCCTATGTTATAATTTAAGATGACAACAAGTTAGATTTGTCATTGTTTTTTTTAGTAGCTATAAAAAACAACGATGAATTCATGGCTTGTCATCATCTTCTTGTGTTTTCTCCATAAGGTGCAAATGATGAAAAGCCAAGGGTTTGTTGTCATTGCTTTGTTTTTTTCTTAGTAGCTACAGAAGACGTTAATGAACCTCCGACTCATCATTGTATTCTAATTTTTTTGTTGACTAAATGTAAAAGATGACAACAAGATGGGGGTTTGTCATTGTGCTCTTATGTTTCCTCCATAAGGTGTAAACAATGATAGGGGCTTGTCATCATCGTCATTCTGTTGTTTTTTTAGTAGTTGCAAAAGATGATTACGAACTTTTGACTTGTCATCATCTTTTGATATTTGTTTCATCAGTTCCAAAAGACGTTGATGAACCCACTAACTTGTTGTCATCTTCTTATGTTTTGTTCAACTAAATAAACGACAACGAACCCCCAATTCATTGTCATCGTTTTGTTATTTTTTTATTCGTTGTAGAAGACAATGACAATGAAGTTTTACATAAAGATGACACATGGCAAGACTTAATAATTTTAAGTAATTAATATAACTAATTATTTAATATGAAAATTAAATATTATAATGTAATCATGTCATAATATATAATGATATTAATTATAAAATTATGAAAAATAGTTAAGTTTAATTAATTATAATCTTTATGTATTTATTTTTGGAATCTTTATGCCTTTAAATATAATTAGCAACATCTAATTTTACATAAATTTCTTGTTGTAGGTGTGTATAAAACAATTGTTATTGGTTGCATTAGGTCACAGTCGGCGGCATTAGGTTGCAATAAGTAGTTTTAAGTTTGTTTTTCTATTTTTTATGGAATAATTGTTATCAAAGGATTTATACTTTTTTTGAATGATGTGCTTATAAATGAAAATGAAATTAATGAACAAGTTTTTTGACTTAACCATTTTTTAATTTTAGGATGGGAGTCATTGCAAGATACCTACATGTTAAGGAATGGTGTTAATTAGCGGTAATCAATAACAAAGGAATGATGCAATGAATGAAAAATAAATTGAAGTAAAGCAAAAAATTATCATCTATACACCTATTTTTGAATGTAACTATCTTGTGATGAATTATGGCACATGCTAAGGTTTAAAAGAATTTTATGTAGCATAAACATTGGGAACCTTAAATCCTATCCCATCCTCTTTCTCTATTTGAGAATTCAGATAGGTTTTTTTTTAGCTGATTGTTTTTCAAACAATATCCATATGTTTAAATAAGTGATTCTTTCACATAATACCAAGCAATAGCCTAATATAATGGGTCTAGGGTCTAGGTTTATTTACAACACCCTCATCATGTTTGTTGTTTCTTTGTTGGTTTGATTGCAAGACGATTCAATTTGGCAAAAATCCCACAAATTCAATTCAACAAAATTGTGTTCAAACTCAATTAAGTTCAATTTGATTCAACATATTGATTTGACTTTTGTGAGTTGAATTGGTCTTTTTTAATTGTGGATTTTCTTGTAGATTATTATCATGATGTCAATAATTTTTTTGTATGTAACAAAATGAAGAGGATATTTTTCTTTTTCTTCATTTTGTGAAATGTGTTGACATTATGCAATGTCAACATTTTTTGTTGGTGGTCATGATTGTCAATGTTTGTAATTCTTTCATGCACACAAAGACATTGTTCATGATATTAACATTGGGTGCATGGTGTAAATGTGGTGAAATGATAATTGTGCATAATCAACAAAGCCCATAATTCAAAAATGGTTATGAAAAAAATTTAACTTGGTGTTCTTGTTTTTTAAAAGATAAATCCAATACGTGTAAGAAAGTTGGTGTGTTTTTTTGTTTTTTATATAAGTGCAAGATGTGTGGCAAAATACAAGGGAAGGAAAATCTTCACTAGATAAAGCATGTGAAAATGTTTTGTTAGGTTGTGTTGTTTCATGTGAAAGGTTTTACTATTCTCAAAATGTTCCCAATAACATCACACTTTTATCCAATATGCTTTGCATGAAGCTGTCTTCTTTCCACCTACATAATTCAATATTTCTATCTTGATAATAAAACATTTTGTTTTGGGGATCTTTCAACATTTTCTTGGTGATCATATGACCTCAAAGCCTTTTGGCCATACTTTGAATTCAATACCAAAGATAACATAAGATCCACCTTATAGGGCTTGAACTAATGTTGAGAATGATGACATAATGAATATGACTATTTTTTTACAAAATAAATCATGTTTTCATTAATGGATCGTCATTGATAGTGTGGTAATGTATTTGCATTGAAGTAGTTATTGTTGGTGTGCTTGACGGATGCAATCAAGGTGCATATAATGTAGAATTTGATTTTCTCAAAAAAATATGAATTCCATCAAATTTCAACCATGTGATACTACACATTTTCCATGTTGTCAAATTCTTTAACATTATGATGTTCATGCATGACATTCATTTTTCAACCATGTGTGAGTTCATATAGTTGGAGATTCATGATTGTAAATTCATGTGTCATCAATTTCATCCATATGTTTTAGTTTTACCCTTGTGATCAATGTCATTTGGTTGATGTCGTCAAGGTTGATCCATGTAGTTACTTTCACATGTACAACGACTACATTTGTGTGGTCAATTTGATCCATAAATATATTTCATCAATCATTTAGTTTCATGCATACAACCAACTACATGTGCAATAAACTTCATTCACAAACATTGCTTATTTATTATAAGTACAATTAATTTGTATTCAAATTTTCATTTCAGAGATAATTTCAATGATTTGCTCACATTCACCTATCTATAAACAATTGTACATTTATAGCTAGTTTGATTAATGCAAAAATAATTGTGCATTTAAAACCGTTCATTGTTTGACATTTTCTTGAAGTCTTGTTTCAAACATTTTGTCAAAACACATCAAAATTAACAACTTTCAAAAATGAGAATGAAGAAACTTTTCTTTCTCCCTTCAAACAATTGAGAGGGTTTTGGATCCCCTCTCCTTTCCCCTTCTTCCTTGCATTTTTCTCTTCCTTTTACTCCTTCCTCCATTTTGATCCTTGCCTATCCTAAAGTGATACTCGGCATGTTCCCTTGTGTTCCCATGTACTTTCAAATAACACCACTATTTATCCCATCTTAGTTCTTCAAATTTTAGTATTTGAAAATAGAACAAGTTGTGTGTTTCCATATCCATAGTTGGGTGGGTGGAAGGGAAGTAAGTATGTTGGTCACCTACAAAAGAATAATTGTGACTATATTTGTTATCAAAACTAATAGAATTGAAAAAATAAAAATATACAAATTTTAAAATTTTTAATGTTAATTGAAAATAACTTCATATTTGGTGCACTTGAAAATCAATTCTCTACTAGAGATACAACAAGTTGCAAATGGGTTGGATGTTGTTGCAACAAAAGGAATTTGGGTTGATCACCTAACCTATAAATCATTAACGCTAGTGTACCTAACTTCCAATTTCTTACAATATGTTGTCATATTGTTTCTAGTTTAGTGTAGTTGCAATGTATTAATTTGTATATATATTGCCAATTTTAATTTGTCTCCAAGTTGGGTTGTATGGGAAATGAGATTTTTACTTACACTAGAATACTTTTTGGACAATAAAGAATTAGAGCAACAAAAGAAATCAATGCCCTCCATTGTAATTTATATAATATGTTATGCTTTACATTCTGTTTTCACTATATGTGAATTTTTAATAAATAAATGATAAATGATTGAACATAAACATGTAAATGTCCTAAATAAAACTTTACATCCATTGTAACCCACAAGATCACAACCCGAAAATATCCATCACATGCATATAATATGGATAAATATTGCCCAAACATTGTCCAAAACATGTCAACAAATGCAAACTCAATTAAACTAAACCCATTTAATTAATTCTTCAACCCACACCAAAAATTATGTGGTTGATCAAATGAATTGAAATCAAAACCCAATATGTTAGATATGTGTATGACATAACATAATTTAATAATGCTAATGCAACTAATTTGCAATGATGGTTGAAAAGTTTGATGATAAAGGATAATGATGTTCACACAACTTCATTTAAAGTGAAATCCAATAACATTTTTTCCCCAAAGTTTTCAGCAAGTGTCAAATATTGTTTTAAATTTTCCCAAAAACATTTTATCAAAAACATTGGATTCAAGTAGTCACTACAACAACATCTATATATGTATGATAACAATTTAATTATACCCCTAAGCAACAACAATTATTGTATTCCTAGGCCTAGTGGGTATACTAATATATGTGATTTTGCATGAAGGTATTATGCTTTCAAATTCATTCCATATCATATATCATTTTGCATTGAAAGCACCCAATGTAAATCAACCCTTTGGTAGTGAAGGTATTCTTTGCGTCTTGGAATTGTTGGAGATGAAATTATGAATCCAAAGGTCATCGAATTCATCAATCTCCATAACCACCACAAATACCGAGGGTGCAAGGGACATTATTGCATACATGGCCACACGATCCACAATTTGCGGAGTTGGTGAGAGTGTTGACACATTTCCCAGAACAACATAGTTCACCAACCAAACATTTGTTATTACATGCTCCACAATTGTTTATATTTCCTGCAAGTCCAACACAAAGAGATTCTACTGGTGGTCCATGTATTCCACAACAAAATTGGCCAACTGAGCAATTGTTATCACATGCTAAACAACCGGTACTACATCCTTCACAAATGTTTACACCTGGCGGAAGGGTAATACAAACTTTCAATAGTGGTCCAGGAAGAATTGGACAACAAGATAACCCTCCCATGCAAACACCAAATGGACAATCTTGTAGTAGCTTTCTACGAGGTCCACCTTCCATCGAATTACTAACCAAAAAATGACTTTTTGTTAGCTTGCGATGGTTCTCATTGGTATGAGCTATACCTTCAACATAAGAAGTTGTAATCAATTGCATGGACATCAAAGCAACAAAAATAAATATTATGGTGATCACCACGAGTGACAACTTAGAGCTCAACATTTTGAAACTCCCCAACAACAATTTCAGGAAAAAGAAATAAGGGTTAGAAATGAAAATAAAAACCAAGTCATCCCAATTCCACGTCCAAGTTCACAAGTTAGAATTGGTCTTTCAGTTCCAATGGGTAGCTAATTTGAACTTGAGAGAAAATGGATGTTGTTGGTGCCTGATGCTAGACAATGGGGGACCTATTTATACAAATTGTTCTTCCTTCCATCCACTATGTCATGGGGTTTGTGGGAGCCTTAAAATAAGATTTCACCCATGTTTTAAAAAATTGGTTCTAGTCCGACACCCATGCACCAAAGTTTGGAAATTTGGTTTTAGACCTATAACATACATAAAAGTTTCAATTTTAAAATGTTAGGCTATATTATAACATACCACCAACATTTGTTCCACAATTGATATACTTGCCATGATACATTTTCACGTCTTTCAACATGTGCCATGATCTAGTCATGCGATATGAAATACTTTTTTGTACACTAAAAACACACAAAAGTGCACAATTTTAATTCAACCCACATGACATGCAAACACACATAATCAATTTTGGTGGGCAAGAAATATGTAAGAAAATCCTATTTGAAGCAATTTCTTGGGGGTGAAGGGATTAACACAATGTTATCATAATGCAACTTTTTGCACACCAAAAGAAAGAAAACACACAATTTAGTTCAATTCACACTCCGTGCAAAATATTGGTGGCCAAATTTAGTGCAACCTTCCTAAACAACAAAAATTGCACAACTAAGTTTAATGAACATGACATGCAAAAATTCAATCCCAATTTGAAAAGAATGTAAATAACAAAAGATGTTTTAAAAAGGTTCTTCAAACATTAGTCTTGAACATTGTGTTTTCACAATTCAACTTTGGGTGGTTTGTAAAAGATTTTGTCATGTTTTTACTTACTTTTAGGAATTGTTTCTTGTGTTGTCGAAAAGCATCTTGGGAAATTCATTGTGCATATATAGGGTAATAGGATTGTAATTGACATTTAAAGCATATCACAATTAGTGATTAGGGGAATGGATCTCATTTTAATTTGCACAACCAACATCTTCATAGTTATTTTCATGATATCTCTTCATATTGATAATCTCAAACATGAAAGATGAAAGAACACCAATCCACTTTAGGAATCAATGTAATTTGGATCATGATTTTTCCTTATCAATTGTGTTGTCATCTCTAACCATTAAGGAGAGACATGGGAAGGATGATGCAATTTTCATTTGGTCCCACAACACTTTGTGGAATGCTTCATAGGAATTGAGTTGAATTTGTGTGTTTCATTTTTGGGAGCTTATGATTTTGCTACTTTTGAATGTTGTTGGTTTGAATTTGCCATGTAGGTTGCACTAGAAATTGTTGCCAAATACATGAAGGTTTTTAATCCTTTTTATTAAGACCTATGTAGATCTCATTTCACTATGGGAAATGAGATTTGTCCTTACACTAGGATACTTGTTGGACAATAAAGAATTAGAGCAACAAAAGCAATCAATGCACTCCATTGTAATTTATATAATTATTATGCTTTATATTATGTTTTCATTATAGGTAAAAATTTAAGAAATAAATGATAATATGTTGAACATAAACATGTAAATGTCCTAAATACAACTATACATCCATTGGAATCCACAAGATCACAGTTCAAAATATCCATCCCATGCATATAATATTTATAAATATCACCTAAACATTGTCCAAAACATGTCAACAAATGCAAACTCAATTAAACTAAACCCATTTAATTAATTCTTCGACCCACACAACAATTATATGGTTGGTCAAATGAGTCAAAATCAAAACCCAATATGCTAGATATGTGTATAACATAACATAATTTAATAATGCAAATGCAACTAATTTGCAATGATGGGTGAAAAGTTTGATGACAAATGATAATGATGTCTACACAATTTCACTTAAAATAGAATCTAATAACAAAAAAATTCCAAAGTTTTCAACAAGTGTCAAATATTGTCATAATTTGTCCCAAAAATTTTTTTATCAAAAAAATTGGATTCAAGTAGTCATTACAACATACACACACACACATATTATTGTTATATCCCTAGGCAACAACAATTATTGTTTCCTAGGCCTAGTGGGTATACTAATATATTTATATGTTATATTTATATATACCTTAATGAAAAAAATTAATATTTTTATATAATTACGTTGCCCATTTTCATGAAAGGACCCCTTGGTGCATAAACCAATTTGTTTATGTGAGTTTTTGCAAACTTTTGATCTTCTTTTGTTTATAGTTAGGGTTTTCATGAAATGTCTCACATTGCAATACCTACTTATCAACCAACTTGTGTTCATGTTACATTACCCTAATATAAACTTTTGCTTAATATATGTTTCAAATAAATTGGGAAGACATTGGGTTTAAGGTCTAGGGAAATTAAGCCCACCTTTTTGTCATTAATTTTTTAAAGGTTTAAGGTAATGTTTTTCCTAACATTTATATTAGTTTAACACTTGGTTCCAAGAAAAAATGTTAAATTCCATCATTAAAGTTATATAACCAATTCCTTTTGTGTTTATTTAATTTAAGGTCCATGTAGGGATTTTTTGTTACATACAAAGGTTTTAGTTCAACATTTTAGGGTTCATTGTATAGGTTTGTTTAATTTTTCAAATTTAAACCTATGCATCCATTAGGTTGTAATGTCTACATAATTTATGGTTTATGCAAAAAAAAATACCAATATTAAGTCCAAGGTTTTTTTTTGTGTGAAACTATTTAGTATTTAAATGAAGGTCAACATTTTCAATTTGCAATATCATACCTTATCACCCTTTGTCAAATCCCAAATGCATGCCCCAACCCCAAATTACAATACCTACATCGTTTGTAGTCACTGTTAGGGTGATTTTGCCTTTATTTATGTGATGTAATATTATTAGTTTACCACGATAAGCTTATCGCAACAATTACATAAATCTATATTGTTTACCTTCACCAAAAGCCCCCTTTTAGTTAATAAATGTTTATTATGCAGATATTGCAAAAATTTAGTCTGTCATCATCTAAGGTTTATTTAGGGGGATCTTGTCCACCAAATGCAATACCTACATCTAATTCGACCAAATGCAATAAGAAATATCCAAAAGGTATTTATAAATAAAAGTCCTTTTACGAATTAACAATATGTTCATTTTTCAAACTTTGGACATGCCTCATTTTTACCAAACTCTAAAGGTTTGAAGTTTCCAAGCTTCTTGTGGGTCATCAAAACAATACAAAAACATAAGATTTTTTTTATTAAAAAAATCATATTGTTGATGTTAAAGGACGATGTCACATTCAAGGAGTTGTATCTTGATTTGAAAACAACACCGAAATAAATCAATGCACATTTCATTAAACCTTAAACTTAAAACCCTAAATAATCCTAATGGTAAATGCTCTCAACCTAATGATTATGCAAACAATTACAAATGGAATACAAATTGTTTTTATTATGACAACTATGTTTTGAATTTTAAAGTTAATTGACTAAAAATTATAATGAATGGAAGCATTAACCTTAGAGTTTAAAACTAATTACCCCATAATATTTATATATAAACCTAAAAAACTTTAATCGTAAATGCCACACAAAATAATTTTTTAGGAGTGACTGATGAATTAAAATCGAAATGCATGAAAAGTAAAAATTAATTGAATGAAATAATAGTTTATTCTCTTACCAGTTAAAGTCCCATTAGTTGTAAACAAAATGTTGATTAGTCGCAATCAACATATGTTTATATACATCAATTATAATAATTATTTGATTTATGATTAAACTTAATATTCATAGTATTTTTATTGTATTTAAAATCATTCATATGAATATTGTAATTATACTAATTCCATTACATTAAATTACTTATAATTTCAAACAAATTAAATATATACCAACATAGACTATTATATCATTATTATATAATCATCATAATTAATTTACTTATACATTAATTATAATAAACACATAAGTTATAATTTAGCTTAATGATTCATTATTTAATATGTAATATGTAATATTAAAATATTTCCACTATAAATAAATAAATTAATTTCATTTTTATAATTGTAGAATTACATTCCAGTATACTATAATATTTAATTATGGAATTAAAATGTATAATTGTTACTATGTCAAAGAAATTTAGAATAATTTTACTGAGAATTTGAAATAATTGTGATAAATTATTTTACTTATTATTTAATACTGCTGATGTAAAATAAATAAATAATATTACAATATCAATTTTCACATTAATTAAAATGATAGCTCCCAATCATAAGAAAATAACTATTGTATTTATGACACTTATGTTTTCATAATAATAATAATAATTTGTATCTTAATTGAAAAGTTATGTCCTATAGTTAAGATTTTTATTTCAAATTTTATAATAATTTTAGAATAATGAGAATGTTGCCGTAATTAATGTATTTAAAAACAAAGATATACTAAAAATAATTGTATTACTTATTATTTATTAATTTACAAATAGTATAAAAACATAAAAATTTATACTAATAATAATTATTTCATAGTGACATAAAATCATTGTTATTACATAATTTATTTGTAAGTTATAATTACAATACTTGAATAATTAATTTATAATTAAAATATCTTATTATAATATATAATTTACAAATTTAGTTCTTATTTAATTTTCTAGAATAATCATAATTTAATTAAAATAATTAATGTTATGACCATAACTACATGGATTTTAATATAGTCAATTAAAATGTTTATTTTTTGTAACTACTTGTTCATACTAATCACTTTTATAAATAATTATAAATGTTTGTATTTATTAATTATAAGTTGCACTAAATAGTTATAACATAAGTTTTTATATTATATAATTTACATTATTATAGTAAAATAAATCAATTATTGTAATTAATGTTACATTATTTTAAAATCATTGTAATTATTTCATATAAGAATTAATTATAATAATTCGATAATTACTTTCTAATTGGACATAATTATTCACAATCTATAATCTATAAGTTTAAATTTGAACAAAAGAGATAAAATGAATCTTGTTGCAAGTATTTATATGTGAAAAATTGGTCGAATTTCCCCCCAAAATTAAGTATATCTTGCATTAATGGTCCAAAGTGGAGGTAAAAGACTATCGCCAAAAAAATTCCCGCAATTACCCACATTTGGGGTTAGTTGCTTATTGTCATCATGAGTTTGAATCAAGCTACAAATAGATGTTACAACTCTTTTGCAATACCCACATTTTACATTATAATTTTTGTAACCAAAGTCTATAGTTTGTAAATGCATAGATAGGTATGATGATACATGGGTAGTTAGGTTTTGCCAATAAGTAGATCTTTTGTTAATAATTAAAGTGGCATTACCGAAAAATGTATATATTTTCTTAATTAATTTCTAGAATAGGAAGTAAGTAAAATTTTAATCGGTAAGATAAATAGGTTTTGCTAAGAAATAGAAGTTTAGCCAAGATGAAATATAGGTTTTGCTAAGATATACAAGTTTAACCCAAAAAAAAAAGGTTTAATCAAGATGTATAAGTTTAATACGAAGAAACATAGGTTTAGCCAATAGATAGAAGTTTAGCCAATAAGATATATAGGTTTTGCCAAGGATAGAAGTTTAACGAAGAAAAAATATGGGTTTAGCCAAAAGATATAAATTTAGTCAAGTAAAAATAAAGGTTTTGCCAAGAGAAAGAGGTTTAACTAATAAGATATATAGGTTCAGCAAAAAAATATAAGTTTAGCCATGAAATAGAAGTTTACCATGAAGAAATATAGGTTTAATCAAGAGATAGAAGTTTAGCCAAGGGAAGATAAGAGTCTTGCCAAGGTAAGTAAAGAATTAGTTATTAGTTTGTAGGCAGGGTTAAGATTTAGGTCAGTAGGGTAGCTAGCTGGGTGGGTAGTATGGAGCTCAGGGTTGAGGAAAAATTGGCAATGACAAAAAAAAGGGTCAAAGCTGAGCAGCCAAAAAAGATTGACTGTGGTTGAATGTTGGTTAACGTAAGGTAAAAGGCGAATGAAAACAAGACGAATCATCCAACCCATCCTATGGACAGCTTACTATGCAATAAAAGACAAGGTTTGTAGAAGTAAAGAAAAAGGTGTGTAAAGCTAGATAATTAAAACAAACTTACAAAATAATAATGTTAATTACACGTTGGATAAAACCAACCTTACACGGATTGTCACATCCCACACAAATTATGCTACAGGAGCAACCTAAAATACAAAAAGAAAATCTGAACAGTTATTTACATTCATGATAACATTCGCCTCATGCTCTACTACAATGGTTCAAGCCAAGGACCAGAGGGCATTCCCAAGTACTGCCTCATCCTAGGCCCCATTTTTCGGGAAAGCCCCCAAGGTTGGGGCTTTACCCTGCAGTCAAAGAGCCAATGCTGAGTTCTCTTTGTTAATATTTTCTTGTCATAGACCACCAGAATAGCCTATCTATGAGAGTGTTGAGGCATTATGGAATCTCCTGTATGTATTGGTTTCATTTGAAAAACAACTTTCATAAATCCAAATCCCACATCAGCCTACAACCATTACCAAGCAAAGCACATAAAAAATAATGTCAGTGTAGAGTGGTGAAGAGATTTTTAGGGCTGGCCTATATTTCAACTTTTTTTCAAGGCAACATGATGGCAGCATTTCCAAGTCATTGCAAAATGTTATAGCATTCAAGGACATAGCTCAAATCTCTTGGCAGTCTCTCAGCAACAGAAGGGAGCCCCAATGCTGATAACCACCATAGAAATCCTCTCGACCAAGAGCTGCAGATGAGGCATTTAGCTTGGTTTGCTCTACATTATCACTAGATGGCACCTTCAATTTACCCTTATGACCAGCACTTTGAGGATTGGCTTTTGGTTCCAGGTCTGAAAATACTCGACCTCTCATAGAGACTTTTGTGCTTGCCAATTTCTGGAAGAATTCTGAAAACCCAGTGGGTGCTTGACTGAGTTTTTCAAATTTAGACATGCTTCTCCAAGCATGTAATATACAAGCAGTAGTTCTACGAATAATATACTGCATACTCAGTTTAGAAGATCAACAGCAAGTGATACTTATAACCTGGTTCTATGATATCCAAATCAGAGCACTGGTATGACCTACAAATGTGTTGTATGTACTGATGAAACAAGACAGGAGTTTTCAATCTGAAGTAATTATAGGAGTTGTAAGTTTGGCGCCACATACAATCAGCTCATTGAAGATCACACTTGAATAATTCATGCTACAAATTTACCTTTGGAAAGGAAAGTTGTTCTACATTCTCAAAGGTGCATATTGTAGCAATGTTAGAAGTTGAACAGTCTGTGTGCGACCTTGCACAACACATTTTGAACACAAAAGATCACCTGTGACTGAGCTAAAATGAAAGCAAGATTTGTCACCCATGAAATTATGAGGTCAAAAGTGAACAGTTTGATTGGTTGACTATTGTCTGCAATTTGGTTTGGAAGGTCAATGAAATGAAAACTCAAAACAGGTTGAAGGTTGATTGATTCCAGCTTTCCACTGGAGCTTGTGTATGCTTATTACACAAGTTCCATTCTTATTTTCCAGCAGCATTTGCATGTCAGGAGTTTGGCAACCCAGATGTCTATTCATAAAGATACCTGTCAAAATTCTGCAAATATTCATTTAAGGTTTGGTAACATATTTTGGATCCATCTGACATCCCATCCAGCAGATCTCAGTGCTAATAGGGGATTGCCTCCCAGAGTCCAAGGTCATTGAAAGAGTGGTGAGCCAGACTGGCTAACTTGGCAAGATCAGAAGATTAACACTGACAAGCCAAGAAAGGAGAAGCCAGAAATTGTTAATAAGAGAGCAAAGGAGTCTCTTCAGAACAAGGAATTCCAGAGAACAAATGTTGTCCATCTCCAATAACTGCAGGACCTAATCATCACCTACAGAAATGTTGATTACAAGTCATAGATTATGCTCCAGCCGCCATTCACTTCACCATTTAAAGTCCAATTGTTCTCCCGTATCTGAAAGTATGGCTTCTGTTTCCACAAACAGAGTACTTCTCTTAGCAGCAAGCAAGTTAGAGACATATGCATACCTATGCAGCATAACTTCATAGAGGAGGCACATAAACCAAACCGAGTATATAAACATTTTAGGCAGGCCTCCAAAAGTGTCCCGAATAATGTTCTTCAAACATCACACTTTTAGAGTCCTCTGCCTGAAGAAGATATATCTGCCCATCAGTAATGCTCATCCATTCAGACTTCAAAACTTTCTCTGCAACTTTTTGTGATTAGAAGTCAGGTGGATACCTGTTTAACTACATTGTAGCCAAGCTTTAGTTTTAGGTCCTGATCTTCTGTGAAGTTGAAAACTTTGTAGCTGAGTTCCACTACACCCCTTGGCTTCCCCTGTTTCCACAACATAGAAACACTTGCACTTGAGCTATCAACAACCAGCACTCTATCACACCCTAACAATGAGCAATATATGCTCCTGAGCCGTAGTTATAATGTAATGGCTATTTGCATATGAGTACAGTACCATATCATCATGCAGGATGAGATGAAGGGAAACGCACTAATCGTCAAAAAGAATGAGACTTCTATTGGAAACCCCAAAATCTCAAAACACCTTTGTCCTCTCAAAATACTTCATTTTCTTTTTCACCTCTTATCTCCCCCACTTTTTGAAATCTTCTTTTCTCACACTTTTCACTCTCACTTCTCTTTTCTCTACTCATGGCTCCTTGAATTGACCTGATTGGCAACATCAACCATACTGAATAACTTTAATAGTTAAGATTAAAAAAAATGGGACTACCTAGGGCAGCAGTTTGGATGCCCTCTAGCCAACCAGCAATGTACCAATAAGAGTTGAGGTTCATCTAGCTGGTGGAAGAGGAGAGAACTATTCAGGTGGACAAGGAAGATGTTGATGATGGAGAGCAAGATGGAGGAGAGAAACTGTTGGTGATGGAGACATTGCAACATTAGACTTGGAATCTGATGTCACATCATGAAGAAACACTCTTATTAATGAAGTTATTTCCCAGTTTTTCTGAGTGTCTCCTTGGACCAGTTTTTGGCCTCCGTCTAGCATTCCTCCTATCAAATCTGCCTATTACTTACACTAAAGTCAACATACATATTAATGAACCTGATAATAGGCTTTGTGCAAAACCTCCATCCCCTCCATATTCATCTCAGAACCCTTCATATGCCCCAACATTCTACCATCAAAAACACAATGGGATAAAGAACATTTTAAGCAAATATATGAACTCTACTCATGGACAACCTGATGGAAAGCCCAATCAGTGACAATATGATAAGGCACACACCTGCTTGGAACCTGGGTTGAAATTATATCCTCCCTTTAAGTCCACACTGAGCAAACCATTGTCTGTAACAGGAAGTGTCTTCTTCCCTTGGATATCATATGTGAACTCCCTGAACTGTGAGTCAAACTTTGCCCCTACATCTAAGCTCGTCAGCAGCTGCATTACAACCACACAAACCAACAGTATTACTATCCTCATGTGCTTAACAGGGTGAATTTACTCATTATCTTCAGACCTGGCAATTCACTATACATTTCATTTCACTGTTAACACACATGGAATTCTTTGGCAAGGTTAGGACTACAGAAATTGCAAGTATTTCAACCTTCGAAGATAACTGTTATGTCAGTTCCAGCAAAACGAGAAATAAAATGACAAGAATGGGTGTGGTCATAAGCTTGTGAGTGTCACTCACAAGTATCAGACCACGAACTTCACTATGAGTAGCCATGACTAGCTATTATGACTTCTGACTGACTTCATCAGCTCCTGACAAATGGGGGTAGACAAGTATGTAATCTGCCCAAGTTTTCAGGCAAAAAATCATACAAAATTCTCTGTCTCCATTTTCTGTCACATTTCCAGAAGCAATAGGAATACTGAAGTCATGATATTGGTTAGCACTCAAGAGACATAGCTAATAGACAAAAGTCAACAGTATCTTCATCCAAAATGCAACAAGATCACAAGGCTAATCTTCATTTTGGTTTACCTTGCCCCTAGACAAGCAAGCATCTAAACCTAAGGCATAGACAGGCCTACATATATGGTAGCAGTTGGGGCTTCATGCTTCCTGAACATATCCTTTAAGCAAACCACTGGCAACTGCTTGGATGCAGTACATCCATTAAACCCTCTGTAAAACTAATCCATGACATTGCAGAGAAAACTTAACAACCGCACTGTAAATGTTATGTAAGTCCTTGCAGAACCAAAACCAAAAAAACAAGAATGAGTAGTCAGAACCTTATGAGACTCACTCACAAAATATTGGGCAAAGTGCATTTAACAAGCATCTGCAGCACTATGATCACTTGCAAAGCCTCAAAATATACTTATCCTGATGAGAAGCTTCAACAGACCCCAAGACGCAAGTGGCAATGAGTTAGAAACGTCAGTTAACCCCTCAGAAATTCAGGGATACTCACAAGCCAAAAGGGATGCAAAAGTTCATTCTCAATCGATGTTATCCTATGGATAAGCATGAAAAAGCATGGCCACTGACCAAACAGGACCAGAGCAACCTCTGTGTCCATATGATGGACAATGATGAAAACCAAGAGTCTCAGGCCTCACCACCATATGTATGAAAAGTGGCTATACCTCTGGATAAAATTTACGCTTGAGTTGAGCAACACCATGGGCTTCACCTGTGTGTGTGTTCAGTTTCCCATGTACCTGCATCATCATAGGTATGAGTGCTAGTTGTGAGATGCAATCAACAGGGAGTTTCACCTCCATCATGAATACATCTATGAGATTGCAGAGAAATCCCCACAACAAAACTTTGAAAGTAAAAAGCAGTGAGTGCACTCATAACCTTACAAGAGTCACTCACTAAGTGTCAGACCTTCAACTTCATCATCAGTATTGATGGCAAGCTGCCATTACTACCCACTGACTTCATCATAACATCTGATGTTGAGTCTAGATAAATACATAATAACTTACCCAGAATTTCAGGCAAACCAATAAACAAAACATTCATTGTGAATAGTATGTTAATTCCAGGTCTAAATAGTGGTTACCCTGAGGAGGCATATGCAGCAACTGCTTTCTAGCACCCTGTCATTGTTGTCATTGAATGCCACAACCATTACTTTTCAACATAAACAAAATCTTACAACCTAGGTTTCCACCATTTCCATATTTCACCCTTACCAAGTGTGGTTTATACACTCTTCTGCCTCAGGATAATCACTTCTACTGATATTCTCTGATTTTTAGACCCAGCATGGTAATACAATATCTACATGCTGAGAAATTCTCCACAAGTATGACTTAAATCAACATGAATAGAACTGAAAGATAACCTGATAATTAGATTACAGAGATTCCACATCTGAAAATATTAGCAAACAGGAAAAAGAGGAGACCCAACCCTAAACCCAAGAGAGAATGAAAAAAAATAAACAAAAGAACTGAAGAGGAGGTTGAACAGTGACAGTACAACATAGTAATACAAACAGATTTGCCTTTCCATGACAATCTGCACATTAGAAGAAATCAAGAGGAGAGTAAGAAGGCATAAAAAGATTGCAAGTGACATGAATCACACTCAAAGGCAGCAGGCTGAATGTGCTGATGCACAAAAATACCATGCTAACTAAAGATGCAGGAACCAGTGTACAAAAATTAGGTCAAATTTTGTAAAAGTGAAAAGCAAGAAAAATGATTAACACAATAGAGTCTCCTGCATTCCTCATATATTCACCATTATACAAATAAGGTGAACAGAACACACTGTACTGCTGCAGAAAGGAATCTGCATTTAACTCTGTAAAGACAAATGTGAGGAGTGAACACCGGCAGAGTTGGGATCAATTGGTTCACTTCCAAAGAAAGTGCCCACAATTCATTTTTGAAGAAATTGCAACACCCACACTTTAGTTGAAAACTAGAGTCTCAGTACCAATTAGCAATCCAAATCTCGTCCCACCACAGCACATGCTCTTCTTCCCAGCATTGACCTCTAATCTGGCTTACATGCCCTAAACAGAACTCGCATATACGCAAAGCTTCGAGATGAAGTATGATGTCTACGGAAAATTGCAACACTAAAGTCTATAACATTGCAAACTCTCCCACTCACACACTCTTCAAACCCAGACATACGTTCCCACAAAGAATCACGCATGCATTCCACTATTAAGCCTGGAGGGGGGGCCGGGAGAAAAAAACGAGGGAGCCATATGCTTAGCCAGCACACCACTATCGAACCTGACAAGAAGTAAAAAGAAAAAAACCTCCCACAAACCGCCAA